>CM061265.1:69402846-70602846 GCA_030848825.1 Tadarida brasiliensis | reverse complement strand
GAACAAAATAAAAGAGCAACCAAACAGAACCAGACTCATAGATACAGAGAACATTTTGATAGTTGCGGGGGGAGGGAGGTATTGGGGTGCTGGGTGAAAGGTGAAGGGATTAAAAAGCACAAATTGGTAGTTATGAGTCAGGGGGATGTAAAGTATAGCATAGAAAACATAGTCAATAATATTGTTATAACTATGTATGGTGCCAGGTGAGTACTACATTTATCAGGGTAATCACCCCATAAGTTATATAAATGTCTCATTACTGGGTTGTACACCTAAAACTAATATAATATTATATATCTACTGTAATTAAAAAAATAAAAATATATTTTAAAAGGTAAAAGAAATTAGAGCGTAAGTCAATATGGTATATCCTTCTCCTGCCCACTGAGGAAAATTTATGGATATCCTCTGAACCTTCCTCTTCAGTGCTATTATCTTCTAAGACATGGTGTTAGCCTTCCAGGTCTTGGGTTTTTATTACATAAGAGATGGAGGTATCAAGTTGGTGAAAAAGCTAGAGAGATTTATATTTGAAAGCAGATTACTTACTAGAGAAAAGAATAAATATTCAAGGAAAAGGGGGCGGGAAGTTTAGAGTGAGACAAAGTGAGATCTGTGGAGAGAGATTGTGGGGGAATTTGGAGTGTGAGAGGAGAGTCCTCAAGACAGATCTCATCAACTATCAAAAGACAGAGGAATGGAAAAATAGTTTAAAGTATTTTGATACCATTTTCAGGTAAATTCTCTTTATTGGTATTTTTAAGATACATTTTGGTGTTTTAAGACTATTTCCATGAGCTTTCTTACTAGTTTTTTTATAGGAGATTGTATGTCATATATAATGCATTTCTGAATAGAATCTCCTCCTCCATCCCCATGTGCCTGGAATTACTTTCAAGTCATAATAGAATGGCTTTAGAAACAGGGAGGGTTGAATTCAAACAACTGTATTCTAGATTTTGGAATTATTCAAACAACTGGATCCTGGTGAACACTTGATTACTACCATTAATCTTGGAGTCTTCCACTCCCATTTAATAGAAACAGTTATTTTCTCATGGCTACACAGCAATTAGTAGCAAATTTAAGTAGAAACCCAATCTTCTATTAGTTCTCCTTTACTTGAGTAATTCTTTGGTTTTTGAAAAATGTCTTAGAACAAAATGCAGTTTTATGTGTGATATAAGTTTATGAGCAATGTAGAGCAGAAGAAAAACTGACAAGATTCACAAAATAATTACAAATTAGTATTTTCATCTAGAAATTTCTTTTCTTTATAATTCTAGTTTACTTGGCACCTTTGCCTCATGGGATGAACGATTAAGAATCTATTATTGCCCCAGCTCATTGCTCATGTCTCCAATTAGATCTGGAAGGGTGATAAATTTTTCAACAACTTTTACTACTAGCCTAAGAGAAGAAGGAAAAGTTGGAGACAAAGAAGGAAGAAAATAGGAATGGAGCTGGGTAAAGAGAAATGAATGAGTGTATAGTTATACTCCCCTCCTCACACACCAACCAGCTCAGGAGGAAAATCTTGCAGCTCCTTTAATTTAATCTTTTTTCTTTATGTAAAATAGAGTGTTGCCTTTAAACAAGGTATGGTGATTTCAAACCTGAAAAAGTGAAGGCATTGGGAAAAGAGAGTTACACAGAAGAAATGTTGTCCTTTAAGAAAATCTATCCACATAAGGAATTTTTGAAGACAATAAATAATTGAAAATGATAACACTGGTCTTTTCAGTAATTGTAGAAATAGATAGAATTCGTGAAAAGTAGAAACAAAAGGAGTTATTTTACATTGGCCTCTATTCCTTCCAATATTGTCACTGGTTTATCTAGGGCACTCAATAATAGCATTATTCATCTAATGCCACTCACTCCTTCTGAATTTCACCATTGTCCTCTTCTGAGGGCTTCATCACTGCATTTGAATTTCTTCGATGCTGCTCACCTCCCTTGCCATCTCTTGCACGAAGAATGATATTAAATATATAATTGACAATACATTGATACTAATATAATCTTCACATTTGACTTTTCAAATTGCGAGGTTTGAAAATGACTGCCAGCTTTTATAATAGAAACTTTAAAATTTTGGTGAGCTTTAACTTCAGAATTTCAGATTATTTATATAAACACTCAGAGAAAGTCATTGCAGAGAACAAAAAGGGTCTATCTTTTAAAATTGTCATTATTCAGGGGGGAAAAGATAATAGAGTAACTGTTATAGATGTTAAATTTTACTACTTCTTTGTCTCGCTTTTATTTGATGTTTCCAAAAGCAAAACACCCACAACTGAAAACATCAGGCCAGGGGTATATCCATTCTCTTCAGAGCGTCTAACAGGTGTGATGTGGAAAGATGCAGAAGAAGGAAATAAAGAAAACATGAGAGATTTCATTTTGTCAGTAAGAGTTCTTTGAAGTTGCTCATTAATCTTTTAGATCATTTTGGCATATTAATGTCCAACTGTAGAATATTAATATTGCTAAGCTAAGAAAAAGTGACATTATTGCCTTTTGAGTTTTCTCTATAACCCAGCTCTGTGATAATTCTTCTTATTTGATTCAGATTTTAATTGACTATGACTTTGAGCTTGACTGTTCCAGCAGTTTGGCAGCTACTTTATATTATACTACCTGGATTTTTCAAGGGGAAGATGGCAGAATCTTGAAAAGTGTTTAAGTCCTAAACTATCAGGACAATTTTCCATGATGGATTTGGATAGATGAATATCTTTTTATGAGACCAAATGCCATTCATGGGCAGGGTGTGTGGAAAATAACCACCACATGCCCACATGTAACACAGGGCCAGTTCCCTGTTCATCTAAAGGCAAATCATAGGGGGGGGGGGGGAGATAAACCACAGAACTTATATGCATGTACGCATAACTGATAGACATGGGCAAAAAAGCTGGGGTGGGACGGGGAGGAATGGGGAGGAGGGTGTCAATGGGGGGAAAAGGACAAGCATCTATAACAAAAATAAATTAATAGAAATAAATAAATAAAAATAAAGGCAAATCATATTTTTTAGTAACTAACCTTGTATAATAAATACTATTTTGGGCAATAGCTATAGCTCTAATTTAAAAAGAAATGAAGATGATTATCCTATTAAATGAGATTCTGAGATAAAGAATATAGATTATACTAGAGTTTTCTTTATAGCTTATGCTTTCTGTATTAGTTTCCTGTTACTGCTGTTACAAATTGCTCAAAACTTAGTGGCTTAAAACAAGACATATGTATAATCGGATAGTTCTGGAGGTCAGAAGTCCTGGAACCATGGTGTTGGCTGGGCTACATTCCTGCTGGATGCTCTTTTGCGTTATTGAGCTTCTGTAAGCTGCCAGCAAGCTTTGCTCTGTGGCTGCACCACTCCAGTCCCTGCATCCTTTGTCACATGCCATTTCACCTTCTCTGCCTCCCACTTACAAGATCATTGTGATTACATTAGACCTGCCCAGATAATCCAGGATTACCTCCCCATTTCAAGATCCTTAATGTAATCACATTCACAAAGTCCCTTTGCAGTGTAAAATAACATGCTAATAGGTTCTGGGAGTTAAGGGTTCTTTCTGTCTGTACATTTATGATCACACAAATATTGACCTTCTGTTTACCTTTGGTATTTCATCTTGAACAGCTCAAACAAAAGTAGATGACTTACAGATGTAAAAGCTCCCACTCATACATTCACAGGTTGGTTTCAGGGTAGTAGAAAGAGGGAAAAGAATGAATTTCAAATGATCCTTTTCTTTTCTCCTGGGTTCAAAGATTTCCTTTTCATTGATTCATGTCTGATTTCTGGTAAATACTAAAGAAATGTTTACAATTGGTGTAAAAACCCTACAATTAAAAAGTGATACTAATTAACTTTTATTTTGAAAATATGCATGCTAATATTTTATAACTGAATGATTTTTTTTAAATATTCTTCTTCTTTTTTTTTTCCTTATTAATTTTAGAGAGAGAGGAAGGGAGAGGGAGAGAGAGATAAGAACATCGATGAGAGAGAACATCGATTGGCCACCTCCTGCATGCCCCCCACTGGGGATTTGGCCCATAACCTGGGCATGTGCCCTGACCGGGAATTGAACTGGCAACCTCTTGGTGCATGAGTCGATGCTCAACCACTGAGCCACATCGGCCGGCACTGAATGATTTTTTAAACGCACATTTCCCTCAGATCTTTCAAAGATCTCATCTGGAAAATCCTGACACTATACACTTTTTATAAAATGTAGAAGTGAGATAAATTTCTTAAGCTCAGAGTTCATGCCTCATTCATGTTTATATTCCTAGTAACTTTTTTTTTTTTTATCTTCACCCGAGGACACTTTTTCATTTTTTGTTCAGATAGAGCAGGAGGGAGAGAGAGGAAGAGACAGAGAGAGAAACATCGACGTGAAAGGGACACATCGAGTGGCTGCCACCCGCACGACCAACCAGGGCCGAGGACAAACTGCAACCGAGGTACATGCCCCTAGCGGGAACCGAACCTGGGTCTCTCTGGACCGCGAGCCGACGCTCTAACCGCTGAGCCAAACTGGCCAGGGCCCTAGTAACTTTTATAGTATCTGTCGTTTTGTAAATGCCCCCCAAATATTCATTGACTTAAACTTTATTGTTTATAAAAAAGAACACTCACATATGCACATCAACAAAAAAAGGTATCTTTGAATTGGTTGAAAACTAGAGAAAGAGACCTTATGTTTAAGCCTGTGCCTCCATATCCTACTGGCTCAATGAAGTGGTATTTCCCTTATTTATTGGGTACAATGTTCTATTACTAATTCTTTCTTTTGTAAGAGCTCAAAGCTTTTTTTTTAAAGTTTTTTCTTTATTGATTTTAGATGGAGAGAGGAAGGTGGAGGGAGAGAGAGAAACATCAGTGAGAGAGGACATCAATGGCCACCGCCTGCATGCCCCCCACTGGGGATTTGGCCCACAAGCTGGGTATGTGCCCTGTCCCGGAATTGAACCAGCAACCTCTTGGTGCATGGGTCAACGCCCAACCACTGAGCCACACTGGCCAGGCAGATCTCAAAGCTTTTTGTGCCTATTAAAATCATGGAACTTTTCAAAAGAATGTTAACCCAGGTGCCTTGGCCAACCTCTCTAATGGTTAGTATGTATTCTGCCTATCTTAAGAGACCTCCTTTGCAGCTCCCAGCTCCTGGAGAATTCTGCCACTTGTACAATGCTGCTGTACTCTGTTAATCACTTGTCATGTTTTACCCAAGAGAAGCCTGCGTTCCAGAAGCAAGCAATGTCATTCCTATAATATGTATATTGTAAATTGGTTGTCAAAGTTTTTCAAAATGCCTTGAGACCTTTTCTGTTTGCAAGGTGATTTCTAAATATAGCATTATTACAATAAGATATTTCAGAAGTTGCTACCAGCAGCAGGATATGTTGTTCTTGATTGGAACGATTGACCCACTGCTCAATGAAAGAAATTAGATGCTAAGTAAAGAACACCAGTCCCTTTCAGAATAAAATGTAAGATTCTTTCTACTGTGGCTTGCCAGTTATGAAGACATCAGGTCGTACAAGGAGGTTCTTTGTCATTTCCGTAGTGTTGGATGAAGTGCCAGTGTTCCTTGAACTATAATGCGTTCCTAATTAAAACTGCGTCACTTTCTCAAATGTGTTTAAGAAACTGGCACTTGCCCTTGAAATGGTTTGTTTCGAAATCTCTTACTTGCTTTTTGTTTCATTTCATGTATGGTGTTTCTAATTGTTTAGTCCTCATTATGTAAGTACAGTAGTGACTACTATTAAAATCCCCCAATCCATAATGAATGTGTAACATCTACAAAGCCAGTTATGAAAAATTTGAGTGTTAGGCACTTAATAATGAGGTGTCAAATCTGATGATCAAGTTAAGAGGAAAGAATGGAGTCAAATGCTTTTTATAATAAAAGACTGAGGAAAAATGGGAAAAGTCTATGCTCAATGTGTTGTTTGTGTTAAAAACAATAAAAGTTTAATAAATGAAAGGGGAGAGCAATCAGACTGATCACTGTTGTAATTAGCTAGTTATTAACAACAGGAAAGGAGCAAAGGGAAGGTCAGACATTATAGGCACATTCCCTGCAAAACACTGGGGGAAGAGGCTGGACAAAGGGAAGATAGTTGCATGCCCAGTAAAGTTGGAGTGACATAGGGAAGTGTCAATCACACTTGGGGACAAATATGGTTGGCCAGAATGGGCGTGACCACTGCAAGCACACGGAAATTTGGGATCTATAATCCCCTAACCAAAGAAGCTTGCTCTCTTATGCACTTGGTTCCTCTTGGTGCATTGCACTTGACTCTTGCCCTTCCAGGCTCTTTTGTTCCAGCTTCCCTGCATTTGCACGCATGGCCCATGGCCATGTGGACCCCACACAGAATGGCCTAATGGACTGTAACTAGCTTGATGCTGCACTGGATGCTGCTCCAACATGGAATTGAAACTCTGGACACTGGCTCTGATTTTAGCCCTCCTGAAACTCCAGCTACACTTCTTCCATGACTGGACCAAGGGAAATGGGACTTTGGAAACCCAGGAATGTAATTCTGTGGAAGTAAAGCTTTCTACCACATCTCATCCTTCCACGGGGGCCTCCAGAAATGCTTCTTCCAGTGGTGCTCCAAGGACCCCACTGCCATTAGAAATGGGGGAAGACGAAAAACATTTTTCTCTGATAACAAGACCATGAAAAATATTAATTACAGACAGTGTCTTAGGTTCAGTTTTACAATATTCCTGGATTTAAAAATATATGTTCTAATAATTATAGAAACTAACTGCAACTTGTATTTGGTTCTTTTAACTGATTGAATAGTTCATTTTTTTTATTAATAAATATATTCTATTTAAAATCAATGCATCTATTTGCCCACAGAAATATCAATGAACAATGGCAATTAAAAACAGCTAAATGTATTATTTGGCATAGCTGCTGATGTTGAAAGACAATTTCTTGTGAGTCTCTCACATTTCTCCAAATCTTTTGAGTCACTGACTAGGTTTGTTCTGGGCCATCTTTTCAAAGATGTTTGTATAGCAAACTGCCTTCTAAGATAGAGATAGTGCTTCCCTAGAAGCAGAGGGTAGTCCTGTTTCATGCCCATTAGAAAAGATCAGGTTCACTGACCTCCCAGATCCTCTTCTGTAATGCAAACTACTGCATTTGTGGCTGTCACTTTGCCCTCTTTATCTTAACTTGGGTGAACTAAGACTCAGAGAACAAGGCCCAAATGCTAATACACTGGATACTGCTATTGTTATAGATAAAAAATTGTAGCCTCTGATGAGGGAGTCTTTTGTTCTTTCTGAGCATCCATGCAATGGAGATAAAGCTAACACAGTCTTGCAAATAGAGCAAAATCTCAGGCCCATAACACTTTTTCTCAGGCTAGTAATTGGTAAAATGGTTATAGATACCATTGTGTCTTTAGTATTCTTCTCCACAGTCACCTTTCTACTTACTCTCACCTTCAAGCCCATCATTTCTTTGGCTCTTCAGAGCCCTGAATTAAGTTCTAGGGTACACTGTCTAAAGTGCTTCTCCAATAGAACCACCCTTTAGGTTGTGCTTCTTAAAATTTAAACATATATAGAGTTTCTTCAATGCACTGGCCTTTCATTTCCTTAAATTCTTTCCCTCAACTGGTCATGTCTTCTGTTACCTCCCCCATTTGCCCATATGGTGATAGCCTACATCGTATCATTAACAATAAATGTTATGCTTCCACAAATTTACTTTTATACATTATTTTTTATCTCCAGCTTCTGTTTTTCCAGTGAGCACTTGCTAATACCCCAAGTCCATTAACACCTCAACTCAATTGGCACGTACAATCCATCTGATCATTTTTTTTTTTTAAACATCTGCCTCGTGGCCACTCTTCCTTATGGCTTAAATTTAAGTTGTTTGTCCAATACTTATAATAAATATATATAATAAATATAATAATAAATAATAAATATAATAATAAATATAATATATAATAAATATAATAATAAATAAATAATAAATATAATAATAAATATATAATAAATATATATATTTATTATAATATATATATAATTGTTATATATACCATGAGGGTTATTAAAGAAAAAAAATCACACTAGACAAGATGAGCAGAAAAAGGTTAATTTTATTTCAATACCATAGCTAAGCATAAGTAAGAGGGCATAGGTAGATTGAGTCTGAGCACACAGCTCCAGGGAGAGACAAAGGGCTAGAGCGGTTTTAAGAGTAGTGTAGAGGTGTAATAGGCCATCTGTGTTTGCTAATTGGCTACTTAATCAAAGGAAAAGTAAACTTTCCCCTAACTTCATGATTGGAAGTAGTTTTAAAATTTGAAGTAAGAAGGTCCCTTCCACATTAAACTCCTACCCTTCATAGAAATTGAGAAATATGGACTCCATCATCCTCAATGATTACATTTCAAAGGATGGTTCACAGGTCTTTGGGAAAGACATTTTCTGGGTGGTAAAACGGAGAAGAGGCTGGGAGAAGATTTATGTACATTTCAAAGGGGCAGAAAAAGTATTTTTAAGTTTTCTAAAGTAATGCTAGAGTGCAAAAAAGCCTGTCTAAACTTTAGTCAAGCTGAGGGAAACTTTAAGGCTGTCTTGGTCAGGCCCTATAAGATTGCTTGTAGGAATTGAATAAATAATTGTTGAAAGAAGAAATGATTTAAACTATGGCACATTAAGAAAAAGAGAATATTAACTCCAGTATTTTGACAACCAATAATTGTTTAATTCGTATTCTGCTATCTCTGCCTAATATCCAGAGAGCTTACATTAAACAGAGAAAGCATTGCCCTTGCCGGTCTGCACGTTGGGGCGAGGCAGCTGACCTCTCCACCTGTAGCCTAGCCACCTCCATCCATGTACTACATAGCCTCCAGAGTAATTACTTCACAAATTTAATTAGGTAACTTTCTGTATCTCTCCCCAATGGCACAATTCTTACCTGTTAGCAAGAACCCAGGAGTCTATTCTATTCTTTTTTTTTTTCATCCTTACCCAAGGACATTTTTGCATTTATCTTCAGATAGAATGGGAGGGAGAGAGGGGGAAAGAGAGAGACAGAGAAACATCGATGGACTAGTTGCCACCCACATGACCCCAACCGGGGCCAGGGACAAACTGCAACAGAGTTATGTGCCCTTAGCGGGAACCAAACCCGGGACTCTCTGGTCTGTGGGCTGACGCTCCAACCGCTGAGCCAAACCAGCCAGGACGATTCTTTCTGTAAGTCATCACACCCATTGTTCTCCTGATAGTTCCTATCCTTCTGTTATTTTTAGAGTGGCTAATGTCCCTCATCCTTCATTAAGTCACCAAGAAACCTTCCATATTTGCATTCGAATCCTCCAGTGATACTGAGTTAACTGCCCCGCTTCTGTGCTATCTCACCAAACATTTCTTTTTTCTTAAACACTAGGTTACTGTTAGGACATACATGACACTATAATTCCTAATAGCCATTTTGCAAGCTTCCCTGACACAGGAGAACAAAGACCAAACTTCCCACCACAGGAGAACTGGCTGGACAAGAAATGCCGGACACTAGGAATTAAACCATAAAAGTGTTGTGGCAGAAATTCGGTCGGCGGGAAGAGACAGACTGCACGTGCTCGGAGGACTTAGAAAAGGACTGCTTAATGCACACCGGTGCTGTTCCAGCAGAGTCACCTCCAAAGGCTGAGCCCCGAGCCCTGGTTCCAGCTGCCTTTTATACATGATAAGCCTCTGGGTATTTGGGGACCTTCTAGTTCCACTGTAGTTTAGGCAGTTGGTGGATGTAAGGGGATTACAAAAGCCAGGGGCAGGGTCTCTGCACTGCCTAAGGGGCTGCACCTGAAATGCCTTCTCATAAGGAACTAAAACTGCCAAAGAAGCACATCTGAATTCCAATAGATACAACCTCCCTGCTTAAACCCACCAACCAAGACACCGAAACCCACTGACGACAAAAGCTTCCCACCAGTGGATGCATATAAGGATGTAACTCCAGCTCCTAGGGGCTGACATCATTGACCCAATACCCCATGGTTCGGTGATGTGTAGCCCTTCCCTTTGGATATCCCCATCCCCCACCCCCTTTTCTTCAAATAAATACAATTTTTCTTTATGCACTGTCTGAGATCGCTATTTAGCATGCCCACACATAAAGAACCACTGACTTTAACTTTTCAGTTACAATACCTTAAACTCTTTTATTTTTTCTATTGACTTACCTGGACCAACTCCTTTATTATAAGCTCCTAGAGGATACGAAATTCATTTTTTTTTTATTCTTTACCCCCAGAACCTAAGAGTAAAATAAAATAAAAGTGTATGAGTTTTGGAGACAAAGCAGAACTGGGCTTGAATCGCAAACACTGGAGTATTTTCAAAATAAATTGACTACTCATTCCTCAGTTTCCATACTCATAAATGTGGTATTATAAAATCTATTCCATGGGGTTGTCATTGACGTAGTATAGAAAGAAGTTTGGGGGAGATCTCCAAGGTCCCCTCACCATAGCCCCCATCTCCTCCCATGATCAAAGGGAAATAGTTTGTGGCAGGAAACCCCTGTGGTGGTCACAAAAGTCAACAAGGATTGGCTAAAACCAGAGCAATCTAAGATGGAAGAAAAATTGACCAGAGGCTGACCCCAAAGCTCATTCATTATACCATCATTATACTGAAAACTAACACCACAAGCAGAAGGAAGGTTGAGGAGGGCTAACACCATGACACTTTTTAACTGACCACGTCAGCAAGGACACCCCCTCCCAGCCAGAAGGTGGAGTCAGAATTTGACATTACATGGCTTAGAAACCCTTGGAAACACATAAAATCCAAAGAATTACTGACCATGTATGTAACGCACTCAGAGGCTGACCCAGGTTCCACTCAGATGTGTACTTGTGCTTTTTTTACAGCCACACCCATGTCCTGGCCTCTCTCTGTCTCTATCTGAATAAAATTTGTTTTCACTCTCACTCAGATACCCAGACTGTTCTTGAAGTCTTTCCCTCAGGAGTCAAGAACCTGTAGATCCCAGACCGTACCAGGGCAGGGCCAGCCCCAGAAGGGAACTCCTCTGATGACATTATGAATAAAATGAAGCAATGTATTAAAGCAAATTACACAGTGCCTGGCACATAGTGACTGGTGACTGCAATATACAAGGGTGGGCAAAAGTACATTCATAGTTGTGAGTACACGAAACAGAATTTATTCTTTTATTATTATTTATGTATTAATCACTAATCAGATATTTATATTATCTGTCTTCTATAAACCTATTTTGTCCAACCCTGTACACTTCCCATAAATATGATAGGGAACAAATTTGTTGACTCTTCCCAGTTTAAGTCAAATTACTTAAGAAATGTATATATGTGAAATCGATTACCACTGTTATATTATAAATTAATATTTGCATAGAATGCTTACTCATTCAGTTTCAAAGAATATACTCTATGTCAGCAATTTTCAGACCAGTGAGCCACAAGAATTTTTTTAAAAAGCAATACCTGACTATTTAGTCAGGGGCACTGACCTCTATTCCTTTAGATTGTCAAAAATAATAATAATAATAATAATAATAATAATAATAACATCAGCCAACACAATCATCCACTGTGATGAATAAAAATTATACCTATATATTTTTTGTCAGATGAGCAAAAAATATACTTTTTGGTGTACTGCAGATTTTTAGTCACTAGTTAAGGTGTACCATGTGATGAAAAAGTTTGAAAATTGCTGCTTTATGTATTACCCTTTCACCAAAAGATTTATCATTGATTATATTAAAAGTCTACGTTCAAATTACAATTATTATAAAATATTAACAATATGGATATTTCCAGTAAAAAGTATTTATTGCACTCTGCCGGTGTGGCTCAGTGGTTGAGCATCAACCCATGCACCAAGAGGTCGCCAGTTCAATTCCCCGGTCACTGCACATGCCAGGTTGTGGGCCAAATCCCCAGTGGGGGGCACGTAGGAGGCAGCCAATCCGATGTTCTCTTCTCATCGATGTTTCTATCTCTCTCTCCCTCTCCCTTCCTCTCTCTTTAAAATCAATAAACAAAAACAATTTTTTAAAAAAGTATTTATTGCATACTGCTGAAAATGTAACAAAATATTTTTATGTATGTTTGTATCTGTTAAAATGTTCAATTCTGTGTAATCTTTTAAACTGAAAAATGGCACTAGCCTATAACTTTTTTCTTACTTCAGAGGAAAATAAAACTGAATGATCTAAAAAATCAATTTAACACTAATTGTTCAATGTCATTTATTTTAAACAATTTATACTGTGTTTCTCAGATATTTTTAAAATGTGCTCTGCCAGAATAATGATTACTTATAAAGTCTGTTTTACATAAAAAGTAACTAAAAGACATCTCTCCATAGGGTATTTATTCAGAAATTCATTAAGTCATTCCTTGATAATTTAATTTAAGGCTCAGACTCTGGGAAAAGAGGAGGAAAAATCTGGATGTCAAATGATTTGAAGCTCCTTTAAATTGAGATCTGGTGATGAAAAATGTTCAAAAGGGTTACTATGTTAAAAAATACCATTCCTCATGAATATTAAAACTCTTAATCATTATCTGGAATTGGAGTTGAACCAATAATATAAGTCAAAATGCAGCTTATTGCATGCTCAGTCAAATGCATTTTTGTCTTTTTATAATTATGGGAATTAAGCAGAATTTTCTTAGTTTCTTAAGCATTTGTCTGTATACTCAATGACTTAGAGTGATAGTGTCCCCAAGTTCAACTTACTTCAGTGTTTAAAATTCACTTGCATATCTCTATGAAAAATATTCTGTAATTAATTATTATTCTCAGAAAAAAATTATATCTACCCATGAATGAATATACATTTTAACTAGAAATGAAAAGCCTAAAGCATAAATTTACTTTATGTTATTTTTCAATAAGTTATACTGAGAACAGTAAATCTCTTCTGTTCATAAAGGAGGGATTTTCTGCAACACAATAATAAAAGCACTTTTCTGGAATAAAATTTTTATTAATGTGATAATGATTATCATTTACAATAGAAAAATAAATTACCTTGAGTCTCTGGTTGTAAATAAAATCCAAGAAACATACTGGAAGGTACAACATATAATATTTCTGAAGGTCCTTCCTTGACTACTTATTTCATAATTATTCACTAGTGTACATTTATATATTTTAGTTAATTACACTCAAATGCTTCTGAATTTTTTTAAAGTTTCTATTTCTATCAATAGGCTCATAGAAAATTTGGCCTTATCAATGGTGCTATCAGAGCAATTAGAGAATACAAATAACTAGGCTTATTATACAAATATGTTTTGGCTTTGTTTTTAAGTTTGAAATGAAAATGGCTAACATAGTTTAGTATAGATAACTTCTGGGTATTTATGTTTAAATTTAGCATGAGGCAGACAATCACATAACATATTTGGTAGAAATCTTTGCTCCAACATCACTTATCCTGAATAACGCAGTACGTATGACTTAATCTTATACCTGTGTCTAAAACAATAATAAAAAAAAATGATTTGGGGCTCTGCATTCCCTGAGCTATTATAATTTTTGGATGTACTATTTTATTTTAATATTTCACTAGCATAAGAAAGAGATGAGACAGAAGTAATTACATGGTTACTTAAAAAATAAAACTATAATGATATCCTGAATTTTACAATAATTATATTTATTTTCATTCGCTCAAGAAATTCATGATTGAGAAGCAGCCAAGAACCTAATGGTGCTTTCTTTTTCTACTTATGACATCTATTAGAATCTTACATTTCATAGCCTTGATATTTTGAGACATCTTTAGAAATTTAGCAACATTTTTGGCTGTAGAATTGCCATACAATAAACCACACATATTTAACTGGTACCATTTGTAAAATTTTTTGTATGTGTATCATCATCACAATCAAAATGTTGAACATATTGGTTATCATAAAAATTTTTTCATGCTCTTCTGTAATCTTTCCTACCCACTATCATCCTACCTATCCCCAGGCAACCAGTGAATTGCTTGTTGTTAGTAGAAATTAGTTTGCATTTTCTAATATTTTATGAAAATAGAATCATACAGTATGTTTCTTTTTTTCTGGTCTCTTTCATGCAGCACAAGTATTTTTACACTTGTTCATGTATTTTTGTTATAACAATAGTTTATAAATTTGTATCACTGATTAATATTTCAATGTTAAATATATTACAAATTGATTATACATTTATCAGCTCGTGGACATTTAGGTTGTATCCAATTTGGGGGCATTACTAATAAAGACATGTAAACATTCATTACAAATCTTTGTCTAGACATAAGTTTGCATTTCTCTTGGAGAAATATTGCTTGGGTACATTTGCTTTTAAGAATCAAGATCAATATACAAAATTAATCCTATCACTATATAATAGGATGAGAAGTCAGCAAATAAAGTTTAAAAATTACCATTTATAATAAAATATTTAGGGTTAAATCTGATAAAAGATGTGCAAATCCTATACTGTACATAAAACATTATTGAGATCAATTAAAACAGATGAATAAATGGAGAGATACATTGTGTTATAGCGCCAATGAGTCAATATTATTATGGCAACCCTAAATTAGCCAATAGATTCAAAAGAATTCCAATGAAAATGTCACCAAGCTTTTTTGGAGGGGTAGGTGGGAGGAGGTTAAAAATGAACAAAGACAACTTTGAAAAAGTATCTTCAATTTGGAGGACTTAGATTATCTAATTTCAACACACTTTAAATCTACAGTAATCAAGACAATGTAGAATTGGTGTCAATATTGACAACCTGATTATAGAATAGAATAAAGAACCCAGAATGGGTGCCATATTTATGATTACTGATTTTTTTATAAAGTTGAAGTAAGAAGTCAATAGATAAAGGATAACTATTTCAACAAATGGTATGGAAACAATTGAATTTCCATATAAAAAATAAACATCAACCCATACCTTAAACCATAAACAAAATATAACTCAAAATATAAGTCCAAATATAATTTTTACTTGTTACTTTAGTGAGACAAAGATTTTTAAACAGAACACTAAAAACATGATCAATAAAGAGAGACAAGTAAATATTGTTGAAAATTTTAAGTTTAGAAAATTTGTTAATTTAATTTAAAATAATCTACAATATAGTGAATGGAAGGGAGGGAAATGAAGAAGGGAGCAAGCAAAGAAACATTTAGATATTTGCAATAGTTAGACACTTAGCTTATAAAATAAACCCAAATATAAATGAGAGAAATATAAATAAAATAATAATACATTATTTCAATAAAATACATCAGATTAAATATACAATTTAAAAGGGATTATGCTGGGACTTCCGGTCATGATGGCGGCATAGGTAAACGTGGTATCACCTCCTCCCACAACCACATCAAAATTACAACTAAACTGCAACACAACCATCATTCAGAACCACCTGAAATCGAGCTGAATGGAAGTCCTACAACTAGGAAATTAAAGCAACAGCCACACTGAGACTGGTAGGAGGGGCAGAGGCGGGGACAGGCTGGCCCCACACCCACATGTGGCAGATAAAAATCAGGAGGGACACCTCGGCTGGGAAGGTCCTCCCTGAGGAGTGAAGGGTCACTGTCCCATACCAGGCACCCAGCTCAGGGTTCCAATGCCAGGAGGAGAAGTTCCCATAACTTCTGGCAGAAAAACCAGCGGGAACTGAGGCAAAGGGAGGCTGAGGCAGCTGGAGCCCCAGGCAGCTCCTCTTAAAGGGCCCACGCACAGACTTACTCAGATATGCTCCCTCTAAATTCTGAGGGGAGACAGCTTGAAGGGCGCCAGAGACATACAGGGAAGAACTGAGCTGTTTGGCCTTGGGACGAGGGCTGGAGAGGCAGCTTTCTCCTGGACAGATGTGCTAGGGGAGGCCTTTGTGCCTTTGGTGAGCCCTTCCCCCACAGGGCAGGCCGACCACCGCCATATCTGGGACTCCAGCAACCTGGCTCACACTGTTTGCCCCGCCCTGGTGATTCCCTGAGGCCCTGCCCCACCCAACTTTCTGGCCCACCCAAGCTGTTTCCAGTGGCTTTACCATAGGATTGGCCTGTCTTTGATCCTGCCTCAGAGTTTCCTAAAATCTCTCAAACAAGCAGCATCTGCTCTCAGTGAGCCCCATACCTCTTGTTAAGTGGCCCCAGGCCTGGCAGTAGAAGCAGCCAGCCTTGGTTCACAACTTGGCTTTTCCTGGGCACCTCCAAGCCCAGCACAAGAAGCAGCCATCTGCAGATCACTGTGTAGCTTATGCAGGGTGGCCCTGGATAGAACACAGGCAGTGGCTGACCTTGCCCCAGAGCCAGCACACCCAGTGGAAAGCTTCAGACCACATCAAAACAATTTCTTGTTCTCTCTCTTCTCCTTCTGGCACCCCTATGATGTGAATGTTGGCACGCTTGAAGTTGTCCCAGAGGTTCCTTACACTATCCTCATTGTTTTGGATTCTTTTTTCTTTTTGCTGTTCTGATTGGGTGTTTTTTGCTTCCTTATATTTCAAATAGATGGTTTGCTTCTTGGCTTTACCTACTCTACTATTGATTCCCTGTAAATTATTCTTTATTCCAGTTAGTGCATCCTTCATTTCTGACTGATCCTTTTTGATGTTGTTGATGTTCTCACTAAGTTCCTTGGAGGTCTCCTTAAGTTTCTTGAATGTCTTACCAAGTTCCTTATAACCAGTGTTTTGAACTGTGCATCTGATTGATTGCTTATCTCCATTTTGTTTAATTCTTTTCCTGCAGTTTTGTTCTTTTCTTTCATTTGGGACATGTTTTTTTGTCTCCTCATTTTGGCTGCTTCCCTATGATTGTTTCTATGTAATTGGTAGAGTTGCTATGTCTCCTAGGCTTCGTAGGGTGGCCTATTGTTGTAGGTGTCCTGTAGGATGCAGTGATACAGCCTCCCTTATCACCCCAGCTGGGCCCTCAAGGTGCACTCCTAGTGTGGACTGTACACCCTCCTGTTGTAATTGAGTCTTGATTGCTGTTGGCACGTCAGTGGGAGGGATTTACTCAGGCTGATCAGCTACAAGGACTGGCTGTGCCCGCTGACCACTGGCCTCTGACTACCTTGGAGGATCAGCTGTGTAGGGGCCAACCACACAGAGCAAGACTTACTTCATCAGGGCTCTGGTACACACTGAGCCCTCTCACTGAGTGTGTCACTTATGGAGGTGGTCGGGGAGTGGTGTTTCGATGTGGTCTGAAGCTGTCCGCTGGGTGTGCTGTGTTCTACCCAGGGCTACCCTGCATAAGCTACACAGTGATCTGCAGATGGCTGCTTCTTGTGCTGGGCTTGGAGGTGCCCAGGAAAAGCCAAGTTGTGAACCAAGGCTGGCTGCTTCTACTGCCAGGCCTGGGGCCACTTAACAAGAGGTATGGGGCTCACTGAGACCAGATGCTGCTTGTTTGAGAGATTTTAGGAAACTCTGAGGCAGGATCAAAGACAGGCCAATCCTATGGTAAAGCCACTGGAAACAGTTTGGGTGGGCCAGAAAGTTGGGTGGGGCGGGGCCTCAGGGAATCACCAGGGCGGGGCAAACAGTGTGAGCCAGGTTGCTGGAGTCCCAGATATGGCTGCCATCTGACACCCCAGGGAAGGGCTCACCAAAGCCACATCAGCCTCTGCCAGCACATCTGTCCAGGAGAAAGCTGCCTCTCCAGCCCTCGTCCCAAGGCCAAACAGTTCAGTTCTTCCCTGTTCTCTGGTGCCCCTCAAGCTGCCTCCCCTCCGAGCTCAGAAGGAGCAAGTCCGGGTAAGTCTGTGCGCGGGCCCTTTAAGAGGAGCTGCCTTGGGCTCTAGTAGCCTCAGCCTCCCTCAGCCTCAGTTCCCGCTGTTTTTTCTGCCAGAAGTTATAGGGACTTCTCTCCTGGCACTAGAACCCTGAGCTGGATGCTTGGTATGGGACAGGGACCCCTCACTCCTCAGGGAGGACCTTCCTAGCCAAGGTGTCCTCCTGATTTTTATCTGCCACACATGGGTGTGGGGCCAGCCTGTTCCTGCCTCCACCTCTCCTACCAGTCTGGTGTGGCTGCTGCTTTAATTTCATAGTTGTAAGACTTCCATTCAGCTCGATTTCAGGCAGTTCTGAATGATGGTTGTGTTGTAGATTAGTTGTAACTTTGATGTGGTTGTGGGAGGAGGCGATACTGTGTTTACCTACACCGCCATCTTGACCCGAAGTCCAATAATGATTTTTTAAAAAGCAAAATATTTAAAATTCTTATGAAGTACAACTTGGGAGGTAGAGACAGGTTAGGCAGTGACGTACAACCATGGGGAACTTTGAGATAACTTGGTTTATTAAATTGTTCCTCCAAGACCAGAAACTCCCAGTCCCCATTTATAGCAATGCAAATTAGAAGCTCCTGAAAGGAGCACAGGTCAAAAACTGCAGAAAGGCTGGTTTCAAGCAAGGCAACAGGATTGCTGAATGAGTTCTGCTGTGAAACTATAGAGTGTGTCCTTATTGCAGAAAGCCAGGTCACCTTAGAAAGTATTATAGGAAACCAAGGTTGGATTTGGGGGAGAAACCAAAAGCAAGCATAAGGTTGCTCCCAGGGCGTTTCTCCTCCTCCTCGCTAATAGTCTGGGAGAAGTTGAAATTATCAAAAAAGGGAAGCCACTGTGGCCCCTATAGATGACCTAGAGCTGAACCCAGTCAGGTGGGAAACACAAGCTTTAAAATGTATAGATGTTGCTAAGGCAGAATTCCTTGAAAGGAGGAGGCTAGCAAGACATATATCTACCCCTAGACAATGGAGTCTCACCAGCAACCCACTTGGGTCCCCTGCCTGCTGTGGGGCATCTGTCTATCTTTCAAATAAACTTTCCTATTTCTTACCCCTTGGTCGGTGAACTCATTCTTCAATTTTGTGAGACAACGAACCCGGACCTGAACAGCGCCGCTTGGTTTCACAACTTTTCAGCCTTTCTTTCTTTGTTTTATACCTACCAAAGTCACAAAATTTTCTCTCCCATATTTTCTTCTAAAATCTTATAATTCTGTGTTTTACATTTAGGTCTATTATCCATTATTACTTAATTTCATATTTTGTGAGATAATGATTGATATCCATTTGTTCCTTTATAGGTATCTAGTTGATTGTATATTGTTCGTTATAAAGATTTTCCTTTCTGCATTTAAGTGCCTTGTCACATTTGTCAGAGTTATGTGAATGAAAAGGGGCCACCTGCTAACCTGACAAGCTCAGGGAAGGCCTGAGTGACAGGCTTGCAAACTCAAAGACCTAAAGTAACCACAAAGGATGGTCTGAAATTTAAACTTTTAAACTAAAAGCAGTTTATGGCAGGTAGTCCTGTCCTAGGCCTGAATCTTCCTTGACTAAGGTCAATTTTCACCTTAATGGAGCCTGCTGTCTTTGTGCATCTAAGATAACATACCTTTGGAATGTGGGGTAACTTCCTTTTTTCCAGACCTGTCAGGGCACAACCTGTGCACCAGGGCAGAAACCATAAATCCCCTCATCGTTATTATTATCATGTTAATTGTTGACTGTTAACTATCCTGTAGCCACTTTTGTAAAAGAAGGATGTGTCTATCATTTTACTTTTTATCCAGTTCCAGAGATTCCTCTGCTTTGCTTTCTCCCACCTCTTAATCTATCACCATGGATTTCATGTAACCCACTTACATCTTCTCTTTTGATTATACTGTATAAATAAAGGTGCAAAACTGCCATTCTCCAGAGCATTGTCTCAATCCTTGGAGGTTTTGCTTCCCAGCATGTACCATGTGTCGACAGTTTGGCTCATAAAAACTCACAAAACTTTTCACGGATTTTTATGTTTCTTATGTTGACATAATATATCATATGTGTTCATGTATTTATAATGTAGGGTAAAACCTACAACTTTGATCTCTTTTGTAGATACTACTTTGGTGATATAATATTTTGCATTCCCATATAATTTTTAGAGTCATTCTCACAATTTCTACATAACAAATACTACTGCAATTTTAATTGAGATTGTGTTGCATCTACAGATCAATTTGGCCGGATTTGCCATCTTCACAATATTGAGTCTTTCAGTTCATGTAATGACATATTTCTCCATATATTTAGGTTTTGTTTAATTTCTCTCAGCACTGTTTTATAATCATCAAGCATTAAAGTTTTGGACATATTTTCTTAGATTTATTCCTAAGGTGTTTTAAGAGTTTAGAAACTACTATATAGATGGATATAAATGTTTTTCCCTCTTATTTCCAAGAAATTGTTTTGTAGATTGTTTAGCATTTTTTCATGTAAACAATAACATCATTTAATGATAGGGAAAGTTTTAGGTTTTCCTTTTTGAATTTTATACCTTTATGTCTTTATCTCATCTTACTGCAGTAGGCAAGCTATCCAGAACTAGCATCCTTTCTTGGTTTGCAATGTCAGGGAAAGCAAGTCTTTCACCGTCAAATATATTGTTAGATCCAGGTTTTTCTTACACATCCTTCCTCAATTTGAGGAAGTTTCCAACTATTTCAAGTCTGCTGAGAGTTTTTTTTTTTTTTTGTTTTTTGGCAAAAATAATATTTGGCAAGATTATTTTTCAAGAAATATATTTATACCATCTAAGCTGTCAAACTTGTTGGCATAAACTTGTCCATTCTTTTCTCTCATTATTTTACTGTCTGTAGAATTTGTGGCTGTGGCCATGATGTTGGTGATTTATGTTCTCTCTCTATTTTTGTCTTGTTAAGTGTTACAACAAGTTTGTCAATATGTTGACCTTTTCAATAAAGCAACTTTAAGTCCTGCTCGTCTCTGTATTGATTTCATTTTCTATTTCATTGATTCCCACTCTTATTGTTATTATTTCTTTCCTTGTATGTGCTTTGGGTTACTTTGTCAATCTTCTATCTTCTTAACATGAATACTTAGTTCATTGCTCTTACATATTAATTTTTAATATGAGTATTTATGCACCTTTCTCTTTAATAAGCATTGTAGCTTCATCCCACAAAATTTTATGCTTTATTTCTATTACCATTTAGTTCAAAATTAATTACTCTTGTTATTTTTATATGATTTATAAATTACTTAGAAGTATGTTGTTTTCTGTATATTGGGATTTTCATAAATGTCTAATTATTATTGATTTCCTAATTCCATTAAGGTCAGAAAATAAACTCTTTAAGACTTTAATCACTATGTTTATTGAGAATTGTTTTCTGGCCCAGTGACTACTCTATATTGGTGAATTTACCATGTACACTTAAAAAGAACATGAATTCACCTGGCCGGTGTGGCTCAATGGATTCAGCACTGTCCCATGGACTGAAAGGTCCCAGTTGGATTCCCAATCAGGGCACATGCCTGGGTTTTGGGCTCAATCCCCAGTGAGGGGTGTACAGGAGGCAGCTGATTGATGTTTCTCTCTTATCAAGGTTTCTATCTTTTTCTCCCTTCTTCTCTCTCTAAAAAATCAATGAAAGCATTTAAAAAAGAACATGAATTCTTCAGTTGTTGGAAATAGTGTTCTGTAGATGTTAGTTCGATAAGAAGTGCTTCACATTGTTGTTCAGCTCTTCTGTGACATTACACATTTTTTAAAATAGTTTCTCTGTCAATTTTGAGAAAAAGATTTTAAATGTACTATAATTATTGAAAGGGTTAATAACGTTTTAAAGGGTAAAGGCAAAAGCTTGCAAAAGGTGGTAACTGTGAAAAATGCATTGCTTGCATGACCTTTGCTCAGCCTCTGTTGAGTATGGATTATCAGATTATCTGCAAGACAATGAATCGCCCAGCAGATGCAGGATATGATACCAGACCAGTCCAACTGCAAAGTGGACAATGGGCCAGACAGAGTACATCTGCAGGAACTGCTGGAGGCTAGAAGCAGAGTATATAACTTATACCCCAATTGTTATTCGAGGCTGACCTCTTTTTCAGGCTCAGCCCGCCTGCTCCCAGGTGTTTGCAACACAGTCAGTTTTACTCTACATTGGCCTTATGGTGTGGATGTGATCTCCTGCTGGCTCAGACCTTTTAATTATGGGTTTATATATTTCTCCCTTTATTTCTATCAATTTTTTCATGTGTTTTGAGACTTTATTATTAGACATAAACACATTTATATTTGTTATGACTTGCCAATACATTATTCCATTTATTATTATGAAACGTTTCTCTTTCTGTCTAGCAAAATCCTTTGTCTTAAAGTCTATTTTATCTGATATTAAAATGTTTACTCTAGCCTTTCACTCAACCATCTAAACTTTATTTAAAATGAGTATATTGCAAGTAACATATAGTAAAGTCTTGCAATTTTATCCACTCAGTAAATATCTGTCTTTTCATTGGGGAGTTTAGGCCATCAGTATTTAAATACAGTTTCTCATATGGTTATACACATACTACCATATGAAAAATTATATTTAAAATTAATGTAGCTTTGATATATATATATAATATAATATAATATAATATAATATAATATAATATAATATAATATAATATAATATATATAATGTCCTATGCAAAAGCAGCTTCAGGACAAGCCCATTGGCATCCATTCAAACCAAGTTCTATGCTTCCTAAACTTGAGCAATGAATATTTCTTCCATTTAAAAGAAAATAATTTCTGTTTCTTCTTTGAGTTAATAATTCTTCATTCTTTAAATATTATTTTTAGAGAATTTTGTGTCTCTTTATCATTCTGCTATCAGTCATATATATAAGTATATTACAGTTGCATATATTCCATTTCAAGTGAAGTCCTCAAAACTAAATTACAATAAATTCCTCCACATCTTCATTAACACTTGTTATCTTTATTGTTGTTGTTAATAGCCATTCTCACAGATGTGAGGTAATATCTCATTGTGGTTTTTGTTTGCATTTTCCTGATGATTAATGAGTTTGAGCATCTTTCTATATACCTGCTAGTCATAAGTATGTCTTTTTGGAGAAATGTCTATATAATTCCTTAGCTTATTTTTTAAAATCAGGTTATTAGGTTTTGTTGTTGTTCTTTTGCTATTGAGTTGTAGGAGTTTCTTATATATTTTGGAATTCAATCTCTTATCAGATATGATTTGCAAATATATTCTCCCATTCTTTAGGTTGCTGTTTCATTCTTTTGTTTTTCTCTGTGCAGAAGCATTTATAGTTTGATATAGTCCCACTTGTCTATTTTTTTTATTGCCTATGCTTTTGGTATCATATGCATTAAATTATTGCCCACACCAATATCATGAAGATTTTCCTATATAAATTCTTGTAGTAGTCTCACAATTTCTAATTTTATGTTTAAGTCTTTAATCCATTTTGAGTTGATTTGTGAGTAGAGTGTACAATAAGGGTCCAATTAATTTTATTTTTTGCCTGTCTATATACAGTTTTCCCAGTATCATTTGTTTAAGAGACTATCCTTTTCCCCAATTTGTATTTTTAACACCCTTGTCAAAGATCAATTAATCATATATATGTGGATTTATTTCTAGGCTCTCTACTCTATTCCACTGGTCAATGTCTACCTTTATGCCAGTATTATTCTGTTTTAATTACTGTAGCTTTGTAATATAGTTTGAAATTAGAACTGTGATGCTTTTAGCTTTGTAGAAATTGCAACTCTTGTTCAGTGTTGGTGGAAATGCAAAATGGTACAGCCAGTATAGAAAACATATGGTGGAGCCATTATGGTGAAACTGCTACAGGGCAGAGAGTATGGAGGGTATTTAAGAAATTAAAAACAAAACTGCCATATAACCCAGCAATCCCACTTCTAGTATTCATCCAAAGGAATTGAAATCTGGATCATGCAGAGATATTAGCAATCCTGTGTTCATTGCAGCACTCTTCACAATAGCCAAGATGTGGGAACAACCTAAATGTCCATCAACAAATGAATGGGTAAAGAAAATGAGGCATCTGTACCACAGCTTTTTTATCCACTCATCTATTGATGGACACTTGGGCTGCTCCCAAACCTTGACTATTGTAAATAATGCTACAATAAACATAGTGGTGCATATATTCTTTAGTATAAAAAAGTTAAAAAAAAGAAAGAAGGAAAGAAAATGAGTTATATATATATATATACACACAATGAAATATTGCTAAGCCTTTAAAAAGAAGGGGATTCTGCAAAATCCCACAATAAGGATTAACCTTGAGGGCATTATGCTAAGTGAAATAAATCAGACACAGAGGTCATATATTTCATGATTCTGCTTTTATGGGGTATCTAAAATAGTCAAGCTCATAGAATGAGAGTGTAATGATGGTTTCCAGTGGCTGAGGGGAGGGGCAATGGAGGGTTGTTGATCAATGTTCATAAAGGTTCAGTTAAGCAAGATGAATAAGTTCTAGAGATCTGCTGTATAGCATTTTACCTGTAGTTTAAAATAGTGTATTATAGGACTCTAGTACACTGCTGGTGGGAATGCAGACTGGTGTAGCCACTGTGGAAAACACTATGGTGTTACCTCAAAAAGTTAAAAATTGAACTGCCATTTGACCCAGTGAACCCATTTCTAGGAATATACCATAAGAAACCTGAAACACCAATCAGAAAGAATATATGTACCCCCATATTCATAGCAGCACTATTTACAATAGCTAAGATCTGGAAACAACCGAAGTGTCCCATCAGTAGATGAGTGGATGAAAAAGCTTTGGTACATGTACACAATGGAATACTATGCAGCTGTAAGAAAGAAAGATCTCTTATCCTTTGAGATGGCATGGAAAGACCTGGAGAGTATTATGTTAAGCGAAACAAGCCAAGCAGAAAAAGACAAATATCACATGATCTCACTTATTTGTGGAATATAATGAACTAAACAAACTGATGAACAAAATTGACCCAGAAACATAGAGGTGGGGTACAGACTGACAAGCCTTAGAGGATGGGGGATTGGGGGGAAAGAGATAAACCACAGAATTTATATTATGTATGCATGACCAATGGACATAGACAACAAAGCTGGGGATGGGGTGGGGGGGATGGGGAGGAGGGTGTCAAGGGGGGAAAAGGAGAAACATCTGTAACAAAAACAAATTTAAAAAAAACACATCTCAATTCTGAGACCATTTAATGTTTTCACAATAAAATACAAAGTGAAATACAAAAAAATAAAATAGTATATTATACATTTAAAAAGTTGTTGAGGGTAAATTTCATACTAAGTGTTCTTTCCACAAAAAGGTAAAATAAAAATGATATAAGTAACTGATATTTATTAATGCAACTCAGAACATTATAATATTTCCTGGTCCTTAATATTATAATTATGTTAATGAAGATCAAATTACCATTAGCTTTTGTGGGATCACATCATGCTATTTTCTCACATTTAGCATTTTGAACTCTAAAACCTATAGTGGTTAACAGTAATGAGATATCTGATACAGGCAGTTGAAGGAGGTGCAACATCTCCAAAATTCAGGTCATAGAGGACTTTTAATCTTTGTACTCTATCATTTGGAAGTTCATTTTTACAGTTTTATAGTTAGAGTTGGCTCCTATATCTCTAAGACTCAGGGAAAGATAGCTGATGTTGAAATGTTCTTACCAGGATATTCCTCAGTGACTTCAGCCTTTATCTCATTGAATGTACCTGCAAGCACTTCAAGCAGTAATATTTTTTATTACATACAATGATTTCCACCGGGTGTTCACACTCATTAAGTGTTGGGTCACAGGGGGTGGGAGAGCAAGCTTTCCAATGTGGAACTGTGCACAATGTCCCGACACACCCCACCCAATTTGAAGAATACTCTCCAATCTGTCTAGGTGTTTACAAACCCTCCCTTTACGGATCTATTCTATAATTCTTGCTGTGTTCTCTGAGTTTTTATTTCAGAAACAAGAACATTGTTTCTATTCCAAACTTTCATAAAGTTTCCTGTCTTTTAGTTTCCTCAAGGATCATCATAATTATTTTTAAGTAATTAGGGCATAAACTAATTCATTATATGGAGATAAATATCTATGTTATGAAGTATCTCCTTGCTTTGAAATTAGTTGTATTTCAGGAGTTTAAATCCCAATAAACAAATCTCAACCTTTTTAAAAAATATGTTTTTATTGATTTGAGAGAGAGAGAGAGGAAGGCAAAGAGAGAAACATCAATTGGCTGCCTCCTAAACGCCCTCTACTGGAGACCAAGCCCACAACCCCACTGGGAATCAAACCTCTCAGCCCACGGGACGATACTCAACCAACCGAGCCACACCAGCCAGGGCACAAATCTCAACTTTGTTTTCCCTCTACACTCTTTTCTTCTGGAAGCAAGAAGGAATGAAACTCACATTTATTGTTTTGCTACAAAGATAAGTAATATGCTAGGCACTTAAAAAAAATTCAATTGGCAATATTGATTTGCACCTAAATTTAAAATTAGAGTTACTATAATGGAACAAAGAGAAAAATAATTATCAAACTAGAAATTAGTATTTTATTTATTATAATTGCTGTTTATATACATGTGTCATCTTACGGTTCATTCATATATCTTCATTAATAAAATGGATTATGGCAGTATCTGTGACTAAATTATTTTCTCTTTAGTATATTGGAGAAAATAATATCCAACTTAGTTCAAACTGTTTACATGGATAAACAGAAGATATAAAGAGGTGAAAGAAAGTTGAACAGGGAAAGGAGTCTGTCATGATTTTTCTGTTCTTACAGCAAATATGGCAGTTATGTTAATGAAATAATAGGGTGAATCACAGTTATACATGATGACCTACTGAGAAGGCCACGAAACTACAAAGGATACCTATCAACACAAACTCCAAAATAATGTTATTTCTACTAAAATTTGAGAGTAGCTAGTAATCATTGGTTTTGAGCAGAAAGCTCAAAGATTGAAATCAAGTAAATACATTCTGTAAAAAGTAGTATGAGTGTATTATTGTTTAATGATTTTATTATGACTGTAAATTGCAAGATATTGACAATAAATATTTTCTATTACTTTATGATATTTGGCACAAATTCAGTTTCCTTCTTTCTTTTTTTATTATTTATTTTATTTTTATTTATTGATTTTAGAGAGAGAGGAAAAGAGAGAGAGAGAGAGATAGAAACATTGATGAGAGAGAACATCGATTGGCCACCTCCTGCATGCCCCACACTGGGGATGGGACCCACAACCTGGGCATGTGCCCTGACCGGGAATCGAACCTGCGACTTCTTGATGCATGGGTTGACGCTCAATCACTGAGCCACACCAGCTGGGTAGTTTCCTTCTTTCTTAATAAGCAGAATGCTCAGATTCTGAGATCCACAAAATAAAAGAAAATCTCTCCTTAAATACAGAGGATAAAAAGTTAAAACTAAGCCCCTTTGATAAGGTCACTCAGATGCCTCTTTTCAGGAATTTATCTGGGCAAACACTATGATATTTATTCAAATACTTTAAACTCTTAATGAGCAAATACTACATAAATGCAAATATTGCTATCTATGGTTGTTATTTTTCTCAGAACTCTAGGCACAATCTCCTTAGAAACATAATTAAAATTTGCATACTCTTATTAAATGAAACTATTTAAGGTTTCTTCTCAAAATAGAACTTTCTTTTCAGAAATGGTTTATGAATGTTATTTAATACATCCCCAAGGATTCAAATGGAAAAAGTTAAGGGACCTCCTGCAGGAACTCTGCCTGAAATTTCCATGTATCAACTTGGTTCAGCAAGCATCTTTAAAAGGGAGGAATATTTTCTAATTGGAAATCAGCAATCTTAGTCCAATACAAGAAGACCCAAGAGGATTTGGATTGTATAAACTGTGTGTGTATACGTGTGTGTGTGTGTGTGTGTGTGTGTAGAAAATATATATTGACCAAGCCAGCTACTTCTGAGCTGAAGACAACTGAAAGATCAGTGACCTTAATTGTCACCTTCCCACTCACTTGGGGCCAAATTGCTATATTGTGCAGCACAATACCTATTAAAAATTGACTCTTGACTTAGGAGTGAAATAAAGAAAACAAAGGGGTAAGTGAGCCCAGATAGGTGAACATACTTTCAAGGTGATTTCCAAGTGTGAATCTGTACTTGGAAAAATTGCTCAATATAGTAAACTGGAGGGTCGTTTTGGGTAACCTGGCCAACAGAAAAGGCACACTGATAATATAACAGGAGTATTAGTATGATGTTCTTTTAGACTTAAACAAAATGAAAAGGAACTGTTTTATTTTAGCTAAAAAAAAAAAAAAAATAGAGCCTAGTAAAGCAGTTTTCCCTAGTGTGTTCCCTTCCGGCAAAGTGGAAAAGTAACATTAAATGGACAAAGACAGAGGGAACTTTGTGGCTGCTTCAAAAACCTTCAGCAAAAGTGAAAAGAAAGGAAAGATGTGGAGAGAAATCAGGTTCTGTATAGCACCCTCTGAGAGTTCCTCTGAGTTTCACAAAGCAAGCAGGTTTGTCCATTGAATTGGCTTGGCAATGTAGGCAAACATGTAGCCATCAGAACATTTACAAAACGCTCCTTTGTTCTATTCATAATCTTCATGTCAGTGCAATTTACCTGAACCCTAAAAACAAAATACATAGAGGAATTTTAATGAGGTCAAGAGCAGGTAAAATGAGAGAGGAAACCCCACAATTTAGAAAACAGATATAAAGGAATTAAGCAATAAAGTACGCAAAGATTTATACTGGATCTTAGCCAAAAGGCCAAGTGATGTACAAAGATTTAAAATGTGAAAACTGATCCACGAGAGCATCAGGCAACTTAATGAAATTGATCTTAAGCAATTATGGTAATTTCACATATAAATAAACACAGGGGCTTTTTTCAACCTTGTAATGTATCATATTGTTCAGTTTGTAAGGTATTTTTGTGTGATGTACTTTGAGAAATTCCAAAGAATGGCTATTCATTGTAGAGCCAGGGTTACGTATTGACTCTTTCTGCTTAGTGAATATTTAAAAGTAGTAAAATATGAAAGGAATCTGTATAATCCCATCTTATCTTCCAATCAAATATTAGAATACATGGAAAAATTAATTCCTTGGTAGTGCTAAAACAATCAGAATTCATTTAGCCTATATAGAGTGGTGTCGTTCAGTACAATATGTGAGCCACATATACAATTTAAAATTTTCTAGTAACCATAGTGAAAAAGTAGAGGTACATTACATTTATTTAAATAATATATTTTGTTAAACTAAATGTACTCAAAATATTCTCTCTTTTTAGAATAATCAATTTCACTGTGAAGCAAAAGCACTTCACTTTCAAACCTACATCTGTCCAAGTTACTTCTCTAATTCTCGTGTTAATTCAGTGTTATTAACGTTGAATTCAAAGAGTTTTGCATAAGTTGAAAAGCAACTGTAAATGCATGGGTATCAAAATTGTTCTTCAAATTTTTCTTGCAGTTTTTGCAGTCAATTTACATAGCACTTGATTACAATTTAAATATGCACATAGATCCATGGTACAAAATGTATAATCTTTATTATTGATTTGTATTATGAAATTTAATTTCAACATAAATTTTTGTACCTATATAGGTGACAAATCAGCTTTTCCTTTCCTTCAAATTTTGAAAGTATCTTGTTTATATACAGGGGTTGGCAAAAGCAGGTTTACAGTTGTTCATATACAAAATAACACAATAATTAATAAATAGTAATACAAGAATAAACTCTGTTTCATGTACTCACAACTATAAACCTACTTTTGTCTACCCCTGTATAGTGTGATATCAGTGAGAGATTGTAAATCATGTTGCCGTTTTCTCTGCCTCTATAGTTATTGAATATTTGGCAATCATTCTTTTTGTCATAGAACTATCTGGAAATGAAAACATCACAGTAGTTTAATGAAACTTTCCAATAGTTCAATCAATAAGCATTGGCAGAGGACATAATTATTATGGTCCTTATCTTCTAATTTGTTTTGAGCATTTTCATAAGCTAGTGAAGATTTATAGCCTTTACATATGCTGACAATTTCTAACAACTGTAACAATGATACTTTTCTTAGGATCTGCCTCAGAAAACTGAGTGGCTATATATATATATATATATATATATATATATTTTTTTTTTTAAATGTTTTTATTGATTTTTAGAGAGAAAGGGAGAGGAAGAGAGAGATAGAAACATCAGTTAGAAAGAAACATCAATTGACTGCCTCTTGCATGCCCCTACTGGGGATCAAGCCCACATCCTAAGCACGTGCTCTGACCCAGAATCAAACCAGCGACCTCTTTGTCCATGGGTCCACGCTCAACCACTGAGCCACATCGGCTGGGCAGCAGCAATATTTTTAATGTATATCACATAGCAGAATGAAGCAACAAAAGAAACATTAAGTTCTTATTTTAAATAAGATTATTTTACTTAATATAGCTAGGACACTGTCCATTAAATAGAACTAATTTTTTATCTAGATAAAATTCTTCATTTTTATGTTGAGGCTTCAAACTATTTACCCCACAAATTTAATTTTTTAGGTTGCATATTTACATGTCATCATACATTTGTAAGATCTCTATAACAAAGAACAGACAACATTTTAATTGTCTGGACTTCATATTTTATGACTCATTTAGTATTTACAATTTTTTAAATCTTTATATCAATTGATATTTTATGTCATTATAAAGAATTTATAACACAAGCAAATCTTTGGTCACTTAATTAAAGATCTTTTCCTTTTTAATAAACATTGATTATAATATTTTCTTTATAACTTTATAGTAAAACTTTTATAACTGAAGTAATAATTTGTCATTGTTTGATCTAAAATTGTGCATGTGTGTTGTCTGTGTGGGTGTGCATGTCTATATACATGCAAGAATCTAAGCAATTTACAGCTGGCCAAAGTTAATCAGATGTTACTAATAATCACTTAAAATGTACATAGGCTCTGATGTCAGGCAATCTTGGTACAAAGCCTGACTTCAAATCTACCTGGAAGGACTTAGGAAAACTGCATCATCTCCTTAAATTGCGCTTTCTTGTCTCTCAAACTGGAATAATAGGAGAACACAGATTATTAGAATGGTTGTGATGATTAAGCTAATATACATAAAGCATATACATGGTACTCTGGGTATACATGCTCAAAAATGTTTGTATTTTCTTTTTTTATCTCATCCCATTGCCAACACCCCTATTTCTTCCCTTTCTATGTCGAATCACTATTTAATTCTCCAGAGCCAGAGTATCAGTATTGCAAATTGGTTATGATAATGATACAAAATTGAGAATCAGATGACTGGGTTCACAGTCATTTCCATCTACACCAGCCAAATGGTTTGGACAAGTTGCACAGTCTTTTCAAACTTCAGCTCTCCTATCCAGAGCATAATGTGTTGGAGAAGGTAATCAAAAGGATGTGACCTATTGCCTGTTAACCTGTGATCTGGATTCAGACAATCAGAGGCCCCTCACCCCACCTCTGTCCTTGGAATGTACGTCTTCTCTCTGTTCCCACAGTGGGAGCTGTTCCAAGGATAGAACTTTGAGAGAGAAAGGTGTTGTTGACACCATTTGGACAGTATATGTCACTAAACCCAGTTAAGGCCTCTATACAAACTTTAAGATTTGGCAGGTGGGAGTGGAGATCTACTTGCAGTATGGCGGCCCAAGACAAGCCTCCATAAATTTTCTTGCTTATTAAACCTGCCACTTACCAATAAGAATGGTTTGCCTCTTTCTTAAGTTACCACCTGCCTCCTAGTATGGGACGTGGTTAGATTTCTCCCAGAAGCTCTCCAAATTGAGAACCAACATAACAATGACTATATCTGCCTATTAGAAAATTAAAAGAGGAGATATATAAAAGTCTTTTAGTAGAATGTTTTACACATGATAATTTAAAGTAAAGTAACTCTTTTATTTTATTTTCAATGTTAAGACATTCTGCTAACTTCAAATATATATCACACAAATGAAAATAGTGCTTTATTTAACTTAATTCTGTGAATAGCATATATTGCAAACCAACCAATAAATGTGATTTTGTCTTTAGTTAAAAAAGCATTTTATGAATGAGTTATTTAAGATAATGGATTAATATATTTTATTCATATATATCATATGTCTAAAATATTAGCATCAGAAAAAGTTATAAACAATATACTGCATGAAATCAATTTTCTAGTTTTTGTGAATATAAAAGTTCAGAGTTCTGCCCTTTAGTATACTGGACACATGATCATAAGTGTTAGAAATGATACTGATCAAAATTAACTATAGTAAAGTATAACCTTAGGAAGTTGTCCCTAAATTCAGGGAAAAGGAATACTAGATCTAAAATAAAACAGATATCAAACCTTTAAATCACAATATCCTTTACCAAATGTCCTCTGGAAAGGTTAAAACAATTCCATTTCCCTCTAGTAGCATAGGAATGATAAATTAATTAAACCTCTAACTACATTGATATTCTTAAATTTTTTTCAAACTAATAAAATAAAATTTCTCTATTAAGGAGTATTTCCCTTCTATGAGAAATGTAAACCATTTCTATTATTTTACTATTGATATGTTTGGTCTTTTTGTATCTTCTTGATTGGTTCTTTACTGTGTCTTAAGCCTGTTGTTCAATGTTCTATTTTTTGTCCATCTTGTATTACATTGAAGCATAGATTGATATTTTCATTATTCTGACAACAAAAAAAGTTCCTTGAAAATTCGCCTGTTTTTATATCGATATGCCATATTGTTTAATTAAAGTTATATGGAATAAAAATTAAACCCACATAATTTACTATTTTATATTCCTTAATTACCATATAGTTTTATAAAAAACATGATGATAAATGCTTTTATATATTTATAATAATCATCAGTAGATTCTGGGTAGTCTATTCAGGACCCTTTCAGCTTTAAGTGAGAAAAACATTCTCAAACTTGCTTAAGCAAATAACATATCAAACAAACAAACAAACACTTAAGTGGCTGTGGGAGTATGAGATTTATTAGTTGATATAATGGAAAATTACAATTATGTCATCAGGGCACAGTTCTCTTTCTTCTTTTCTTGACTTAATTCTCAAACTCTATGTGTTGGCCCCACACAACAAGATCATGTCCTAATTGTTAACAGACACCATCAAAGAGAAAACACCTATTTCCCAATATTTCTAACAAGAGTCCTGAGCTTGACCCCTCTCTATTTCAACTGGGTAACTTGTTTATTGAATCAATCAGTGTGGCAGTGGGAAAGGAATAAACTTGATTAGCTTAGGTTAGGTCAAATTCTTGCTCCTTCACAATATGAAATAAAAAGTGGGGAGTTGTGATTTTCTATAAAAAAATTACTGAGCTGTTACCAGCAAAAAGAGGAATGATTGCTGTATGGAAAACCAATCAAACAAAAAATAATATGTATTCAACAATAAAATTATAAGATATATTTTAAATATTTATTTTTCTTTGTGTTTTATTCAAAATATTTAAAATGTATATAATCAAATAGTGAATTATATTTATTCACTAGAGCTTTAATTAAACAAAATCAAAATCAGGTAAGTAGTAAGGAAAGACTGGAATCTGGTAGCTTTAGTGAATTAAGTTTGCTCTATGCAAGTAGTAGTTAACCAGTGATTAGAAGACATATTTTGTGTTTATTCTTGACTTTCTTTCAAATAGGCATGTGAAATGTGTTGAGTACATTATCTCTGGAACGTTTATTTATCTACAAAATAGAAATAACAATACTACTGCTCCTTTTTATCAACAGGTATTGTCAGAATCAAATGAAATAAATTTTAATGTCCAAATTTCCATGCAAATATGTTGCAACTGCTGTCAATTTTTAATTATAAGTGAATGCAGTGTAAACATTTTATATCGTATTCAGGAACTTTTTCATTATAAGATAGATTAAATCTATTTGAGTCACCTATTCCAAATTTAGACTGTAATGTAAGGCCATTCAGGGCCATTAGGCTTATTAACACTACTTGAGTCAAACAAGATTTGCTATACATCCATATGTTGGAACCATGTGGTTATCTCATCTTTGTTCTTCCTACATCTTTGAGTACACCCCAATAGAAACTGCCTCACCTGCCAAGTGAGTTACTAATAACCTAAAGAGGTCACTTCTAAAATAAGAGAAGTAATCCAACACTGATTATACATTTAATAAAAGGTTTTGCCTATATCAAATATAAGATTTTGTTCTTAATTTCTCATGCCCAGTATGAAAGTTTTGTTAATGCCTTGACTCTGCTTCTGTCCTCTCATGGACTGAGGGTAATAAAGCTGACTGATTTTGCAACCTGTCCTCCATCCTCATGTCTGATTAGATATCTCCTGTGTTGGATTGGCTCTATATATGAATAATAGTCACTAAACTCTCTCATCCTTTACTTATTGTTCTCTGATAATGACTTTTTTTTATTAATTTATTTTTGTTACAGATGTTTCTCCTTTTTTCCCCATTGACACCCTCCTCCCCTTCCCCCCCGCCCCGTCCCTAGCTTTGTTGTCCATGTCCATCAGTTATGCGTACATGCATATAAGTTCTGTGGTTTATCTCTTCCCCCGACCACCACCCCCTCTTTGAGGATTTTCAGTCTGTACCCTACTTCCACGTCTCTGGAACTACCCTGTTCTTCATACTGTTATGTTCATTATATTCCACAAATAAGTGAGATCATGTGATATTTGTCTTTCTCAGCTTGGCTTGTTTCGCTTAGGATAATACTCTCCAGGTCTCTCCATGTCGCCTCAAAGGATAAGACATCTTTCTTACAGCTGCATAGTACTCCATTGTGTATATGTACCACTGCTTTTTTTACATTCGCCTACTGATGGACACTTGGACTGTTTTCAGATCTTAGCTATTGTAAATGGTGCTGCTATGAACATGGGGGTACATATATTCTTTCTGATTGGTGTTTCAGGCTTCTTAGGGTATATTCCTAGAAGTGGGATCACTGGGTTAAATGGCAATTCAATTTTTAATTTTTTGAGGTAACTTCATAGTGGCTGCACCAGTCTGCATTCCCACCAGCAGTGTACTAGAGTCCCCTTTTCTCCACACCCTCGCCAACACTTGTTTGATGATTTGTTGATGGTGGCCATTCTGACAGGTGTGAGGTGATACCTCATTGTTGTTTTAATTTGCATCTCTCTGATGATTAGTGATGTTGAGCATTTCTTCATATGTCTCTTGGCCACTTGTTTGTCCTGTTTGGAGAGCTGTCCATTTAGCAACTCTGTCCATTTTTTAATTGGGTTCTTTGTCTTCCTTTTGTTGAATTGTATGAGCACTCTATATATTTTGGAAATTAACCCCTTAGCTGATGTATCATTGGCAATTATGCTCTCCCATACAGTGGGTTCCCTTTCCATTTTGATGGTTGTTTCTTTTGCTGTGCAGAAGCTTTCTAGTTTGATGTAGTCCAATGTGTTCATTTTTTCCTTTGTTTCTGTTGCCTTAGGTGATGTATCAGTGAAGATTCTGCTGCATATGATGTCTGAAATTTTGTTGCCTACATTTTCTTCTAGGATTTTTATGGATTCACGAGTCACATTTAAGTCTTTTATCCATTTTGAGTTTATTCTTGTGTATGGTGTAAGTTGATGGTCTAGTTTCATTTTTTTTGCATGTAGCTGTCCAATTTTTCCAACACCATTTATTAAAGAGGCAATCTTTATTCCCTTGTATGCTCTTGCTACCTTTGTCGAATATTAATTGAGCGTGATGTCTTGGGTCAATTTCGGGTTTTCTGTTCTGTTCCACTGGTCTATATGCCTGTTCTTGTGCCAGTACCAGGCTGTTTTGATTACAGTAGCTTTGTAGTATAACCTGATATCTGGTACTGTGATCCCACCTACTTTGTCCTTCTTTTTCAAGTTTGATGTGGCTATTCGGGGTCTTTTTTGCTTCCATATGAACTTTTGAAGTATTTGTTCTAGTTCTGTGAAATATGTCACTGGTATTTTGATGGGGATTGCATTGAATTTATAGATTGCTTTGGGTAATATGAACATTTTAATGATGTTAATTCTTCCAATGTATGTGCTTCCACTTTTTTATATCTTCTTCTATTTCTTTTTTCAATGTCCTGTAGTTTTCTGCAACTAAGTCCTTTACTTCTTTGGTTAAGTTTATTCCTAAGTATCTTAATTTTTTAGCCACGATAGTAAATGGGATTGTTTTTTTAGTTTCTTTTTCTGTGAGTTCATCATTGGTGTATAACAATCCGTCGATTTCTTGACATTAATTTTGTATCCTGCTACTTTGCCAAATTCATTTATTAAGTCTAGTAGATTTTTGATGGAGTTTTTAGGGTTTTCTATGTATAATATCATGTCATCTGCAAATAATGACAGTTTCACTTCCTCCTATCCAATTTGGATCCCTTTTATTTTTTCTTCATGTCTGATTGCTGTGGCTAAGACTTCCAGTACTATGTTAAATAAGAGTGGCGAACGTGGGCATCCCTGTCTTTTCCCTGTTCTTAAGGGAAATGTTTTTAGTTTTTGCCCATTGAGTATGATGTTGGCTGTAGGTCTTTCATATATGGCCTTTATTATGTTGAGATATGATCCCTCTATTCCCACATTGCTGAGCATTTTTATCAGAAATGGGTGCTGGGTTTTGTGCAATGCTTTTTCAGCATCTATTGATATGATCATGTGGTTTTTATCTTTCATTCTGTTTATGTGGTGTATCACATTTATTGATTTGCAAATGTTGAACCAGCCTTGCATCCCTGGGATGAATCCCACTTGGTCATGGTGGATAATTTTTTTGATGTATTGCTGGATCCGATTTGCTCGTATTTTGTTCAGAATTTTGACATCTATGTTCATCAGTGATATTGGCCTGTAGTTTTCTTTCTTTGCAGTGTCTTTTTATGGTTTTGGAATTAGAATTATGCTGGTTTCATAAAACAAGTTTAGAAGTCTTCCTTTTTCTTGAATTTTTTGAAATAGTTTGAGGAGAATGGGTGTTAGTTCTTCTTTGAATGTTCTGTAAAACTCCCCCGTGAAGCTGTCCGGGCCTGGTCTTTTGTTTGCAGGGAGAGTCTTGATTACATCTTCAATTTCCTTCATTGTTATTGGTCTGTTCAAGTTTTCTATCTCTTCCTATTTCAGTTTTGGGAGACTATGTGTTTCTAGAAATTTGTCCATTTTACTTTCAGTGGTTCTCAACCTTCTTAATGCCACAACCTTTTAATACAGTTTCTCATGTTGTGGTGACCCCCAACCATAAAATTATTTTCATTGCTACTTCATAACTGTAATTTTGCTACTGTTATGTCTTAGGTAACTCCTGTGAAAGGGTCATTCGACCCCTAAAGGGATCATGACCCACAGGTTGAGAACCACTGGCTTAGATTGTCTAATTTGTTGCCATATAATTATTCATAGTATTTGTTAATGATCCTTTGTATTTCTGTGGTGTCAGTTGTTAGTTCTGCTCTTTCATTTCTGATTTTGTGTATTTGGGTTCCCTCTCTTTGTTTCTTGGTGAGTCTAGCTAAGGGTCCATCAATCTTGTTTATCTTTTCAAAAAACCAGCTCTTTGTTTCATTGATCCTTTGAATTGTTTTTTTGGTCTCTATTTCATTTATTTCTGCTCTGATTTTTACTATTTCCTTCCTCTACTTGCTCTGGGGTTTTCTTTTTGTTTGCTTTCTAGTTCTTTAAGATGTGAGGTTAGATAGTCAATTAGAAACTTTTCTTGTTTCTTGAGGTAGACCTTTTGTGCTATGAACTTCCTCTCAGAACTGCTTTCGCTGCATCCCATAAATTTTGTGTTGTTGTGTGTTCCTTTTCATTGGTTTCCAGGAAGTTTTTAATTTCTTCCTTGATCTCCTCGGTAACCCATTCATTGTTTAATAACATGCTATTTAGCCTCCATATGTTCAAATGTCTTTGCATGTACTTGTTGTAATTGATTTCTAGTTTCATGCCATTGTGATCTGAGAAGATGCTTGATATGATTTCAATCTTCTTGAACTTGTAGAGACTTAGTTTGTGTCCTAACATGTGATCTATCTTTGAGAATGTCCCATGTGCACTTGAGAAGAATGTGAATTCTGCAGTTTTGGGGTGTAATTCTCTGTAGATATCTATTAAATCCATTTGATCTAGTGCTTCATTTAGAGTCTCTGTTTCCTTGTTAATTTTTTGTCTAGAGGATCTATCCAGTGATGTCAGCGGGGTGTTGAAATCCCCTGCTATGATTGTACTGCTGTCAATTTCTCCTTTGAAGTCCTCCAGAAGTTTTTTAATATATTTTGGTGCTCCTATATTGGGTGCATATATGTTTACCAAGGTTATATCTTCCTATTGGATAGATCCTTTCAATATTATGTAGTGGCCTTCTTTGTCTGTAGTTATGGCCTTCATTTTGAAATCTATTTGATCAGATATGAGTATTGCTACCCCACCTTTTTTTTCCTTTCCGTTTGCTTAGAAGATTTTTTTCCATCCATTCACTTTCAACCTATATGAGTCTTTTGTTATGTGATAATGACTTTAGGTATAGACATAGACAAAAATATATAGGTACAGATGCTGATGTAGTTTATAGCTTTGTTCAATGAGCTGGTCTCAGTTTTGAGGTCTGGCCCATCTTGATCTTCCTTCATGTGTTGCTTTGTGAGCTTCTACATGACACTGAATCAAATTTTTCATGACCTGATGACTTCAATGTACCTTGAAATAAATTATTTAATTCAATTTTGACCTACCCCAAATAAGAACTCCTTTTTCTTCTTACATATGTTTTTACTGATCTTGGAGAGAGAAAAGAAGAGGGAGAGAGAGAAACATTGATCCCAAATAAGAACTTTAAAATGTACTTTCCTATAAGTCAATTTTTAAAGGTTTGAATTTGGTCTAATTTCCCCATCCATAAATAAGTTTTTGTGATGATGTATGGTAGCCTAAGATCTAAGATTCATCAAAGATAGAAAAGTAGATAGATTCTGGATAATTTCATATTCCGGTTTTCCTGCAATAACCTTTGTCTACAGGATCTCCTACTATATTAAGGTGGTATGACTTAAAACAATAGGCAAACTTAGAAATCAAAAAGTAAGAAACAACAGAGTTAAGGCTCTGAAAAAAAGAAGTGATGCCATACTAAGAACCTCTAAATAAAGCTGCTTACTCAAGAAATTAGATTAAAACTGAATAAATATTTTCTGAAAATTTTCCTTTATATATTATGTTAAAGCTAAAAAAACCTATGTTGACTTCTCTAAATAGGAAGCAAACATCTATGACTAAGGTAATCAGGATTCCATTTGTGATTCAAGTGTGAAAGATAATTGTCTAAAGACCAGGTAAAGTAAGATTTGATTTTGGTAGTGAAGTTATCATTACAATTTAAGCACACAGGGAAGATAAAAAACACTAAAGGGTTAGTATGTTCAGGCTTATCTTCTTCCAAAAGATGTTCATGGGTATGTAAACTGTTCATTCATTGATTGTGAAACACTACTTAAAAAGATACTGTTTTCTGACATGCAAAGTAGAAAATATTTTTATTTTAGAGAGAAGTTCAAATATAATATCTCTACTGAACTTAGTAAAAAAAATATATATATAAATATGACCTTAATTAACTAATGCAGTAATAAGTAGTACTAATCCATAAACTGAGAACTATTGTATTTTATTGCCTTTCTTAAGATAATTAAATAGTAGGATACCAATACTTCCTCCCAAATAATATAACTTAAAACATTTCTCAAAAGATTTTATTCCTATCTTTTATTTCTACTACAGTTATTATGGTAATACTTTTGATAAATATATCTCTATTTTCTGTTAATGAAGAATAATAGAAATGATATATATACTAAGACTATGCCTTGGAAGTAAAGTATATAGCACTGAAATTGTGAAAACTCTCATAACTTCCTGATTCATATAATTGGAGACAAGTGATACTGCAAGTAGCTTATTCTTTTTGAGACCTATAAAAGGATTTCACAAAGGTGCATATTATCTCATAAAAAATAAGTTCCAGTATCATTTATCTAGACCATTAATAATTAAAATCCCTATTTTCCAAATTGGATTACTTTGATACAAATGCTTCCTGTTTCCGTTATTGCTCACATTACCTAAATATTATGCTCCATCAAAAGGTGTTAGATGTCTTAAATCATTTTTATAAACAATACTATGTGCTGGCATGGAATTTTTCAAAGGTAGCCAATATTTTTGTTCTCTGTGGAATCATCTTTCACTATGGAATCACAGCCAATAATGTGTTTTTTTTTTTTAAAGAAGTTGAAAAACAATTTTTCAGAACAACATTAGTGAGCTTTCCATACCTCCTGCTCCATGATTGTTTAAATTATCCCTTCACTTTCTCCTTTTTAATTATGGGTAAAATTCCTTGCAGAGCAATATAAAAAGATATAAAAGTAGCACATAGGGAAGGATGACCAGATATTCATGCATGCATGAGGTTGAAAAAGTGAATTGTGCCCTGGCCAGTTTGGCTCAGCGGTTGGAGCATCGGCCTGCAGACCAGAGAGTCTGGGTTCAGTTCCCACTAGGGGCACATACCAAAAAAAAAGAAAAAGTGAATTGTGTAGTTTGGGCAATTCTGCATAGAAGTTAAATGCTCTTATGTTTATATCTAAAACAGGCATTGCATAATATAAAGATGAACAGTGAAATGCATGATTATATTTTAAATGCTTAATTTTTCTTAGAATGACACTAAGTAGCATTTTTCTTTACTAGACACTTGACATATTTAGTACATTGACTCCTTTATTTTTATTGAATTTATTGGGGTGGCATTGGTTAATAAAATTTGTAGGTTTCAGGTGTATAATTCTATAATATATCATGTGTATATTGTATTGTGTTCACCACCCCAAGTCAAGTCTTCTTCTATCACCATTTATCCCCCCTAAACCCTCCTTCCTCCACCCTCCTTTCCCTCTGGTAATCAGCATACTGTTGTCTGTATCTATGAGTTTTTTGTTTTTGTTTTTTTTTTGCTTAATCCTTTCACCTTTTTCTCCTAGACCGTCAACCCTTCTTTCCTTTGATAGCTGTCAGTATGTTCTCTGTATCTATGAGTCTGTTTCTATTTTGTTTGTTAGTTTATTTTGTTTAATAGATTCTACATATAAGTGAAATCAGATGGTATTTGTCTTTCTCTGACTGGCTTATTTCACTTAGCATAATACTCTCTAGTTCCTTCCTTGCTGTCGTAAAAGGTAAGATTTCCTTCTTTTTACAGCTGAGTAATATTCCATTGTGAAAATGTACCACAGCAATTTTTTTTTAAAAGAAATTAAGAGAGATCATGAAAGAAGGGTAAAACTTTTATATTTTAATACCTTTAATGGAACTTTTATTCTGATTTTTTTTTTAACTAGGACATTTATTAATTTATTTTTGTTACAGATGTTTCTCCTTTTTTCCCCATTGACACCCTCCTCCCCATCCCTCCACCCCTTCCCCAGCTTTGTTGTCCATGTCCATGAGTTATGCATACATGAATATAAGTTCTGTGGTTTATCTCTTCCCTCCCCCCGCCTCTTCTGAGGGTTGTCAGTCTGTACCCTATTTTCACATCTCTGGGTCTACCCTGTTCGCAGACTGTTATGTTTATTACATTCCACAAATGAGTGAGATCATGTGATATTTGTCTTTCTCTGCTTGGTTTGTTTCGCTTAGAATAATACTCTTGAGGTCCCTCCATGTCGTCTCCAAGGATAAGAGATCTTTTTTTCTTACAGCTGCATAGTACTCCATTGTGTATATGTACCACAGCTTTTTTATCCATTCATCCACTGATGGGCACTTGGGCTGTTTCCAGAGATAGGGTAGAAAAAAATCAACCAATCAGAATGCTATTCTGATTTTTTTAACAAGGAGCCTGTATTTTCATTTTGCACTAGGTGCCACAAATTATGTATCTGGTCTTGCTGATGGAATTAACACTTGTGGGAGAAAGGAGAACAAAGATTGAGTCAAGGGAGAAGTCTCTGATACAGCTGCAACAAAAGCCTCAGCCACCTCCGCAGTAGCCTTCAAGCAGCATAGCCTCCTGAGGGGTTCCCAGCTGGGGTGAGAGGATCAGCCTTTAAACTCGAGTCTGACAGTTAACAAAGGCAGCCTGTCCTGGGAAGACGAGTCTCCTAAGCCAGGGCAATTCCCAGGGAGGAGCTCAGATGCAATCCTTGAGCTGACATCCTTCGTGGAGCTGAGGAATGAGTGAGTGCCCCAGTCCCGAAGGGACAAATGGGCAGAGCTGCTCAGCATCCAGATCAATAAATAAAACAGTTGGACTTTATGTCACATATTGTGATGCTGTAACTAACTAGTTTCCATTGTTTTAATTTTGTGTAATTTTTGTGAGAGCCCCCTGACACAGAGGATTCCTTGCAATATAGTTACCACGTTGCCAGGGAATGGACCATCAAAGGGAAATCAGGAGTACCTGACATCTGGCAGCCTGATATCCCAGAGTCAGCCTCCTAAATCAAAGCTTATAGATAGTGGAATCTGAAAATCTTTCAGATACAGCATCCAGGAAGTAGACCCAGGAGAAAGAGGCTAACAAATGAACTCCTGACTAGGAGAAACTGTTATTTGTCTGTTTTGTTTTGCCATAAGAGCTTTTATCTCAAGCTAAAGTGGAGACACATAATTAAACCTTTAACATCACGTGTGTTGTGCTTCATTAGGGCTGTAGCTTTGACATTGCTGGGCCTTCAGTCCAATGTAATACACAAAACACAGCTATGCCTGCATTAAAAAGATTAATCATGAAGCAGAAGTCTGTCAGACACTCATGCTCAAGTGACCCTACTAGGGGATGGATGCCTCCCAGAGTTGATTCCCACAGCTTTAAATGAGTGCTTTTAAAATATTTCATTAATTTTTTTTAATGAAGCAGAGAGCACTTTAAGAATATGTGCAACCTACAAACAGCTTTTCAAATATTTTTCGTTTCTCCTAGCTTGAAGGTTAAAGCTGATTGGCGTTTTCATCGTGTTCCATCAGAACAGGGTTGCGGTGGTGTAGTTCCTGCAAATAGAGCCAGCAGGTCAGTGAGTGGCTGAGAAGCTCAGCAGCACTGGTGGCAGCAGTGGGGAGAGGGAACCCCAGATTCTGTGAGCACGTGGCAGCTCATTCTGACGGCAGCATGCTGCCTCCATTCCCACCACCTTTGTTCAAGCCCCAGCAAGAGAATCTTATCTGTGTGTCTGTCTGGACCCATGTCTGTCCCCTCTTCAGGGCTGCTTTATGCGTGTGTAACCTGTGCAGTCCCAGGGCCCTACACTTAGAAGACCCCCAAACTTGAAGAGCCCAGACTTGCTTTAATATTCTGCTGTCATGTCTTGAAATCCTAATAATTTTTCAACGAAGGGCTCAGCATTTTCATTTTGCTTTGAGCCCATAAATTGTGTGGCTTCCCCTGTCCCTCTTCCAAAATTCCTGATAAGATCAGAGAATTGAGATACAATCTCAAAAAAGTTTTGACATCTGGAAGCAAAAGAGCAGCCTCCTACAAATGACAAAATACTCTCTCTACATAAAAAAGATGAAAGGGAAGTTGCTCTGGCAGAGAAGGCATGGGATCTGACCCATTTGGTCTTTACAGCTATGAGCCTCTAGGTTAAGTCTGTGAAATCTTCAGAATCAACAAAACACGAATTGGAAACCATTGCCTTAGGGGTTATTCTAATGACAACAGAAAAATAAATGTCCAGAAAATGGTCGCTCTATTAATCTAGCAACTACAGTTTGCACACATTCCTTTAAAGAAGCCATCTGTGGTTTGGAGGATTCTTTTGGGTTTTTTTGATTGTTTGTTTATTTTTTTAATTTTCTAAAATGTGTTCTTTGGCCCTCTCCCCCAAAAGATGGCACATAAAAGATACTAAAAATGTTTAAATAACTTATGTTAGCAATCGGTTAATAGGTGCTTTTTTTTTTTTTTTTTTTTGCCATCCATTGTACTAAAACTCTTTTTATAATTATATCAGTGAATTCTCACAATGCTGAAACCTAGAGAAGTGTTTCATGCCACATAACTAATAGATTAGAAAGCTAAAAAGTGTTAAAGATGGAATTTTAATTCACTATGGTCTGACTCCAAGGTCCTTGAACTAAACATCAATAAAAAAACTGAAATTAATCATCTGTTAGAATATGCTTAAAACCTCTGTTTGTTAGTATCTGTAGTAAAATAATTATAATTAGAAAGAGATCATTGCACTAAGTGGAAATAGGAGTAGTTTAAACTGTGTAGGAATATAAGAGAGGTCATTAGAAAGGAAAAGTGAGTGTCACTGATGTAATGCTAAGATCTAACTCATATGCTTGGGCTCTTGACAGTAGTTCTTATTCATTTGTAAAAGGGGAAAAAAAAACGTTAAGTAAATATCTTTAGAAATTTGGTCTGGGTCCAATGTTTGTTGATTTGCATGAGCTGAGTAGAACAGAAAGAGAGTTTAGAAAGAAATAAAAGGATATTGAAATGTCAGTGATGAAAAAATATGAGGCAATTCCACAACTGGACTCTTTATATAATGTCGAGGACTAAATTTGCATGTGAAAACTGACTTTTCAAATATATAAATATTTTCTTCTGAAAACTCCATCAACAAAAATAACTCTTCCTACTGAAATCATTATGCTCTGGGAATTGGACAAGTCACATCACTTAGAATTCATTTCTTTGGTTCCTTTCACGAGAAAGTAATCAATTCAGTTCAAGAAAGCAGAGTGTTTTGTGGTTGGCACCATCTGCATGATCAAATGAGTCCCTGAAGAATACTAGTCCTGCCTGATCTTTGAAATGTGTATATATGTAAAAAGAAGTATACAGTGGGATTAAATGGGCAAATTATATATACAGACATTTTATATAGAGGAAACAAATCATGAAGAACCATTCATTTTACTCATGCAAATGAAAATAACAATATAATACAAATTTTTACCTAATTATTGACAAAGTTTTTGTTTGGTTTTTGGAAATAGCCAAGTATGAGGGAATGCAGTCAAAAGCCTATTATCGTATGGAATTTATAAAAGTAAAACTTAGTTCAGTGTCTTATGAAAGCAATTTTCAGTGAGTATTAAAATGCCATAAAAATACTTATTCCCTTTGAATCAATATTTCTATTTCTGGGAATCTATCCTCAAGAAATAATAAGAAATTAAACATTAAAGAAAAATTTTAATGTGAAGATATTCAGGATGCTAGCCTTATTAGAGAAAAACTAGTCGAAAATTCAATTCCATCATTAGAGAATGGCTTAAGGAAATTAAAATATGTAAATAAAAGTCATATAGTCATTAAAATTTTTTTCACAAGGAGTTTTAATTAACATGCCAAATTATCTTAAAAAGTAAGTGGTAAAGAAGTCATATAAATTATAGATATACTTTGATCTCAATTATATATGAAAATATGTGTAGGTCTAAATGTATAATTAATCTACAGAATAATCCATATATAAAATTAATATATTTATGAATAAAATATTATACAGTAGTGAAAATAAGTGACATATAGCCATAAACATCATATTAATAAATCTTCTGAACATACATTTGAGAGAAAAACACAAGTTTAGAAAATACAATATGGTTTTATTTATATCAAGTTCAAAATCATGCTAAATCGAACAATCCAGCCTACGATACATGTTAACTTGTGTGAAATGAGGGGAGGGAGAATATAAACACATAATGCAATCAGATACATAATGTTCAGAGTAGTATAATTTACTTGGAAACAGAGGGAGATAAAGATCTGGGAGGGCCCAGGGAATTTCAAAGTTATTGGTAATTTTCTCTTTCTTAAGATGAGAAGTGAAGACCCACATGTCTGGATTTTTTTCACAAACATACATTTTTCACACACATGCACACACATAAAGTATCTTCAAAATTTATTGCAAAAGTTTTCTAAGAAATATTGAAAGAAAATATTACAAATTGTTTATCATAAATGTCCTTGAGTATTTTAATTAAAAATGGTACATTTTCTTCTCTAAAATTTACCTGTGATTCAACTTTGTCATTATATGTATGGTTAGGAAAACATCTGCTAATTAAATTCAAAAGTAATTACCCTGGCCAGTTTGGCTCAGCAGTTAGAGCGTTGGCCCACGGACCAATGAGTCTTGAGTTCGATTACGGTCAAGGGCATGTACCTCAGTTGTGGTTTGTGCCCGGCCCTGGTTGGGGTCATGCGAGAGGCAGCCAGTCTATGTTTCTCTCTCATATCGATGTTTCTCTCTCTCTCCCTCTTTCTCCCTTCCTCCCACTCTATCTGAAGATAAAATAGAAAAATGTCCTCGAGTGAGGATTAAAAAAAAAAATCCAAGAACAATTAACAATAATTTAACCTTCAGAAATGTCCTGGTGCAGGAATATTCTACCAAGCTGAAATTTGGTGTAAGTTTTCCTAGTAGTCTTCAAGTATATGACTGAAACAAGATTGTAGAGTTGTTTTTTGTTTTGTTTTTGAAAATTGTGATAATATCACAAAATATTACTGAAAGGATCAAATGAAATGTAGAATGTAAGCATAGTTTTCAGGGCACAGAGTACTAAACAAATATTAATCATCACCGTTAGTTTTAAATTTTCTACTGAGGAAGAAATTTAAAAAAACTAAACTTAAAATTGTATAGAAAAGATTAAGAAATCTTCCCTAAGTATTGAGAGATAATGTGGCATGTAACAATGGATACTATAATCTCTCTATAATCTTTTTCCCTAGAAAATTGCCTACATTCTTATACATTCATTTCACACCTTACAATTATATACAACACAGAATATACATAAAGCAAGACAGCATGAGAGAACTAACTATTACAGGAACACTTTTAATGTTTATAGATTATACAATTATAATATCCTAAATCAAAAGTAATTTGGACATTATTTCGTTGACTATTAGTTCAATTTTTTTGTTTTTTAAATGCAAAAATGGAAAGTTAGAGGTAAAATAATTTATCAATTTCACAAATAGTTATAGAATCAAATGTCTTTAACCTATTATGGAAATACAAAAAAACCAGGATGGCATAAATTTGATCAGTTAATGTTCTTTGCCCTTCTTTTTGCATTCTCTTGGGCCATGTATCCCAGGAAAATACTAATCAGTTATACATTGTGCAATTAACAATTATGTACTTAGTATAAGAAGGGAATTTGATATAGTCCACAGTCATAAATCTGAAAAATCTGAAAAATAGAAAGAAAGTATAATTGAATTGATCTTGCCTCAAGGAGATTACAATGTGAGATGATCTCTGTCACATTTTTTTTCTATAGAAATAATAAAAAGTGTAAGGAAATAATATGTATTCAGCATCAAACACATGTTGGGTAGTTTGCATTGTTGTCACGTGATTACCACAATAGTCCTATAAAGTTCATCTGTTGTCCCATCTTTTTATAAGAGATAGAGACTCATGGAAGCAGGCAAGTAACATACAGTTAACATGTAGCAAAAAAATGTGATTTGAACCAAGGTCCACTGGGCATCAAAGCCTGAATTCCTCTGCTTAGCTTTGTGAATTGCCGCCTCATTCTATTGCCCAAGAAAGAATTTGAGAGGTCCAATAGCAAAACACATTCTCTTACTTTCTAACTACATGCAAACTATTAAAGGCCAGGACTCTACAAGGAAAATCTTATAAAACATTTCTTTTCTCAAACTTGTCTAAGGTACATGAGTGTCTGAAGTAAATGAGCAAGAAAAAGAGGAAACGTCTATTGATTCCAGTTCTTGCCCTGTATTCTTCTGGCTAATAAACACTAATTATTTTTCTTCTTTCCCAGAAAGAAAATGGAAAAGATACTTTCAGACACTAATAGATTTCTTTTACAACCCCAACTAGTTTTTAAATGCATTTTCTTATTGGTAGATAAATTTCAACTATTCAAAATATAATACTTCAAATTATTTAGTTTGCAACCCTTGTCCCCATCTAATGACTATCACCTTGCTAGTGGTATCTAAAAACAACTCTGCATTTTTGTGAGTCTATTAAATGACAAGGCTGCCAATTTAAAAATGAAGATTAAACAAATTATGTAGCATTATGTAGAATCATCCAGACTCCAAGGAAAAGTTCTTATTAAATGCAAATACTTTTAAGTAAATGAACTGAGTCATTTTGGGTTATAGGCAAAAACTTAGTTGTATTCATTTTGAAAATAACAATTACTAAAATATCCTAAAACTTTGCTATATTTGGGATAAGAATAAACAAACAATATGCCTCCCCCCCCCCCAAACCTTTTTAAGGATTGGATTAGCAGTTAAAGATGCTTCTGGTTTGCAATACTGAAACCAAAATTGATCGTCACACACATCCCTAACAGCTGTGCATGTCTGGAAAACAGATGTAAGAGTTTGTACTTCTAGTGATCCAGACAGCACACACATTTGGAAAGATAATTGCCCTTTAAAAATATTTATTTAGTAGCTCTTACTCTTTCTCTTCATGATTTCTCATTCTAGAATCCAGGTTCAGGAGAACTGATCACTTTATCCCAGCCACTCTCCGCAAAGAAAATCAGTATTTTCCAATCTTTCAGTACTCAAGATATGATCGGAGTAGAACTGTGATAGAGGTTTAATATTTCCTTTACAGAACATGAACTGCTATAGCTAATGTCACATTTCCAAATATAATCAAGAACTTTCTCTGACATTTGACTTTTCACCATTGCAATAATCTTCATAAAATATAAAAGCAAATTAAATTACTTTGAATATATCAGCTATGTGCCTGGAGGATGAGTATGGTAACTCTTTACATGATAAACCAACAAAATATAATATTTTTATAAATGCCTGAAGAGTGCTATTAGAGTATAATTCTTGTGAGCTGTTGTAAGTTTTTTTAAGACTTTGAAAACTTGAGCCTTGACTAACCCCACGTTGGAGAAAAACAGGTACACATCACAGGAAATTGTGGCAGGATCCCAGTCTTTGTTAACACATGGGTTTTTTTGTTTTTTGGGTCGCTGTTTTTGTTTGCTTTGTTTTGTTGTTGCTGTAATTTCCCTATAATAGGCACATTGTGACAATTTGTTCTAATATGCAAAATGTCAGCTAACAATGGTACTAGTAATTTTGCTTTCTTTTGACTTTTCATTTTAATTCTTGTTTTGGAAAATTCTATTTCCCATACATAACGTCTTTAAGTCTGAGATCACATTTTATATTAGAGTTGATATTTGGCAATAGTTCAGATCAGAAAATATTAACCTTCTTTCTTCAGACATAACTTGTAATAAAGAACAAAAAGCTAACGCACTTCTGGAGATATGACCTTCTGACTTTTCTAGGCTGTAGCTTTAGACAAAAAAGTAAAAGTGTATTTTTTCTAATGTTTTATTATGAATGCCCATCTCAGGGTTCCTTCTAGAAACTGGCTCTGGAGAGCCACACTTATGTACCACAGGATTCTGCACCGTTGGCCACGGATGGAATACACATTTGACCCAAAATTAGACAATCCATCAGCTTAGCAGTGAATTGTCAGATTCCTTCTTTCAAGATTCAGAATTAAAAATCACAATCTATAGTTAACCACTGTTTAGAGCTTATGGTATAAAACAAAACCGAGACTGAAGCTGCCATATATGGACATATGGATACAACTTACCCCAAGCAGCAAATAAACAGAGGTAAAGGATGAAGGCAACGTAAGAAGAGACCTAGAAGTGTGAAAGGCATTGCAACCCTGGAAGACTGAGAAAGAAGCTTTGAGTAATGACTTTTCAGCTCAGAGCTCAGTTAAACTTTGTTTCCTTCCCATAAATATTTGCATTTACCTCTTGTATCCTTTAATAAATCTATTGCTTAAAGCTCACTTGAAAGTTTAAATTGCAACAACAAAACCTAGAATAGTACAGGATAGATGACTTATTTCACAAGTTAATAAAATAATTGCTCAGTACCTAATTATATTACTTTTACTTTTATTTTTTACTCTGGAAATTATGCATCATATATTGTTTTCATTTTCTTATGTGCATAGCCACATACCCCCTATAAACCCTGCTTGAATATTTAATTCAGCTGAAAGCCTGGCTTAAACCATTTTTCTTTTGATGAGCCAAACTGAGTTTTAAAGTGAATTTACAAACAGACAGACAGAATTTTTGATTTATAGAACTAAATGTAGGAGCTATTTTAGAATTGGGTTACAGGTGCGTTATTTTATGTATCAATTTTATCATTTGGAGCCATTTTTCTCTGAAAGGTTTAAATGAAGCCTTTTAACCTGGGAGAAGATGGAACACACAAAAGCTCTTGCTTGGTGCTTCAGGAGACTGTCAAAAATTGAATTGTGCTTCTAAGAACTACTATCACTATAGTATGTCCCACTTTATTGAATTTGCTGCTTTCCACTTAGAAGAAAACATCTAATTTAATTGTGTAGTCTTGTTGAAGTTTTCTTATCAATAAAATGAGGTTAATAACAGTAATAATAAGAATATACCAACATCATAGAGTTATTGTGAAGATTAAATGAGATAATACATGGAAAGCATTAAATATACAAGGTGCATTTCAGACACTGGCTGGGAGATATTAAGCACTCAACATATATTAATCATACCTTTTACTAGATGAAACAATATTTATGCAGCATGCCTAGAAAAAGATTATTTTAACACCTTTTTGAGATATAATTTATATAGTGTACAGTTCACCCATTTAATATGCACAATTTAATGGGTTTTAACATCACTACAGAATTGTCTGAACATCACCACAATAAATTTTAAACATTTTCATCACCTCCAAATATACTGTGCACTTTAGCTATTATTCCTTGTTTCTCCATCACTCCCAACCCTAAGCAAGCATAATCACCATCTGCCTCTCTATATTTGCCTGTTCTGAACACAAGCCATGATGAATAGGAAAGAAATGCATAAAGAAAATTAAGTTTTCAGTTCAATATAACAAGTTCTTCAATGATTCTAGAAATAGTGAACCTAAATTAATTTCTTAGAATTCCTAAATTAGAGCATATAGTAGTCTTTTTTTCCCCCCTGCAGAATCCTTCCTTTCAACATAAAGGGAACAGCAAGCAACAGGGACTTGGACCATTGCCTAGTGTACTGTGCATAGCATGAAAAGCTATGACCTTTTGACCCATGTCCCACATACAGCTGATAATGTGACAATTGGGTCCTTAGTATGCTTAAGGTGAAGCTTACTCCTCTGTGCACAGTACAATAAAGAAAAGTAGAAAGCTCCTTTTCTAAGAAAAATGTTCAGGAAACACAGGGACTGAGAACAACTGCAAAAATGGATATTATGAATGATATCAGTTTTTCAGGCTTACTGAAAAACGTATAAAATGGTAAAATCAGTTCAGATGTGACGTTTGTATTGTTCCCATTCCAAGCCTGTGTGGATGGGCAATTCACTATGTAAGTAATTTTCATGGTTAGAATAACAAACCACCATGTTTTCCTTGGATAAACTACCTCATGCTATAACAGTCTTGATCAGTTAGGTTTCCCAGAGTTTCAAGTGCAGCTGTGTTACATACAGTGCAGAGAACTGAATACCTGGAAACAATGTTCAGATTTGTAAGATGGCTTCTTGGTGTCCTGCAACTCTCAAGTTTACAAGCGGGATTATGACATCCACCCACACCCATGATTGTAAAACCATATTTAGATAATTTCCCTATAGGAGTGATATTTAGACAACACAATTCTCTGCAACTATGTATTTCTTTAGGTATTTTCTAAATTGATAATGAAGAACTAAATGTTGCATGTAAAGCCAAGCTGTGGGCAAAATATCCTAAACATTCAGGAAAAGAAGAGCAGTTTAGGCTACAGAAATCAGGGGATTGTGTAATGTGTTATTTGATGAAAAACAGAATCTAAATGTCTATGTACATAGTTTTCTGTTTGTCTGCATTTTATAGATTTCTATAATTAATTCATACGGTACTTTTGCAACCTATTTTCTGCTATTCGATTCAACAAATTTCTTTCCCTATCACCAAATTCCAACAAATTCTCCCCCTAGGTTCAAGGTTTTCAATTGAATCCAGCTGCAGTGATGACTTCTGTAATAAGGTAGAACAGAGACTTTAACGTACCTTGTATACTTTGTACATTAATTAAAAGTGTGAATCATATGTTATGGCAGAGGAGAGATAAAAGGATCTGTTTTGTTTTACAGATCTTTCTTCATTACGTGGTGCATTGCCTATAAAACTGTCAGAAAATAGTATTATACAGAATTTGTTTAACTACTATAATAAACATGTATTTAGTATATTTACCAATTATTCATATTTGCTCTTGAAACTGTTTCATGAAAATATATAGAGAAAATTTTAAACTGCATTCTTCACCATAAGACAATTATTATGTTTAACTTCGCCAATATAGAAGAGAGTAACATTTTTTTTTAAAGTCTACATATCTTTCTATGAATAGATATAAATACAGATATCAGGTAATTGTGTTGTAAATGATTTCAGTCATTCTGTTTATGTCAATACCAAGTGCCCACAGCCATCGTTTGTGGGGCACATTGGGCACTGAGCATTTAAATAGCCAATGCGATTAGATTAACTTTTTGCTATTTATTTGTGGATCATAAAATCACCCTGAAATATGAAATTATTATGATTAAAAACAATATATTCACTTCTAATTACTAAATTTCTCTATAGTTTTAAACGTGGCCTATCCATTTTCACCAAGAATATAAAACACGACAAAAATGTCTTTGGTTAACCAGTGTTTGTACCCTCTCTGAAAATAAAACTTTAGTTCTTTCCAACGATAACATCTTGTGTTTAACGGCCTCAACAAATGTGATGGGGTCAATTCTTGCTACAACTGTCGCTTCTTACTGAAAAACTCATAAAATGGTAAAATCAGTTCAGTTGTCATGTTTGTCTTGTCCCCATTCCAAGCCTGTGTGGATGGGCAATTCACTATGTAAGTAATTCTCATGGCTAGAACAAACCACCGTGTTTTCCTTGGACAAAGTACCTCATGCCATAGCAGTCTTGATCAGTTAGGTTTCCCAGAGTTTCAAGTGCAGCTGTATTACATACAGTGCAGAGAACTGAATACCTGGAAACAATGTTCAGGTTCACGGAAAGGGAAGCATTACCTATCTTCACCATCTGTGACAGACAATCCTCAATTGTTGCCATCCAATTTTACCAACAAATAATCGAGAGGCAAAAGTGCTCGCCTCACTTTGTTCCTGTGAAAGAGGTAATCCTGGTTTTACTTTCCTGACTAGGAAACGGATACTGCTACCTTTGCTCTTATCAACAAAATTTGACGTGGAACAGTGGTGAGCGTTTTGACCAGAAATGCCAACGTGCATTGCAAGTAAATGCAAAATCCAATCTCAAAGGGCTGTATATTCATCAGCTCTTATTGGTACAACCACTTAGGATGCATATTTGTATGCATCTCTATTGAATCTATACCAAGATTTCTCAACCACAGCACTGTTAACATTGTGGAAAAGATAATTCTTTGCTGTAGGAGAGTGTCCTGGACATTGTAAGATGTTTAGCAGCAAACATGGCCTCTTCCCACTAGATGCCAGTAGCATCCTTTTGAGTTGTGCTGTTTTTCCATATCCTCAGCAAACTTTAGTATTGTTAGTCTTTTAATGTTTAGCCTTTCTGATAGATATGCAGTAGTATAGCATTTTACCGATTATCATTTTCTATTGATCCATTTAATTTACTATCAATGCTACAATTTAAAAATTTTTTATGTCCTTGAACTTCAGATATAACTATTGAATTAGCATATATTAACATTTACTTAATAAATTTACATTAAATTATATTTGAAAATTTTTAAATATACTATGACACTCTGCATTTTTAATTTGCTACTTTAGCCTATTTATATTATTTGTGATTACTGACGTATTTGGACTTCTTTACACCCTTTTAATGAATTATGAAATTACACAGATTTTGAGTAGTCTGTTCCAACACTGTTTTTCCCATAAACTATGTCATTTTTAGATGTGCGTGTGAGTCTGTGTTGGACTTTATTTAAATAGAAGCATAAGGGTGTACTCTTTTACTATTGTGGTAAAGAAGGTGTCACACAAAATTTACCATCTTAACCATGCCCTGTTGTTTTTCATGAGTTTTGCAAAACATACAGTTATCATCATGTTATTGCAGAATGCTTATACCTTATTCACAGATTGGAATGATATATCACTTTTCCTTCATTAATGTAGTTGTTCTATATACTTTTGTCTTAAAGAACTCTTGCAGATTATAACTGGATTTTAATTTTATAAAATTAATAATACTACATATTTTACGTTTATTGAAATTATTGATATAATTGTACCTATTTTATATTTTCTGTTTATATATGTTTTCATTGTTTCTTCTTTTCTCCCTTCCTTCTATATTCGATTAATTACATTTTCCATTGTGCCTTTGTATCCTTCTAATAGTTTGAATGCTTCAAATGCATTTCTCTTTGGTATATCACAAATTTTTAAGAACTAGAAATACAATTTTTTAAAAATGCACCCATAGTTGTAAATATTTATTTATAAAACTCTTTTTTAATTAATTTATTTTTGTTACAGATGTTTCTCCTTTTTTCCCCATTGACACCCTCCTCCCAACCCCTCCTCCACCCCGTCCCTAGCTTTGTTGTCCATGTCCATTGGTTATGCGTACATGCATATAAGTTCTGTGGTTTATCTCTTCCCTCCCCCTACCCCCACTCCCTCTTCTGAGGATTGAGAGTCTGTACCCTACTTACACGACTCTGGGTCTTCCCTGTTCCTCAGACTGTTATGTTCATTATATTCCACAAATAAGTGAGATCATGTGATATTTGTCTTTCTCTGCTTGGCTTGTTTTGCTTGGGATAATACCCTCCAGGTCCCTCCATGTCGTTTCAAAGGATAAGAGATCTTTCTTTCTTACAGCTGCATCAGCCACTATGGAAAACACTATGGTGTTACCTCAAAAAATTAAAAATTGAATTGCCATTTGACCTAGTGATCCCACTTCTAGGAATATACCCTAAGAAGCCTGAAACACCAATCAAAAAGAATATATGTACCCCTATGTTCATAGCAGCACTATTTACAATAGCTAAGATCTGGAAACAGCCCAAGTGTCCATCAGTAGACCAATGGATAAAAAAGCTGTGGTACATATACACAATGGAATACTATTTATAAAACTCTTAAAGTTATTCATTTTTCCTACTCTCTTTCAAAGACAACATGGACCTTAACAAGTTTAAACTGTTGCATAACTCCCCGCTTTTTCAATCTTTTTATTATTGTCTAAAGTTTTAGTGTTACTTATTTTTATACACAGATCATGTTTTTTTCTTTTATAATAAATAACTATTTAAATTTACTATCTTATTATACCCATTAATCAGTTTCTTTGCTCCCTGTTCCTTAGATCTCATGTCTTCCCTCTGGGTTTGTTTTTTCTCCTTAAAATGATGTCTATTTACATGTCAATTGTATCTCAATTTTTTAAAAAACAATTATTTGGCAAGATCCCTGCCCACAATAGAACTTGTAAACAAATGAAATTTTAAAAATCTACTTTCCATCGTGCCCATGATATATTGGATTTGTCTAACAGTGACACCTGTCCTATTTAATGTGTGTATTTTACATGTACATGTATAATTAGAGGTCTTGATACTAAGACATTGCAAGCACTCAGATCCATCTGGGTCTTTTGGGGTGATATTTAATTAACAGTATGTATAGTAAAATGTAAAAAAGGTAAAATGCATTAAGTTGAATATGCCTAACCAAGTAAACTCCCAGAGTCCCTCCCTGTCTACTTTACTTGCTGATGTTATTAATTAGAAAAAAGAAGAAAAGTACTTTGTCTTTCAGTGATGGTCTGTACATAGTAAGTTCTTTTCATCTTTGAAACACTTAAAATATTTTCAATTTTTTCACTCTACTAAATGCTAATTTTAATAAGTACAATTTCTGTTTTTCACGAATAGTTTGTAGATATATCTGTTTTTCAACATATGTTGTTGCTGATGAGAAGTCTGCCAATTTTCTACTTGGCATTCCTTAGTAGGAGATAACTGTGGCAGGTTTTGATTGTCTTTTTATCCTTGAAGTTTGCAGCTTTACTCCAATGTAGTGAAAATGGATTTATTTATTTATTATTTATTTATTTAAATTGCTTGGTTACTGGCATGCACTTCCATCTGAAGACTCAGGTCTTTTTTTAATTCTAAAATATTTTCAACTGCTATCTCTTTAACTATAGTGTCTCTTTTATATTTTCTATTTTTTTCTCTGCAACTCTCATTCACTGCACATTGGATCTCAATCTAGCCTTAATGTCTCTTAATTTCTGTGTGCATACACACACACGCACACACACACACACACACACACACACACACACATCTTTGTATCTTAGAGAGAATGCCAAAGTATTACCTTCAAATTTACCAATTCTTTCATATCAATCTGTAGAGATTATAAGTCTATGGAGTTTTAACTATCCAAATATATATTTATATGCAATATTTTATTGACTTGTTTTTGTTTCATTTCTCAATTTTTGGTTCATAAGTTAGTCTTTTATACAATTTATATTACTACTTCTAATATTGTTTTGAGAATCCTGACTATACTTGTATTCAATTATTTTGCAAATGATAACAAATCAACTTGAATATGGAATGAATTCATTTTTATTATTGATTATTGCTCACGATCTTTCTTAACAGTATTTGTTTTTTTTTCCTGTAAGATTATAAGATTTGCTCATTTTAACCTTGGGTCAATTGTTGATTCCTAAGGCTACATCTCAGTGGATAGCAAGTTCTTTGATCTGTCCTTTTGAGAAATGATAATACCCACAGCACTAATTAAAGCAGTGTATTAGCTCTAGCCCCTTCTCTGATGAAAGCATTGAACATTTTCTGACCATGCTCACCACAGGTATTAAACTACTTACTAGCAAATGGTCCACAGGTTCATTCCTGTTTACTTCTTTGTATTGCTGTTCAATTTCTGCTCCATAGAGAAGTTCATTTTGATTTTTGCAGGTATAAGTTTTCAGTGTTCTCTTAAGATATATATATATATATATATATATATATATATATGTATATGTATGTATGTATATGTGTATGTGTATGTGTATGTGTATGTGTATGTGTATATGTATATGTATATGTATATGTATATGTATATGTATATATATGTTTTGGTTCTATTTTGTTGGCATTCTCTCTTTTCAGATTATTTGCCCTTCTTTGTCCCTATACTTCAAGAAGCTGAGTCTGATATAATTTGTTACCCAAGCTCCTTAGATATTTTTCAAGGCAGGGACAAGGAGGAGCTCAGAGAGCAAAAGCAGAAAGAGTCTGAGGAGTGTCTTCCCTGCTCCCACTCTGCTCCAATCTTCATTTCAAGAACAGGCTATATTCCTCAATGACTAAGCCTCTGTCCGCTCCTGTCCCGAGGCCTCTCCTCAAAGACTTCAGTTTTCACTATTTCAAAATTTTTTCTTCTCTCTTTAGGTTTAAGGTGATATAATTTCCCTGCCTAGGTTTCCATAAGTAATTCCTTAATTTCAAGCTCTGTATGGAGTCTATCTGAATTGGATTCTGCTTCCTGACAGAACTGACAAATGAGGGTATGATCATGTTTTCAAATAATATTCCATCTTGACAGGAAGCGTGTTGGTGTTGCTTTTAACCACTTCTAAAGTGCTTTAACACATTAGTGTGTTTGCTAGTTCATGGAGACACACTTGTGAAATTAGCTTTTGTAATAATTTACAGATATTCCAGTGTTTTCTTTTGAACAGGGTCAATAGTGCTGAGAACCAAGAATAAGTTTGGTTAGATTTGGACCTTTTGACTAGATTTGGCTCCTTCGAATACATATTCCACATCAAATTTCAAATATAGTCCCAAAGTAGGTGTATTTGAATTGCTGCCATGCTGCTCTTCTAATAATTCTTGCTATTCTTTTAGGTAAGACATTTGAAAACCTGGGCATACTCTAACTTAACTTTATAAGGAGTAAAGGATAAGAAATTTCAATGCTCAACAGACTCCATACAAAAATTTCACCTTCTGAAGTGTTCCAGGAGTTCCCTTAACAAAATTGAAAAGAGTGTCAACATTTACCTCATGAAACAAATGTTATATTTCTTAAAGCATGTTATGCACTCTAATGTTTGACACATTCATCAAATCCCATAAGGACAATGACAGCAAACAAAATTGTAATGGCATCTTGTCATTTCATACCCATCATAACATCAGAAACTGGCAGTAGGACAAAAAGATCTTTCCTGGGGTGTGTGGGTGGTGATCAGCATATCTAAACATATCTCTGGTTCCTGAGAGGTAACTCTCTGGTTACACACTCATACTCACATGACACATACACATGCTCACATGTTGTTTTGACTATCTAATTGTTTATCTTTGGTTCATTATTCTGTGAAATTTTATGTATGGAAATAAATCTACTCAGGACTTAACATGGAAAATAAAAATTATAAGGAAAACAAGAGGCAGAATTGTTTTTATCAAAGGGAAATAAATAGCCTACTTGAGCACAAAACTATTTTTGTGTTTTTTAGACACAACACCAGAATAAAAACAATCAGGAAGGGGGTATAAAATACATTATAGTATAGGCTTTTGTTCAATTAATTCAATCAACTTATATTGAGTCCATATCTATTTCTACATGCTGACCTACGTCATGTAGAGTCAAGGACAAATAAATTTCAGTTCTACTATTAAATGGTTTATAAATTGACATATAGCCATTCAAACTTCCATAAATTGCATAATACTACTTGAGAATCTCAGAAGTGTACATGATTAATTCTAATTAGAAACATCCAAGTAGACCTTATATAAAAACTAACAGTGGTGAAGGTCTTAGTGTGAAATTATTTCAGTAGTAGAAAGTGCCAGACTGAATATCGGTCAATTGAAGTCTAAAGATTAGTGTAAATAAAGACATGGGGGCATAACAATGCACGTGTGTTCTGGGAATGGGGCATACGAAGTGCTTTATACTTCAATGTAGCTTAGTGATTAAGTGCAGGCACACTGAATTCAGACAAACATGGATGTCAATGTTGGATCTTCCACTTATTACTGAGAAGGAACAGAATTTGCCACTGCAAAATATGTTTTTTGGGGGATTTTGATTATTTTAAGGTGGCTATTGTTAAGAAACAAAAACTCAAGAAGGGCCTTTAACCTCTCCCTTACCTGCCTAAAGGAGATCAGATAGAGAAACCTGCTTCGAGAAGGAAGCTCTCACCATAGATAACAATATTTTAATATGAACTAAGTGTGTCAGACAGTGGGGAGCCAAGCAAAGCCTGTTTCTTAAACTCCTCTGTGTCCTACTGCTTCTGGGTGGTCCAGCAAGAATTTGTTTACCAAATGCTTGCTCTTTCTCATCTACCTATGGATTGCCTACCTTCCCTTTAAAGTCCAAACTACTACTCTCCTTTCTCCTTAACTCAAGATGGCAAATAAGCCTCAACTGCTCAATTAGTCTTTCAGTCCTATAGTCTTATAGAACCCTCGTATGTACATACGTAATCAATTTGGTCATTTTCTTCTCTTAATCTGTTTTATGTTAATTTGATTATTAGAACATCCAGAATAATTTAGAAGAGTAGAAGGAAAATTATTTGTCCTGCCCTGAACTATAAATGTAGTATAAACTCTGCATCCTGATCACTATATCTAAAAAGGAGAAATAGAATAGTATCTAACTTATAGGGCTATACTGACTATGCAATGGGGCAATGCTTGTAATGTGGTTAGCACAAGACCTACCACATGAAATAGCACATTTAATAATGTAAAATATCTCCAGCACTTAGACTGCTTGAGTGGATTTTGAATCTAAAGTTAGATAACATGTTGTAAAGTTAGAGTGGAGTCCGATTGGGAAATCATACAGATCTCAGAATGCTCATCTGTACACTACTTGCACCTAGCTTAATTCAGTGCTGGAAAATTATACTGACTGTAATCCATGAAGAGTCAAGGATTTTATGTCTGAAGAATTCAATATCTTAATTATCTTCCCTACAGACATTAAGCTTCAAAGAGAAAAAAAAATTTTTTCTTTAATCTCTGTGCCACTGCATCACTAGCTAGGGCAATTCTAGAACAAATCAATAAATTGCAAAAAAAAAATTTAAAAAAAATAAAATGTATTGAATAACTAGAATAATAATCATTCTCTTTTGCTTAAAAAGAGTAATGGTTTAACTAATTAGCTTTCAGATCTTGAGAAGTTCAAAGAATATTTATAGCCCCATTTCCTGGAATCACAAAATAAGTCGCTTGCAGTTTAAGAAATGTAATGGGTCAGGGACAGAAGAGAAGTTTTCTCACCTGCTAATAGGATCACATGAGATATGCCAACCATACAATGTAATGGAAAAGACTCTTTTGGAGTTGGAAGAAAAACAATACCTTATCTTATGAGATATGTGAACTTGAGCACATAACTTGATCTTTCTGGGCTTCAGCTTTCCCTTGAGAAAAATAATCTCCTGGTTGCCTTCAAGAGCTGGCATTTGATGATTCTCTAGTCCTCCTCCTTCCATTGATTTTCTTCTGCCAACAAGGTTTTAGAGTATTTTGAAACTCCATGATGCCATTTATTTTCTATATAACTTTGCTGTTGATGTTTGCCCAGCTGACAACAGAAACAGTAATTGGAACCATTTGAATATTTTACCCTTCTCCACCCTCTCCAATGAGCACACCCCTATTCTGAGTGAGCACAGCTGGCTGTCTTTTTTTGTAAGAACTGCACATTTTTCGCCATGTTTTCCTGCTTCCTGTGAGGATGAAGATTTCAGTTTCTGTGGAAGCATTTGGTGGGACTAGGGTTCCGTGCCAAATAGTTGGTTATTCATAATCATTTAAAATAGAGCATTAAAAAACACGTCTTGACCATTAAAAGAACATTTTATAGTGATAAATATATTTTAGTTATTCAAGCAAAACCCTTGGTAGAACACTACAGTGTAAAGAATTTATCTCATTTTAATAGATGTCCTTATTTTTCCTGGGGTAATTGGTTTTATGTTGTTTTATGTTTGTGTTGGTTCGTTTTTATTAAAGGAAGTTAAACACTTGGCATAAGTGCAGTAGAATTTACCACAAACCTTCTTGTCTCTGTTTCAAATACCTCTAACTTAAGTAACTAATGTTAGAATAACTTCACAGAGCATATAAGATACTTTACACAAAGAAATAAAATCTTAGTAAAATAAATATTCTCTACTTTAAATATTTCCCTGTTCTCCTAGTAATTCCATATCTTGATTTTCCAAGCAAATATGACATCTGTGTTTATATATGTGCTGGAAAATATGGTTTGGAACTAAGTTATGTATAATGTAAATGTTTTTGTATTAATTTGATCACTCAATTAATCTTTGATTCTTCTTTCTGGGGAATGTACGCTCCCTGACCTCACAAGGGAATGTCCCTTATTTTTTGCATTCTATGATCCAGTAAGGTTGAAACAAATTCCTCTATACATAAATTTTGTACAGGAAATGAGTAATTTTTATTTCATCTCTGTATAGAGAATTACTCAGATATTGGCATTGAAACACAGTATGTCATCAGGACTCAAACTGTAAAAGATTTCTAAGTACAAAAAAACCAAACTTGTATAATAGAGGGTCAGATCAGATCAAGCAAATTCTGGGTTAATACAATTTAACTGCTATAAATTATTTATTAGTATTAAATTATTAATTCACCAAAAATATTTACTAGAATCCAACTATATCTACAGTTCAAATTAGGCACTAGGCAATATGGAATGTGGGAGTGGAGTAGAGAATAAAATTACTGGAGTACTCATCCTAAATTTTCATATAATTTATTTTTAGTTTATAATTTTCTAAAGTGTAGAAATGACATAGTAAATGGAGATTAGGAGTAATGCCAAGTTTTGAAAGCTCCTCTTTACTTGATGTTTTAGGGGGGTTACTAAACTCTGTTTCTCAGTTTCTTCATCTGTGAAATAAAGAGAATAATAACACCTTTACCTTAGGTTTCCAGGAGGATTACATGAGACAATCAATCTAAGACACATAGAAAGTTGCCAGATATGTACTGACTGCTCAGCAAATATTTGTTCTTACTTATTCTTTGTGTCTATTGCAGCACTCAGGCTATGGCAAGGTATGTAGTTTCATAAATTTCTTTACTGTTTCATAAATGGTTAAGGAGAGATTGTGAGAAAGGAAACTGGGAGGAAAAGAAAAACAAAGATCAAGAGGAAAAGAAGAGATATTCAAAATTAGAAAGATATTGGACCTGCTCTTACACAGATAAATATGGATTATCTGTTATTTTTTATGAGGGCCTTTATATCATTATTTTTCCACGGGTGTGGAACATGATTCTTATTTAAAATTTTATTATTTTTTAAAATGCTACTAATTTTGAAAAGTGGGGCCAGGATGCTATAAAATCAACACAGTAATTAAGCGCTGTTATGTATGCAAATGAATTTGGTACTTGAAATTTCTCAGTGATAAATGATTAAGAGTAGAAAAACATTCTGGAGCAGATACACTGTTCCCAACAGAGTGTCTCTTGGACTGCCGGAGCAGACTCCTTACCTCTGAGACAACTCGTACCAACCCAGACACCAATTACGCAGTGCCAAGAGAATGTGGGTTTTTTTTAATGTAGGTTTTTTTGTGTTTTTTTTTTCCTGTAGTTTGTGCCTATATAAGCAAAGAACAAAGGAAGCTCTGGGCTGAGGATTTGGGGCAGCAGTACCCCCCCAGCCTGCTGGTGTAACAGCCCACCGGTGTAATAAAATGTTCCTTTCTCTACACTGGCATTACGTTGAGGATGTGATCTCCCGCCGGCTCAGACCTTCTACTCTCAAGTAACTTACAGTCTCATTAAGGTAACAGCAATACCTTTCTAGAGTCAATTAAAATATAGTCAAGTAATATATAGTGGTATTAACTCTAAATATAAACAAATTCAGAGGAAAGAAAGAACAGAATAAGCTTAAATTATCAGAAAAGACTTCTTGGAGCAGCTGATGCTAGTCACATGATTTCAAGTTACTGGTGGCATAATAGTATTTGCTTTATCCATCTTCCATTTCTTTGGAAACAAAGAATGGAAATCAATTAAAATACTTTAGTTGAGACTTCATTCTGGCCGCTGCTGTTATTGCAACTAGTGTTTCTTTACAGCATTAAGAGTTTTTTTTTAAAAAATGGTGGTGGAGTGAGTGGAAGCTACACAGACCATCTCCCAGAACCAAACTGGAATTACAACTAAAATAAAGACAAATCGTCGGGAAAAAGCAACAGAAAAGCAGCTTGCGAGGACCATATAACCAGGGACACTGAATCAATCCTGGTAGGACTGCAGAGGTGCGACAGGGGGCTGGGAGCACACGGACAGCAGCGGTCTTAGCTGTGAGCAGCACCCTCGGGTTAAAATCCCAAGCCTGCTCCACAGTGCAGAGGGCTGGGACAGAGTACTAAAATAGCCACACCCACTCACCTTGGGCTCTGGAAGAGGGAGGGCAGACTGGACTAGAACTGTGTGGGGACACTCAGGATTTGGAGGGTGCTCAGAGCTTTTGCTGAGTTGTAGCCATGCAGGACGGTGGCCATCTTACTCTTTCCCAAGGCTCTGGGGAGAGGTGGCAGCCCCTCCCTCGGAGATTCAACCCCACCCAGGTGGGCCATTGAAATGCAAATTGAGGCTCATTAACAACCAGCATCTGCCCCACCCTTGGGAAATCCTCTTAAGCTGAGCACCTGAGGGAGGTTTTCATTCAACTGAGAATCCAAGGCTCTTCAAATAACCAGGACTAATCGCCTCCAGGCAAAAAGCTAGAGGATTACTGAACCTTTCCTGGGTTTTCAAATCTACCCAGGAAAGTAAGACTTGACAGTGGTGTTTTCGTGGGTCCTCCTATGCACATCCAAACCCAATACAGGGAGCAAAAAATAGCAGAACACCAACATCCACAGGGAAAATTTGGCACGTTGCAAAACCCACTGAGATAGCCAAAATGGTGAAACAAAGAAACAAATCCCAAATGAAAGAACAAGAGACCTCTACCGAAAATGAGATAAATGAAATGCAGTTAAGCACGCTAATAGAGCTAGAATTCAGAGCCATGATCTTGAGGAAGCTCAACAGCATGAGTAAGGACATCAACACCATGAGTAAAGACATGGAAATATTGAAAATCAACCAATTGGAAATGAAAATCCACCAAGAAGAAATGAAGAATGACATAGCAGAAATAAAGAACACATTGGAAGGACTAAACAGCAGAGTAGAGGAAGCTGAGGATGGGATCAGTGAATTAGAAGACAGGGTAGAAAAAATCAACCAATCAGAAAACCAAAAGGAAAAAACAATGAAAAAACAGGAAGACAGCTTAAGAGAACTGTGGGACAACTGGAAACATAATAATATCCGCATCATAGGAGTCCCCAAAGAAGAAGAAGATGAGCAAGGGTTAGAGAATATATTTGAAGAAATAGTGACAGAAAACTTTGCTAATTTGGTGAAGGAAGAAGGCATTCAAGTTCAAAAAGCACACAGAGTCCCAAGTAAGAAGAACCCAAACAGGCCCACACCATGACACATAATAATTAAAATGCCAAAAATTAAAGACAAAGAGAGAATACTAAAGGCAGCAAGAGATAAGCAACAGGTTACCTACAAAGGAACCCCCATAAGGCTATCAGCTGACTTCTCAACAGAAACACTACAGGCCAGAAGGGAATGGTATGAAGGAATCAAGGTCATGAAAAACATGGATCTGAATCCAAGACTACTCTACACAGCAAGGCTATCATTCAGAATAGAAGGTCAAATAAACAGTTTCCCAGACAAAAAAAAAGGCTAAGGGAATACATTAGCACAAAATCAGCACTGCAAAATGTTAAAAGGACTGCTGTAATTAGTAGAAGAAATAGGAAGGAAAATAGAACCACACTAAACAAAAATGGCAATTAATAACTACATATCAATAATCACCTTAAATGTAAATGGATTGAATGCTCTGATAAAAAGACACAGAGTAGCTGATTGGATAAGAAGGCATGACTCATATATATGTTGTTTACAAGAGACCCACCTTCCAACAAAAGACTCACATAGGTTGAAAATGAAGGGATGGAAAAAAATCTTCCAAGTAAACGGAAAGGGAAAAAAAGCAGGGTAGCAATATTCATATCTGATAAAATAGATTTCAAAATGAAGGCCACAACTAGACACAATCCAACAGGAAGATATAACCTTGGTAAACATATATGCACCCAATATAGAAGCACCAAAATATATTAAAAATCTTCTGGAGGACTTCAAAGGAGAAATCGACAGCAATACAATCATAGCAGGGGACTTCAACACCCCGCTGACATCACTGGATAGATCCTCTAGACAAAAAATTAACAAGGAAACAGAGACTCTAAATGAAGCACTAGACCAAATGGATTTAATAGATCTACAGAGAATTATACCCCAAAACTGTAGAATTCACATTCTTCTTAAGTGCACAGGGGACATTCTGAAAGATAGACCACATGTTAGTACACAAACTAAGTCTCTACAAGTTCAAGAAGATTGAAATCATATCAAGCATCTTCTCAGATCACAATGGCATGAAACTAGAAATCAATTGCAACAAGAACATGCAAAGACTTTTGAACACATGGAGGCTAAATAGCATGTTATTAAACAATGAATAAGTTACCAAGGAGATCAAGGAAGAAATTAAAAACTTCCTGGAAACCAATGAAAATGAACACACAACAACACAAAATCTATGAGATGCAACCAAAGCAGTTCTGAGAGGAAGTTCATAGCACCAAAGGCCTACCTCAAGAAACAAGAAAAAATTCTAATAGACTATCTAACCTCACAACTTAAAGAACCAGAAAGGAAACAAAAAGAAAACCCCAGAGCAAGTAGAAGGAAGAAATAGTAAAGATCAGAGCAGAAATAAATGACATAGAGACCAAAAAAACAATTCAAAGGATCAATGAAACAAAGATCTGGTTTTTCCAAAAGATAAACAAGATTGATGGACCCTTAGCTAGACTCACCAAGAAACAAAGAGAGAGAACTCAAATACACAAAATCAGAAATGAAAGAGGAGAAGTAACATCTGACACCACAGAAATACAAAGGATCGTTAACAAATATTATGAACATTTATATGGCAACAAATTCGACAATCTAATCAAAATGGACAAATTTCTAGAAACACATAGTCTCCCAAAACTGGACCGGGAAAAGATAGAAAACTTGAACAGACCAATAACAACTAAGGAGATTGAAGATGTAATCAAGGCTATCCCAGCAAACAAAAGCCCAGGCCTGGACGGCTTCGTGGGGGAGTTTTACAGAACATTCAAAGAAGAACTAACACCCATTCTCCTCAAACTATTTCAAAAAATTCAGGAAGAAGGAAGACTTCCAAACTCATTTTATGAGGCCAGCATAATTCTAATTACAAAACCAGAAAAAGACACTGCAAAGAAAGAAAACTACAGGCCAATATCCCTGATGGACATAGATGCCAAAATCCTTAACAAAATACTAGCAAATCAGATCCAGCAATACATCAAAAAAAGTATTCACCATGACCAAGTGGGATTCATCCCAGGGATGTGAGGCTGGTACAATATTCACAAATCAATAAATGTGATACACCACATAAACAGAATGAAAGATAAAAACCACATGATCATATCAATAGATGCTGAAAAAGCATTCGACAAAATCCAGCACCCATTTCTGATAAAAACGCTCAGCAATGTGGGAATAGAGGGATCGTATCTCGACATAATGAAGGCCATATATGAAAGACCTATAGCCAACATCATACTCAATAGGCAAAAATTAAAAACATTTCCCTTAAGAACAGAGAAAAGACAGGGATGCCCACTTTCACCACTCTTATTGACTTAAGAAGTCTTAGCCACAGCAATCACACAAGAAGAAAAAATAAAGGGATCCAAATTGGAAAGGAGGAAGTGAAACTGTCATTATTCACAGATGGCATGATATTATACATAGAAAACCCTAAAGACTTCATTAAAAATCTATTAGACTTAATAAATGAATTTGGCAAAGTAGCAGGATACAAAATTAACGTCAAAAAATCAACAGCATTCTTATACCCCAATGATGAACTCACAGAAAGAGAAACTAAAAAAAAATCCCATTTATCATCGCGGTAAAAAAAATTAAGATACCTAGGAATAAACTTAACCAAAGAAGTAAAGGACTTATTTGCAGAAAACTATAGGACATTGAAAATAGAAATAGAGGAAGATATAAAAAAGTGGAAGCACATACTTTGTTCATGGATTGGAAGAATTAACATCATTAAAATGTTCATACTACCCAAAGCAATCTATAAATTCAATGCAATCCCCATCAAAATACCAGTGACATATTTCACAGAACTCGAACAAATACCTCAAAAATTCATATGGAAGCAAAAAAGACCCCGAATAGCCACATCAATCTTGAAAAAGAAGGACAAAGTAGGTGGGATCACAGTACCAGATATCAGGTTATACTACAAAGCTACTGTAATCAAAACAGCCTGGTACTGGCACAAAAACAGGCATATAGACCAGTGGAACAGAACAGAAAACCCAAAATTGACCCAAGACATTATGCTCAATTAATATTTGACAAAGGTGGCAAGAGCATACAATGGAATAAAGACAGCCTCTTTAATAAATGGTGTTGGGAAAATTGGACAGCTACATGCAAAAAAATGAAACTAGACCATCAACTTACACCATACACAAGAATAAACTCAAAATGGATAAAAGACTTAAATGTGACTCATGAATCCATAAAAATCCTAGAAGAAAATGTAGGCAACAAAATTTCGGACATCATACACAGCAGAATCTTCACTGATACATCACCTAAGGCAACAGAAACAAAGGAAAAAATGAACACATGGGACTACATCAAACTAGAAAGCTTCTGCACAGCAAAAGAAACAACCATCAAAATGGAAAGGGAATCCACTGTATGGGAGAGCATAATTGCTAATGATACATCAGCTAAGGGGTTAATTTCCAAAATATATAGAGTGCTCATACAACTCAACAAAAGGAAGACAAAGAACCCAATTAAAAAATGGGCAGAGGAACTAAATAGACCCCTCTCCAAACAGGACATACAAATGGCTAAGAGACATGAAGAAATGCTCAACATCACTAATCATCAGAGAGATGCAAATTAAAACAACAATGAGGTATCACCTCACACCTGTCAGAATGGCCGCCATCAACAAATCATCAAACAACAAGTGTTGGCAAGGGTGTGGAGAAAAGGGGACTCTAGTACACTGCTGTTGGGAATAGACTGGTGCAGCCACTATGGAAAACACTATGGTGTTACCTCAAAAAATTAAAAATTGAATTGCCATTTGACCCAGTGATCCCACTTCTAGGAATATACCCTAAGAACCCTGAAACACCAATCAGAAAGAATATATGTACCCCCATGTTCATAGCAGCACCATTTACAATAGCTAAGATCTGGAAACAGCCCAAGTGTCCATCAGTAGGCGAATGGATAAAAAAGCAGTGGTACATATACACAATGGAGTACTATGCAGCTGTAAGAAAGAAAGATCTCTTATCCTTTGAGATGACATGGAGGGACCTGGAGAGTATTATCCTAAGTGAAACAAGCCAAGCAGATAAAGACAAATATCACATGATCTCACTTATTTGTGGAATATAATGAATATAACAGTCTGAGAATCAGGGTAGACCCAGAGACATGGAAGTAGGGTACAGACTGACAATCCTCAGAAGAGAGGGTTTGGCACGGGAGAGAAAAGATAAACCACTGAAGTTATATGCATGTACGCATAACCGATAGACATGGACAACAAAGCTGGGGATGGGGTGGGAGGGGGTGGGGAGGAGGGTGTCAATGGGGAAAATGGGGAAACATCTGTAACAAAAATAAATTAATAAAAAAAAGATATATAAAGAAAAAAATACTTTAGTTGATAACTTTAATGTGATTAGGTATCTTAACATTATTTTTGTAATTTGTAAGTTGAATTATCCTATTTGTAGAGTAACTTCCTAGAGAAGAAAGTAGGTTCTTTTTTGTTTCTCTAGAATTACTAGAAATGATAGCATTGGGTCTTTTTTTGGTTTATGTGACATACTGTGCACCAAAATTTACAATGTTAAAAAAATAATAATGAATTCAAGTGAAGGCAAGAGAAACCCAGACAAGTTCCTGGTTACCATCAGATATGAACCTACAGTTTCATTGTAACATTTTTTTTTCCTACAAACGTTTGTGGGTTATTTTCTGCCACTGTAAGCGAAGTAAGACAGTATGCTACATAGTGTATATACTGTCTACCCAGCCTTTTCTTTTTCTGGGAACTGTCCCTGCCCATGTACATACACTTGGTTACAGGAATGATTCTTGGCAGTCTACAGCATGACCTTGCACTCTAGTTGCAGTGCAATGACTGAGCCAAAATGATCTAAACCTCTTTCATAGAAATTTGAAATTGGGGACCAAAGAGACACCTAAGCTGTAATACATTAATACCTCAACTGTACTTGTCTTTTGGTTTTTTTTTACGGTGTGAACTTGAGAATTATAAGGCTGTGAAGACAGAAGAGGAAGGATAGTAAAAACAAAAAGCAAATGAGAAACAAAAGGAATTCCTCTTATCCCTGGTTCCAATTCATCCTGAAACTCAACTGCACCCCCATTGCATTGGCTTTCGTGACATGCCCCATGTCCTGATAATAAAGGAATTGTTTTTCTTTATGCTATCTTGAATTAGTTTTTCTTACTTGCAGCCAAAACATTAACGTGGATGATATAAAATTCAACAGCACTTGAGATTTTTTGCTTGTTTATTCCAGTTTGGTTCTGATTGAGCAATATGTGAGGGTCAGAATTCCAATAAAAAATCTCTTCTGGTAGAGTTAAGTAACCATGAAGTAGAGCATCTCAGATCAACTGGAAGGGAATAAAGGATACCTGATGTTGTGGAAAGTAAGCCTGAACCTAGTCTAAGCTTATATGTACAGTGAGCAACTCATCCTGATTTGCCTAGGACATTCCCAGTTTCAGCATTCAAATTCCCATGTTCAGGATCTCCCTGGATCCTGGGCAAATTGAAATACTTGCTCACCCTACTTACTCTAAGATATCACTGAAACCAAGTTATTTCCTTAAAAAATATCCTTGAAAAAATTGATAATTTCTATCTCTTCTCTTCAATATAGTGCATTCATTGAATTTTACAAAGTCACCTATGAATAGCTCCCTTATTCTTCACTGACGAAAACTAAGACTAAGAGAGTGCCTTGTCCGAGATGAAAAAAGAACCATATTCATTTGACTCCCCAGTGTTTCTTTTAAATTCTCTTATCACATGTTATGCAATGAAAATTGCTGTTAAGTGACCTTAATCTTTTTATTCCAGATATTTTAAATCTGTTAGTGTGAGAGCTTCAGTGTGCAAATCCTCTCAATAAGTCCAAGTGCCAAGAGAGAATGCTCTACATCACAAAACTTGGGACCTAGTCTTGGCTCCACTGTCATCATATGACCTGGGAAAATTTGCTTACACTAGCTTAGGCCGACTCGCTTCACTTGTAAAATAAAATATGCATGATGCATACCTCATAGTTTTGTTGAGAAAATTAAAAGTGTTTGCAGATGTGAAAAAATACTTATTGCAGTACCTGACCCCTGCATTATTCCATTTGATCTGATCTTTGCCATCAACCTATGGCATAGGAAGAGCATGGTACTGAAACCCTGTTCTGTAGTTGAAAAAATTGAGGTTTGGAGAGATGAAGTGAATGGAGTTGTCCCACTCAGACAGTGACAGAGCCAGTACTTGAACTTCAGTTCTTTGGACATCAGGTCCTGAACTTGTTCTTCCCCACTATATTTCTTTTTGTGTAAAAACATTGAAGACATATTTTTTGCTTGTTTTCATTTTTGAGGAAAATATGAGTTTAAAATAATGGCCCTGTCTAAATAATGCCAAAGTAATAAAACAAAACATAAAAAGGAAATCACCTACATTTTTATTTTAAGTTAGATGCCAAGATTTATGAACAGATTCATAAGATTGAATTTTTTGCTTTTAATCTCTATTGGGAATTATGAGGAAATAGCTATTGTCACTTCAATGACCAGGCATTGTCCAAAATGAGTCACCACATGGTCATAAAACATTATCTGGGAACCATGGAATATACTACTCAGAACAAACAAAATAAGTGATGATGGTACTCATATTTTTTTAAAAACAAAAAACCTGAAATAAAAAAGAACATATTTGGCCCTGGCCCATTTGGCTCAGTGGTTGGAGCGTCGGCCTGCGGACCGGAGAGTCCCGAGTTCGGTTCCCGATAGGGGCAAGTACCAAAAAAAAAAACAAAAACAACAACATATTTGTTTAATTTATTTACTATAAAACCATAATATTAATGTAACTAAAATTTATACAAATTATGTTTTGAGGAGATAACCGGTATGGAAATTGAGTTTTCATGATCTAAATTCCATCCCAAATCTCACATGTTTCAAAAATTATTTAAGAAAATGTCTTTAACAAATGGTATGGTAGAAATGTATAAGTGTCTGTGGCTTTGTTTGAAATGATATGTGGGGCAAATTTGACTTATGAATTCAGAGACCCCATCAATGGAGTCTATGCTGCAAGATAGATTGTTTGTAACAGTTTTAATTGAATTCTTTTATGCTTCTATATAGCCTCTACTACTTATAGAACTGTAGATGTAAATATTTTCATAAAAAATGATACAGATGTACACCAATATATAGGACATGTAAAAGTAAGTTTTTATCTCCCTTTACACAAAATAGTTTGCAATCATGATACAAGTACAAAAAATATTATTTAGTTATGAAATTAAAGTAGTTATATTCCTTATAAATAAATAGTGTGCTAGGAGAAAATCTCACATGTATTTTGGAATAACATTTATTAATGTGTCATAGCTCTCATTTATCTTTTTTTTTTCTATCTCCCTAATCATTATCTGCTTTGCCACTTAGTTTAGCATCTACACTTGCACCAAGAAAGCAGGCAAATTCTCAGTCATTGCACAAGAACGTGGCACTGTATCCTTAGTTCACTTTCTTATTTTACAAAAAGTATATTGGATTAAATGATTTTATTTTTATTTGATAAATGTTGTTTCTACATAGATTTATTTTTTAGGGTTATCCTAGGCGTTAACAACAGAACAACCATGACCCAATCATTATTGTCATGACATGGCAGTGTGGGAGTCATACCTGCAAATTGAATAATATCTATAGTATCCACAACAATAATATCCATCTCCTTAGTTTACTATTAATAAGGCATTTAAATGATCTTATTTGTTGTGGATTTCTAATTATTTATTTGCACATAATGTTAGCATGCAATTTCATTTCACTTTTACCTTTATGAATTTGGTAAGCAATATATTGTACCATATTAATGCTTTTTAGAAATCCCACCATTATTTTTGTTTTATTCCCAGCTTTATTTAGGCATAATAGACAAATAAAATTGCATATGTTTAAGGTATCCAAGGTGATGATTTGATATTTGTATATTATGTGAAATGGTCACCACAATCAAGCTAGTTAACATCATCTCACATAGTTACCAATTTGTGTGTGTGTGTGTGGTAAGAGCATTTAAAATTTACTCTTTTAGCAAATTGCAAGTATATCATCCAGTATTATTAATTGTAGTCACCATGTAGTATATTAGATCTGCAAAAATTATTCATTTTATAACTAAAAAGCTCTACCCTTTGACCAATATCTCCTCATTGCCTCCAACCCCTAACCCCTGGCAACTACCATTCTAATCTGTAATTTCAAATGTTTTTGTTTAATGACAATGTTAATTTTATGTGTTTATTATACATTTACAGTTGTAAGTTTTGTTACTGATGCTTTCACGTGCCACTTTTATTAATATCTTTGTATGTGAATGGCACAGATCCTTTCTCAGATTACTAGATAATTTTACCAATTTACCTTTTGATGTTATTTATAGAGCTTTGATATAGAATAAAAATTGAGAAATACATGAAACTCAGAAAGTTTGCTCAGGTCTAGATGGAAGGTTACATCCTCTCAATGACCTCCTCAAAAATATGAAAAATATGAAAACATAGGTTCACACAAAACCTATACACAAAATTTTAATAGCAACTATATTTGTAATTACCCACACTAGAAGCAAACCAAATGTCCTACAATGGGTAAATGAAAAAAATGTAGATGAGTCATACATGGAATACCATTAAGCAATAAAAAGGAATGAGCTATTGATAAATCTTAAAAACATTATGCTAAGTGAAAGAAGCCAGTTTCCAAAGGTTATGTTATTTTAATAGTTATATTTATTTGACATTGTCAAAAAAGACAAAACATAGTAATGGGGATAAGGGTAGAAATTGGGGGAAAATGTAGCTATAAACAGATTACTGAGCAATCTCCAGATTGTGGTAGTTATACAATCTATGAATATGTTAAAATCTATACATCTCTGTACCAAAAAAATAAATTTTAATTTATGATAATTTTAAAATAAAATTTTAAAAAAGTACTAAGCCTCCTCTCCTTGAGAATGTGTATTTTCTGAATAGAAAAATATCACCTCACAGAATTCTTATCAAGTTATAAAATAGACCTCCACATATCTAAAAATATAACTGACAAAATGATAGATGCTCAATTACTTAAAATTCTCTTGTTTTAATAAATAGTAGACATTTTATTTTGCTTCAAGCCATATCTTAGACAAGCCTCCTAATAGTAATTGTCTATTTCCTCGGGAATATTGAAATTGCAACATATGAACATTTTCTCAAGTCCTTTAAGCCTCTTCTGTTTTACTTTCCATGAATTTCATAATACAGGAACACCATTTTGATCCTACTTATATTAGTTGGCATTGTACAAGGTCCGAGGCAAGTTTTACTAATATAATATTTAATTGTTATTTTAAAAAAATTCTTGACAGTTTAACAAAATATAGATTCAGTGACAAAGCCAATAGAAAATCCTTGGGAATTTTAAATGAGGACATGCCTATTTCATAAAATGAGGCTGATTTTCTGAATAATATTATTAAAGGTCAGTGCCACAGCTGTGCATTTGATGAGCAGCTGTGTGAGCTACCAAGACAATGAACTATCTGATTGGCACTGGACCCAGCCGTGCCAGCAGTTAGGGTGGATGGATTTTGAATGAATTTAGAACAAGTAGCTACTGGGTCCTGCTGTGGACACCCTAACTACTGGAGAGTTTAAAGTAAGTGGAATAAAGATAGTGCAATTTGAGAATAATATAGAATCCTATGGAGACCAGGGTTAGACTGGGAAAAGAAGAGCAGAGACTATTCCTTGGAAGCAACAGATACAGTCTATTCAAGAACATTAAATGAATTGAAATCTTTTGGGTTTAAGAATATCGAAGTAGGATGCTTCTGACAGCATTTATTGAAATGGTGGAAAAATTCACACAATCTCACTTTCTTCTGGCAAAGTGACACTTAAATCCTATTTACTTAGAGCAAGAATTTATCTTGGTTTTTATGAGCCTGGGTTAACTGGTAAAATTTCTCCTTCCAGGAGTATGATTGGAAAATAAAGGAGCCTATGAAGTATTGTTCAAGTAAACAAGGGAGTCAGCAGCCTACGGATGTATGTGTGTGCTTCCTATTTGTAAATAGTTATTGTTCATTTCATTTGTCATTATTTATAAGACCACCATGTGTGTATCTAAAATAATTTTAACATTGCTCTTCAAATATATAATACCAACAATGGAAAAAACTCTCAGTGGCATGTTCTAGTTTTTAATGCCCATCAGAGCTTATTATTGGCATTCTTATTTTGCCTTAATTATAGACGGTGTTCACTTGCTATAGTTGTTCTCGATTACATCACCAGCATTTTCTTTAACCTTTATCTTTCTCTGTATCCAAAGCAGACAGATTTTGGACTTGAACTGCAGCCCTGGTCCTCCTCTAGGTCTGCAAATTGACAGGCCACTCTACAGATTTTGGATATGCCAACTTCTACACACACACACACACACACACTATTGGATCCCTTTCTCTGGAGAACATTGATTAAAACAATTAGCATTCTGTGCAGAGGAGATTGATCACATGTGTGGTAAAATTATCAACAAAACTGATCAGCCATGCAGAACCCAGTTTGTTTTTAAAGCTGTTGGATTCTATGGTCAGTGTGCATGAATGTCTACCTCATTGAGTCTTCACTCCTAAGCACCTGCCAGTAATGTGAGAACCTTAGATAAAACAGTCTTTGTGCAAACTTTCTTCAACAAATATGAATTGAGATCCATTAAAATATATATGTTTGGCATTTATCTTTGAAAGTAGAATTTAAATAACTTTATGAAAATTTCTCTTGCACCAAAATATTAATCCTTCTCTTTTCTGCTCCTTGAGTCTGTTAAATATTAAAATACCTCTCTGTAATCACTATTGCTTCATATTTAGGTGAAAACCAAACATCTCAATCTCCTTTGTTTCACATGTATCATTCCATTGACTAGAAAAACATATTCAACTGCATAAAGCAAGCATTGAAATTATGTTTGTTTGTTTTTTGTTTTCTGAAAGGTCTTGAGGACATTGAAAAGGGAGAGTTACACAACATATTACAAAGGCACCCATACTGACACATATATATTTTGGTCTTTTAGTTATCTCTCACTTTCTAAATTTCTCTCTCCCATCCCCGGTGCCCCACTTCGCTCCCCTGTAGCCTCACATACAAACAGACACACTCCAGAGCATCTCTGGGACATTTTATTTCTCCATATCATCTAAAGAATGGGTAACAAGAATGAGCCTTCTTTCTGCAACCCATGTATCTCCTCACTTGGCAGAACAAACAAAAAATGTTCCTGTTAACTGTATCTTTCTATGGCAAAAAAAAAAAAAAAAAAAAAAGTAAGGGTATGTATCTTTATAACTGAATGTTCAGACATAAAGTAAAAACTTTTTAATTATGTGGTGACTTTTCTTTGCTCTTTTCTCTGGTCCTCTCAATAGAGTGCCTATATATTTCTGCTTGCTTCCCCAAGTTTTCCTACCTTTCGTATTGACTTATTCTTCCTTGAGCCTTGGGGCTTTATACTTCAGAAATATCTAGTAATCATTGATTATATCTTTTCTACTATTTTGCTGGTCTGCTTAATGTTTTATCCTTTACATTGTGGTTATTCACACAATTATTCTTTATAGAAATGGATAATATGCTACACTATTTATTTCTGCCTCTTAAATCTCTATATAAACATATAACTTAGCCCAGCTGGTGTGGCTCAGTAGTTCAGCATCGACCCATGCACCAAGAGGTCCCTGGTTCGATTCCCGGTCAGGGCACATGCCCAGGTTGTGGGCCCAATTCCCAGTGGGGAGCATGCAGGAGGCGGCCAATCGAAGTTCTCTCTCATTGATGTTTCTATCTCTCTCTCCCTCTCCCTTAAATCAATAAAGAAAAAAAATTAAAAAAAACCCAACAACATAGAACCTAATACATTGGTGAGTGAATCTTCCTTTTCAGCTTCTTAAAAAAATCATCCTAAATGCCATCAGCTCCTGAATATCCTCCACTGTGAAGATACACAGGAGGAGAAGGCTGTCTCAGACGGCATGTGGGGTTCTCAGGGACTTGGGGCACGGACTTCTGTGGAGGATGCAGACAGAGCCAGGACTGTGTCTGCTGGGGCTAAAGTGGATGAGCACAGGAGTTCAACTTTTAAGTTGGTTGATCGTTATTATAAAAGGATTGACTTATATTTTTGTTCTTTTGAGAAGAATGAGCTGGAATCCTGGCCCTCTTATCCTGAAGGATTATATAACATGAAGTTAAGCAGTGGTAATAGAGAATGGAGATGAAGAAATTCTCAGGAAATCTTTGTGTCTCATTTTAGGCATAATTTAAATGTCAACGAGAAGAAATATTTAATCTAGGTTTTACTGAAGATTTTTCTTTGGAACATTAATTCTGTTTTATGTTCTGAAAAAAAAAAAAGGGAAAGGAAAAGAAAAACTCTCTGGATAAATAAGTTTGGGAAATGCTGGTTTCAACAGAGTTTAAACCAGTTTCTTATTGCAGGACAGCTTGAAGTCTTTAATACTCTGGTGTGCACTGTGAATTTCTAAAAGGGGGTTACAATATGCAGTATTTCTCCAACATATTGGAATAAAGCACCCTTTAAAAAAATAAGATTCTTAGAGAAGTATTTTATAGATCATACATTGGATATTGCTGCTCAGATCAGAATTGGTAACAGATAGAAAATTTATATGATTGCACTAAATCTTTTTTATGTTCCTTGATAAACCTGCCAAAAGAGAGCAACATTCCTAAGGGCAAGTAAACATATGGGAGAAGAAATCAAAAGTCCTGGATAATCGGCCTGCAAATGCTTCAGAGTGAACTATACTTTCAGTAATAATTGGCCTCAAGAATGTTCTGCAAATGTGCTACTTATAGGAAATGTAAATCAACACAAGCCCCCATGAAACACCTTTTAAAAAGTAAACTGCTGCATTTCCTAGGCAGCAATACTCCCTTCTCTCTCTGCAAAGCCAGGGGTGCTCTCCACCAGCACCCAGTCTGCTGGGAAAAAGTCCAGCAGAACCATGGGTGAGCACTTTCCCCACTCGAAGCGAGTGATCACATTGATTAGTAGCTGTTCTGTAAGAGCTGGGAGACAGATGCCTTGTTCTAATTACAGTTTTAGCACCTTCCACTCCACATTTCCCTGCTGCTGAGGGTGCTGAGAAGTCTCTGCAGATGCTTATCATTATCAAACTCCATTTTGAATACAAAAGAGTATTATTATCTCACAGGAACCCAAAGTACAGGCTGAATTCACATGGTGCAGTTCCAGATTTCACCTGAGTAATACACAGGAGAATATGTATCAGTCCTTTATTGACCCAGAGAAGTTGAGGCTTCCATGGGCCTCTGATAGCTTTGTTTATCTTATACTGCCTCATGAATAGAGCAAGAAGCAGCACTTGTGAGATCATTCCTGGCATCTGCCCTCAGTGATCATGAGAAAGTTGAGGGACTCGTGTTAGAGATAGAGAAGCTATGGTCAGGGAGGGGAATAACTGTGGCATTTCATGCAGAAAGCTCTCTTCTCAGTGGGATCCACTGAACCTCTTGACTGGCTGTAGAGCTCCTCAGTCTCTTTTACTGATTCTTTCTCTTTAACCTCTTGTGAATACTGATTTTTTTCCCCCTAAATCAATCACTCTTTGTTTATTAGTTTATTAAAGCATATGATAAAGAATACAGATAAATAGGCAAATGAAGAGATACATAGAAGGAGGTCTGGGAGGGTCCTGAGCACAGAAGCTTCTGCAGTTGGGGTGTGTCACCCTCCCAGTGTGAATCTGTTCACCAATCTGGAAGCTCTCCATACACTGAACCCCTACTGTCAGCTACTATTGGGATATTTATGGAAGCTTCCTCATGCAGGCATGATCAATTATTAACTCACTCATTAACCCCTCTCCCTTCTCTGGAGAATAAGGGGTGTCGTTGAAAAATTCCAAGCTTCTAATTACGATTTGATCCTTTAGGTGAACAGCCCTCATTCAGGAGCCACCCAGAAGCCCCCAGAGTTACCTCAATTGAACAGAAGATGCTCTTAGTGCTCTTTTTTTCCTTTTTATTGAATTTATTGAGGTGATAGTGGTTAACAAAATGATACAGGTTTCAGGTGCACAATTCTATAACACATCATATGTACACTGTATTATATGTTCACTACCCCAAGTCAAGTCTCCTTCCATCACCATTTATCCCTCTTATACCCTCCACTACTCCTCCCACTTTCCCTCTAAGCATCCTCCAGTGAGACTCTAATCCACTCACATGGCTTTAGCCATCAACTCCAATTGCACAATCAGCAAAATTGTGACTAAACCCCTGGCTTCTCTCATGAACTGTAAAGTCACATTTTCATCTTCCTGGTAAATATCTTCATATGGATATTCAACACGTGACTCAAATAAAAAAGAGAATGCTTCTATCTCCCCTACCTAAGCCCATCTTTCTTAAAAAAATAAAAGTTTTTATATATTTCACATATTTGCTTTGAGCTAAAGATTATAAAATAGACCATTTACTCAAAAAATATTTATTGAGAGCCTGTTATGGAGAACTGTCCTAGGGCTGGGAATACAGCAGAGACCAAAAAAGAAAGACAATCCCTTCTAGAGCTTATATTCTACTGGATTGAGACAGAAAATAAACAAGACAAACATGTGCTGTGTCATAATGTAATAACCTTATGAAGGAAAATTAAGCAAATGAAAAGGCTCTGAGGCAAGCAAATGTTTGATGTGTTTTACAAATGACTTAGACGCTGAAAGGGACTGAAGAAGAATGAATTAGAAGAAATTAGTTCAAAGATATAGTGTGACCAGATCATGAGATACAATTATTCTCAATTCAGGATGTTCTTTATAGTGACCTATCAAAACACTTTTTAAATATCAATGCCTAGATCTCATATAAGACTTGTTAAGTTAGAATCTCTGTGTATGAGATCCAGATACAGGTATCTTTTATAATCTTCCAAGATGATTTTAATATGCAGTGTATGTCAACAACCACTAAAATGTGGGCTTGCTGGCTATTGTAATGGCTTAATCTACTCTGGGTAAAATAGAATATTTCTATCAGAGAAGTAGCACGATCCTACTTACATTTTGAAAGGATAACTCTGGCTGATGTGAAAAATAAATTGTGGGTAGGATTGACAGGGGCTTACGTAGGAAGACCACTTATGGGCTCTGGCAATAATTCAAGTGAGAGAAGATGGTGAAACAGATCAGGGTAGGAGCAGTGCAAGTGGTGAGAAGTGATCATTTTAAATATATATTTGTAAGAAAAAGTCAACAGGATTTGCTAATGCACACATCAAATATTTGTGACAGAAATAATTCAACTATAACTCCAAGGTTGTGGCCTAAGAATGGTGGGGTTGCCAGAACTGAATTGGGGAAGAATGTGGGAGAAAACTTAGATTGAGAGTTACTTTTGAACTATAGTCTGTTAAGTGACTAATAGACACGGAAGAAAGTAAAGACATCCAAGACTCTGTAAGTCACAAGTTTAGGAGAGAAGCCTAAGCTGGAGAAATACATTTGGAAGTCATCAGCAAATAGACGGTTTTAAAACCAAGAGACTGTATAAGAATACCTAAGGAGGGAGTGAAATGAAAAAAGACGTACAGGATCTGACTACCATTGAAACTTAAGGGAGATAAGTGGCTAATGAGAAATGAAAGGAAGCAGTAACTTAATGAGAAAAAAATGAAAAAAGTGTTTCAAATCAATCTGCTTCTTCTCGTACTATTGCTAAGCCAAGTAAGGTAATGACTGAGTATTGACTATTGAATTTATATTATTTGTAGACTCAATAGGAGTAGTTGTAAAGGAACTGTGTGGGCGAAAATCAATATTAGGGTGAGCTCAAGGAAGAACGCAAAGAGATAAGTTGAAAATAACTGTTATGATAAGTTGTGTAATAAAAGGGAAGAGAGAAATGTTCTTATAACAGAAGTGAAAAGAATTAAAAATTGCGTGGTATTGTTATAATAATTAGAGATATTACAGCATGTTTTGTGATAATGCAAGTGTCAGCTAGAACAATTGTTGGAGATATGTCCTTGAGTAGAAGCAAGGAAATGAGAGAGCTCATGCATAAGAAAAGTGTCTGAACTTTGTTAAGACTACCAACTGGTTTTCCAAAAAAAGTGGGAAGACAAGGATAAGGGAGGATGGTGAGATTACATGAAAATTTTTTCTGATTGAGTACCACTAAATTTTGGAGTGTTTCAAAATCCCCTTCTCCCATATTGTAGCTCTTAGGTCAAGAAAAGTTTCATCTTACAAAATAATTTTCAAATTCTTCTAGGTTAAATGAATATACTTTTTAAAATTGTGGTATCTTGCTTTTGTAATGCCAAGGTAACTTAATCTCTCTTTCCACCTTCTAAGCCATTCGTATTTCTCATAATTTAGTAATTTGATAAGAAATTGTTTTTCAAAAATAAATGATATATTGTGGAAAATAACATCCTATGTGAGTTTACTATGAGAAAATCATGAGTCAAATATAATGAGTTTTTTCTTTTCATCTAAGAATGCTCACAAATGCTCTGTTCCCAAGCTCCCAGCTTTCTAAGAGAGCTTTAATCATCTGATTCCAATGAACTTCATTCAGTTCAAGCTGATGTAAATAAGAGATAAAAGAATCATGCCTCCCACTTCAACACGTGTTAGACTGATAATATAATTTCCAAAGGATCTACTAATAATGTCCAGATGGGGCTGTCCCTCATGTAGGAGAACATTTCACTAGTTCATAGAATAGTGAAATTTATTAAACAGCTGATTATATGTATGTATCAGTTCATGGAATACTGATATTTGCAATTACAGTAACTTTCTTCCATGTAATGACTAAAAATAATATTTACATTTACTACTTTTTACACCATAAAACAACATTTAGAAAATCCTACAATTAAGGTTTTATTATTTTATTATGAAGGAAAATGTCTGAATGCTTACATCAGATCCTGCTATTCTTTCACTGTGTCTGTATTATGAGATCATATTGAAGAAGTCCAGATACAGATCTTGTTTCCACAACTTCCAGGAACCCCAAAGGAGTGAGAAGATAAGAGGAATGCAAGAAACCTATTGAGGGAAATATAGTTGAAATTTTAATTGATAAAATTAAATCAATAATAAATGTATAATTGATTAAATTTAATAATATTGATCAAAGAAGTATAAACAGGATTTTAACTGATGTAATTTATTAGTATATAAACTTTTTGTGAGCAAGAGCTTTGATTTGTTTTTTAACAGCTGTATTCCCAATACTTAAATCAATACCTGGCCCATGGTTCAATGAGCATTAAGTGCATATTGGATAATAAATATGTAGATATTTTTCCTGCTTACACTCATTAGTCTATGGTCTTTAGTTATGACATATATGCCAAAAGCTGAGAAAAAAATGTTGTTAATTGGGGAAACCACATTTCCTCATCCACCTCCTCTTTATTCAGTTTGGAATTATCATTGGGTGCATATCTTCTAAGCCCAGTTCTCTAGACCCCCTTGGAATTCTCTGAGCTACCCAACATTCTTTGAGCAAATGCCTTTTTCTTCTTAAATTTATCAGAGACCATTTTTGTTGTTGAAAACTAAGAATCCTGACAGATAGAGGATTCTTGTGCTCCTTAGGGCCCAGAGGCAGTTTCATCCCAGAGACAGAGCTAGACTTAAGAGCAGAGCCCCTGCCTCTTCTTTATTGGAACTTTCTTTCTTTAGGGCAGAGAGAAGAATTTGGGGAGAGAATTGGAATATATTGCGAAACTGATGCTAATAATACTTTGTACTTTCCTTGCAACTTTTGTTTCCCACAGAGCTCAAAATGTTTTACAAACCCAGCATTTTGTTCTGTGGCTATTATTCCCGAGGACATTACACTTGAGAAGACTATGTATTTCTGGAAAATTTGCCAATAAATTGTACATGTAAATGGAAACCGAAGAAAACCCTGTTTCTGACCCACAGCTAAAAGAACAATTTTTTGCTCACTTGATGACATTAATAATCATGAAGGCGATATTTTAACACTACATGTGTGCATTACAGTAGAGAAAGCTCTAGATCAGTCCTTTAGTTATTTCAACTACTTGGACCTTTGGATGAAGAGCCAAGACAGGCCTACTTTTTGCTATATACTCTATTGTTTTGAAAGGAGCAGTTTTGACATTCTGGACTGTTAATAGTCACAATTTCAGTTTTTTGTTTTTGTTTTGTTTTTTAGTTTTTTTCCTTTACTGATTTTTTAGAGAGAGAGGAAGTGAGAGGGAGAGAGAGATAGAAACATCGATGAGAGAGAACATCGATTGGCTGCCTCCTGCATGCTCCCCACTGGGGATCTGGCCCACAACCTGGGCATGTGTCCTGACCGGGAATCAGACCAGCGACCTCTTGGTGCATGGGTCGAAGCTCAACCACTGAGCCACACCAGCCAGACCACAATTTCAGTTTTAATTTCTTTCAAAGAATGCAGTATCACAATATACAATTAAAATGGTCATCATGTTTCTGCCTCTTTATATTTTTAGAAATATAAACAATTTTTAACTAAAGCAAAATGGAAAAATAATCACATAAATTGAGCACAGAATTTGATCTATTTACACAACAAAACTGGAAAATTCATTTTGGCCTCCCCCTCTCACCATCATGGTTTCCAAATCCCCACCTTTAATTGTGTGATCCGTCATAGTGTCTACCAGTAACAACAAATTATTGATCAAATAATTTCTATAGTATGCCAAAAAGGTCCCTAATGACTCCTTTCTTCTGGTATTTACACTCTTGTGTAGGTCCACTTCCATACTGTATTAGGGATGGCTTGTGTGACCAGTAACATGCTATAATACTCATAATGTTATTAGGTTATAAAAGATGGCAGCTGAGCTGTGAGCTGACTGCAGTTCCTGTTAACAGCTTGACTGCAACTGTGTGAGCCAGAACCACCCAGCTAAGTTGCTCCTGAATTCCTGGCCCTCTGGAATTATATGAGATAATATATATTTGTTGTTTTAAGTTGCTAAATTTTGCAATAGTTTGTTTCACAATACAGAGATAATACTATTTCCATGGTGCTAACCTGATTAAAACAGATTTGTAAAAATAAAAATTGTCTAGGTATGCGTTTGGTTTGCACATGGTACACCAAAGGGGAGATGCTTAATTAGTCATCATCTGCAATAATCAGTGCCTCCATTCTTAATTTTATTTATAAATCATGTTTAGCTGTTGGTAATATTAACAAAAAATTAAATGAAAGGAGAATGAAAGCAAATTTGAACATTATTTAAACAAACAAAGCTCATCATAAATTTATATTGACTACCTTAAAAAATCTTTTGGTTTTAAAGTATCATCAAAATTATTTTAGTTTTCTATTGAAGTCTATGCTTATCAGTAAAGACATTAAACATAAAGGGAACTTCTCAAGGAAATCTATATAATTTTCTATCAAAACCTTAATTATTTTTATTTATTATGGGGCAAATTAAGTGTCTAGTATGAGGCAAAGGGAATAAGATAGCAATAAACAGCAACAAAAAATCTGTGCCCTCAAGAAGTGTGCATTCCAGTAATTCTACAAAGTATTCAGGACATATAGCCAACAAATTCTTTAGCCAATATCAGAAAGATTATTACCCTATACGATGTCATGTTTCTTCATCAGACAAAATATTTGTTTATATTGTGTGGAAATCTGTTTTCCTATGAATGACATTCATTTGTTTTAGCTTTTTCCTCTAAATGACACACTGTGTATCTGCACCCTCTCTTATATGGCTGCCATTTAAATATCTGAAGGGAAGTTCTTACATTTCCTTGTAGTATTCCACTCCACTCCCCCCCCCCTTTTTTTTAACCAGGCTAAAACTTCAGTAAGTTCACATGTATTTTTGAAAGTCCAAATATCTAAAATTTAAAGAATAGCAATTGCTTTAGGCTAAATGGATTTTTATGTTTGCACATTTTTGCTCTACAGTGAACTCTAGCATATCATAGCATATTATTAAGTTGTTCCCCTTATACACATTAATATGGCATGAACTACATACAGCATATGCTTTTAAATATTTCATTGTTGGGAAATAGAAATTTCAAATCATCTGCATTTTAGAAATGGAGATAGATTTTCTAGGGCTCAAGGTTAAAGTGCCTTTCTCACAATGCTGCTTTGTGATGAGGTTGTTTGGAAACCTGATACAGATGACCCAATGTAGTGGGAGGGACTCATTCCCTTTGCCATGGATATAGAAAATCAGTAAAAAGCAGCCCATCTGTAAGCCTTGTCAAATGTAATGTATTGTACCTTGAGGATAGAAAAAGATATTTATGTATACAGTAAAAAATGGTTTGCATTGAGAAATGAACAGGGTGCCCGAAAGAAAAAGGATGGCTTGTATTTAAAACATATTTATCATTTTGAATGTGATACCTGTTCCTGATGGCTGCATTCTTTGACAAGGAAGTAAAACCTTGAGTATTTGGAAGCCATTGTCAGGAAAAAAAGAAAAGTGATCAATTTTCTTCAAAATGCAAAGTAGCTCTGAGTGCATTTATCTTGGAGATTTCCATTGTCTGTCAGTGACTCATACTATATCCAACTGTAGCTTTGCCTTTTCTCCAAATTTGAGAAGTCAGTGTATGACTCATTGACAGACAATAGCAAATTCTCCTCAAGATAGCAGGGCATGAGAAACAAACATCTAGGAAATAAGTTGTAAAGAACTAATTTAGAAGTTAAGATGACACTGTCCACCTCCATCTGTACATCATTTCTCCTGCAAAATGTTTATTTGTTCTTCTTAAGTAGAGAAAAATAGATTGTCACAATGGAAATAATAGCCTTAGAATGCTAGTACAGCTACCTCAACCAAGTATCACCAGACTGATGTATTGCCTTATCACAGGCAAAGTTGAAATATTCCAATTTGGTATTACTGTTTTTAATGTGTGTAATGTATATTATACATTTTTTTTACTTTTAATCCTCATCTGAGGAAATGTTTCTATTGATTTTAGAGAGATGAAGGGAGAGTGAGAGAGAAATATCAATGTGAGAAGACACATCGATTGGTTGCCTCTCATATATGCCCTGAGCAGGGATCAAACCCACAACCTAGGTATGTGCCCTGATCAGGAATCGAACCCACAACCTTTGGTATATGGGACAACACTACAACCAACTGACCTACCCGGCTGGGGCTATACATCTTTTAAAATCTAAGGATAAACTAGAGAACTGGCAGAAAACTATAATATAGTAGACATTTGGCCATATTAATAAACTGCTCTATAATTAAATTAAATTTTATTTAACATAATTATTTTATGCAGTTCTCTTTATGCTTATATGTTAGTGTTATTGTAATATATGTTGTTTTCATCTGATCTCAAATGAAACAAAAAATTAATATAAACTGTTTCCTCTTTATGTTTCAAACTTATTTTATATATTTCTGAGAATATTTTTTTCTCATCTAGTTATCATTCAGGAGGTATATATAACATATATATATATATAATTGTTTTGTACTCTCCAGGACTTTTACAAAATTTCCATTTTTTTTCTTAAGCAGTAAACAATAGGTTTTTTTTTTTCTTCTATTTAATAATGAATGTTATTAGAGCCAAAATTTAGTGTCATTTTTCGGTAAAGAAGCTACTTTAATTTTTGAAATTTTCTGTTTGACTAATACCAGTTAGTCAAGAGTATCTAATGAATACCTGTATTTCATATCACATTATGATGACCTGCTCTTTCAATGGTTTTTTTTAACCATAAACTAAGCAAAAAGCAATAATGCAAAAAAATTCCAACATGCTATGTCTCTAGTACCAATTATTTCATAAACATTTTTGATTCTAATGATTTTCTATGGAGAGACCTTTTTGCTATTTTTACAGTTGTGTGGGTATGATTATGTGTGTGTTTATATGACCTAATTTTTTGAAATTACTCTGCAAACAAAATCTTAGTATTTTGCTGTTGTTCTTGGAAGATTCCAAATCCAGCCTCATGTTAATAAGCCAATTCCTCCAACCTCTCTGAAAAAATAAACATCTACTTCCTGCATGAACACTTCCATTTTTTACACTTAAAAACAAACAGAAGTAGATTTAACATCAACTATGTTTCAGACACAGTCTTATTGCTTCAGTAATCAACATTAATACTCTGTGTGTTGGCTCCCAGAGAGCTCCCTTTCTCTTTGGAGAAATGAGCCAGTGAGGAAATAACTAGGTAAAAGTATATGTGTCAAAATGAAATCAAATCAGTACAGGGTAAGAGAGACTATCTCTTCCCTGGAAAGTCAAAAAAGACTTCATTGAAAAAAACATATTTGTGGTAGTTTCCAAAAGAATTTTTGCAAGTAACTGGAAAATAAAAAAGTGTAGTCCAAGTAAGCATAGAAGTAGTAAATCCTTAGAAGTGTGAGTATGCATGATAATTCAGATCAAGTTTCCAGAACATACATATAAGATGCATGGAGTGATTAGAAGGACAAGAGCAGACACCTGAAATGTGTTTCTTGCTAGAATGTGAAGGGTTTGAATGTGTTTCAGGATTTGGATGTTATTTTCCAGGTGAAAGGAAACCATGGAAGATATCCAAAGCAAAAGACATGCTCATATTTACATTTTAAAAGGTTCTTTTGACAGCAAAATAAAAGACAAGCGTTAGATTTGGGCAACTTCAGGCATGGGTATCAGTAAACAGGCTATTGTTTTTTGTTTTTTTTTTAACAGTCTTATTTTATTTTATTTATTTATTTATTTATTGGGGGGGGGGTTTCTCTTTCCAACTTTATTTTTATTTATTTTTTTATTTTTTTATTATTAATTTACTTTTGTTACAGATGATTCTCCTTTTTTCCCCCATTGACACCCCCCCTCCCCCTCCCTCCCTGCCCCATCCCCCAAGTGAGAGATAAATAGAGACTGTCATAAACTGGAGACGGGGAAGGGGCAATAGAAAGAAACATGAACAAATTAAAGAAGTAAGAGCAACTGTTAGAACACTGTACTTTACGAAGGGCCAAAAGTTGCTGCCCTGGAAGTTTAGCTATTCTGTGCCACTTGTGACCTTTCCTCTGGGATTTTTACATGTATTTTGTTCAGTTAAATATATACATATTCTTTTTCTTTTAAATCTATAATTTTTCAGACCAGATATATTCATTTCTTTTCATTATTTATCATATGACACGATTTTCACCTTATCATTTTGATGGTTGTCCTCCAAATATGCTCCATTTTTCTCAAGGTTCTTCTTAAAATCTTAGACTCAAATTTTTATGGTTTTATTGATACATACTTCCTATTTATAGTTATAGTTTTATATTATATATTTTGATTTCCTATTGTAAGAAAATAAAACCTCCTTTGCCTGTTTCAAAAATACACACAATGACAACCTATTTTTTATCTTCATCTTCCTCAGATTTTCTAGCATAAATCAGAGAAATAGTACTACAAAAGCAATTATGCAAGGGGTAATTGTAGTCAATGAAATAGTCTATCTAAATGAAAGTTAACATATACCCTCATATTGATAAAATAAAATTAAAGAACTATAATTAATTAATTAATTAATTTTAGAAGACATGAAGATAATAGATATATCTAATATTTCTCTAATTCTAAATAAATTACTTGAATTTTGGTAATTAAGTTTCTTAATCTTTTCGGTAATACAGAGGCAGAAAATAGTTTGGAACTTAAATGTCCAATGCTTCCAGTTAAAACTTCTAAAAGTAAATAATTAAGTTAATATATTAAATATTTTATTTTAAAGTGACTAAGCTAAATATCACAAAGTAACCTTTTTTTGGTAGGATATTGGCTATGTAGGTCATTGGCTGAATTTTAAAAAATTGATTTTAACTTAAATTTCTTCCAGATATACTCAAATTTCTACATTTTAGTGCCCTCCTTCCTAGGGCCAATACTGCTTAACTTAACATGCTTTTTTGCTAGTCAATGACTGAAGCTGTAGTTATTATATCTCTTTCTGACTTTCAAAAATTGATTTCTTAGTAGGAAATATCGAAGTGACTACTGACTAGATAATAAACCAAGAGTACTGTTTCCTCTATAAGTATCTGCACTCCTTAAGTGAGAAAACGTGACTAACCTTCAGAGGTTCTCTTAATATGGGCAGCTGACACTTTCCAGGAGAAAATATAATTACTATCCTCATCATTAAACTAATAATACTATTATCTCCCAATCTTTGTTGATAAAGATAATTGTAATGATATGGATGTGTAGTTTTATCTTTGATTATGACTGCAAGAAAGGCACAGAAGTTTTCATTAGAGAAATGCATGGAATCTTAATTTATCAATGTGCTCAATAGCAAAGGAGGACATCTGGCTGTCAGCAGACCAACATGTAATCAAATTAACATTATGAGAATACCACTGGCCATTCCTATTTTCTTCCCAACATAAACTATTTTTGAACCCTTTGTACTTTAAAATATAATCATTTTCTTTAGATATACAGCCAAGAATTTTATCTCCAAAGAGCATTAAAGTCATAACAATTTTTAAAAGTGATTGTATTTCTCTCAACAGGTTTGAATAAGTTTGAGCTAGCAAAATGGAGAAGCTGTCATGATGAGTTTTATTTATACAGCCTTCTCTCTAACTCTGTTTTCTCCAGAGGAACCAGAGCCTGCCCATCTTCCAGGAGGTAAGAGACATGATCATCCTTTCAAAGGGAGTGAGGTTTTCAGCCTCCATGAGTCTTTGTGATGTCCTATAATATTCCTGGCATGTACTATCTCTGTAGGGGACCAGATAGCTGGCTTGGAGGCTGGTCCCTAATGAGTGAAAATAATAGCTAGTCAGGAGTATAATCAATATTAGAAACAAATATATGCAATCAAATAAGATTAGTATATTTTTCTAAATAATGATCATTAAAGTCCATAATTTAGACTTTTGAGTAAATATGATGTACATATATATATATATATAAAATCATGTTACTTTACAAATGGTGATCAATTTGTTAGCAAAATTTGAATTATAAGGTGTGTGTGTGTGTGCCCCTGCGCACACACACACAATGTAAATACACTCTGGAAAACATGGTTAATTCAGCAAACAAATATATTTTATGGCAATCTTGGCAGTTTTGTTATTGTTCAGTCCACACTTTTATATTTCACATGTCATATGCTCTTCACTAATCTTTATCATTCATTATTCAAAAATAAAAACCAACTGCTTTGTTATAATAGCCAAACCATTTAAATGAAACAATGAAGAGTAGTCAATAATAAATCTCCTCTAGTCTAGATGCCAAGCTCCCTGCTCAAAAGAGTAACTCTTAATATTTTATTGTTTAATCTTTCAGAAATTTTCTTTGCAGTTACAATTAGATCTAGAAAAATATTTTTACATTTCCAAAATTTAATTATTGATAGCACATTTAACATTTTAAAAATATTTTCATTTAATTATTAATATATGGAAAAACTAAATTATTCTAATGGAAAACAATTACAATTAGACAAGTTTTTGTTTTCACAAAGTATTGTTTGATACAGTTTTAAAATATAAAATGAGCACCAGAATTTCAAGTACAGAAGAAAGGGAGAACAAAATTAGATTAACTTAATTTTGGTAGACATGTATTGATGCATTAATATAAAAAATGCAAATATTATTTTAGAAAAGCTTATACTAGTAACTCAAAATCAAGGAGGACACTCCATCTTAAGAATACATTGTTCGCCCTGGCCGGTTTGGCTCAGCGGTTGGAGCGTCAGCCTGCGGTCCAGAGAGACCTGGGTTCGGTTCCCACTAAGGGCATATACCTCGGTTGCAGTTTGTCCCCGGCCCTGGTTGGTTGTGCGGGTGGCAGCCACTCGATGTGTCCCTTTCACGTCGATGTTTCTCTTTCTCTCTCTTCCTCTCTCTCCCTCCCACTCTATCTGAACAAAAAATGTAAAAAAAAAAAAAGAATACATTGTTCAACAAGTAAAAAAATATTTTAAAAAATCAGGATGAAACCTGATCTCTATAAAACAATATTATTTCCTGGGGATGGGGGAGGAGATGTATTGTACTAAGAATATGTTGGGAATTTGGTAGTTACTTAAAAAACTGAATTTTAAGGATATATGTGGTCATGTGTAGAGTCTTATTTGTTAGACATGAGGTAAATTTATAATTATTTGTGCCAAAATATTTTCCCAAACATTTTTATTCTTGCTAGAGAAAATGATCAATCATGATTACAGGAAAAGGAGAAAAATGCAGGAGACATAGGCATGTCCGGCGTTGAAGATGCGAGATACGCACAGTGAAATAGTGGGAAATTAAGATGACAGCTAAGCCCTGGCCGGTTTGGCTCAGTAGTTGGAGTGTTGGCCCACAGAACAGAGAGACCCAGGTTTGGTTCCCGCTAAGGGCACGTACCTGGGTTGCGGTTCGTTCCGGCCCGTTGGGGTTGTGTGGGTGGCAACCACTCGATGTGTCTCTCTCACATCGATGTTTCTCTCTCTTCCTTCTTCTCTCCCTCCCACTCTATCTCAAGACAAATGCAAAAATGTCCTCAGGTGAGGATAAAAAAAAAAAAAAAGATTACAGGTAAAAACAATAAGGTGCCTTTTTCCCATTGTTATGCTCAAGCGAAATTAGAAAAAGAACAGTGTCTCTTCGATGTTCTCCTAAGACCCAAAGGATGACAATCTTATCCCTTGACATTCTCTCCCAGCTACTCCCAATCCTCCACTATGCTACAGAGTAAACAATTGTTCTGTTATAACACCTCATCCACCTTTATCCAAATCACAACAATAAATTATACCAATGAAATATAAATGATTTACATTTTAGTCCTTTAGGACTCCATTTTAGGTTGAAATATTCTTGAAAATGTTGATAGAAAAATCGATAACCATTTCATATTAATATGGATAAGTTCTTAACAAAAATTACAGCCACTGAATCAGCCAGTTTTTCATCTAATACCTATGGAATGAGTCCCTATTAAATTTTAATTCATTAAAGATGTCAGGAACTAGGAATCTTGAGAGTGTCAAGCAACATTCATTTGTATTTGGAAGGGAGAATATGTCTAAGAAAAGTTTGGAATTATTAAGTACTGTAATTGTTAATAATAAACAATGTGAAAATAGAAGTATAAAATGTTTAAATATTTAGGAAATTGGAGCAGAATTAAAATATCAAGTAATAAATTTAAGATTAGAATATCAGTAAAGGTAAAAAAGTGGTTACAACTGAGGAAAGATCATATTATATTATATTCAGCATTATCCTATTTTTTCAATGTCTTAAAACAAACATTTCAGATAATAGAAGGAAATATACTGTTTTACAGGACTGTCAAGTAAAACCAAGAACCAATATGAACAATGGAATGACAAAGAGTAAAATGAAAGAAGATGAGAGTTCTTTGTTAAGTTGGAAAAATTTTAAATTTCAAAAACATAGTAATAATAACTGGGATCTAGATTGGTAAAAAGAGAGAGCCAAGGAAAATGAAATAACAGGATATAATGAGATAAGAAAGTGTTATAAAGAAGAGAAAGCATGACGTTCTACCAAAAAAAAAAAAAAAAATCATAATATAACAAAAATTCACAGGCAGATTTGCTGTATTACGCCTAAAAAACTGGTTCTATCTGCACAGCCTAGTCAATCAATCAATCAGTGTATGTCAATAATATCCAAACTTTTAAATGGTGATGGAAGTAATGTATTTTCATGTTTGCCCATTCTTAGCTAACAAGATAATTGTATAAAACTTGTGTTTGGAATGAATTGAATATATGAAAATGCATTTCAGTTAGTGTCTACGTCAACTGGTACTGATGTTACTGATTTAAAAGAAGTGATTTTAGTACATCTACTTGTCACACTTTTCTCTGTTCATTTAAATGATGGCTGAGTTGATAGATTTCAGTCTGAATATATTTGCTGTTGAGCAATAAAGCTTTAAAACTAAACAATCAAGAAAGTTATTTTAATGTTTTGCACCCTCATGAAACATATGGAATATGTAGTTAGGATTTTCAAAATACCAAAGTATAAAAACTAAAACAACTTGGTTTTTGATAGCTATGCTGCATTCACTGATTTCTTTCTAAATTCTATATATAAGGCACTATGTTAAAGGTCAATAGTCGTAGTATAAAAAGGTTAATCTAGAAGTGACTGCTTAGGGTAATTGCAGTAAATATTTACTGAGTCCTTTGGCCTAAAGCAGGATGGCTGTTAAATTGCTCGTGATAGTGTTAGTTCTTATTTGAAATAAATAAGGAAGAACCCACATCTTCTCATGCTTAAACTAAAAATAATGAGTACATTGTTACTGATAGGCCTCTGGAACATAGCTCAGCAATTTTTATTTTTCAGAAACAAAATGTTAAAGTAGTTTCCTATATAAAGATTGGACAAATTTAAGTGAAGAATTCTTTAGAAGATTGAAAAGAAAAAAGCAATATATATATATATATATATATATATATATATATATATATATATATATATATATGTTTAATAAAAATCCTCATGTTTAAAAAAAATATTTGGAACCCAGGAGATCCCAACTGATTGGGTAAATAATTCAGCACGAAGTACAAATGCACCTTTTTGGGTGCTATTAACTATCAACAGTAACAGATTTGTAAATAGGCCCTGGAGATTTCTATAATTCCTGAGGGCTCCAGTCTGGCAGCCAATAAAATCTTATTAATATAAATGTATGCTATCACTTTTTTTGTCAAATGAAAAAATATAGTTATGTCTAAGTCCAGTGCTTAGAAAGGCATACTTAGCCCTGGCCGGTTTGGCTCAGCGGTTGGAGCGTCGGCCTGCGGTACAGAGAGACCCGGGTTCGGTTCCCGCTGGGGGCATGTGCCTTGGTTGCGGTTTGTCCCTGGCCCTGGTTGGTCGTGCGGGTGGCGGCCACTCGATGTGTCCCTTTCGCGTCGATGTTTCTCTCTCTCTCTCTCTCTCCCCCTCCCACTCTATCTGAACAAAAAAAAAAAAAAAAAGAAAGGCATACTTAGGTTGGGCCTACCCACCTAAAACAGCCAGACTTTAATTCAGTAATTATTCTGTCTTTATCATACACAAAACAACATATTAAACATTAAGAAGTCAGGGGAAGAAGAAGATCCTAAACAATACTGGGGAGTTCACAAACAGGTAGGTTATGGAAAAGAAAAATGTGAGAGGCTCTCATGACTTCACTGACCTTCATATCATTCCTGGGTCATGACAAGCAGCTTCAGACCTCAGAACCTTTACTCTTTTTTCCTGATAGAAAGACTCATCTGACTCTTTACCAGGCAAATGCCTCCTCAAATTGCTTTAGATCCCAATTTAAATGCTACTTGTTTAGGTGTGGCTTCACTTACCCTTTGATTAAACTGGGTCTCTGAAATAGGTAGCATCCTGTTCCTATTGGCCTTTCCTTAATAGTATCCATCACAATTGCAATAAGTTCTAATTATCTGATTAATGTCTTTTTTGCCAACTAAACAAGAAGCAGAGGATGAAACCACCATTGTCTCAGACATGCTGTATCTCCACACATGGTAGATTCTAAAAAAAAAAATTTTTTTCATCTATGTTGGGTGAATAGTTTATCCATCAGGATTTTTATATTTATTTAATTTAATTATATGGGCTATATTATTACCATTTATATTAGGAAAAAGGAAACTCTACAGAGTAATTTATTCATGATCACACAATTATTAAGTGGTGTAGCATGTATTTTGATCTAAAACCCACCCCTCTTTCACCACACATGTTGACTCAGGTACTGTGGGCTTGATAATTATATAATAAATATATACATAAAGTAAACCTTTCTCAATTTTTGGTCTAGCATTTTTTGTAAATCACCTCATGTTTTCTTTATGGGCAATGTCAATTGTGCTAAACATAGACCCTGGCCACTTTTAGAACTGCAATAATGCCTTTTTTTTTAAGAATCAATTTTAGTGTCTGGTTGAATAACACATTTATTCCAATAGAGAAAAACTAGCAGTGGAAGTTTTGTCTGAACTCCATGTGAAATATTGTTTATTTTTATTAGGTTAATTTTTCATAATAGCATATGTTGTTATCTATAATAATCTAATATTGACTATTAATAATTGCCAGTACAAAAGGGAATAATTGTTAATAAGGAGAGTAAACAAAATGAGAGTGATTACCTATCTCCCCCCATGTTTTATGGTATTTAGTTGTTTCTGAAGTCAATTTATGTATTTAGCATTTTCAATTGCAATCCAATGTTCTTTTGAGGAGAAATGATGACATTTGCAAAAAATATAAAAATTTTATTTCATTAGAACACATTGTGTTGATACTAAGAAAACTAGTAAGCTTAAATTTAACTGTTAATATAACGGATCTCCTCACAAAAATAATGAAGTAGAACAATTGTACGAAAAGAGGTGAAAATTATTAGCATTTCAGAGCTTGAAGTGAAAATTACTCAAGAAATTGTGAAATGAAGAGACATCAAACTATTGTTGTTGAAGATATGCCTTGACAGCACATAATATATTGCACAGATCAACTAATTTTTTAAAGCAATATTCTTTAGTGAGATCTTATGGTCAGCAAGTGTAAGCTAGTGGATACCTCACAATTAAATGCTTAATTTGCAAGTATAAAGAAAACTTTCCAGCAATAAGCTTACTTGCTCCATAGAAAATTACAAATTGAGTGAGAATTCGTAACTTATTTCACCAATTCATAAGAGGGAAGATAGAAGCAAAAATACAGAGTAACATTAGAGAGATATAACTTGTGCTCACGCACAAAGCTTCCTTGTTGTGCTTTACCCAGTTCTCCAAATTCAATCATCTTTCCCAGCCTAGATGAGATAATTACTTGAGTCCAGTTACACCCATTCTATATTTAAAAGCTCCAGGTTATTCATGAGTTTACTACATATTTGTACACCTATAAGAAAGAAAAAGAGAGATTTGCTTGTGAAGCGGTAGGGAAACAGTGGGATAACTGATGAAATAATAATTTGAAGAAAAATAAATAGAGCTGTTAAAGTCTGAGTAGCATATAGGAATGAAAAGCACACATTAACATACCATGTTAAGTCACTTTCTCAAGGCTTTAAAAAGAAAACAGCAATAAACAAGGAAAATGCAGCAACCCAGGTGTTCTAATCTATTTGCTTGGGTTTTCAAAGGAAAAACACGGGGAAACTTTAAAACACAGCAGCCAAGCTATGTACAGCAAGATTTCAGTAATGTATCATTTAAGAGGGCAAAACATAGAGAAAAAAAAAATCAAGTGGGAAAGGTAAATATGCGAAAGACTGCTTTTACCTACAGATGTGCAAGTATCACTGAAGTGGGGTCAGATGCTTGGCATTTCTGCTCATACTTGACTCCACTCCAGTGTAGCACATTAAGAGAAGGAAGAACACGGCACAGCGCAGATTAAGTATAATGGCAGGGCACGCGTGGCAGCCAAGCCTAGTTGTTGAGTGCCGTGCACCATCCACTTGGCAGATAGGGTCGCAGTCTATGAAAATGGCTGTGGGGCTCATCAACTTAAAAAGAATGCAGAGAATTTAGACAGAGTTCAGGGTAGAATGACAATAATGGAGACCTCTAAGGAAACATTAAATAGAGTCATTAGCCTGGAGAAATCTGAGAAGCTGCATATTTATTGATCTTTAAACAAATTATGGCTTAGCCCTCAAAGGAAAGAAGTCCATACTTTTTACTCCGTTGGGCATCACAAAAAGGAAATGAATTTAAATTGCACCATGAGAGATTTAAGTTAGACATAAAGAGATATTTCCAGGTAGAGAGAAAGAGAGTGGTTTAAAAATTAACTTTCTCCGGAGGTCATTAAATGGATGCCATCTTAACTGGGTTAAGCCTAATGCTGTCTCCAATTTTCTATCACATGATTCCTTCATGCTGCTATATTACTGGCCCTGTTATTCTGCCTTATAACAAATTATGGTTTTATTTAGATGGCATCTCTTCTTTGGACTGAATGCCTTTTGCTCTCTCCTTTTCGGATGTGCAAGAAATATAAGGAATGAAATCAAAGTGGTCTGTGCCAGCCCAGTGCCTTTTTCTTTGTTCTTTCCTGTAGAGATATTTTAGGGAATATTCTTATTTCCACATTGATTTCTCTTTTAGAAAAGGTTAGGGCAGCTTGACTGCTTCCAGGAAGACTGAAATCTGGAAGAAAATGAAATAATATTCTAAGTATTCATTAAGCTAGTTTTATGTACAGTTAAAAACACTCCACTAGCCCCGGGTGGGTGGTATTGAGAGCAGTCCTGGGGAAGGCTGACTGTGCTGTGCCCTCCCCAAGACCAGTGTGCCTGTGATTTCCCTCCCTCAGGAGACTCTTCCTGGCCAACCAAGTCACCAAGCCGTCTGGGCAGAGTTGAAGCAGGAATCCTCAGACTTAAAGAATATTTTTTAGGGAGTTAAAAATAATTTTTTTAGTTTAAGATTTTTAAACTCCATGCAAGAACCTTTGTTCTAGTCTTGTTAGTACTGAATTCAATGAGCTAATTCGTGGAGAAAATAGAAAACCTTAGACTATTCAAACAATCCAATGAACCCTACCACCCACCCACCCCAAACACTTCTAGGTCTAAATCATACTCTCCTCCCTTCTTTTATTTAGTCTTCATACAAAATTCTAGAGGGGAAATTTAGAATACAAAATGTGGTTTAAAATTGTTATTTTTCTTTTATTTAAATCTTTAAAACTGATTAATTTGTCAAGTTGGCAGTAATTAAAAATATTAGTTTTTCAAATTATAAATAAATATTTATAGATGCACTGTTTATTATGATAGCCACTAGCCACATGTGGCTTTTAAAATGTAAATTAATTAAAGTTAAATAAAATTTAAAATCCGGTTACCTAGTCACACTAGCCACATTTCAAGTGATCCATAACCACATAGTGGCTACTATATTTTGGACAGTACCTAGATAGAAGATTTTCACAATCACATAAATTTCTCTTGGATAGTGCTGACCTAGATAAATGAAGACATAGAGGTATGTTATGTGACTATTTATGACATATGAAACATTACTTATTTGCCTTTATTTCATTCATTATATTATAATTCCCTTTTTGGTAATAGTTTGATAAGAAACTATTATCCTCAGCACAGATAATGTAAAATTATTTGAAGCCATGTTGATGAAGTTCTGGTCTCTGTCATTGACTGGGCAACCTTGGGCAAGTCACTTTTTCAATTCATTCACTCACTGTTTTCAACAAGTATTTCCTGATCATCTACAGTTTTCAAGGTACTGTGATGAGCACTAGAGAGAAGTCAATGCCCTAAACAAAGTCCCTGAATGTGTGAAATGTACATGCTAGTGAGAAAAGAAAATGGTATGCAAAAACCATATGTAATGTGATATCTCAAAGTATTAAGTGCTACAACAAATATCATGCAGGGCAAGGGGTAAGTAGGTAGGAAAGTAAGACCTCTCTAGAAAAATGACATTTGGAACCTCACCTAGAATCTGTCGGGGTCTTTTAGACACCAGCTATTGCTGTGTAAACTAACTTCATATTGACCCTGACCTACTTCATATAGACACAACACTGCCCCAGAACCACTCTTGCCTCCTTCTTTACACAGTGGTTTCCTGTTGGTGCTAAGGCATGACTGTGCCTGGGTTGCTTGGTATCCATTCACGTGCAGTCTGGAAACAAAGAGGGGTCAATGTCTCAATGTGCATACTTTGACCAATAGGAGATGGTATCTGAAGGGTAAAGTCTCACTTTATCATCTCAGAAGCAGACCCTGAGACAGTCTTTTATGACCAAAGAAGATGTTGCAATGAAGTGAAGACATTAGCTGCACTTGATACCAAGCAATGGTCAACTCTGTAGCACAACCTTTTTTGTATTCCTCTCTGTATTCCCTGACTCAGTCTCCCCCTCAGTCTTTCTTTTTCTCACTCCTGTATCCCTGCGGTTGTACTCCCAAATTATATCATAAAACATAGGCTTTGCTTTGTGAGAAACCCAGGAAAAGTTACTAGAGAAAGAGCTTGTAGGCAGAAGGCATTTTTCAAGTCCTTGAGTCAGGGGCAAGCTTGGATTGCTGAGGTACACTTAGATTCCTGTGTCTTGGCTTTGAGGTCTATAAAATGTGATGGTTGAGCAATGTATCACTACAAAAACCTGAGGCTCTTACATATAGTATTTGCACATATGTATGTATAAGATTACTTCTAATGTTTATTGTCTTTTTCATTTATGCTTAGCTTCCGCGGCTTTACAATTTTATAATCTTACATGAGGGTATCTTATGGAGTCTCGAAGTAGTTTTTACATGTAATGATTGCTTAATAAGTCTTGACTAACTGGCTTAATGCTCTTGTACAATTACTTTTGAAATTTGAATGAGATTTTCTTTCCTCCTCCTCTGACCTAATAGGCCGGGGTTTTCCAAACCCCAAACCTTGTGGGTATCTGCATCCCGTGGAAACTTTCCCAAATTCCTATATCCACCCCTTATCTCTCATCTAAAATACTGCTTCAGTTGGTCTGGGAAGAAGCCCCACAATCTGAATTTTTAACCAGTACTACAAGCAATTATGAGAAAGTCCTCCAATGATCACACTTTTGAGTAACATTATATCAACAACAAATGGTGAGTCACATGGAATTTTGACACTCCCGTAGTTTGTAACACTTGGTTATAAGCAATATTTTTCCATACAGGGTTTACACTACTGTGATACAGGTAGGTATAACATAAATAGTTATAAAGTTTACATTTAAAACATATTTGTCTATAAAAATAATTCACACAATTTATAGAACAGCAAACTTCAATTGATGTGTCAAGGGTGAAGACATTTTAGTTTCAGCTGCATAGCGCTACTTTTACTAAAGTTATCCTGGGTATTAGTATTCAAAATTTTTCATCATTGTAAATCATAAATCCATTAAAATAATGATTTTAAAAGATGGATGACGGCAGAACAAAAACAGTAGAACCATTATTCTAGTAAAGTTTGGCATTCACTCCATTCAAGAAATGCAAACTTCCTTATGTAAAGATGGAGGCACTAGATGTTAGCAGAGGTTATGATATCTGAGAAAAAATTAGTGCTGAAAAATCTGTAATTGTTATTAAACATTCAAGATACATGGGACATTCTGGGTATTCTATTACCATATCACTTTCTTTTCCAAAATCCTTCAAGAATTATTTCTGAGTTGCTTACAGAATTAAGTCCATTCTTCTCAGCTTTCATTGTAAGCACTCTGTGATCTGGTGCTGATTTAGTCCCTTGGTTTTATCTCCTGAATTCTTAACAGTCTACTCATGCACTCTATGCTTGTTTCCTATAAGGTAGTGTTTACGCAGGATGTCCCTAAAAACACTAATTTTGGGAGACTAATAGGTGTTATATTTTAATAAAAAAAAGTCTCCAAGGTCAAATGCATTTGAGAAATATAGTAAGCAAAGTTAATCAGGTTTCTTTTCTATAATTCTCAGATCCTTTAGGATGTTAGTGTGAATTAGAATAGCCAGAGAGTGAATACAGAGTGAAATATTTCCCAAATGAATTTTTTCACAAAACACGTTTTTGTTTTTTTTTCATGAAGTACACCTATTGAGAACAATGTTCTGAAGGACATAGTCTAGGAAAAAATGAGATAGGAAGAAAAGCACAGGATTTGGAGTCCAATGATCTTGGGGTCAAATCCCAAACTCAATATTCGCCAATGATTGGACCCTGGACAGACAAATCTTTAGACTTGTGTATTTTGCCAGAAAAAATGAGAAGAGTTCTGATTAACTTATAAGATCATTGTAATAATTTAATAAGTAATCATTAAACATCTTATATGGATCTTGCTATATATTATATGGTCAGTCAATATTAGGTTTGTTACTTTTTCTCAACTTCCAGCCAAATTAAACTTTCCACAGTTTTCTGGAAGATATATAACTCTTTGGTTTTTGGAGGTGTCAGAATTCTTTGAGAATGTTTTTTTCTTTGGGCTCCACCCTCTCTTTCTCTTTTTTATGAATTAATACATACACACATGTATCTTCATGTGATTTTTGGCCTCTGCTCCTGACTAATTCTCCCATCCTTCGTGTTCAAATTCTGCAGGAAGCCTTTTCTTTAATCTTCACATTGAAACTACTATCTCCCCAGTTTGTATCCCTATGGAATTTTTTATTGTACCACCACCGCTGTTCCATACATCCCTATTCTTTACAAGATAATAGATTGTAGTGAATGTTCAGAGACCAATTATTGTTTGACTAGCATCAAAATATTTTAATTGAGATAAATGTATAAATGACAGAAAAATGTTTTATTTCAAAGAAAACCACAAGCAATAAGACTCTCCTTAGTGATGTAGCAATGAGGTTGTAAGAGTGATTACTGATATGATCCAGCTGTTGACCCCTCATCCACATTTTTAAGTGGCTTCTTTTTATTGCTTTCACTGTTCTTTTGGATGATAAAAAATATGATTTATTCATACCTCTTCTGTAATCTTTTTAGCTTGTGGTCCCAATATTCTACAAAATTTTGGTGTGTTTTTTTCTTGGGGTTCTCAAGACATAGTTAAGTTCTCTAGTTCCCTGGATTTAATACAAAATATATTTGACTGCATGCAAAGTCTGTAAATTAGTTCATAAAATTAAAATTTCTTTTCAGGTTTGGTTTTTAAATCTCAGTGTTAAGAAGCTGCATGAGAAATTGGTTGAAAATGTGGATTTTTAGTCAAACAGTTTGATTTAAAATCTTGAGTTCACTACTTATTTACACATATGAGTTTAAAGTTTGGAGAATTTAATCATACTCCCAATTTTGTTATCTGTAGGAGGGGATAATGCTTCTTCATAAGGTTATTATAAAGAGGTAGTGAAATAATATACAGGTTTCCCCACTATCTGAAAATAGAGGATTCCTATAAACCTTTTGTTAGCTGCAATGGTGTAAAGCAGAGAAGCAACTACCATTAATTTACAAGCAAAAATTGTGAGTGTTCCCAGGCCCCCAATATAACCTGCCAAATCTTATAAAATAATACATAAAACCTAAAATACCGCTAACATATAGTAAAAGCAGCGACACTCTGGCTGCTCGGGGTGCCACTGTCTCCTTAAGGATGCAATGCAAAACAAACACGCTGAAGGCTGTTTTTGCATTTCACCTTTTTGGATAAAAGTGAAAAGCTTCAGCTTCCTCTCAGTTAGCAAAAATAGGTACTAATGTAGGTCTTTTATAACTCAAACTCTGGAAAAGCCGGGGATTCCTATAATGTGCCACATAATGCTGTTTTATTCGAAGACAAACTTCATATAAAATGGTGGTCCCATAAGATTATAATGGAGCCAAAAATATTGCTATGGCTTAGTGACTTTGATGCCAGGCACATACCCAGGGAGACCAAGGGAGGCCTCAACCTGATCCAGGTTCTTGTCACAGAACAAGAAAGGATTCAAGAGCATGACAGAAGGATTTAGCAAAGCACAGTACATTTATTAAAGTGATACTACACATTCAAGAAGTGAGAGCAGGTGACCTCGGAGACCAAGATGCCCCACTGGGGTCTGGGTGAAAGATTTTTATTAAACGTGGGCACGGTGGGGATAGGGTGGTCCTCAGTCTCTGATGCTGATGGGATGACAGCTCGCTCATCCTTGTCTCTGTTCTCCAGACAGAGATTTCTTTTAGGTCCTTTCAATTGCAGGAAATTGAGGAGGGGGAAGCAGGGAAGAGTTGCCAATGAAGGTCACGTCTGTTGGGTTCCAGCCAAGACTGAGAAGGGGAGGCATGGAGCTTGAAGCCTTTGTTCCCTATTTTAAATTTCCTGCCTCAATTTTGTAGCTGTCTGGAGTAAAGTTGTAGTACAACACATCACACAAGTACTTACCATTGTGTTCCAGTTGCCCACAGTATACAATACAGTAACATGCTGTCAAGATTTGTAGCCCAGGAGCTGTAGATGAACATAATTTGTTACTCAAAAATAATATGTCTATTTGACATAAGGATTAGTTTAGACTGGTTACTTGTTAAAAATACAACAACAAAACAATAGACAAGGGAGAAGCTCTGAAAACCAAGAAGTTATCCTTTGACATTCACATTTGTAAGGGAAGTCTGCATTTGTCTCTCTCCCTGTACCAGGAAGAGGAGAATGACCTTATCTCTGGAAACTCTTATCAATGTAGAAAGCAGATTTATATCTACACTACACTTTACCCTTGTTTATTGTGCTTTTCCTGATAACCTTCCCTAACTGACTTACCCCACCCCCAACATCATCATTTGTCTTTAGCTGGAGGTGATATTTCAGGTAGTGGCATTTTGGTGAGTGACTCAGTTCTCCTGGATCTCTCATGGATATAGGAGGTGTGCATGTTAGGAAACCTTTGTTTTTCTCATGTTAATCTTCTGTTACAGAGATGTGTCAGCCAAAAACCCAGAGGAGAGAGGAACAATTATTTTTCCTCCCCTACAGAGCAATAGGCTCTCAATATGTAGTAGTCCATACCATCCTAGATCATTTAAATGCCCTCTATGATGTTTGCACAACGATGAAATTGCCAATCCATGCATTTTTCAGAATGTATCCTATCATTAAGCCATGTGTGACAGTGTATGTAAATACTGTTTATTGGGCCCTGGCCAGTTTGGCTCAGTGGTCAGAGCATTGGCCTGTGGACTGGAGGGTGGCGGGTTTGATTCCTGGTCAAGGGCATGTACCTGGGTTGCCAGTTCAATCCCTGGCCCCTGTTGGGGTCATGCGGAAAGCAACCAACTGATGTGTCTTTCGCACATAGATGTTTCTTTCTCTCTCTCTCCTTCCCCCCTTCCACTCTCGAAAAATCAATGGAAAAATGTCCTCAGGTGAGGATTAACAAAAATAAATAAATAAATAAATAAATAAATAAATAAATAAATAAATAAATAAATACTGTTTATTGGTAAATGAATATATTTTAGGTATTATTTTATATAAATGTAATTTGATTAGTTTAAAATTTATAAAAAATACTTTATTATTATTAAGGTTTTATTTGAGTGGTACTCCAGAATACATTTGGTGCTACTTTCATATTTTTCTTTTCTTTAAAAAATTTTTTGTTTAATTTATTGATTGATTTACTTTCCATTGATTTGTTGTTTCACTTATTTATGCATTCATTGATTGATTCTCGTGCCCTGACTGGGGATGGAACCCGCAACTTTGGTGTATTGGAACAACACTCCAACCAACTGAGCTACCTGGCCAGGGCCATATTTTTCACTTATTTCGATATTATCCATCCAATAGGGAATTTGAGGATTCCACATAAGGATTGAGAATGGTTGGGAGTCCAGGGTGTTCCTCAATCTTCATTGCTAGATAACCACCCCAGACTCTTTTTAACTTTCCAGTCCTATGTCAATGCCTAAACATTTATTTACCGAGCACTAATACTCTGTGCCTCTGAGGACTCAGGATGCGACCAGACCTACTGATGCCTATGCTACAGGCCTCTGACATCTGACAGACAGCTGTCCTGGGCCAGTTCTACAGCTAAGAATGCAGAATTGGTTTTCCTTAAAAACGTGCTTTTTACTTGGAACACTATTTGGGTCTCTGCCTGAATGTGTGTTTCCAAAATCACTATTCTTTTGGGTCTCAAATAAATGCTTGTTGGCTATCACTTTGGTCTTTCAATTTTAGGTTAACATGAAAAAGACACATTTATTTGGGGTTGAGAAAATAATTTGTATCCCAAGAAACAGCTCATATCGAAGATAATCAATTTGGGGCTGTATTTCCGTTGCTGTTCTACTTCTGTCTCAGTGACGTATGTTTTTATATTATATAAAACAGATGTCAAAGTCCTCAGAAAATATGAAAGGGGTCAAAAATAAATTAAAATAGCCATAATAATGACAGTTTAAAATGTATATTTTAAACTAAATCAAGCATGCAAAATTTTACTAGACATTAAAGCTCCCTTGGTATCTAGGAGAGCAAAATTATTATTTCTATGGAAATACTTTTTCCCAATGGAGAGTGAAGTGTTTTATTTGTTTGATCAAGTCTGAGTTCTTTGTGTTTCATTAGAATTACCAGCAGACTAATGCTGCCTAATGCCTGCCTGATGCCTGTAATAATTTTAAGCCCATATACTCTTTTATTTGTTTTTTACACAACAGCCCCAAATATCTTATATTTGATCATTTGTGTCTTACCAGGCTATACTAATCCTGGTGTCTTCAGAAAACAAGTGTGTGTGTTTTTTGCAGGTGTCATATCATTTATGACAAAGGAAAAGGGCAGCCACATAGAAACGTCTAAAGATAGAGATTGGAAATGTGTTCTGAAGTGGAAAAGTGAAGAGGGAATAAAAATAATAGCATTTTCAGAGGAAGTGACCTTGCTTGATTGGATTTGTATAGTGTTCCCACCACACTGACCCTCTCACTGCTCCCAAGCACATTTTGCACCTGCACTCCTCCAAGCTGGTGCTCTTGTACTTTCTCAACTTTGTGTTGTTACCCAACTAGATTACATCCAGTCTTCAGCTATTTGATAATGCTTTACTTGTTCTGGAGCTGGGGCCGATCATTTGGTTCTCTGAATAAGCTTATTATCTATTTTTATTGGTAGCAATTTTCCAGTTGCCCAGGACAGTACTCCTTTTCTCGTGCAGTCTCCTTCCTTGCCTCCTGCTCAACCTCATGGTTCAAGTTGAACTCAGCCTCTTCTTGCAAATCCCATTGTCATTTGGCCAACATAGAGTAACCAGATGTAAACACCTGACCAGCACCCGGCCAATCATATTATTTTACTCCCTTGCCTGGACAGTTTATTCCATTCTTGGTGTTTTGTTAGTTGGTGTGTTTGTTTCATTTTGTTTTGTTTTTAACTTGGTACAAGAAAGAAGGTCATTCATAGTCTTTATAGCAAATCTAAGAAATGTGAGCTTGGGACCCATCTCCCAGTAGCCATGTTTAGTGGCTAATATCAGAGAATAAAATTGACATGCAGAGAGAAGACAGAGATAGAGAGTGATTGAGAGTTTTGGGGTACAGTGTTTATAATCCCAGTTTTAATCATATATGAGGTCTAACTATACCCTTGAACTCTCGTGGGTTTTTTATGTTAGGTAATAACCACTTTTGCTATAAATTAGTTCAGAATAGAATTCTGTACTAGAAATGAAAAGATAGCAAATGAATATGCCAATATCACTCTTTAAAGACACAGCATATCAGGCTTTTCTTGGTCTTATATATGAGGATGTTTCAAATTCCTTAGCAGCATATTTTATGTTTCCTAGCACCCCTTGTGGTACCACCAGAGCAAAAGAAACTGAGTGAACGCTCATTGGTTGACCTGAGAAGAAATAACCATAAAGTTGCTTTTAGTCTTTTGAAGTTGGTTCTTGCCATTCTAATAAAATTTTGGCACTAGTATTAACAAGCTAAGGTGAAAACATAATTTACCTTGTCTTCACTAAAAGCAATGTATTTAATATTTGGATAAAGCATACTATTTTATAAAGAGAGATTATAAAAGCCAAATCTTCCATCATCCAGAGAAGAAACTGAGATTCAAGAAGATTAAGTAACTTGCTCAGATGCATGCAGATATAATCAGAATAAGGATTAAAAATCCAGTTCATCCAAACTAAGATTTCTCAGAATCACATAATTATACCTCTCTCAATAGTTAAAATGAGCTATAAATGAGCTATTTGAAAGTACTATCAAAATAGATTTTTCAGGTAAGTGTCTTCATTATTGATATATAATATGGTGTGTCAAATACATTGCCATAAATCAGATAAAATAAGCTAATGGATTTCCGTAAATTTTTAAATTTCCTACACAAAAAAATATCTTTGGTGTCTGTACATCTGAATTATCTTTTATTCTATTTCTTTTATATATATAATGTTTCTTTATTGATTTTAGATTGAGAGGAAGGGAGAGGGAGAGAGATGGAGACATCGATTGGCTGCCTCCTGCATGCCCCCCACCACTCAACTGGGGATCAGGCCCACAACCTGGGCACATGCCGACTGGGAATCGAACCGGCGACCTCTTGGTTACATGGGTTGATGCTCAACCACTGAGCCACACCAGCTGGGCTATTTCTTAGTCACTCTTATGGAAAACTTTATCTTCACACCCATAGATTAAAACAGAAAACAGGGTATCAAGTAAGACCAAGGGAGCATTAACAAGAGCAATATACCTAGAAAACCATAGAGACCATGTAAATCCATTCTCTCAGCTTTTTTCCTGTTGTGATTTCTTTGGAAGGAAATCAAACAGCCAAGTTCACTTCTATCAAGTAAAATACTAAATCGTATTGATTACTCTTACTAGGATAAAAAGCCTATATCTGCCCACCTGGCCTTCTACAGTTTAAATGTTCTTTGTTATGGCATTTCAGAATATATGAAAGTTACACAAAATTGGCTGTTTGATATTCTAATTTGCATATCAAAAAGAATACTTTCAACTTGCTTCATTGATGGTAATTGTGTTGTCTGAGATCAGGAATAAAATTTTAGTGTTTGGAAGTGATTTTAATAATATAAATTATTTTTACTTACAAAGGTAATAAGAAGTTGGAAGGAACTAGAAATTCATAAATTTTGTTTTCAGGCTGAAAACAGGAAAGTCAACAAAACACTCAAACTGTCAAAGTGTCTGTTCTATTATGTATTTCACCACTGGGAGGTCAATTACCCTTGGCTGTGTTTCCTCACAGGTGATTTTTATATTTCTTCAGAAAATCTTTTATTACCTGAATTTCACTTTTTCTTCTCAATATCCCATTCTGATCTACATAACATTTATGGATACTTAATGATTTCTTTCTCATTGGATTTGGGGTTGAAATCACCGTTGAAGCTCTATGTTGACTTACCTGTAGAAGTGGACTTAGGCACTTTCATGATAATTATTAGTATCTCTTGAAAGTATGCACAAAATTTCATTAGATATGTTAGTATTTTAAGATTGCAAGGGAATAGAGAAAAAATTTATATATATAACATATTTTTCCATTATTTTACACCTCATGGTTGCATCAAACCTAGTACTGCTATGAGTTATATGGGAGATATATTTAGGAGACAAGCTATAAACATCATTAATAAATATTTATTTATATCGTGTAAATACCATGTAACTTTTAATAACTGTAAATCTACTTGAGGTAATGTGAAGATTTAAAAGAAGAATATTTGGGGTCAGTAGATTTTTTAAAAAAAAATTTTTTTCTTTATTGATGTTAGAGGAGAGAGAGGAAGGGAGAGAGAAATAGAAACATTGATGAGAGAGAACATTGATTGGCCGCCTCCTGCATGTCCCCCACTGGGGATTGGGCCCGCAACCTGGGCATGTGCCCTGACCAGGAATCTAACTGGTGACCTCTTGGTGCATGGGTCGACACTCAACCACTGAGCCACACTGGCCGGCTAGGGTCAGTAAATTTTAAGTCCTAGTTCTGTTATCAAGCATTGTGATGTCTGAGTCTCACTTGCTCAAGTCTCACTTGCCCAGAGTATAAATTTTAGCAAATGATAGTGACCACAAAACATTCTGTGTATAATTATTGAGATAAAAATTTTGAAAAGCTCTTGGTAAGTGATGATATGCTATACAAATATTGCTTGCTTTTATATGAAAGAGTCCACAAAATATGATATATGCATATATCTTCTAGTGACACTAGAACTATAGCTATTCATTTAATAATTGAATATTAAGCCCAGTCGGTGTGGCTCAGTGGATTGAGCATCCTCCCATGGACTGAGAGGTCCCGGTTCAATCTCTGGTCAGGGCACATGCCCGGGTTGCTAGCTTGATCCCCAGTAGGGGGCATGCAGGAGGCTGCCAATCAATGTTTCTCTCTCACATCAATGTTTCTATCTCTTTCTCCCTTCCTCTCTTTCTAAAAAAATCAATAAAAACATTTTAAAAATTAAGTTGAATTCTTACTTTTAGCTAATTGAAATTAAAAAGAAGCTTAAAAACTTACATTTGGACTTGATTTGCATGTTTCTGCTTCTGTGTCATCTAGTAATTTTTCTTAGGTGACAGACATACATTATGCTGTTCAGTCCTGCATGTTGTGGTATTCTTTTAAGAGATTAACGTATTCTGGTAGGCAGTTAAACAACTTGAAGATTATGGTGATCTTTTGATTCTTTCTTTTACATTATTTACAGTTCTAGAGTGATCTTTATTATAGGATTGATTAAACCCCTTGTGTAAGGCCTGGCCCTTCCAAGGTAGCTACTGAATGTCCATGTATTTAACAAGATGGAAAGTAAAACAATTCTCAGCTCCATGTGAGTTCTGGGAATTTTCTATTTTATAGTTCTTTAGTAATTTTTCTTTCCTTAGAAGTTGTCCTTGTCTGGCCTTATGGGGTCTCACCATGTGCATGTATAGACTGAAAGATTGCTATTCAGCCAAAGTCCCAGGGGAACTTCTGCATTCTGCAGATTTCTCTCTCCCCTTTTCTCTTAGGTGTTGGACACTGCCAATTCCAGCTGTTTTGACCTCTACAAACTCCAATCTGGGTCTCCTCAACTAGTTTAAGTAGCACCAGATTCAGATATGGAATTTTATTTTTTTAATTAATGAAAAGATTGAAATATTAGATAACTGACTTACAAACACTTTAGCTTGTTTTAAAGCCAATGTTTAAAAATAGATACAATTTTGTACAATTATTAGTGACATAAAAGATTTTTTTTGTGTTGGGAATAAACATTTTAAGGGTACTGGAGTAATTTTCAACATTCCAAGAACAGGCCAGAGTAGGAAAGGATTTTTTTCAGAAAAGCTGTGGGTCTGATGACTTTTAAGAAATAATATTTTTATCTTATCTGTGGATTTGAGTTATAAAAGAAATGAATGTCAAAATAATCAAGGACCAATAGCAAAATAAGATTTTTTTAAGATCATAAGTAATATATGAGTCTTTTCTATACAAAAATGCAAAATTAATTTGGAATTAAAATATACTTTTGAAAATCTGATGTCATTACTAACATATACATTATCAGATTCAGGTTTTATACTACCACTTTTCATCTAAATACTTTAGTTTTTTCCTCTTTTTATTTGAAATTCCAGAAGTTTCTATTTAATTATATAAGCAGCAAAATATTAATTATTATTTCATTTTTATTACTCATAATATTCTCAAGTCAGCAAAAAAGTTTTTAAGTGTCTATAGTATCCAGACAAAGTGATAAACAATAGGAATGTGATGAGAGTCCATCATTGAAGAGTTCGTAATTCAAGTTATGACTCAGAAAAGCAAGTAGGTAGTTATAATTGAGCATCTTGTCAACAGGGTACAGTGAAGAGAGCAATTAAATCGGCTTTGGAGAAGGGCTATACAATATTCTTCTCAAAGGTAATATGCAGGTAGCAATTTTGAAAAATCAATAGAAGTGATATATACACATATATATCCTTCATATATATAATTATGAAGGATATAATTATGTATATGAGGGAGAGACCTCTGTAGATACAGCTAGATATCTATATCTACATAGATATGCGATAATGCTTGCTGGATACCTCTTGGTCAAGTGGCAATACAAAAAAAAAAAAATGTGATTCTTTGGAATTCAGTGCTTCATGTGAAGTATCCCAGATTTCAAAATCCATTTTGTAGCTAGTATGGTAGTCCTGCCAGTCCATTTAGTACATAGTATAGTCATTTTGCCCATTACAACATTTTCATAGTCACAAAAAAGAATGTGTTGCTGTCATAGAGGTGAGAACTAAAAATAAAAATTTTTTAGTCAAAATATTTAAGACAGTAACAACTTTGGAAGCAGCTTCCAGAATTAATAAATCTCATTAAGGTTAAGTCAAGTTTGTTTTTCTTGACAGAGTCATGTGAAGGAAGCGTAGAATTGTATCAGAAAGATGGGGTAAGTGATTAAAAACTGTAGAGAACTAAAAACATCAAAGTAGTAAGTAAAAAGAACAACAAAATCAATTAACTTAGGCATTTTTAAGTATTTCATATTTTTGAGAAGCTTTCTTTAAGTGGGTTTGAGAGGTACACGAGCTCTTAGCACACAAGATATGAACATTGTAATGTCTTTATTCACAAAACACAGTAAAATTCATTGTTCAAAGTGTGCTTAAACCTTGGCATGTATGAATGGCTTTATTCTGCTTTCATGCAATGGATGAATTGTGGTTTATATAATTAACATAACTGGAGTGTCACTCAATGAATAAGTGTAACTCTGTATTGCAGGAAAAGCAGCAACAAAGGATCAAATCCACTGGGAACTTTAATGAGATATCAAAAAATAGATTGTATGGGCATTCAGGGGTTTCATCTCGGCTTTGTCACTGGAGAGGTATGTAACCTGTAGCCTGTTACCTATCCTACCTGAAAACGTGCTGCCTCATCTGAAAACCAAGGGGTATGGCTGACATACGCTCTATGTTTCCTTTGGGCTCTAAAATTCTATGATGCAACAATTTTTATTGTCTGATGAATGAATATATGATCACTGCTCATAAAAGTACTGTGTGAGATAACACTGAACTTTTTTTTTTTAATCTCTAATTAGTGCCCTAAATATCTTGAGATATACTGAAAAAGACTCTCAAAGTATAAGAACATAAAATATATTTTTGGCAAATGAGAACCCAGGAGAGTCTAAGTTATATCATATCCAACACAGGAGACATTCTGTAACTTAATTATAATGATTTACCCAGCAAGGAAGGGAATAACAGAAATCTTTTACAACTCACTAGTCAATAGAAAGACAGAAATTTAAAATAGCTGCCAATAAATACAATAATAAATTTAACAACATATAATCTTTTCTTTCCTCCTTCTTAAGGAAATAGGAGATAAAGGAGGGTTCATTCAAGCTTAATTCCCAAATAGTTTATTAAAGTACCTTCTTATTACTGATGCCAGCTTTCAGCAAATTAAGTATTTTGTTTAAAGAGAATATGCAAATAAAAAGGAGGAAAAAGACCTAAACAAAAAGAGAATTCCTGTTAATGGCTTCCTAAAACAAGAAGTACAACAAAGGCCTAGATACTGAGTCTGCAGCTGCAGTTAACACTCCATCATTGAGCTATGATGGACAATACTGCTACTGTACAGACTCAGGCTAAATTAATGCTGTGAGTTTTTGTTTCTAAAGACAAAAAAAAAAAAAAAAAGTGTATGAAACAACTTCAGTTCTCACTAAGCCAAATCTGTGATCCCATCTGTTCAGATTTCATGCTTTAAGAAGAAAAAATAAGGCAACCTGAAAAACAAACCTCCTTCCTCCTAATACCATTAAGATATTCAGCAGGAAAACTAGATAAAATCCTTGGAATTTGATTCAACTTGAACAACTTTAACTGGTGAAGCCACCCCCTGGTTTTGTAATATCTAAGGCAACCTGCTCTTCTAAGGAAGCATATGAATGCAGCAGTGAGCTAACCTATAAAAAGTGATGTCACCTCTTTTTACTGGCACAATTTGAGTAATAAACTACACATTTTAAGGGTTATAGCTACGAATCCTGCTAAGTTCTTTCATTTTACTAAAGAAAAAGAGTCGATGCGTCTTGAGTTATTAAGTAGAAACATCACATTAATTTTTCCTTTTAATTTTTAAGTGACATTTAAAAGGGTAAATAAACATCCATCAAAAAATTTCACTGCTTCTCCTTTGTTTCTTAGCAGGAAAAAAATTTCATATAAACACAAAATGCTATTGCCTAATGAAATACTTACTAGAGAATAACTAATTGGTTTAAAATAGTTTAATTATAGGCTTGATTAAATAATTTCAGTCCCTGCTTGTTTTGGCTTCCTGGGTGCAATAAGTAATACATTTCTTTAGGATTAATGATGTTTGTGAATAATCTGCTCCGTAGTTTAAAACACAGTCAATGAAACATTGTTCAATTTTAAGAAAAAGCTTTAGTTTCTATAATTTCTCAGAATTAAGATTTATTTTATCATTATTGATTATGATAATTTAACATGTTCCAGTAAGGCTCTGAAATAGATGATATATTGATGACTTTGCACTTTATTAAATACAATTAATTTTATAACACTTTTTTGGTATTAATCTTGGTGTAAGAACTTATTGTCTTAATGTTGGTATTGTCATGATTTAGATCTATTTTCTTCACAAATGAAAAGCTAGAAAGAAAACTGAAGGCCCAAAAGTGCCATAATCATGTATCAGAAACAAGGTAAAGGAGGAATAATAAAAAAAAATTTCGATATTGGATTAAGTCGACCTATGCAGACTAATTTAAAGAATGTGCTGAATAAACTAACCTTCTATTCTTTATGCTAGTAAATATAACAATTATGACATTCTGTGATACAAAAGAAATAAGAGAATTTCCTTTTAAGATGTTGCTGAGTTCTTATCTTTTAGTGTTTTCTTTATAATAATACAGCAACTAACGTTTAGTGAGGACTTACTATGTGCCAGACACCAAAGTTCTCTAGTATTGTTTATTACAGTACATGTTACCAGTGTGATTTTCTTTATAGCCCTCTTATTACCCCATTTTTCACCTATGAGAAATAAAAAATAGAGAGGTTAAATAACTTGCTCAAAATCATGTAGCTACTAAGTGGTAGAAATGGGAGTCACACCAAGGCTGTATAGAATTTGATGTCTATCCAAGGATAATACAGTACTGAAAGATTCTTTTCAAATGTTTTTAAATTATTAAACAAAGAAAATAATCAGAAACTTTTAAGTACATTTTATGTGATTTAACCCTCAATTCACTTTTAACTGGTATTCAGATCACGTAGAGATAAATGGTCTGAAGATTTTCCAATTTTTTTTAAAATTTATTTTTGTTACAGATGTTTCTCCTTTTTTCCCTATTTTTTAAATTTTTTTTATTATTATTTTTTTTTATCCTCACCTGAGGACATTTTTTCATTTTTTGTTCAGACAGAGTAGGAGGGAGAGAGAGGAAGAGAGAGAGAGAGAAACATCGACGTGAAAGGGCCACATCGAGTGGCTGCCACAGCACGACCAACCAGGGCCGGGGACAAACTGCAACCGAGGTACATGCCCTTAGCGGGAACCAAACCCGGGTCTCTCTGGACCGCAGGCCGGCACTCTAACCGCTGAGCCAAACCGGCCAGGGCTCCCCATTTTTTTTTTAAACAACACTGTTTTCTATAGTTTTGTTTAGGTAAATTTCCTCAACTATAAAAGATGAATGAGAAATTGAAAACTAGCATTTGAAGACAGCTACTATAGAAGTCTTTTGTTTGGGGGAAACTCAATAAATTTGTTATTCATTAAATATTTACCTTTTGCTCTCAGGCAATTTAATATGTAATAAAAGTAAGTGTGAAAAAAGTTATGTACATATGCATCATAATCCTAAAATAGAACAAAAGATTGTTTTTAAAGAACAAAAATAAATAATTCAGGAAATAAAACAAATAGAAGAAACTAAATTTACCCCTTGCCATAGATACTACCTGTAACAATGATCTAACTTGGAATATTTGCAATTTTGCTGCTTCATCTTGGTTGCATTCTATGTAGGTTCAATAAGCTTAATGACAAAAATATATCACATTTCAGATTTCCTCTAGAATTCAGAGACAGCTTTTGCATTTATGATCTCACTTGGTGAGATAAAATAATGACCATGTTTTCTTATTATCAGGTAGATATGTATCAGATGGAGTTTTTTGATAAAACCCTGAAGAACTTATTTATTACAAAGTCGTTTTCAACAGCTGAGGTCAGATGGGAAAGTCTCTTTCTGCTGGTAGAACAGTCATGATAGAAGTTGTTTTTATGGTAGCCCAACCCAGTCGGTGTGGCTCAGTGGATTGAGCATCCTCCCATGAACTGAGAGGTCCCAGTTCCATTCCTGGTCAGGGCAGATGCCCAGGTTCCAGGCTTGATCTCCAGTACGGGGCATGTAGGAGGCAGCTGATCGATGTTTCTCTCTCATGTTGATGTTTCTATCTCTCTCTCCCTTCCTCTGTCTCTAAAACAATCAATAAAAACTTATTTAAAAAAAAACAAACATGACAGCCCACAAGACTGAGTGGTGAGAGTGGAGTTAGAAAAACATTTAGAAGAAAATTGGAGAGAATGACAGGGAGGGTTTTTAATATGTCGAGATTGATAATTATATATTCATGCACTTCAAAATTTCTAAACACTTGTTAATCATGCAAATTGTTATTTGAAAAAGATAAGAATAAGGGCATATAGATTTAAGAATTATTCATTTAGTGGGAATAATTTAAACCAAAAGTGGAGGAAAACAATAGCCTGAGCACAGAATCAGAAGGAGACAGGGAAGCAGAAAAGGGAGCGTCATGGACTATTCCTCAGAGTTTGAGTACTGCCTAATATTGTTTTATGTATACGGTGATTACACTTCAGTAAATAAGCAATCTTTTCGTTGGTCTTTTTGTTTAAGAAAGAAAGAAACTGCTATTAACACTTTGATTCTGTGGCCCATTTGTAACTACTTACCTTATAATTTTTCTATTTTCCAAATAGAATAGCTTATTTCACTTCTATATTTGCAAAACTTAATTGCTGTATAGAAATCTTTGCCAGGAAATAAAATCTTGACAAGCCATACCAGAAGATGGTGCCTTTGCTTCGTAGCTGTCCTCTCCATATCCACCCTCACCCATTAAAATCATCCTCCTTACGGATGGTTTTTCATAACATCTCCTCATATGTAATTTCACTTTCTTTGTACCGCGGCCTCAGGGGTTCTTATACTGAGGTATTAGTGTTGAATCTGAATTTTTTTATTTCTTTACTAGGTCGCAACCTCAAAACATTGGTACATTGAAACATATAGTATTGTGGGAAATAAGCATATGATGGTGGAAAATTGGTGTTTGAAGGAGCAGAAATGGTTTGGCAACAAAGTTAGTGCAATAAAAGCTACTATCTTTACCATCTCCCTGGGTGGATAAAACATTTCGGCTGAGACACTTAAGCAAGTTGGAATTAGGGGCAAACAGATGCCCACAGAGAAGATTTATAACTGTAGATGTGCTCTCCTCAGAGATAAAAGGCATCCTAAGAAGGGCCACCATCCCAACAGAAAGAACGCTGAATTAGGAAAACAACCTAAATCTTTGTCCAGACTCTGCCATTAACAATATGGCAAATAACTTGACCTCTTTGAGCTTAAATGTTATCATTTTTTATATAAAAGATTAAATTATCTTTGTGAATTTTTCCATTTACCTTCTTTTCTAATAAGCTACGACTCTTCTTCGAGCGTTTACACTATTACAAGATAAAAATACAGTCTATGTTAACAGTTGCCACTAAAATTCATCTTAGATAAGGAAATGTATTGTTTGGAAAAAATATATTGATAGGTATTTGGTTATAGAAGATAAGACCCTGAGAGTTCCAAATATGAGTGAAGTAGTTCTAATAACACATGGGAAAAGATCGCTTCTGGCACTTTGAAGGAGAGAAGGTTTAAAAAATGAGACAGAACAAGGAAAATGGAGAAAGAGCATTCATTTTGAGATGAGTCTCTTCCTAGTAATGCCATAGTAGAGCCCCCTAGAATCATAAAACACTCAATGCAAAGACTGTTTATGGAATAGATGAAATTGAGTTGTAAGTCCATGTGCCATTGGTGGAAATGTAGATACAATCGTCACGCAGCCTGGAACACAGAATCAGAGAGAAGCATAAAGATAGCAAGCTTTTGAAATTTGCAGAAACTATGGGGAAGGCTTTGAAATCCATCACAGATGGAGGAATTGGAACTCAGGCCAAGCCAACCAAGCTCTTTAAAAGCAAGAAATCTCGATATGACAGCTGGCTTACAATTCTAAATTATAAGTGGCATCACTGCTCTGCTTGATGCCTCTTCATTTTTCTGTTGTCCTGGGAATAACATCCAAAGTGGTGGACATTATAAGGCTATACTCCATGTAGCCCTGTCTACCAAACAACATCATTGTTCATATTTTTCTAGCTATTGAATTCCTGTTAGTGAGCAAGACTATGTATAAATCCTGCAACTAATATATCATCTTTTCTTTACCAAATATATTACCCCTACTCATTTCCATTTGACCCTGGATAACAAATCTCAGCTTAATATTTTTTCCTCCAGTTTTGCTTTCCTGACTCCCCAGATTAGATTTAATCTATATGTTTTACGCTGTCCCCAAACATTTTCTGGTTCTTACCTTTTCATACTACTTCTCATACTTGATTTTAATTTCATCTTTGTCTTTTCTTCTAAGCCATGAGGGCAGAGACCACGTATATCTTGTTTACCATTCTATCCCCAATACTTAGCATACTACTTGGAATATGGTAGAAGCTAAATAAATTAGCACATAATAATTGGATTATGGGAAAAAAAACAAATTATTTCAGATTCTAGGACAGGTTTGAAATAGTCTCTGCAAGTTCAGCTATTCTGTGACAGCCCCATTGTTCAATCACACAGGGGTCATATTTGTTAAATGATAAAAGTAACAGGAATTATGCCACCTGTAAATATCACCAACCTAAAAAGTAGAGATGCTACTTCCCATAATTTATTATACAGATGACAGTGTCATTGATCTGGTTATTACTCACAAAGGATTAAAACATCCCACTTTCTGACATCTCATTCTCTGGTCATTTGGTCTAGATAGCTCAATTACTCCAGTTTTTTGTGTGTTTTGTTTTGTTTTTCCCAATGAAGACAACTAAAGAAGCATTATTACTGGCATATCTGCTCCCTTAAAATCCATTTTACACTAGGGGCCACAGTGATCATTTTAAAATGTAAATTTAATCTGCTGGGCTCTGAGTTGAAGCCTTGAAAGCATTCTACTTAGAAAGCAGCAAGCCAAAACCTTAACATGATGTCCAAGATTCTGCATGATCTATACGATATAAATTTTGCTTACCCTCCAGAACTCTTACTCATGTATTTGACAAACATTTATGAGTATATGTGCTAGACATTTTTCTAGTTGTTGGGGATGCAGAATTCCTGTTCTCATAGAGCTTCCTTTCTGGTCAGATGAAGCGAAATCAACCTCTTAACACTACTGCCCAATGCACCATCATCTCTCTGGATTCCATCCCAACTGTCCTTGATAAGTCACCAATGAATATCATATTGAAAACTCAAATGATACATTTTTAACCCTCATTTTACTTAGCATCTCCAAAGCCTATGACAAATTATCCACTCACTTCCCCTATAAACATTTGTGAGCCATGGTTTTCCCCTACCAAAATAGCAACACCACCTCAATATCTTATAACAATTCACCCTCAACTCTACCTAAGCAGAAGCTGAAAAAAGGATGGGAGGGAGTCAGTAGCCCTGAGAAACTCCAATATTTAAATGAATGAATGAAGAAAAAAAGGAAGAACTACCTGAGTCTCTAAATGAGATCTGTTTACTTTGCTATAGACTCTATAAGATAGTAGGTCCCCACACTACTCCTCCAAGGAAATTTTCAGAGTTACTTATTTGTGTAATTACTTATTTAATGTTTATCTTTTCCACTAAGTCTGTTTCCCTATTAAACTGCTTAAGACTGTCAATCTTGTTTCCCACTGCATACAGAGGTAACTAAGGGTCTGACTCATAGTAGACATTCAATATTGTTCAATAAATGAATATAAAATCCTACCATATGTTTGGACACTAATCTGCGTATTTTTCAATGTGTATCTGTGTGACTGTGTGGCATCCAGGTGGTAAGAAAGGTGGATTTTTGCCCCTAAATTACTAATAATAAATCAATACATTAACGTTGGAGGAGGTCATTGAGAGTAAGTAACCACCAGTCGACCACAGAGCTGGACTTCAGCAATTGGAGGCTCATCACTACCTCCCCTAGCCTTGGAATGTACATTCTTCCAACCTTTTTCACAGTGGAAATACACTGCCTTTAGAGAGCAATGTGTTGAGACCATCTAGATGGCATATGTGACTAAACCCTAATAAGACCTCTATATAAACTTTTAAGATTCTGGCAAGCTCGTGCTGAGATCTACTCATCTTGCAGTGCCCAAGAGAAGCCTTACTAGAATCCTAGAGTTAGGATTACTACTAACACATTCGCAGGCAGTGCAAAAGTCCACTCTGGTTAGCCTTTAGAGAGCAATGTGTTGAAACCATCTAGATGACGTAAGTTCCCTTCCTTAATAGAACCTGCCACCTACCAATCTGGAGTGGTCTGTTTGTCTCTTCGGTCTTTTATTGCCCTTCATGTACTGGGTCTATTTTCCGATTTCATTCAGGGAACTCCTGAGGTTGTAACCCAACAACTGAAAATAAAAACAATTCACAAATCATGGTTAATCCCACAACAACATAGTCTTTGCTATTTTTACCAAAGATCATTGGTAAGAGATTTAACAATTTCTGTGATTTTATCATTCCAATAATGCTTTCTAATAAAACCCTAACTTAATCTAGAACATAACACTCAAATAGTGATTAAAAATTTGCAACATAAGAGTATGTAGAAGAGAAATGAGCCTGAAAGCTGAGAGAATGAAATACAAGGTTGACTCTTGAAAGTTAAATACAAGATCAAAATTGTGTTCTCAGCTCCCTCTTTTTCAAGAGGTGTTTCTTTGCTTTATTTCTTTTATCTTATCATAATTCACTGGATGTTCTTGTAACAAGTAAATGTGAGTCAAGAAAAAAATGTACAGAGTAAAGTACTAAGTGCTAACCGGAGTGGACTTTTGCACTGCCTGTGTACGTGTTAGTAATAGTCCTAACTCTAGATTCTGAGACATGATTTATTCAGAGTCTCACAGAAATATTTTCAAAGTCAACATAATTTTTAAAATGGTTTATAAAATTCTTTTAACAACACTGATTTTGTTCAATTTATTTCTAAAGGGTAATGAAAGAAGTGGGACACTGATGTCCATATATATGCTTTGTAAGTTATACCAGTGTACATATGTTTGCAATATAAATTTTCCTCTTATTCAGGTTAGATTGGCATATACACAAATATTGAAATGATCACAGATATATTATACAAATATGTTCTTTGTTAATAAGATATGCATTCAATAGTTTCATATATTTTCATATTTTATATTACCTCTAATATTTCCCAATTTGAAATCTTATTAATGCTAACTAGTACATTACATATAATGCTAACTAGTTCACTGATATGCAACCAACTCCCTCAGTTAAAATGCTTGAAATGGCTCCTTAAAAAAAAAAAAAAAAAAAAAAAAAAAAGTAGATCCATATAATAGAAATAGAAAGTGAACCATGCAATTTGGAAATAAACTATTGTTTTCATATCAAATTGCTTCTTTTTTCGAAAATGGTTTATATAATTTGGTGATATGTTCCTCATCAACAATAAAAGATGACTCAGATGAAATGGAGTTTTTATCCTAAGGGCCATGAATGGGATTTGGAGAGATCTTTGACGCTCCCGAAACTATGTGAAAACATATTGTGGCATAAGTTTATGAGTATTTTTCTGGAAAAAGAACTTTATCTATTAAACACTTCTCAATTACATGATCCTCTAAAATATAAGTATCAATAATATATAGAAAAGGGTCACAAGTCCACAGTGAAATGGGTCATGAAATTAATGAGATTTCAGGAGACTTTTGATACGGCTGTTATAATGTTGAAATGGAAAAAACAAATTTAAAATCTATTTTATGTTTGAATTAACATTATTTAGGCTTTCATATGTTTAAAATTCATGATAAATTATTTTAAGATCAGGACTCTGTAACTGAAATAACTTTAGGCATGTCTGTAGAAGTCGGATTGATTGATGGCCTCCAAATGTGTACAATTTCAGAGGTATCAAAATGGGAAATCAAGTGGCTTAAATTTATCTTAAATCTTCTCTGAAATGAAGTGGAGTAAAAAAAAACAAACTAACATTTAAAAATTGAACTGAAATCTTAAGCTATATGAAGATGACCTATGTCTCCAGACAGATAACTTAACGTCTCTTAAATGTACATTTTCATGAAATGTAACTTTCTAATATATTTATACATAATACAAATATATATTGTACATGAAGATGAGGGCATTTTGTTGTTATGTCAATAAAAGGAGCATTGGCTAACTCTTTATCTTCCAATCAGATGACACTGGCAAGACAATATTTTATTAGAGAGGTAAAACTAGTTAGAGAAATAGGTTATTGTTTATGGAATGTAAGTCTATTAATGCTGTAAATTTATCTTCACATATGTCATGTAAGATGCATTAGTGCCCATTAGATGCAGGTATAAGCTAAACATTAATGGAGTTATTGTTGATATCTTTTCACCACAATATCCTCCCAGTCATGTGTGCAATGCCTCTGAACAGAGCTTTCTTCTAAATGGTAGACCATTCTAAATAATATGCAATTGAGAAATGTGCTATTCTACTGCATTAAAGCACAAGCGAAATGCAGGTTATTAGCATCAATTTCCAGTACAACTTTGCAAGTGAGAGAATGTGCATAACAAGGAAGCAATCACTTACCTTATAATAACATTTTAAAAAAAAAACCCTGATATTTACAATCCATATAATCTAGTTAGAGGAGCTTTCTTTCAGCTCTTTGTAGTTATCTTGACAATGCAAAATGTAAGTGTTCTTCAAGAACATTAAATCTCAAGTTTAAAAACGTTGGATAAATGTTTTAATATTAGCAGTTGGATCCCTAAAATGGAAATAAAAATATCTATGTTGTAAGGATGATGAGAATTATTTAAATGGTTAAGTAAGAAGCAAGGGCTATGCAAATATGATTAACATTAGTATTAATACACAATGAAACAGTTTGCCTACTTAAAAGTATATTTGGTCATAAAATTAACATTGGTTTTTCTCATATTCACCAGTAACATTGTGTTTCTCTCCTCACCTCTTCAAGGTGTCATATATCACAAATATCTTAAAGTTATATAATCTCTTACAAAACTCCTACTTAAAATATTAAAAACTTCTAAATTATTGTTTGATTTACTTAAGGGGAAATCATATATCAAAATTTCAAAAAGTGATGGATTATGAAGAAAACCCATTATTTTCTGCTTTAGACAAGTGACTTAGTTGTATTTCCTACTTCTCTGGAATTGATTAGCCCACCTATATAAAATCAGAAGTCTCACATATAAAATGATTTACAATATATTTAACACTAGCATAGCTCCACCTATTTACATTTTATTATGTCTATTATGACCTTCAATTAGGAGTAATTTTTCAATTTGAAGTATTGGGGGCTGAGATGAACTAGTCATGGTTTCTCAGACTTTAGCAGCAAAGTACAAATCACATAAACTTCTTTTGATTTGTACACACTTGAGCAGGTAACAAATAATGCCTTTCCTATTACAGAGAGCCTTACAGATTACAGATCTCATTTCATCCTCATATTGTAACTGCCAAGTTACATATATAAAGAGGACCAGTGACATGAGGCTCACATGACTTCAAGGGTCAGACCTGCATCAGATTCCAACACACACTCAGAGCCCTGGCCATCCCCCCAAACTGTGCGATTGCCAGTCCACAGTCAATTGTCTGTGTAGGAGGAAAAGTCCAATTTTTAAAGTTTGTATAACCAAAAAAAAGGAAAGATTTAGCTTTACGAGAGGAAAGAGCTAATTCATTCTGTCTACACTGGTGTGTCATGTTAAGCACTGTCCTTTGTATGTCTAACAGACACTACTATCTTTGTGATAGAATTAAACTCCCTTGGAAAGAGTTCAAGACTAACTCACATTCCATTGAATTTTGTAATATGGAAACTAATATTACATTAGATTTCAGTGGCATCATTATATACTATGGCAACAAATTGATTATATTTAGCTTGTAAGAAATCATGTTGTAACTGCAATATTTATGTGCAAGAATATCAAAATTAAATTGGAAAGATATTTCTAGTATTTCCCATATTGTACTGAGGTTAAGTATATTCCTCACTGAGAGTAGTTAAGAACCAAAAAGTAAGGCTTTGTTTGCTAGCTACCTCAGTTTTTCTCCTGAAAGCATACTCATGCTGTCCTTGTGGGCTTTAGTCTCTTTATTGGGGGAGTGGGGGAGTTATCTGCTGAAAAGACAGTATATCATATATCACTGCTGCATTCATTTTAATTAGCAAATAAAATAAATGTTTATAAATAAGGGATTGCATAAATTATGAGACATTCAAAATGAAATTCTAACCAGTCAAATAAAGTAACTCTCCTTGTATTTATTAAGTGAATAAAGCAAGAAACAGAACAGTGTATATGGTAAGAAGCCATTTCTAAATCAAAAGGATATAGACATGCATACACATAAATATATAAATATATGAAAATTTATATGTATATATCCTTTTTTATCATATATATTACACAGATACATAAAGAATAGAAGATCAATATCTTTATGGTGTTAATTTTCATGTGTAATATATACATGCCCACTAACATATATATACATATGTGTATATATTATATGTGTGTATGTATATATATGTGTGTGTGTGTATATGTGTGTATATATATATATGTGTATACACACACACACACACACACACACACACACACATATATATATATATATATATATATATATATAGAGAGAGAGAGAGAGAGAGAGAGAGAGAGAGAGACCCTCAAATATCACCTGCTGCTTACCTTCCTCTCCTTTTCTTCACATCACTTCAACATCTCATATTTCACATCAAGACACTTTTTATTTGTTTTATGGTCTGTGTCTTGGGTGGTTGATATGTTAAATTGGGGCAATGGGAAATGCAAAAGTACCAAAAAATAAAGACATGATTACAGGAGACCATGACTAAAAATGCTGCCCACATGAGGTCTGGGACTGAAGACCACTTCTTAAGGAACATCTCTGTGGGAGAAGTCAGAGTTCAATAACAGTGTCCACTGCTGAGGGGCTTCCTCATGTGCTCTAAGCATCACCTTCTCAATGCCAGCTTTTTATTCCAAAATAAGTCTTGTCTAATAAAATAAGTCCACACAGAACTTTCATGTTATTCCAAAGTGATTTCACTACCTTCCTGGTGTACTTTTTCTGGAATGTGTTGATGAATGTGTTTAGCTTTAGCATTTTAATTTAATTCAGCATCATCTGTTGAATGCCAACTATGTATAAAGCATTTTGATACATCCTTGAGATATACACGGACAAAAAATAATCTCCCTGAGCTGAAATGAAAGATCTTTGAAATGCATTATATTTTGACTAATTATTATATATGAAAAGCAAATCCTTATATACAAAAGTCAGGCTTTATAAATAGTAAGTTGGAGAATTTACATAAAAGAAAACTAGTTTTACCATTATTAAATAATTTGTTATGGAAATATGTACTAAAATTTAAAACAAATACAATTTCAGAATAATACCTATATAATATATAGTAGACATCTAATGTAGCTAAATGCAGTTTATGAACACGCACCTGAGATGGGCATGTTAAGATTGCAGAAATAAATGGTCGATAGGGGGAAGAAGAGTGGACATATATAAAGAGAAAAAAAAGATAATGATGGCCCAGAAAGATGAAATGAATGTCTGCCTTAACTCTCCAGATGACTTTCTATTTATAGATTTCAGTCCCTCCTGAAACCTGACTCCTTCCTCTCCCAGAGCCTCACAGCACATTCTCCTTCTTAAAGCAGGCTAAGTTTCTTTGTTACTCACAAGTAACAAAAAAAAGTCTGTCCAACACAGAAAACTGAGGCTCAGAAAAACTAAGTAACTTGTCCATGGACATGTACTCACACATGCCTCGCCTGTCATGTGACCTTGTCATTACATCAGAAGCTCTAATAATAGCCAGTGAGTGGCTAAGAGTCTAGATTTATGTTGCAAAGCAAAGAGATGAGTAAAGTAGTATAAAGAAGTCAATTAAATTCTCTTTAAAATCTTGTGAATTATTGTAATTAAACATTTTTAGCATGTTCAACAATGTTAGATACAGCTTTTCAGAAAGTAGTGTTATCAGACACAATCCGTATCTGATTTTATGTTAATATCGCTGCTAAAGCAATTGGAGGATTTGGTTTAGTGTTTACATAAGATAATATGGAGGAAAATTTTTAAAGGTTGACTGTCATGGGGCTGACATTTGAATCATCTTCCCCAAATGTTTATGATGACAGGGAAAGTCAGATAGGAACATACAGTTATGGAGTATTTACCCTACTGTGAGCTGGCTATACTGGTGTTTCTGCGAACATAGAAGTCAGAGGGAATGACCAGCTTTCTCATGTAACATGCTGACACAATTTTTTAAAAAGCCTCATTCCTTTAAACTATGGTTCCTAATGGTGTATGATGTGGAAATCCACTGCCATGGCTTATTGTTGTATTTTCTTGCTAACAGACATTTCACGATCAAATAATATTGGAAAATCTGAGTTCAATAAAGTTAAACAGGAGTTTAGTTTTATTTGATGTGTTTGGGTTTGCTTTGACTGCAGGGCTCCTCAGAGCCTTTAAAATGGAAGTGTGCACTGTGAAGCTACAGGTGAGCCCAGGGTTACTTATACAGAGTATCATATTATAACAGAAGCCTCTCTCTTCCATTTCTTTTCTCTTTGGGGGGTGGAGTGGGAGACAGGAGAGAGAAATATTTGGGTAGAAGGAACAGCAAAAGAAATGAGAATATTAGTCCTTGAGTGAACTGCTATGCCACTGAGGAGTACTACGAGGACAAAAACAAACAAACAAATTCAGTGTCACAGATAATAAAGGGAGAAATGATTGAGGCTTATTGTAAGAAATAAATAAAATGCCAATAACACAAATTGTAAGAACTACTATTACTAATACTTTTCAAAAAGCCAGGGAGAAGTCTGCTTCTAATTTAGTTCAATAGAAGCCTCGAGCAGCCGAAGACAGATATGAAAAGCAGTTTCTTCCCAAACTGTTTCAAGCTTCTGGTTTGAATGGGAGAAAAAAGAAAAAAGCTTTATAATGATTTGAAAAACAGTTTTAAACTAAGCCCTAAGATAAGGCTGTAATTAAGTTAAATATCAAATTATTGGCAAACATTAACTGCTGCATATTGTTTTGGTTAAATATCTTATCAAAGAGCCCTTTTTGTGAGATGTTAATTTTAAAAGTTTTAAGTGAAAAAAATCACTCTTTTTACCTGCTGAAACTTGGATCATTTGGATAATGAGGAAACACCCACTCATTCACTTTCCCTGTGGCAGTGGTTATCAACAACAATAGCTATGCATTACAATCACCAGGGAAATTTTATTTTCATTTATCTATTTTTTTAAATTGATTTTAGAGAGAGCAATGGGGATGGGAGGAGAGAAACATCCATGTGAAAGAGAAACATCCATCACTTGTCTCCTGTATGTGCCCCGACCTCGTATCGAACCTGCAGCCTGAATATGTGCCCTGACTGGGAATTGAACCAGCCACCTTTTGGAGCACAGGACAACACTCGAACCAATGGAGCCACACAGGCCAGGGCAACCATCAGGGAAACTTTAAAAAAATATGCCATTGCCTCTGCCTCACCTTCAGAGATTCCAAATTTGTAATGGGGACTCTGCATCAGTATTTTTTTTAATTCCCCGGGTGATTATTATATACAGTCATGACTGGGGCCCACTGTCCTAAGAGGAAATAAATGATTTCTCCAGTACTAAAATTATTAATCTAAACATAAACTATCAAAAATAATTAAGGGCGCATAAATCTATAAGGCATAAGAAAACTTTTACACTATAAAATTATTTCTTTAAATAATGCCTATTATTTGTGCATCAAAAGTTGAAAAAAAATAGCATATTTAATTATTATCAGTTAAAAAAATCAACCAGAAATGAAGATGACTTCTCTGAAACATTGTCAATGGCATTTGATCTACAAATTAAACACTTAGAATTCTAATATATTTATGAATCACCAATAATAGAATATGCATTTTATTTTAATAAATTATAAATAAAAATTAAGGAATAATGATTTGGACCATTATTATCCCTCCCTCTCTCTCTCTCTCTCTCTCTCTCTCTCTCTCTCTCTCTCTCTCTCTCTCTCTCTCTCTCTCTCTCTCTCTCTCTCTCTCTCTCTCTCCCCCTATGTAATGTAGGAATATCTATCTACCTGAGATAGGCTAGAAATTAAGAGACAAAATGTTATAATATTGGGTTAGATATGAAAATGATGCTATGCCCTGGCCAGTTTTGTTCAGTGGTTAGAGCATCAATCTGTGGACCAAAGGGTCTCAGGTTTGATTCCTAGTCAAGGGCATGTACTTGGGTTGCAGGTTGGATCCCCAGCCCTGGTCAGGGCATGCGTCGGAAGCAACCAATTGATGTGTCTCTCTCACATCAATGTTCTCTCTCTCTCTCTCCCCTTCCCTCCCTCCCTCCCTCCTTTCTAGTCTGTCTAAAAATAAATGGAAAACATATCTTCCGGTGAGGATTAACAACAACAAAAAAATGATGTTATACTTCATTATCAATAATAACATATTGTGTACTTTAATATTATAGACAAATAACTTGGTATCTTTACTTTTGATTATATTTAAATGTATATAAATATAGCTAACTACACACACATAGTTGTATATTCATTCATTAACTTATATAAGTATTCTCCCCAAGGCTTCACAATTAAATCATAGATTACATTTCCCTTAACCTTCAGAGGAACCCCAGGAGGTAACTATTATTATCTACATTTTCCAAATGAGAAAAGCATCTACAGTCACAAAGTTAGTAAGCCAGACATATTAGAAGCTTAATTCGTATTGTTGGACATATCCATACAAAAATTCAATTATTAAGGGTAGATAGACAGATGTGTACAACAGCTCATCTGCACACCGAGGATAAGCCTTTATCCTGCCTTAGAAACCTCTTTGCCAAAAAGTCTTGTGAAAACTGAGCAAGAATTCAGACATCCTTTAACTTGTCATATAGGTGTATCTTAGTTCTCAAAGATGATATTAAAATATAGATTCCATGGTCCAACCTCAGACTTCTGAATTAGAATCCATGAGTGAGACCTAGAATTTCTCTATCAATTTTTTTTAAGAAAAAAGCCCTCAAGTAATTCATATTAATTCCAAGTATGGAACACTGAATCTTACTGCTCATTGTTGAGATTTAGTGAGTTTGGGTCTTACCGGTGCTCCATAAAAAGGGGAGACAAAAGGCTGCCTGGACAGAGAAGATATGTTCTCAGTTAGTTTCCTTTTTCAGAGGATAAGAGGTCCAAGACCCAATTCACCATCTTCTGCTCCACTTCCTAATGAATCCTTTTCCATGTGTGAAAAAATTTTTTTTAAGTTTTCTTGAAAATATCTCTGTGCTACTACTACCTACAAAATATTACAACTTGATTTTACCTCCACTGGTCAATTCTAGAGTGTATATGCCATAAATAAACTTATAAATCAGAAATAGTGAAAACAAATATTGTGTACAATTTAAAAAAGAGAAATTCTGCAAATTCATGATATGACTGTGTTGTATTTCTAGTAATCATATAACATCCAATGCAAAGTTCAATTAGTAGCCCTAGTTTTAAATTCAGTTCTAATAAGTAATATGATTAGACCCTGTTAGGGGAAAAGTTGAAACACTAATCCAATCACTAATCTGACCTTCAATGCTAAAAATGTAATGGCTGTCTACTTCCTTTGTACTAATGAGGCTAAATAATATATAAATGTTATATATTATATATTTTAATATATATACATACATACATATTTTATTTATTTATTTATGTGTTCAATAATGCTATAGTCTGTTCAGTGAATGATGTTCTTCTGCCACTTGGTGGTGCTTGCCAGTTTCAGAATTTGTTTGCTGGTGGCACTGTAACACTAAGTACAAAGTAAGCTGAACAAAATCACAGCATTCCTATTGGAAAGGCTTTGCTTCCAACTGTTTAATAATTTAAAGAACCTCTGTGGAAGCAACTGCATTTGTTAACCAGTCACAACTGGTAATTAACTCCTTTGGAGTTTTAAGTTACTTGGGGCAAAATGTCTTAAGAAGAGTACATTTTACTAGAAAGCATGCCAAAAATTTACTTAGCAGAGAATTCAATAACAGTTTTACTCTGCTAAGAGGTTCTGTAAAATTCTACTTAGATAGACAAGTACTGAAATTTAGCAGGTCCTGTTTCATTATCATAATCACTGCATAAACACTTTTAAGGACTTTGCCTTTAGTTTCAAGCATGACTTATTTTCATAAGCCTGATTAGTTACCACACCAGCCTTGCTAAGGAAAATGACATGTTCTCACTCTGAACTGAGGAGTTGTTAAATCTTGATCTGCAGTAACGGTATACTTATGTTGCTGTCTCTGCTGAAAGGGGGCAGCGAAAGACATCTCTGATTTCTCTCTCTCTCTCTCTCTCTCTCTCTCTCTCTCTCTCTCTCTCTCTCTCTCTTCCAATATTGGCTGGCAGCTCTATCTAATGGGCATTCTGTTTTCTTAAAGAATTTAGCTGTGCTGTCTAGAAGCCGATTTTCTGATGCCTACAACGTCTGGTCAAATTGATCTGTATTAATGGAGTCTTCTCAGTGAGGAGCGAGATGCCACCGACTAGAATGCTGGGATCTGCTGCTTAATTGCCAGGAGCGAGAGACACTGAGATTCAGAAATCTTTGGAGGTGGGGGGGGGGAGGGGGAGGCAATCTCCTGGCGGAGGAGGAGATGTAAGATAAAGCAATGAGTTTCACACTGGAAAAAATGAGATTTCTTTGAGGCACTGAGGCAAGATCACATCTCTCAAAGGAGAAGTTAAAAAGCAAGGAAGTGGAAGGAGGTTGGAGGTTAAAGTACTTAAAAGGATAGCTCGGGTACAATTTGTTTTTTTCTGGCGGTGCCTGCAAAGGATAGATAGTTCCTATTTTCAAAGTGCATTGGTGCCTCTTTTAAGTGACTGGTGATGGACGCGAATTGCCCGAATTGCCCGTGAGATGTTATCAAACAATGATTTTCTAAATTCAGGTGACAGAAGGAGAGGGAGAACGGCTAGATTTTAAAAAGAAGAAGAAGAAGAGATGGCGAAGGAAGGAAGGAAGGAAGGAAGGAAGGAAGGAAGGAAGGAAGGAAGGAAGGAAGGAAGGAAGGAAGGAAGGAAGGAAGGAAGGAAGGAAGGGAGAGAAGAATAGAGAGAGAGGGTGCAGGGAGAGGAGAAAAAACAATCCTGAACCACTGAATGATCACATAGAAAAGAAAACTCATCCAAAACACTGTCACTGCAATAACTACCCAGGTCAAGAAAGAAAGATGCTCTTCTCTATCCGTGTCCCAGGAAACTGTGGGTCCGGTTACTAGGGACTAAAATACCATTAGTCTAAAGAGTGTGTCTAACTGCGTGAAGAATGCAGCAGGCAGAAGGCGGGTCCCTCTACGCCGTTTGCCCAGCGCTGGCTGTAGCGAAAGAAAGAAAGGCGCAGAGCGAGACACTCCTGCCAAGTTAGACCTTCTTGCCTAGCCCAGGTCACAGGCGACCGGGCCCAGATCCACGTAAAGCTCCCAGGGCCACTACCCGGGCCGCCAGTCCAACCGAGCAGCTCTTCTTGGATGCTGCTTCCCGGAAGGATGAGCCCGGCAACACACCCGTTGCTGATGCAGAGGAGCCTTCCCTTCCTCTCTCTGACCACTTGTCCCGACCAAATCTGACCTTCCAAACACATTTGCCCGCATCTCCCAGGCATCCATCTCCTGGCCGGGGATGAACGTGGGATGGGGAGAGGGCTTCAAACCTTCAGCTCCCCGGGCTGGGTCGGGCTTGCAGGGGCGAGGATGGGCAGAAGAGAGAAAAGGAAGAGGAGCGAGCCTTGAAGCATGGTTGAGCCAGCTTGGCGAGCAGCCTCAGGGTCTCAGGTTACTGTAGGAACTGCTGCAGCTTCCAGGCCGGCCAAAGCCGTTCTCACATCACCACCTTTCACCCTCTCTGGCTCCCTGGCTACTCCTTAGAGAAATGTCCCTGGGTTCTCCGCGGCGTGTTCCCAGCCTGTATCCGGTTACAGCCAGGCGGCGCGCTCCCGCACGCTGGAGCGCCGGGCGCCAGCAGGACGCCTTCTCCTCTGCGCCCGCTTTCCGCTCTCTGCTCTGCTGCTACCGCTCCTCCGCCACCTCCGCCCTCTCTAACTCCAGCTCCGGGAGACGCCACCCAGCCACGGCCAGCGCTCGCAGCCGGCGGTCACGCACGAAAGTGGGGCGCTACAGCGGACCTAGCGCTCGGTAGGGGGAAGAGAGTGAAAAGACAGGTGGTATACTATAGAGGTGTGGGACTCACCCACCCAGACGCCTGCGATTTTTACTTGAGCCCTCCCTGACTAGCCCCATTCGGGCCAGCGCCTGGCAAGCCAGCCCATCTGTGGCATCCGCCGTCGCCTCCTCCTTGCACCTCCTCGCCGACCCCTCCCTCCAGGGACCTGCATCCCGCTCCGCCAATCAGCGCCCGTCTGCCTCTTCCCACGTGATCCCGGGCGGGCTAAGGACCTGCTGCTTCCCAAACGCCAGAGGGATGCGGGCGGCAGAGCGCGAGAGGCGGCTGCTTGGCTGCGGGGCGTTTTGACTTTTCCTCCACCCTGCCTCCTTGGGTTCCTCTCCTCTGGCCCTGGACTCCGTTCTTCTGCTCCCCCGGCTTTCCCGAGCCCCTCCCTTATGGCAGTAGCTTTCCGCGTCTCCGGCGTAGCTTCTCAGCGGACGACCCTCTCGCTGCCAGAGCTGAGCTGGGTCACTGGATGTTGCTGAAACTCTCGAGATCATGCGCGGGTTTGGCTGCTGCTTCGCCGTCAGGTGCCACTGCCACCGCCGCTTCTGCTGCCGCCGTCCGCGGGATGCTCAGTAGCCTGCTTCCGGGCCCCCGCGATAGTGTGTTCTTCGGAAGCCGTTTGCTGCTGCAGAGTTGCGCGAACTAGTCATGGTGCTGTGGGAGTCCCCGCGGCAGTGCAGCAGCTGGACACTTTGCGAGGGCTTTTGCTGGCTGCTGCTGCTGCCGGTCATGCTACTCATCGTAGCCCGCCCGGTGAAGCTTGCGGCTTTCCCTACCTCCTTAAGTGACTGCCAAACGCCCACCGGCTGGAACTGCTCTGGTAAGTCTAGAATCCCAACCTCCGAACCCTTAACCCCGCAGAGAAAACGCGCCTTTCCAGCACAGAACAGCCTACCTTAGCGCATCTCCCCAGCCCCTCAACTCCTCTGCCCCCAATCCCTGAGACGACTGACCTCCACCCGGAGGAGCACAGAGAACTGTTCCAGGCCGCTAGGGAAGGCGGGGGCGGGGGAAGGGTCTGGGTGGGCAGAGAGTGCAGGTGTGGGGACCTTTGCATCCTTGCACTTAAATTAGAACGGCAAAGATTTTGAGAAATATTAAACGGGATGGTTTTGTGGACTCACTGAAAAAAAGCACCAATCCTTGGGGAAACACTAAAACAGAATCGTTAACATCATTAAAGAAAAAAGTCTAGCTAGAACGAGCTAGAAATAACTTTATGAGAAAGAACGAGCGACAAAGCAATAAATCAAATGGTGACTGAAGGGGAAACACTGATTCCTGGCAAAAGTGCAATGAGGGTGCACTGGTCTTGCATTCAAGACCAGGTCACGCAGATTCTAAATGAGCTTGGATTTTAAGAGATTCGATTTATTTCTCTCGCTCCCTTCCTCCCTCCCTCCCTCTCTCCCTCTCTCTCTCTCCTTGGCTGCAAAAGACATTGTTTTGGCAGTCCACAGATGCCTCTCACTTGCCTCCACAAGCTCCTAGATGAAGGGAAGTTGAGAAAAGAATCATTCATAGATCTCCCAGGCCGGGGGTGGGCAAGACCGACCTGGCCTGGCTCACTCGCAACCGTGCGGAGAACCGAACCTACCCCGTTGGGCGCTGACTCCTCCATTTCTGAGCAGACTTCCTTGAAGTGGATTAGTCGCTCTTCCTTCTCCCTTGGGTCCCTTCAGAGTCTGAACGCCAGAGCTTGGCAGGCTTGGCTTTGCTAAAGCCTCCTAATGAAGTAGGGCCCGCGGATGGAAGTTGCTGCACTCTGAGCTGGCTTCGCATTTCAGTCTGACAGCCCTTAGTATACCTGGCGGGATTGTGGTGTGATCGCATTGGCATTTTAAACTCCATTAACACGCCTGGGTATTGTCTTCTAGGTATGGTCTGTTCTAGTTTTAGCAAGTGTGTATGTCAATTTTCATCTTCTGTAAATATGATCCTTCTGTAGTTAAAGTTGGCTGTAAATAAAGTGGCTTTCAAAGGATGTATGTGAGCTGAAGTGTATGTAACTTTGGAGAGGAGGTAGTGACCAACTGTAACTTATAGGATGAAAGAATATGTAGTCCTGGCTTGTTAGTGATGTAAATTCCACGAGGAAAATCATTAAGCATTATTGTAGTTTGTGCTTATTAAATACAAGAGTTGCAACCCTATTAGAGTTGGGTCAATAGATTGCCTTTGTTCTGTTTTTAACAATTTCTAAATCTGGCATTTTTATAAAACTCAACATGTTTTCTATAACTTACTCGTGGTTCATGTGTGCATGTATGTTATTTCAGACAGACTAATTTCCACTTAGCAGGTGCCTAATCACTTTTGGGGTACTTTACCATAGGAATATTAAGCTGCAAAATCAATTGTTTGAAATGTTGATAGCTTTGTAGTCCAACATGACTGGTTTGCTTCATCCCTAACTATAGTATTGTTTTGGAAAATAACTAACTTGAATGTGAACTTGAGGTTGGCAATGAAGAAATTCATTATTAGCCAGATATCTTAAAGGGATCTGCAGAAACTAAAGAGAATGGACTGGTTTTCCAGGCAGATTGTCAAGAACCTGGCACCCCCACCGTCCCACCCCTGTTAACTTATAAGTGATCAATCTTCATTTGAGCCAGACAGACCATCACAGAAAGCACTGTGCCTGTTTATCTTTGTTATTGGGGCTTTGTTTCCTCTTTGTCTGGAGAAATTCCAAATAAGGGGTTGTTTCAGACTATAAAGAAAAAGAATGATTAAAGACGGAGAAATGAAAAATATGGCATTTGGAGACCATCACCAGTTTTTTTAAAAAAAATTTGGAGTGTGTGGGTCATAAACTATAGTCCACTTAATGAGGAAAAAATAAGGAAGCGAGTGTTGAACATTCAGCACTGCCAGCATTAACCCAAGCTAAAATAAAAGAGCACTACCAAAAAAGGATATTAAAAGAGAATTGACTAGAAAGAAAGTGTGAAAAAAGAAACAAATATTGATTAATTAACTAGATTTTTTTAGGTTATCAGTAGAATGACCTTGTAATACAGCTGTGGTTGTCAGAATTAAAATTTGGGGTAATTCTTTTAAAGCTTCAAGATACCACTATTTTTGTTAAAGTCTCTAACATTTTTTAATGACTAGAGTGTTCTCTTTAAATTTGAGGTTATGATGACAGAGAAAATGATCTCTTCCTCTGTGACACCAACACCTGTAAATTTGATGGGGAATGTTTAAGAATTGGAGACACTGTGACTTGCGTCTGTCAGTTCAAGGTAAGAAGTCTGATATTTGCATCTTCTAATTCATTAATGAGACTACAAAGCAAGGATCTCCCTTTACAACCCATCACTTGGCAATTTATAGCTATGCAAGCTAAAAGGAAAGCTGGCACCAAGCAAAAGTACTGATGAGAGAGCCAACTGATGTCAAGAAGGCATAGTTTTTTGGAGAAATGCATAGCCAGTTATAAATGCTATAGAGGCAGAAAGTTTCAGGTTGTTCCTTTGGTGTGTCAAAGGGAAATTATGTTTCTCTGTCTCTTCTAGCATGCATTTTATAAGTCAACTACTGGGGATATAGTCAGTAGCCAGTGGATCAGAAGTGCAGATTTGTACTTTTGTTCCTTTTTTAAAGAAATCATTTTATTTTTTCCATCACCATTTATCCCCTCCACCCACACTTCCCCGGCCACAATCACCACACTGTTGTCCATGTCCATGAATTCTTTCTGTCTCTTTTTTTTTCTTTTTTGCTCAATCCTTCCCCACCCCCCTATAAACACACACCCACACCCATACACACCCCAGAGCTGTCTGCCTGCTCTCTGTCTATGAGTCTATCTCTATTTTGCTTGGTATTTCAGTTTGTTCATTACATTCCACATATGAGTGAAATCATATGTACCTGTCTTTCTCTGGCTTATTTCACTTATTGTTCCTCTTGATTGGGGCTATCATCTTTTGATCATATTGCTCTCTCTCAATGGGCTTTGGTTTTATTATCCTGGCAATCTGGTTAAGTTTTTAAATGAACTCCTTTCTAATGTGACTTTAAAACTACTGTGCTAGTTTTGGAAATCATGAAATCTGTTAACATATATCAGCACTTCATAGGTGCCATATTCAATTATAAATGAATCTCGCAGAAATCCAAAAGAGCACAAATAGCCACAAGTGATTTCAGAAACATTAGAAAGATGTCCTTTGCCTCATGTTAAAAAAATAAAAATAAAAAAGAGAGATTATAGCACTGTTGCCATAAAACTAGATTATTAGTAACTATTAAAGATAGAACTGTTGATGTCATTGGTATAGTCATCATCTAACAAATGCTTCCTACCATGTAACTTGTAAACCTTCATTTCTCTCAAAATGTTTACATAATCGTATATACCTTCAAATATCATAGATGTCATATCAATGTCTTATATTCACCTTTGAGCGTTACTGAATTATTTTAAATACACATGAATTCTAACATAAGGTTCAACCAGGAAATATGTGCATAAACAAAACTATATACGTGGGATCTGGGAAAACTTTTCCAAGATTGTACGCAAAACTAAAAAAACAATTAAAAAGGATATAGATCAAATAAAAACATCAAATTCACATTCAGGTCCAAATATTTGTGATAGTATGTAAGATTTAGATTATCAATGAAATTTAAATATTTCAGATTGAATTCAGTCTTCCTGTAAGAGAGATAATTCACAATTAAATATAGTTTGATTGACTTATAGAGAAGTTAAAAGCTTCTTGGACATTATTTTCTTCTTTCTAAAAAAAGCAGTAAAACTGATACCTGTAAAGCAAACCACCTCCTGGTAGGTAAGTTCTGCTATGACCATACTGTAATCTTTTAGACCATTCTATAGCATTAGAAACATATTCTTGCATAGTTCATACGCATGGGACACCAACCTGTAAAGTTTCCAGCCACACTGAACAATGTAATCATGGTCTTTCAGTGAACTACATGAGAGTAATAAAGCATGCGAACTTTCAATCCGTACTTCCCCAAATGTTAACTAAAGGGAAAATAGAGTTGGATAAATCATTAACTAAAGGCCCACAGAATTTTGTGGATTTCTTCTGCTTTCAATGTGTGATTCCTATAAATTTGTTTTATTTTTATAACCAAGGGTAGACATAAGAAACGAGCTTCATAAACAGTGTGAAATGGATCAAGAAGAATGTTTCTCAAATGCAGAGCCATAATTCTATTTTCTCGAAGAGGAAAAAAAGGAGTTCACACTATTCTAATTGCATGCATCCTGATAAAAGGAAATGTGCAATTTTCTTATTAGAGGAATGGTGTTCAGTTTTCAGGTTCCACAAAGGGTTTTGGTAAAGCTTTTATCAACGAAGATATTTGTGTTGTTCATGCATTGGTCAATCAGTTAAAATTGTCATGAATTTAAATAGTTATTGAGTGGAATAGATGGGCGAGGGAGGCAATGTATGCAAGTTTGAATTAGAAACTAAAATGTAATTTTTTTTTTCTTAATGCCTGTAGCATTTTAAGTTTATTACTAGATTACTACTGCTATTAGTTTGTGTTTTACAATAGCTGTCAGTGTGTCAGGAGAAAATAAACATTTCCCTAGAGTGGAATATTTAAACTCTGCACATTACCACGAGCCTAGAATGACTGAATTAAATTGAAGATCAAAGAAAATGTACAAGTTGTACAAAGAATAATAGATAGGCTATTTTAGGCTAAGAATATCTTGGGTTGGTCCTTTTCAATGAATTTGAGCATTTTGTTTTGTTTTGTTTTGTTTTGTTTTTTAAATTCCCTGGTATCTGATGAAAAGAAAGGTGTCTTGAAAATCTATTTTCCTGTGTACTATTCTGAACAACATAAGGTCATAGTTCTTTTGTTCCAATAAGATATACACTATGATATTTTTGGCTGTGAGATGAATTTCAAAGAGAAATGGGTGTATGTGTGTATAATCTACAATGTTTTCAAATTTAAATATTATTGGAGCACTAAAGTGAACATATAGTTGCCTTTACCTCTTTTATTTTTATTTTATTTATTTATTTATTTATTTATATTGAATTTACCGTGGTGACCCTGGTTAACAAAATTATACAGGTTTCAGGTGCACAGTTCTACTACACATCATCCGTATACTTTAGTGTATGTTCACTGCCTCAGGTCAAGTCTCCATTCATCACCGTTTATCCCCCCATACCCTCCTCCACCTCACCCACCTCCTCTCCACCCCACCCCTGCAATCACCACACTGTTGTCCCTGTCTATGAGTTTTTTCTTTTTTGCTCAATCCCTCCACACCCCACACACCCCATCCCCACTCCCCACCCACACTAACAGCCTACTCTCTGAAATAAGCCAGTCAGAGAAAAGACAACTGCATACGATTTAACTCGTATGTAGAATCTAATGAACAAAATGAACTAACAAGCAAAATAGAGACAGATTCATAGACAGAAAGCCTTCACCTCTTTTCAAATTTAAAATAAATGTATTCTACCCTTCAAACGTATTACAGTAGTCCCCTGTGTCCTCGTGAGACTGAAACCAAGAACAGTACTGAACTCTATACTATGCCTTTTCCTATATATACATACCTATGACAGTTTAATTTATAAATTAAGCACACTGAGTGATTAACAGCAATAACTAGTAATAAAATAGAAAAACTAAATCATTTATAGTAATAAAAGTTATGTTAGTGGGTTTTCTAGCACAAAGTATCTTGTTGTACTGTATTCACCTTATCACTTAAAGGAAGTACATTCTGGCTTCTCTTTGGCACATCCAAATTGCCACCATCACTACTCTTGCACTTTGAGGCCATTATTAAGTAAAATAAGGGTTATCTGAACACAAGCACTGTGATACCTGGACAGTTGATCTGATAACCAAGATAGCTACTAAGTGACTAATGGGCACAGAGACACTGGTCAAAGGGATGATTCACATCCCAATGGGATGGAGCAAGTTGGTATGAAATTTTATCATACTATGCAGAAAGGCACCCAATTTAAAATTAATGAACCGTCCACAATAAAATAAATAAATAAATAAATGTAATGAATTGTTTATTTTGGGAATTTTCAATTTAATATTTTTGAACTAGTGTTAACTACTGGTAACTGAAATCGTGGATAAGGAGGGACTACTGTATTTCATTTATTTCTCACAACTGAGTAAGATAATTATTTTCTCTTTTTAAAGATGAGGAAGTTAGCCCTGGCCAGTTTTGCTCAGTGGTTAGAGCATCGGCCCGTGGTCCAGAGAGACCTGGGTTCGGTTCCTGCTAAGGGCATGTGCCTCGGTTGCAGTTTGTCCTTGGACCTAGTTGGGGTTGTGTGGGTGGCAACCACTCAGTGTGTCTCTCTCATGTCGATGTTTCTCTCTCTCTCTTCCTCTTGCTCTCCCTCCCACTCTATCTGAAGATAAATGCAAAAATGTCCTCAGGTGAGGATAAAAAAAAAAAAATGAGGAAGTTAAAGCCCATGATTATAAATAACTTACCATTGAGTATTGATCCTAAAGCTAGAACTGAGGTCCTTTGACACTAAATCTGTATATTTTTCTAGGACATTATGCGTGCAAATAAAAATATGAGTAACAACTACAAAAGTACAAATTTATTGTGGAGAACTGTTCATATCAAAAGTAGTACAACTGCTCTGGCCGATGTGGCTCTCAGTTGGTTGATCATGGTCCCAAGCATGGAGAGATCCCCAGTGATTCCCAGTCAGGTCACATGCCCTGGTTGGGAGATCCATCTCCAGATCCCCAGTAGGGGGCGTGTAAGAGGCAGCCGATTGATGTTTCTCATTGTTTCTCTCCCTCTACCTTCCTCTCTCTCTAAAATCCATAAAAACATAATTTTTTTTAGAAAGTAGTACAACTAATTCTTAGGTGATGATGAGTTCCAGAGATGAGGTTCAACCTCATGTATCCTACATTCCTATCTGTATACCAAATGGTGTGCTGGTCAATCTGGTAAATCATATGTGGGGATGAAAATTTAGAGACAGTGGATGGATGGATGGATGGATGGATAGATGAACAAATGGATGCATGGATGGATGGATGGATGGATGAATGAATGGATAGATGGATGAATGGGCAAATGGATGAAAGGAAAAAGAAAGGAAGGGAGGAGTAGTTATTCATATATAGCACTGGTCAAATAATGATCAAGTATCACTTTTTAATGAAAAAATATAATAAAGCCATATGTGTTCTGGGTATTACTTATTCAAATACTAAATATTTTTATTGAATAAGCCATGCTTTAGATCTACAATTATTCCACTTACTAGGACTGCATAACAAGTTTTCCAGAACTTAGTGGCACAAAACAATAAACATTATTTTGCTCATGAATCTGTAATTAGACATGGCTTAATGGAAACAGCTCATCTTTGCTCCTCTTGGCATTAGCTGAGGTGAGGGAGGGAGCTGGAAGTTTTGGTTCTGTACTCATCTCAGGGTTTTCACTCTTATGTCTGACTGCCGGCTGGGAACCTTGGTCCTTTTCCATGTGAATCTTTCCATGTGGGCTAGTTTGGTCTTCCTCACAGCACAGTGGCTGGATTTCAAGGGCAAGTGTCCAGAGAGAGAGAAAGCCAGGTAGAGGCTGTATCCTTTAGTGACCTAATCTTGGAAGTCAAAGAGTCACTTTCACCATAGCCACAGGCCTGTCCACTCTTAAAATCGTAAAAATATTTTCATATAAATAAATGTAGTCACAGAGAAATAACAGCAGATACCTATGAAATGATCAAAGGATTGGGCCATAATGCAGGGTTATTGTTTTTTTAAAAAATCTTTTTGTCCTTTGGAAGAGAAACATAGCATATTCTAAGTCATTATTCCTAAGCCTTTGACAACTGGGAATATAGCAGAATTCACTTAACATCTGTGGAGAACTTTCTACATGCCAGATTCCATGGAAGGTGCAGACAATATATAAAATAGAAGTTATGCATAGTTTCTAGATGCTGAAATCTCAGCTAAATGAAATCCTTATTAACCAAACAAGTAATCCTTCACATAAAAAGCTTCTCATATACATTTTTTGTTCATTTGTAGCCAAATGAATTCCATATATTCTGGAGTGTCAAGTCATTGAATCTACAAGTGTGGCCTATAGCTGCTTTCTTAAGCAATGTGGACATTTTGGAACAAAATCATTCTACTGAAAAACACATATTTGGAAAATAAACTTAAGATTTTAAAACATCTTAGGAGGAATAGAATCTCTTTTTCCCTGAGAGGAAGTTTGTACAACACATACATTTATGGGTCTAACCATCTGGGCTTGAGTCTTGTTTCTTCTCATACCAGCCAACTCTGTAGCCTTTAGCAAGTCACTTAACATCTGAATCTGTGCCTTCATCTGAAACTCAGCAGTATTATGATTACCACTAAACACTATTTCAAACAACTTGGCATATTTTAATGTAGTAGTTAGCTTAATTTTATGCTAGGGTTATCCTGTTTTCCTTTATTTTTCTAATTTTAGACATGCATGTTTTAGTGTTGATGTTAGATGGTGGTGACTCTGCTAGTTAAAATACATATCATGAAAGGCAAATCACTTTTATTTCTTTTTATAAATGAATATTGCAAAGTGTTTTAAAAACAGGACTCTCTTAATCCTCCTAAATGCCGCAGTTAACCATTTCAAATGGGGAAACAGGCATAAACTTGTTAAATATCTCATTGCTGAGTGATATACACTAAGTCTTACACCAACCAGTGAAATGGGAGACGTAGGACCAGACTTCACTCTTGAGCCTTAATGATTTAGAGTACGCTTTCTCTGTGTGCTATTCATGTTAATGAGTGCAAGTCATGGTGCTAAAGGGCCAAAAACATTTTGCTAATAATCTACAGTTAAGCTATTTTCAGCTCCATACAAATCTCCCTGTTGGCTTGTGCATGGAACTTGGTAGCTCTGTTTTTAGCACGGTTCACATTTGGCTCACTGCATCCCTCAGAAGTGGCATATGAGCACTTTATCAGCTTTTTCAATATTTTAAGATGCATATCAGCATTGTGTACTAGCACTTGAGATAATAAATACCTCCCATACTTCACTCCCAGTCCACTCACTACATCTGAGTAATCTGCAGAATTAGATGAGAAGGATAAATAAGGAAATTCAAGACATCAGAGAGAACAAAATGTGGACCTAAACAATCAACACACAAAGTGTTGTAACCAGGGTTGGAGATAGATATTAAAAGGTAACCAGTGAATGCGAGGACCTGAGCATAAGAAGCTAACTAGTCCAACTAGTCCAGTCATCTGCACCGATTATGACTCTCTTCTGTCTACTGAAAGGATCAGCAAGTCTACTGACTATAATATGTTATCAAGTGTTTACTTCTTTATGGTCTTTCCTCCATGTGCTCAGATACCATTGTAGCATTAGTGAGTCCTCATAAACCCTCCCTGTATTCTCCTGCCCCTAGTCCTGAACACACCACATTTGTCAAACATTTATCTATCCACCTGGACATGGTTCTGCCATGAGCACCAGCCCCATTGATTTGTGTTTCTTTAGCACTGCTCATTGGAAAATTCAACTCTTCACTGACATTTTGCCATTGCCTGTTTTCTTTAGTAGTGATGAAGATGTTCAATCCTATGGTTGGTCAATTTTCAGGTGTAGGCTATATATATGGAAAGCATATGGAAAGCTGCCCTTATACATATATCACCTGATCAGAAGTGAATTAGTTATTGAGGTAAAGATTCTCATTAGCGAAACGTTTCAATCAAAACAGGTTTTAAAATATAATCATGTAGCCCCGGATAGTTTGGCTCAGTGGTTGGAGCGTTGGCCTGCAGACCAGAGAGTCCCGGGTTCGGTTCCCGCTGGGGGCACATACCAAAATAAAAAACAAAAACAAAATAAAGGAACTATTGCCCTTAATTAAAAAAAAAAATATATATATATATATATTTAAAAAATATATATATATATATTTAAAAAAAAAATATATATATATATATATATATATATATATATATATATATATATATATATATATATATATATATATATATATATATATAATCATGTAGACAGACAGAGTCTGGGAGACAATAGTATAACTGTGGAAGGGAATGATTGTACAGAGGGCTTCCAGAATGTCTAGATTAGAAATTGTTGAAATAAAGATGATTTCTAAAATATGCCATATTTTAATTATTTAAATCATTTTAATGATATTTAATTTCTAAATAGATATGATTTAATATCTAAATCACCATGTTAGCAATTATGGTGATCATAAAATTAGTGTCATAAAACTTGGATTTATTATTGGGAGAAAGTATATCATTGTTAGTTTAAAATTTTTATTTAACTTTTTCATTAATTGATACAAAGTAAGGCTCATAAAATGACTCTCATTTCAGAGAACATTGGCTTATACCATTTTAAATTGTTAGGATGATTAAGCCAATATTACATAAAGGCAAAGAGCAAGAGTTAAATGGTTGATTGGGAAGGAGAAAGTACAGATATTATAAGGAAATAAAATAAAAAATAAATCTCAGGTTTTTATTATCAGATTTTAACCTTATTGAGAATTTCCTCTTTTGTTACATGAATCCTTGAGTTGAATTTAACTTATGATAGAATTTTAGGTTTATTACCATATATATTAAAACTTTCTTAGCCATCTCACTAGATCATTGGTTTATTGCAAAGTGTTATATATTTATGACACATTAAAAATCCAAATATTTTCATAAGAAGTAGAAGATAGCAAAGTGTTTTCACATACATATGTATACATGATTTGCTTTACTCAGTCTTTGGCATAGGTGAGTATTTATAAATAATCATCTTCATCATTATATTTGTTATAATTAAACAATGAAGCACATCTGTATTAGTAATCATGAGATAATCACATCTCTAGCATAATTAGCAGGTATAGGCCACAGCCAAGTATCCCTAATGCCTTAGACTGTGATTATATTATGATGAGTATACCCTGTAGGATGCCTAATTTCCTTTGTAAAATGTGTACTTTTTAATAACTTTTTAAAATGAAAGTTCTCTTTATGAAATATATATTAATAATCATATTCTTGAATAATCAATAAAGTTTACATGTAGTTCAGTAGTTGCTTAATTTTTTCTGCATTTTATTTCTCTCTACACTGCATCTATATCAATATCCTATATCTAATGATATAAGAAAACTTAAGTGGTAACCCAAATGTCTTATCCATTTATTTAGAAAGTTATGAAGATTAAAACTCAATGGGGAAAAAAAAACAAAACACGCTAAAGAGTAACTGAATTTTCTGGCATTTCAGTTATACACTTTTGCTCTCCAAATATAGCTAGACATTACTTTTTTTAAATGGCTTTTGATATAGTAGCATGTTTTATTTTTCGCACCAAGCCAGATGGGCCATATATCAGAAAAACAGTATTAAATAATATTGATATATTTGTTGCTATCTCTTTATATTTAATAGTATTGCTTGTCTGATCACTTTGTTGGCATTGCCTGATCAATTTAGAAGTTTTTTGTTTTTGTTTTTGATTTTCCTATCTGAATCAAATGACTGGCTGGCTGACTTGACATTGCTTTTGTGTGTCCTTTAATGATTCCTTGCAAGGTCAAAGACTTATTGGATATGATGAGGATGACTGAAAAGGAAGACAAGTGCTTTCTAGTCTAAATGATTATTTTTACTCAAGTAGTTAAAGGCATGCAGACTCCAGTACTAACCATAGGCTTACATCTGTGTTCCTCAGTGCAACAATGACTACGTGCCTGTGTGTGGCTCCAATGGGGAGAGCTACCAGAATGAGTGTTACCTGCGGCAGGCTGCCTGCAAACAGCAGAGTGAGATACTTGTGGTGTCTGAAGGATCTTGTGCCACAGGTATGTATGTGATCCTGAAGGCTTCCTGAAACCTTATGAATGAATTCTGAATCCAAAAACCATGTCTTGCTTTTTTGTTCTCTTCAGATAAATCATTCATATTATATATTGGCTAGACAAGTCTCTTATTCCTTTATACAAAGTGTGCATTATTTTGACACTATGTCTTTTTGCATTTCAAATCACTTCTGGAAGTGAAACTCTACCATAAGGATGCTGGTAGGTTTTAATACATAAGCTATTTAATGAAGTGCAGACAGTTGACTAATATAATTAGAAATGTAGATTGAGTACCCTGGTGTCAATGTAGAAACCTATCTATGCATGAATACAAGTGTTGGCTTGTTTGTTATGAACAACAGCATTGTCTGCAGGAGGGCAGCTTTGCAGATTTGGGTTTGGAAGTCAAGATGTGGCTAACCTCAGGAGCTCTACAAAATGCTTCTCTTACCATTTAGTAGATTATTTTGAAGACTGTATTGGTGGTAGACATTACTTCTGATGATACCTGTCCTTTTCTGACACAGTCAGCCTGGGATTCCACAAAGCTTTTTAGTTATAGTGCCCAAAAAAATTATATACAAAAAGTAAGAAGCCCTGGCTGGTGTCGCTCAGTTGGTTGAGCTTCGTGTCTGTGCACCAAGGGGTTGCTGGTTCTATTCTCAGTCAGGGCACATGCCTGGGTTGTGGACTAGATCCCTGGAAGGAGGCATGCAGGAGGCAACCCATCGATGTCACACATGGATGTTTCTCTCTCTCTCTCCCCCTCCTTCTCTCTCTAAAAATCAATAATAATAAAAAAAATCTAAAAAAAAAATAAACACCAAGGAAAACAAAGCCTAACTTGATAAAGCAGTGCTTTAAAATGAAGCTGTTTTCAAGTTAGCCTTGAGACATTAAAATCACATGTATTAAAGAACCTTGAGTGTCCCATGATAGTTGTCCTTAATGGCAAATATGCATCTTTATGGAAAGTCATAATTTCTGAGAAATTGGGTAAGATAAACACGTTCAGGAAAAATAATATTAATATAAAATATGAAATTCCTTCAAAGATACTAATTTAGAATAGTGCCAGGAAAAGTCAATTTTATTGAAAATTACCCCTTAGATAACAGGTATTTTCTACTCTAGGGAATTGTGTTAAAAGTTATGAGTATGTTGGCTGGGGTAGGGTGGTAAATGAGCAAGGAGAAAGTCTCATATTCTTCAAAAGATTGTCTTAAGCCTATTGATTGTTAGAAATTGATAATGTTCTCAGTTGTATTGGTGACCACCAACGTTTCTAAGAATTAGCAGAAGAGAAAAGCATCACTCCTCATGGACAGTAATGCAGGCTTTCTGGTTTTGGTTTCAGTTTTTTTCTCCTATGGGATTCTTTGCCTTACTGTGGGAGTGTCCTGTCTAGAAGGGTGACTGGGAGGCAAGCTGGACTGGTGCTCCACTTACTCCTTCTTTGCTAGAGCAAACAGATCATTGCTGCTCCATATGTGATTGAAAGTGACAGCAACAAATGAGAGTGACTGGGTCATCTTCCCCAGTAGGAAAGGAGGAGGATCAGCATGCTACCTTCAGAGTAAGGACGGGTGAACTAGAAAGAAAGGCAAGGAACAAACAAATTATGAAGAATCAATCTGCCATACCTAATGAACAAAAAATGAAAAATAAGACTTTAGGACAAATGGAAAAAAAGAAACCTCTGACTCCTAGAAACCAAGAATGATGTAGGCAAATACCAGAGAGTACTAAGGAAAGGATTTACGTATTTAAGATCATATAGAATATCTGTCTCTGACAATAGCCAATTGAGAATCAGTGGACAGCACTCCTAATAAGCAGCCATGAAGTTGTCATTATGGCTAACAATGTTTGGTAACAAAATGTCTCTTACTTGCCAGCCTCAAAGTTCTTGTCAGCATATGTAATTGCATTTTTCTGATTCATTCAAATCTTTCCGTTCTAGTCCCTAATGTGTTCGTTATACTATAAAAATAAATACTTAACCAAATAGAAAATTTAATCACAATTGAGTAATCTATCCCTAGCTCATTTACAAACTTAGATTTCTTCAGGATTTAATTAATAAGCCAGTATTGTTGAATGCATCTTCTATTGACTTGTAAATCTAAAAGGTTTTTGATCTGAATAATGATGGAGGGACCAAAGTAGCTTTGATTAACCAGGTCTGACTATAAATAAATTGGAGTTCTGACTTTTGGTCTAGAAGAGATTCTTATTCTTTTCTTTGTAAATATTCCATTTATTTTTTAACACCGTTTGACACTGAGTGGAGGTGGCAAGTTGTGATCTCTAGGAATAAAAGGCTGTAAAAGATAAAACGTTATATTTATTGTATGAGTTGGTGGGCAAAAGTAGGTTTACAGTTGTGAGTATGCAAAACACAATTAATAAAGCTACTGTAATAATCATAACCTGCATGTCTTTTTTCATATGAACAACTGTAAACCTACTTTTGTCCACCCCATATTTCATTGAACTTAAACGTTATTTGTTGTCCAAAAAATGGTTTTCTATTGGGCAGTCTGGTCAATAGCCTCACTGTCAATTTCACTATTTTGTCTTATAAAAAATGCATTGACTAGGAGCCCAGATTCAAGTCCAACCACATGACTTCTTTTCTTAGATGTTTCTGTCTCACTAATAAGGTTTTAGCAGGCTAGTTAGCTCTTTTTGCCAAGATGACTCATCTTGTAGTAGAGAAATCATTAAAGCTTTCCATCACTATTTGATAATGATGCCATGAATTTAAGTGACCATTTAAAAAATCTATGTATTCTTTGTTTCCTTAATACTCAATATAGGTCAAATCAAATGCAAATTGTCTTAAGAACCATACTGCATGAATTTTTGGAAAGATATATGGGAAATACAAGCCAACATTTTACTGCCATTTTCTTGATTTTCCCCAGCAGTGTGTATTTATTAGAAAATCTATAGATGAATAGGCAAATTAATTACTCAAAATTTTAATTATTATGTTCCAGACACAATGTTAAGCATTAAAAATATGCTATTGTATAGTAAGCCTCAAAATAGCCCAATGGGATATACATTACTATAGCCATTGAATAGAGGATGAATAAACTTAGGAAGTTGAATAACATTTCTTATGTCATCCAATGAGTAATGTTCTAACGTTTGGTGCTTGGAATCCTTAAGGTTTTATGCATTTCTTATATGCATGTGAGTGTAGAAAGCTGAACAAGTTATGGGCCTTTGTTTAAAGAAGTTTACAGTCTTAATGGGAAAAGAATAAGAAACTATATGCCAACTAAAGCACAGGTAGAATGTATTAGTGTTATAATAGTATAACCTGTTATTAGCCCCTGATTATTGTAAATAAAACTGAATTAAGCTTTCAAATTAATTCAATAAAATCTGTTAAAACTTTAGTTGGGAAGGTATGTAAAAAGCAGGCTTGATAAGCATTGACCATTCAAGCACTGTCCTATCCAACAGTGATGGTGCCATGACCTATGATGATCAGTTCAGTTGACAGGACTATTCTATAGAGATGAATGCATCAGCCTTTTTTGATCTGTTATCATTAAATAGTCAAATCATATGATTAAAATCCTTATTTTCTACATTTAGTAAGAGGGCTTTTATTATAAACTGTTTTACCAACTAGCTTGTCTTTAAAGAAAGGATATGATGGCCCAGAGACACAAGCCTTAGTCACATTAGCAGTTAATTAAAGCCTTGACCTTTTATATAGTGTTAGACCCTGTGAATTTAGTTAATATGTGTTTCCACCAAGGCTGGCAATTCAAACTGCTGCTCCTTCATGGCTGACTAGTGCCTACTACGATGAGAAGGCATCCACTCTTCTATGTGTGTCTGCCTTCGTGGATTTTCACACACTCTGCCTCTTTCTATGCAGTGCCTCTCAGTAAAGTGTCATGGTGGCAAACAAATAGCAGTAATGTTTTATTTATTTGCACTAAAACACCAAACACAAGGGGCATTTGATATAGTTCTTAAACTCAGGTTAAGATTTCAATGTGAGATCAGGGCATATCAGACCGAGAATGCCAGTATTAGTCTTATTTCCCAGTATTGATATAAGAAAAAAAACATAACCAAATGTATTTAGATTGGAAAGAAGTAGAGAAGCAGAAGGAAGATGATGTCTATACTTAACAGGTGGAAGCAGATGGAAACTCAGTGGTGTTGACTCCAACTAGAAAATTGGGTGTTTCTGGGAACTGTCAGAAATAGACAACTCTGACCAGTTGTAATTATGTAGGAGCGAGGGGAGAGAAGGAATGGAGAAAGAAAAATGCAGAAGAGAGATTGTTTTTTATTGGAAGAATCAGCTAGGGTGTATTCAATTTTAAGCACAAAGGCAAAGTTAATTTTACTCTTCTACTGATTTCAGAAACTTGCTCTTGATGGTAGAAAGACTCATTCACAATTGTGGCATTTGGAAAACATATTAACAATTATATAAAAAGATATTTATTTTTAAACTCTATCACTTTGTGCATAAGCAATTTACAAGAATATAAACCTTAATTATGAGCTTATTTATTTGTCTTAGACGGTTTAATTTCTAAATCTCACTGATGATTGTAAGCATCTCATTTCAATTTTTTTTTGTTAATGGTACTAAGTTTATCATGATTAAAATAAAAATATCAGAGATTTTACATAGTCAAGTTTAGGAATTATTTTAAAACTAACTAATCCTTTTTTCATAAAGTTTAAGTATGAAAGTAATAGAGAATTTATTTTATAAATTATGCTATAGAAATTAAATTGGTGTGAATACACATTTTCAGATTAAATATTAGTGACTTTCTCAATTATATTACTGTCTTAATGAAGAAAGTAAACATGAACTAAAAAAAAGTCATACATATTTTTAAATGTTTTTCAAGCAAAAACAAACTATTTCTTTTTTCCTCCCAGATGCAGGATCCGGATCTGGAGATGGAGGTAAGAATTGCCTTTTTATATATTTGAAGACTTACATGTGAATATTATTTGTGCATATCTACTTATACATTTGCCATCATAGATATCTGAATGGACTTTACATGTTGCATTTCAGGAAAGGGGGAAACAAAAAATAAAATTCTCTTTATTAAATAAACGTATATACTGCAAATTATTTGATATGTTTATGAATTATACTTAAGAATTCTGTCTCCATTTAATCCTCATTGTTTATTTATTTGTTAGAGTCTGAGTTGTCTTAGAGATAGGTATGCGTGTCAAAACTCCCTACCAGAAGATTTCAAGCATATTTGACAGGGCAAAAAGAACTCATGAGAAAATCATTTAAATACTGTTGTTGTGTTTTTTATAATATTGCTATTAACTACCAGGTATTAATATTAACACATACATAACTATCTTGTAAACAGGGTCCAAATTATCAAATTAATAATTTGAAACTGAAGGAGATTGAGCTTATAAAAAGAAAGAAAACGTAAACAAAATTTAGACCAATGAAAATAGGATAGTGTCTTTACTTCTTTGATTAAATTAATCTATACTTATTTTTACTAAAATAAGATATGTATATGTTTTTGTTATTTAATTGTGTGTTTAAGGAAGTATATAAGATAAGAGAGAGCCAGAAACTAAAAATTTGATCTGATGTATTTACTGACAAGATTTTATTTATGGGTTGAACCTTCACTGTAAATTTCCCAAAATGCTTTTTCAGTTGAAATCAAACAAAATCCTAACTTTAAGCCCAAGAAGAAAAAAGAACTAGGTATAATTTCAACAGGAACAATAAGGAAATAATGAATAAAAACATAAATATTCTTAAGGCTTTGCTTAAGTAGTATAAAATGATTAAACATATGATTCCAAGTGAATTATAGTTTTTAAATGCAGAGTTTGATAACATAAAGAACAGAAGGCCTTGGGTTCAGGAAAGTCAGATCTCTACTGCATACCTTGCCTAATTCAGGCAACACATTAAAAATTATCAAGTAACCTTATGTAATGAAAGGCTTAAATATAGTTCAGATAAGCAATACCCAGAGAATACAATTAGAGCAGCATATTAGAGTGCACTTTTTTTCTCCATGAAGACTAAAACTGTACAAGAGTCAAGATTTAGTATCATGAGAGCATAAAATGTATTTAATATTACATGACCTTGGACAGTCCTTTGATGTTAGGATAGTCTTTCACTACTTCTAAGAAATTAAGTTTTGTCTTTTTTCCCCTCTTCTGGCTGATTAATGTAGTATTTCTAAGAAAGTTTTCCTAGCAGTTTGAAAAGAAGAGCTTAGAAGAGCAAATTAAATTTTAAAGAAATAGAAGAAGAAAGAAGGTAATTCCTGAAGTAGATGTTTCACTATAGGAATGTTAAGAAATTAATCAATTTTAGAACTATTGATTTTGTAAGGAAATAATGTCTATGAAAATGTCTGTTTATTTCCCAGCTATTTAGTCTTATGTATAGACTACCTAATTTTGCAGATACTATGTTGAGCTTCAATATTCTGCTTTTCATGAAACAAGTCTTGTTAATTTTTTAGCATCTTTGAAAACCTAGCAAAACATTGCACAGCACAGAATATCTTCATTGTTCTTTCTATTAAAACATCATGACATATTCTTTTCTGTTCGAGTCTCCTATCATATCATACATCATTTTAAAATTTTTATTTATTTTTTAACAATAAGATGGTTTGTGCTTGGTTTCCAGCTTTCATTCATTGTAATTAGCCCATGCAAGTGAAAGTGAAGTCAACCTCACTCTTCCTTGTTGCATTTTATATTGAAATATTTGATTCATTATGCTTTCCTGTCATCTGAATAAGGTAATTTTGTTTAGGAAATAAATTTAATCTCATGAATGTGATGTTTATAACTTTAATTTTATGCATTAGTTGGAAATACTTTCTTTTCCTTATTTTCTTCTCCTTTTGTTCTTTTTTACTCTCCTTTTCAATTAGCTTTATAGTAACTTGGGGGTGGGGGGAGCAACTTCTTAAGAGATAATTGCTTTAGAAAACAAAGCATATAGCCCATTTACTTTTGAATTATATGTTTTTAAAATTGTGGTAATGGATATTTACTCCTAGTGGCATGAACTATTTTTTAAATAAGAGACTGAACAGTCTTATTTTAACTGAGTTACTTTTTTTTTTTTTTTACTCTTTGTGTTACTTTGCTCTGAAATGCTGGTGGATTTCACTTTCGTTAATTTTTTTACTACATTACAAGATGCCCGAAAAGCTTAATAATTTGAACCTAAAAAAACGAGGTTAGAATGACCTGCACAATTCCAGTTCACATATACACTGGATTGTACATGAAATATATTTGACTCACTACCTCTGCTACACAGAGAATGTACTTGCCTTTGTATTCTGACAGAGCTCCTGTCTCCAAGGTATCAGAGGAGCCAGAGTCAGTTTCCTTTGAATTAACCAGAAGTGATTGAATTGGTTAATTTAATCACTGGGATTAGTTAATCCCACAATCCTATCTAATGATTGTTCTAACTGATCTCTATAGGATATATTCTCAATAATGTGTATTTAATTAATAACTAGGGCATCTCTGCAAGCACTTGCGATGGCTAATGGTTATATTTTTAATTTATTTTAACAAAAGTTAATATAATTTTCAACTGGAGTGCATCGAGCTGAATACTGGAGAGAACAAATTTATTTGTAAAACTCTTATATATGTGGCTCTCATAAATGGTATTATTAAACCTCCAAATCCAAAATCACTTCAAAACATATCAATTTTTATTTTTTTAGATTATTCTATATTTTTAAATGAATGTTGCATTAGCAATGAAGATTAAATCTGATTATTTAAAAAATAATTTAAGTTTAACTTATTTGCTCAAGAGCATACCTGTCATTTACTGCATTTGAGGGAACATTTTTACTACAATATAAAAGGGGTATAAAGGTTTCATAAAATGTATATTAACTTGTTAATATTAACTTGTTAATATACATTTTATAGGAAGTTGTAAAATCTTTAGCTGTCGATATATTTATTCAGATGAAACAATTTGAAGGGATAGCTTTATATAGGTAAAACATGTTCACTGTATCTCCATCATGATCGGCAGATGTATATTCACTCATAAAGGTCATTTGTAGAGGAATAAGAGACAAATACTGCATAAAAATCTTGGCTTTTCCCATTTCAGTGATTGAATCCTTTTAAAGTGCTTAAGAAAACTCATCAATACAAAATAATTCATATTATTTGTTTTGAACCTAAGAGCTGCTATTTATGGAATTCTGTTTAAAAAAAAAAATGTTTAGTTGGAAAGTCAGCTATCCACAGTAAATAATCTTGGATAGACTAAAAGTTGAAAACAAATTAGGATAAACTGTAATTAACTATATGTATGTTGTATAGAAAGGTATTGTGTGATAATGTGTGGGCCAAACTTCAAAAATTTCAGAAAGTAGTTGAAAGAAAGGGGTTAGTGCTTCATGTACTTATATATATGGAGATTTAATGTTGTAAATACGAAAAAGGGTGTGTGTAGGAGGGATAATAACATCTTATCCACCTACAGACTTCCTTAAGTAACAAATACTGCAGTAAGAAAAAAAGTAGTAAAGGAGCCTCCTCTCAAAATCTATGGGTGTGTGGGTGGTAAAAGGATAATTTTTAACCCCAGCTTTTCTCTCAAAGTCTTTCAGTCATCAAGGCAAGTCTATGAATACTTTTTATTACCCTCTTTTAAAACTATTTCTGGATTGATTAGCCTTTTGATAGATTAGATTCCTAAAAACAAAGTGTAAGTCCAGTAAAATGAAAACTATATGTTAACTATTAAAATAATGATAAAAGTATTGTCCTGCTAAAGGTCTGGAGGAATTCACAATTAAATTTTAATATATCATCATATGGGAAGTTCTGTGATAATAGAAATACATTGTTTGTCCAAGATACATGTCATAGATAAATGAGTATATTTTTATTTCATAAGGTAAAATGTAGCACTGTGCTTACTTATACAACTTATATACTCATGTAATTTTAAGACAATTCTTTAATAGAGTAATGTCAGATATGTACAGCAATAAATCAAATTGAATTTATGCCCATTATTTGTAAAAAGAAAGCTTTATTTTTATTTTAATTATCCAGGTAATTGTGGTTATGATAATTTTGGTGTAGGAAACCAGTCATGATATGCTTTTACTTAATGCATAAGTGTTCTGTATAATTTTTCTTTATATAATATTACTCAGATTTCCATAATTAAGATGTTTACTTCACATACATTTTAGATAGAACAAGAAATGTTTTCGTTGCAACGAATTTTAAACCTTGGTCTGCCATTGTTGATTATGTGGATTGATAAAAACAGTATTTTAAGAAGTTTAAGAACTTGAAAATTATTTTCTTAAAATCCTTATATTTCTAATGTGGATTTAATGATATTCAGGAATTCGGTGAAATTTAACAAGTGTAATATAACCTGGGTATTGTGGCAAGATTTCTGGAGCTGTAAAGATTAATATGACACATTTCTTTACACTCAAAGAGATTATATGTAAATTCTCTTCTTAGCACACGATGGGAAAAATTATGATTCTAATTATCAAAAGAAAAGCAATTCCCTGCAGAAGTAAAATGTTGAGTATACTGTAAATAACAAAGAACGGTATATTCATTTCATAAAATGTTCTTATATAAGGCTAAGTAATATTTTTGTTCCATGTTGCTGGATTCATTTCTTTTCCTGACCTCACTTTGCACCTGCTTCACCTTACTGTTATGGTCAAGTTCTGCCAAACACAATATGCCTCACCATGTATTTTCTCCACTGGGTTCACATTACAACCCAAGTCTGACTGGAGTCAACTGAAGGCAGCTTCAGCTGAAAAACTGATTCAGTAAAGAAATTCTACCATGTATGCATGGTCTGAGATTCTTTCAGAGTAGCCTATGGGGAGACAAGCAGATGCTATCCCTGCTTTTCTGTTCCACGCATGAGGGCTGCTGTTCCGCCTGAAGATGGGCTTGTAACCGTCTAAATCTCCACTGAAATCTTAGCTCAGCTTTCCATAAGTTGGAATCCATTTTGCTTTCTCTTTACCTCAAAGAAAAACAATATTGCAACAGTATGGAGACAGAGGTAGAATGAATGGGGGGCATGTAAAGGATGATGAAATCAGAAAAATACAAAAAGAACACAGAAGGAGGGAAACACAGTGAGAATGATGGAAAATGAAAAGGGAGGAGAAAGTAACCTTTGTTATCAACATGGCTGTATTTTGTTTTCACACATGGCTACTATCTTAAAAATAAACACTTTTTCCCCCCCGGTAGAACAGTGGTAGTTATCTGAATTTCCAGAGAAGATTGCTTGAGATTGATTATGAAATGGATGCTACAAACTTTTGTCTGAATCATCCATATGGGTTTTTAAAACCATATCTAGGAGAAGAAATGTAATCATGTGCAGTGTGACAGGAATGGCTTTGGATTTCCAATCAGGAGATTTTTATTGTAGATTTTTAATTGGCTGGAAGGATGCCTATTTGATTTTTACTCTCAATCTCCTTAGAGATTCATTTCTTATATCAATAAAAGAGAATCATATCTACTTATAGGAACGATGATTTATAATAAACTAATGTAAAGAACTTTGAACTCCAAAAAATTAAAAATGAAATTAAAAGAATTTATATTACCTTTGCTCTTTAGTCCCAGTTAGTCTGAGAGCATAATTTCTCCGAAGGGTTTAATTAGAAGTTTGAATCTTTTAATTAGTGATTTTTCCCATTCATGGTTTAAGGTACTGATGCTGAGATAATAGTAAGAAATCTGTGAATCTTGTTATGGTTCTCAGTGTTTAGAGGAGACAGCTAGCTCTACACCTCAGAAAGAAGTGATAGCACAGAGCTGAAATCAGAGGAACTGTGCTTAAGAAAGAAATTATGTTAAAAAATTTAGAAGAACAAATAATTATTATTAAAACTGCAAAGGTAGAAATACTGCCTCCATAAAAGAAGAAGAAGGAGAAGGAGAAGGAGAAGAAGAGGAAGAAGAAGAAGAGGAAGAAGAAGGGGGAAGGATTCACAATATGATTGATTCAGTATACTTACAAGTGAGAATTTTCATTAGGGCTCTGAACATTGTAAAGTTTTTCTAAGGGGATTTGAGCTTTTCAGAGAGAGAGAGAGATAGAGGGGAAGATTTTTATTACAGTTCTTGATATGAGGGCATGAATTAGATACGTCTGAAAGAAAGGATGCTTACACTCATGTATAATTATTTTTAAAACACTCTCTATTTTATAAAAAGCACTATTGTAACAATTATGTATTTAATCACAATAGCCTCTGGATGTGTGGATGATGATCAGAAAGGATCAACATCTTACCCACAATTCCAACCACAGTATGTATGGTAACTAAGCCAGTCCTTGAACTTCAAGAAGGAAGGAGACCGTAGCCTACAAGACTACCCTACCTCTCGTAGTAGCTTTCTGCAATACCTATATTTTGTGATTTATATAAATGATAAACCCTATCCACAATCATATGAGATTTTATTATTCCATCTCCTTACTCCCTTACCACTCTCATTTTTATTTCTGAAACCATCTGTTCTAGTCACCATAGAACTCAAACTATTCTCCTCTTCATCACCCATCCCAAACCTCATTCCTTTTCTTTTGTAAGTATTTGCTCTCAGGTATTTAATATACTTTAAATTCTTGGGGACAGGAGAGTATAGTATGTGTTTAGTAGCAAGAAGTAGTGGTTAAAAACAGACCCTAGAGCTAAACTCTGTGGGTTTGCTCCTGGCTCCACCACTTACTAGCAGGGTGACCATGGACTGGTTTTTTGTTTCTTCATCTGTTTTTAGTTTTTTTCATTTACGACCCTGGCACAGGGCTTCCCAGGGTGCAGACTCTGAGGTTGAGATTTGTGCATTGAAAGTTTATTGAGTAGTTCTTTCAAAATCAGCATCTGTGGAAGGGAAGAGCGTAGGATTGGGCAGAGGGGACGTGGGATTGGTGTAGAAAAGAGTCACAGCAGGCCCACTTGGAGCTCTCAAGATGGGATGGTCCCTGTGAGTTATGCTGAATTGGGATGATAGTGCCGGACCTTTACATTCCACCACTGATGTTGGCACCCACAAAAAAGAGAGGGTTACCTTGGGCCAGGTGGCTGTCTTCAGCTTCAAACTTGACCTGGAGAGGGACTCAGCTGTGAGGTGTCTGCATGCAACACCCTCAGCAGCCAACGAGGGGAAAAGGTGGGCTTTGTATCATGGCATCCTCTACAATCTATAAAATTTAAAAGAAGGAACAAAATAGACAAAATTACTGCCCTGGTAGAGCTTATTTCTTGTGAAGTGACTCAAACAGTAAACAGATGAACTAGGGACAATAGAGATGAGCAGATGGTAATGAGTGCTATGTAGGAGGGGAAAAACAGGATAAGGGAAGGTGAGAGAGGGGTTCCTGATTTGTTTGGGGTGCTGAAGAAGGCCTGGACAAATATAAAGAGAAATGAAGGAGCAAGCCTTGCAGATTAGTGAGGGAAGGCCATGCCAGGACTGGAACACCTCTGAAACAGTCATAACTGGGTTGTTCCAAGAAGATTAGGGATGGTCATTGGACTAACGTGAATGAGAGGGTGCTTGGAAATGAGGAAAGGAGGCGAGGATGACCTTGCAGACCCTCCAACAGCGGTATGGCTCTTCTATGAGTGAGCTGGGAGCCACCCAAGGTCTGGAACAGAGGAGCATGCTGGGACCTGAGTGACGACGTCACAAGATCACTCTGGCTGCTGTGTTGAGTACACACTGTGTTAGAGTAAGGCAAAAGTGGGAAGCCTTCTGCAGTTGAAAGATAGAGTTTCTATTGTCTGATCATCATTGATGTTCAGGAGTTTGTGGTTTATTCTCTAGAGTATTCCTTGTCATCTTACACATACCAGTCTGTTCCCCATTTGAGGGACGTTGTCTGTGGTTCTTTATTGAATAGATATCCTAGATTTTACTATAATCAAATCCAAATTTTTTTTTCTTTAAGGTCTTTTTGTATTAGGGATTTTATTTAAGATGTCCTTCTCCTGTTTTGATATTTTTTAAGTAAGCAGAAAATTTCACTTGTTTCCAGACAGTGTTTAATACCTAGGACTCTGGTTGCTGCAATGCATGCCAAATTGTATTCAATTTGATTCAAATTTGGATTTGAAAATATAGCTTTTTTACTGTACTAAATGTACAATCCATATTGTAGCATATGATTTTCAATGTGTACTTAACAAAGAACAATTTCATTTTCTCTGGTAAATCACACACTTGTTATAGCTTTGGGATTTTTAAAAATCCAGGAATAAATAGAAAACAATATGTTTAAATAATGTTAGCATCCTGGCTCAATGAGTCAAACCAAAAGAATTATTCTAGTTAGTGTCAGTTAGTAAACTTGTTCTGAAATATCTTTTCGCTTTGTATTCCGTGCTGCTCTTCCTCTGAGAAGAATTAAAGGGGAATGGACTGGATTTTAAATAAGGTTGGGCGGATGCTTCCAAGAATCGGTTCTGCAGATGCATCATTTAAACTGGACCATTCCGCCCTGGCCGGTTTTGCTCAGTGGTTAGAGCATCGGCCTGCGGACCAGAGAGTCCCCATTCGGTTCCCGCTAAGGGCACGTACCTCGGTTGCAGTTTGTCCCTGTGTGGGTGGCAACCAGTCGATGTGTCTCTCTCACATTGATGTTTATCTCTCTCTCTTCCTCCCTCTCTCCCTCCTGCTCTATCTGAAGATAAATGCAAAAATATACTCAGGTGAGGATAAAAAAATAAAAAAATAAAAAAAATAAACTGGATCCATTCCTAATTAAATACTGTTTCTTATAAACTTGATTTTTCCCTCATTTTCCCTGACTTTCCAGCTGTTTTTTTCACTTCTTGGTCCTAAATTTTGGCTGACTAGGTGGCTGTTTGGACATTACCCTCTTTTGGTGAAAGCCACAAACAGAATGATCATTATTAGTGGAATCAGTTAAAGAGGGAGCCCGTCTCTGTGATGGTGTCTGCACAAAACTGATGTACTCTACATATATCTGGTCCCAGCTAAATTAAGAAATCCCGCATGATCTTGTAAACATTGAATTAGAGTGAGAGTCATTTCAGATACACTGACTGTCCTCTCCAGAGACTGTAGCACTAATAGAAAAACATGACCTTTGGCAAGTAGAATTTCTGACACATTGATTTAAGTGATAGTGGTGAAAACTCTGTGAAAAGATGTGTTGAGCTATATAGTGTCATCTTTCCTGAACCCTTTGAGCTTTGAGATGCAGTTTGAGATCTAATCCTTGAAGGTTGGAGAGGTTACAATGTTGAGGATTTTCTTCAGTTACTCAAAAGACAACCATAATAGCAGCTTGAACGTGGTTATCTTTGAAAGTAGGTGTTATTTTTAAATATAATGAAAGAGAAACACAGCTGGCAGTTTAGAGAGAAAAAGGGAATTAGTAGTAGAGCTATTATGCTGCATTTTAAATAGTGGGATGACAGTGAATGGTTATATTCTGGAGCTCATGCTCTCGCTGCTTTGAGGTCCATGCGTTCCAGACATGTTCAGGCGTTGATTCAGGAATCTCCCTTGGCCTCTCGTGAAGAGAGAGCTCCCCATGGCAAGCACTTCTTTGAAATAGAATGTGGCAGTTATAAAGCCAGTCCAATCCTATAAATCAGCACACTCTGTGATTTTCTACTGTGCATAGTTCTCAAATCTCTATCTCCAGGCCCTCCACCAGTCCCTTATATCAATCTTTAGTCATCCCTTGTAAAACACTGGAAATGAGCCTCCTAAGTGGTCTCTCTGCTTCTAGTCTTGCCCTAATTTTTTTCTTACTTGCACAGTCAGAATGATTTGTAGAACATACTTAACTGAGCATTTCATTTCCCTGCTTACAAGCCAACAATGGCTGCCCATCATTTTTAGAATAAAAGACAGTCTTTACTTTTGAAGTGCATTGCATGTGATACTAGTAAATCACGTGTTCACTTGTGATTCACCTCATTCTCCTAAGAGTGGTGTGCAGAGGGAAACAAAATTGAAGTTATTTTAGGATTCTGGTTAGTTAGGAGGTAATTGAGGTAATTTTACCCTATGTGACTCCTTTATTCCACATCCAAATTACTTATTAAAATACCAAATTACTTTGGCCAGAGAATAGAATCATTTGGAAGTCCATTTGTTGCCTTCATTTAATTTGACACGGAACTAGTGAAAAAGGCCCATCTTTTTTTTTAATCTTCAAGGCATTACAATGATTACTCCCAAATAAAATGTACTTCAGCCATAAAAGAATATTACGTAGAAAATAAAACACTGGGTATTCGTTCTTACGTGTAAAAAGTTTCTTGGTGTAATGAAATAAGGGAGCGGAACTCTGTGAGCTTCAGCTTTTACCTGAGGACCGGTGCAGCGGTGTGTGGAGGAGGAAAGCAGAGCCGCCATGGGATGCTTGGCGATTCCAGAGGGAATGACTGCAGGGTCAGTCACCTCACTGTCCTCAGACCAAACGTAAAGATACAAGCAGCAGAATTTCATAGGCCTGTGCCTGGCATGGAGAGGGTGTTTGATAAGTTTTGTGAAATTAACGGATGGATGAATGAATTAGCAGGGCGGCGGTGTCAACTCCTATCTTGGCAATTAATTGATGCATCTGTGAACACAAGGCCACTCATCTACTTCCCAGGAACCCTAAGTATCACCCTCGACTTATGTCATCAGAAGTGCCATAAGAGATGTCATTCCTCAAGAAATCTGCAGAGTGATTCTATTTCTTCCACAAGCTCTGAGTCACAGCTCTTGCCCACATCCCTATCATCCTCATGTTCTTCTGTCTCATCTGTTTCCCCCTCTGTCAATGAAACTGGAGCAATGTGGGAACGCAGAGCTCAGGTATAAAATCATATTTATGGAAGATAAAACGTTGAGTTTGGAGAAACGGTATCAGAAGGCAGTCTAGTGAGAGAGAACAGGTGTCTCAACACAAAATGTCAGAAAAAGAGAAAGCAGTGGTATTCAACATTTTGTAGAAGAAGGGCTTTAGGTCCAGTAGAGGAACAAAGAAGGTGGAATTTAAAATAGCTTCACACTTGGGTCAGCTGTGTTATTTTTATATGTTCCACCTCTTAACATTTATTTCCATATTAACACATACAGCCTTTACTCACTTAATGCATTTCTCCCCTCAATTTTTTCTATACCCCCAACACATATAAGTTTTGAGAAGAAAATCCAGAAAAAAAGTGTTCCATACACAGATTTTCTTCCTAACTCTACCCCACATGCATTTTCCTCACCCATCTGGAATAGCACTTAATGCTGCTGGAGGATATTTCATTAGGAAAAATAGGTTTCGTTGTTGCCAGACAAGATAGAGGTTGAAATTGATGTTTCATAGTGCTGAGTAGGAGATCCGACAGCCTTCCTCTACCCCAGCACTTTTGAAAATGTGTTATGTGGAACTTAAGTGCCTCAAACTGCCATTAAAGGGGAAGATAACCAGTTAAGTGAGATTGAGAAATGCTGCATATTTCTCCCCTTCACCTTCTTTCATCTAGTCCTCCCTTTCCCTTCCCCTCTGACAGCTGTCGGTCTGTTCCATGTATCCATGCCTCTGTTTTTATTTTGTCCGTCAGTCTATTTTGTTCATTAGATTCCACATATAAGTGAGATCATATGGTATTTGTCTGTCTCTGACTGATTTTTTCACTTAGCATAATAATCTCCAGGTCTATCCATGCTGTTGCCAAAGGTAAGACTTCCTTCTTTCTCACAGCCTCATAGTATGCCATCATGTAAATGTACCACAGCTTTTTTATCCACTCATCTACTGATGGGCACTTGGGCTGTTTCCAGATCTAGGCTAGTGTAAATAAAGCTGCAATGAACATTGGGGTGCATATATTCTTTCAAATTGGTGTTTTGGGATTCTGAGGATATATTCCCAGAAATGGGATCACTGGGTCAGAATGCAGTTCCATTTTTTATTTTTGGAGGAAAATCCATACTGTATTCCACAGTGGCTGCTCTATTCTGCATTCCCACCAGCAGTGTGCTAGGGCTCCCTTTTCTCCACACCCTTGCCAGCACTTGTTGTTCATTGATTTACTGATAGTAGTCATTCTGGAAGGTATGAGGTGGTACCTCACTGTGGAGTCACAGATAGGATGACAACTTGTTTGAGTCTGCCCAAGCCCATTTTCCAGGGATTAGCACTGAAAATCCCACATCCCAGGAATTTCCTCACTCTGAGATAGTCACCTGAGAAATCATACAGTAAAGAAGCATGCTAAATTTTATTTAAATGGTGTTTTAAAAGAACACCTGACCATAAAACATTTTTAAAACAAAGAAATTGAAAATAAATTTAAAAATAGTAATCTATGGCACACACTTTGGGAAACTCTATCCATTTGTCTCCTGGCCCCTGCAATTTGTTTAGTGGTCTTTTTTCTATTGCCTTGTGTTGCAGGACATGTGGAGACCAGAGGAAAGGTCTACTGTAACCACTCGAGTCTCCTCCTGATCCTTAGACTAAGAGTACTTAAGCCTCAAGCTGGAAATGTAAAAGAATTTCTATATAGAAATATATTTCATTACTTTGTAATTGTTCTCCTTTCTCAGTCTCTTTCACAAATATTTACCTGTCTTAATGCAGATCTTTTGGGAATTTCTACAGGGAGATAATACATTGTAAGGAAAGTCTTTTGAAGATCTATATTCCATGTTCTTTCTGTATTTGCTATTGTGTAATTCTGGATAAGTCTTGAATATATATTGGGCAGCATGTGCAAACTTAACCAATGTCACCCCAATAAATTTAATTAATAAAACATTAGTAAGGAGTTTTGAGGCTGCCGTTATATAACATAGGCTTTCAGGGAGCTGTCCTCTGATCCTTCTGTCTGTAGGAACAATGACATTTGAGGGGAGAGGAGAGAATTGGACAAGGCGATAAACATGGATAGAATGGAATACAAATCTTTTCACTGTCTGCAAAGAGAAAAAGATTCAGATCCAGAGCCTCTTAGTTCCACTCAACTATTTTCTTCTTTAACCAACGGTTAGAGGCTTGATTTGGTTGAGCACATCCTATACTTGCCACCGCATCACGAACTGGGACAGGTGCCTCTCCCAACACCTGCAAATGATCATAGAAGGCAAAGCTTATTTTAGTGAGCTCCAAAGGATTGGCTGAATGAATGTATGAAAGACATTCTGTGACACTGAATAACGCATTTGTTTCAACAAAGACTTAAATTTTTCTAAATTTGGAGATATTTTTCTAATTTTTTCTAAGTGGTTTTTAGCTCTAAATATCTGAGAATTAAAAAGTACTATTTCTGACATTTCTAGCACACAGTATTTACTGATAATGCTGAAGGAGCATTCCTTTTGACAAAGTTTCTAATTTTTGTACCCCTGGGACAAGGCCAAGCAAAAGAAAAATGCAGTAGCTGCATAATACTCCCTGAGGTTACTGGGAATGAAAAGGAATAGATGGGAAAGTGCTTCAAAAGTATATTATTTTTTAGGTATGCTTCTTTTAAATCGAGCAATTATAGAAACACTGATAAAGACACAGCACTGCTCATTTACATATATACATTTACATGAATCACCTAATGTTCATGCATCTTATTTCCCCCAATGATTGGTAAGCCCAGTGTAACACTGAAGACTAATGTATACTGTCTCTAATGAAGACATTTGTGATGTGCACCTACTGCTTCTTCAGGTAGTTTATAGCCATATAGTAAAAACTTGCTATAACTCTTCAAGAAAGACATATCTCCATTTTCCAAGGAAGAAAATAAAATAAAAGATGAAGTGACTTGCCGTGACCATGTGGTTTAGTGGCATAGTCAGAATTTAAACCCAGGCCCCTAGGACTCCTAAGTCCCCCTTTTCTCCCTTGTTTCATGTGCAGGGTGCCATATATTTTAAAGGCAGGGATTTAAAATAAAACTGTAATCTTTCACATCAAAATATAGTATGCATTTACTAATTTGGTTAAAAGGAAGGTGTTGCTCTTAAGTAGGAATGTTGCACTTATCGGAGAAATATCTATTTGTTTTATGTGATGGCACCGGGTGATCAGTCTCCTGTGCGTGCACAGGCCCTCACACACAGGTACACAGTTTTCATTTTTATTCGGAATGTGTATTCCTTCAGTATTTATAGCTATTACAGTACTTATTCTTATACTATACTGGCTCTCTTGGCATTGATAACATGGCATAATATTATTGTACTTTTTTCCAGCCATGTTTTAGATGATTGAAATACAGAAAAAAAAATCCCTTTTCATGTAACACTTAATTCTAAAGGGAAGAAACAGACATACCAAGAAAATAAATAAACAGGGACATTTCAGAGGGTGATCATTTCTTTCATTACAGTAAACAGGTGACACAGTGCAAAGTGACCGGGTTTTGTGGGGAGGGTGAGGTATGCATGGAACGCCTGAAGTATAAGAAAGAAAGGTGCACCCAGATCTAGGGGCAGGGCACTCAGAGCGAAGAGAAGAGCACGTGAAAGTGGCCTACGGGAGGTCTTAGTGAGATCCAGAAACAGAAAGAAGGTAAGCATGGCTTGAATGCAGCGATTGTGCAGACAAATGCAGAAAAGGAGAGTGGACAAGGGGTAAGGAATCTGGATTATTTTCATCGTGTCATGGGAAGTCTTAGAAGGGGAGCAATGTAATCTGGTTTATATATTTAAAAGACTGCTATGGCCACTTTGTGGACAATGAATTATAGATGAAACAAGGGAGGGAGCAAAGAAACCAGTAAAGAGAATTAGTGTAGCAGAATGAGTAGGATGGTGGCAACGACGATGGTGAGAAGGTGGCAGGTGTACAGGTGTTCCATGTCTCCTCAGTTTACTTCCCATTCATTTCCTATGGACATTGGTGTGAACAAAAATGTTGCATGTCAATATAAATAAGGATCTGGAAAGGGGAAGGAAAAATGGTAACAATCTTGTGACTTCATTTTGCACAGTCAGATTACCCATACACATTCAACATGAATGAATATATAGGTTTACTTTTAAGACATGAAAGTGTTTCATAGAAAGTATCATTTTCAAAAACTAAGGCCCATGCATTGAGCCTGTTGTATTTGTCTAAGGCAATTTTCTCCGACTTCAGGAGAAAAGCAGATTGATGTACTTTGGGGATTTTCAACCAGTGACTTTTCAATAATGCCTGCATATATTGATGTTTTTGTTTTTCATTTACCATTTTAAATTTATACCACTTAAGCATCACCATTGGGATGGTAACAAATGGTAAAATATTAGAAATAGACAGCTCTGTAATTTGGCCTTTAAATGGCTTTATGTATTTATATTCTATGTAGGGTATGTAACAGATTGTGATAACAGAATTAGATATAATCTAATTGCAGCATTACTAATATAGAAAATATCATGAAACAACTCCCTTCTGCTTTCAGAGAATGGGAGTTCCGTTTCTTTCATTATATTGTTCCTGTAACAGCTTATCACCAGCACCACCTTTGTAGCAGTTCTCCTGCTTTGTCAGTGTGACTGTCCCCACAATTGCACTTTACCTGTATTTGCCATTGATTCTCACAGTGGATTTTCTTCTCTGGAGACAACGCATTTGAGAGGTTTAAAATATAAAACTTATGGCTTTCATATTTGGTTTCCCCGTTCACATAGCAAGATAGGATAAGTCACTTTCAAATACAAAAAAGAAAAAACAAACCCCAAGGCCCTCAATAGATTTTGTTCAACGTCCATGATGCTACTCTACTTTAATTCTCTAAAGCCGATAGCTTTGCACTTGTGCTGTTAGAGAGCTATATCAGCACAGCTACAATTAAACTCTGGCTGTTGATATGTCTAAATGTAAATGAGGACACCAGAGCATCCTGAGAGTGGCAGCCATAATTCACTCTGCATGTCCAACCTTAGGTGAGGACATAACAGGTGCTGTCAAATATTTGTTAAATATGTCCTTTGCATGTTCCTTCCACTAACACTTTAGGGATTATTTTAGAGTAAGCAGAGTTGATTTGGTTTTTAAAAGCTTGCTTAGCTTTTCCTCCTCTTTAACTCTGAATTACAATCTGTGCTCTCCTACAGTTCAGAGACGCAATCCCTTAGCTGAATTCATGAAGTGGGAATAGCGTTGCCCAGTAGGGGGAGCTCATATCATGCCTATTTTGTGAGTTGTGGCAAAGTGACTTGTAGGTTCCTGTAGTTAGGGTGGAGCTATTTTAACTAAAGTCAACAAAGATTATGGGTTGGAATAAAAGTTATTTCCTCCCGTTGAAAAGTTAAAATTTCCTGAAGTTGTAAATCTCAACAACAGTAAGTGTTTTGGTGGCTTTGGTTCATGAATTCGCGTGCTGTGGTGGAATATCTCAGACAGCTGAAATGGGGAGGCTTTAAGACAGTTACAAGATTTCTTTCCTGGTAGGTATTATCAATGTATTTTCCTCCATAAATAACTGACACAACACGTGGTTTTGAAGGGTTTGTCTTTTACCACAACAGGTCATTATAAACACGGCTAGCTTGGCAAGTGTGCGTGGCAGTGGATGTAGGGTGGAGTGGATACTGCTTGCCCTCTTAAACTTGTTTTCTCTCACAAATAGCTCTTAGGTTTGCTTCGGGGCCATTTGCCTTTCTCACTAAATTGGTGTCACGTGTTATCTCTCAGGCACCAGGATCATGATTAGCTAATTTTGACCAAAATCAATAAGGAATCAGGGCTGCTCCTCCCACTCCCTCTTCTCCTTCCAGGTTGCTATGGCTGTCCTGTGAGTTGTCAGCACCCTTCAAAATACTGTCTGTCAGTTTTGAATCTTGAATATGGTGGGCATCAAGCACCTCATTGTGCTGGGTGTACTTTTATATTCCCTGAGCATCTGTGTTCACAAGAAATGCTCATTGCTTACACTTGATCAAACACCCACTGAATGCCAGACACTGGGAGAGAGACCGGAGATTAACAAATAAAAGATGAACAAGACTAGTCTGTAGCCACAACAAACTCATGATCTAGTCAACTCAACACTTAGCATGTTGGGGAAAGGATGGCTCTAAATCCTATGTTTTCTTCATAGAAGAAGAGGACACAGGTGTCTCAAAACTGGTCTGGTCAGAATGTTTGACTTTCAAATCCTTCCTGACTGAAGCCAGTTGACTAATTGCTTACATTATCCATAACACATTTGAAAGTGCACGGTGCCTGCATTTGCATGGACTTTACTTATGAAATCTCTTCTGGCATAGAATTTTCATCCAAATTAATGTGCTGTTTGATGGGTTGAATCCATGTGGAGACCCTGGTGTGGAAGTGGCAGGGTGGAGGGAGGCGCAGAGCGGATGGGAGGGGGGGTGTGAAGAGGAGCCTGGAAGACGGTCAGATGTTCCCCGGTATTCACTCGGTTTCCTCAGGGTGAGCTCCACAATGGTCTAGCAATTTTCTAGCAATAAGATAGCTGTCGTATGGTTGATAAGCCTTTAGCATGACAGAGGATGACCCTAGACTGGATTCTCAGATTTAAATAGCTCTTTAGTTCCCATAAGATGAAGCCTTTTTCTCCTCTCTACCCTCAAAAATAGACTTATTTTTCTGCTGTCAGCATTACTACTGCTCATTGTTCCCACTTCAGTGCTTAATTACTATGGTATCATTGCTGCTACAGTGGCCTCTTTTCCTATTCCTTCCACATTTCTTTTTCCACGTGTCTTATTATTTCTGACTTGGATTTTCCTGCAAATGCTGTTCTATAAACATTGTCGGTCCTGCATGAGTAGCTTCAACTTCTGGGCCCCTCACTTTGCACAGGCCCCTTCCAGCGTCTATACATAACTGTGTATTTGAAGTGGTTTTTTCTTTCTCTAAAGAAGGTCCCCTAAATCGTGAACGCTTAGGTTCTATAAAAACTAGGCTCTGTCTCTGGTCATGAGTTTTAGTATTCAAATCTTTGACCCACTTTTCAGCTGTTTTGTTGTTTTCTTGTGTTGTCGTTTTGTGGTTCTATAGGGAGATGGTTGCTGTGCTGGTTATTTTCTTAATGAATATTTTTAATTTCATCTTTTTCACCCAAGCAGCTTTTTAGTCCAGAGTTGTGTCAAAAGCCAGGTAGGTCTTCTAAAAGAGTTTAAGGGATTTTTCAACAATTTTTATAAAGTGTGCCATCTTAAATCTCTATTACCAGATATTATAATATAGGAATTACCTGAACATATTCAACAGAGTGCACAACATTTAAGCCAAGCCTAATGGTGATATACACCATCAGTGTGATTCACCAGAGACTTATATTTCAGGCTTGACAGTGCATCTGAAAAGAGGCTCCTTGTGAAATCTATTCGGTAGTCTCTCAAATCCACCCACTTCACGATCCTCCCCCCACCCCCACCCCCGACACACACACACACATACACACACACACACACACACACTTGCTCCACCTCAGAGGTCTAAGGCTCTCAAAATTTTAGAAGGCTGTTCCAACAAGATGCCCCTTTCCCAGGCAGTAACATCACAATGGAAAATATCCTTGGGATACTAAGCCTCTGGCAACTATAAAGTCTGTCTAAGCTGCTGCTAAAGGAAATAGTGACCCAGTAATTCTCACTGACCCTATTACTTTTTACCATTAACCCTGATTTGAAACAAAACTGAAGTTCAAGTCTTTGATTTGGACTTCTAGCTTTTCAAAGAACTGATAGGGTAAATGACTGATCATTAATTCAACATTTTATGTATCAGGCACTTCTTCTGGGGATATGGAAAGGAATAAAACAGACAATAATCATGCTCATCTGGCAGTGAAGTTTAGCGGACCAGCGCAGTGAGGTAGGAGACATTGAAGAACAGGGAAGGACTTTTTAATGATCTGAAGAATTTCCTTGAGACAGATCTACAAACTTTCAATACCAAACACTTAGAGTAGGCCATTGTTGCTCAAAGGAATTGCTATGACAATTCTTTGCATTATTAAATTTTATTAGATATTGGGTCCATACAGAGGTTGAGCTATACAATGGCCGTTAACTGAATATGAAGTCATTAAAATTAAGTTTTATGATATTCTTTTGGGTGTCATGAGAGTAGCAAAACTAGCACATTTGATTCCCAGAATCACAGCTTCATCAAAAAGATGAGTCATGGTGAACTAAAGGGACCATATTTTAATGAACCAATCTGGTTACTGTAGCTCATCTATATTGAGCAGCAGACTGACTAGAGAATAAGAGACATTCTATTTTTGAAAAGAAGAATTAGTCCCCGGTGCTATCCTTCTGTCTTTACTCCCCTCTCAACACTATCCGCTGTGTTCCTTCTTGAATACACTCTTGTCTTTGGGGCTTGCCTAAACTACAAGTAATAATAGCATGAAAGCGTCTTGATTATTGTGGTTGCAATTCCCCATTTGGCATTTGTTAGCAAATAAGAATCACCAAATATTTTATTATGCATCTGCTATGTGTACAGCGCAGTGGGGCTAGGAAGGAATCTTTATGAGAGAATCTCTTCTCCTTGAGGAGGAGCTCAGAGTCCTTGAGGAGAATGAAAACGCGTGTGTGAAATAATCAGACCAAAGGTGTGATGGATAGTCACTCAGAAAGGAATGGTTGATCAAATGGTTTGTAGTCAACAGGGAGAACCTCAGAAGGGAGATAGGACATGAGTTAAACTTTAAAGAGTAGTTTAGATTTTGAATAGATTGTCATTTTTATCATTTTCTAATTTGCTTTCCTTTTAATTTCAAAAACATTTCCTATTGACAAATGCATAGTTCACTATTTTTATTCCTGGTTTCAGCGGATCACTTTGGGAGTAGTTTTAGTTAATTTTCTAGCCCTTGGAGAGGGTTTATACTCTAAAGACTGCATGTTGAATCTCACTGGTTGTAGATGTCCTATACTGTGGAGCAATACATTCTAGTGTCAGGGAACTACAGTGCGGACAAAACGATAGGGAAAATCAGCAATTTTCAGTCTCATCAATGTAACCATATATGATTGTTATGACTGGTGATATAATGAATAAGTGTTTTAAGGTAAATTTCAAATATATCATCTTCCGCTGAGTATCATGTAGTACTGTTTTGAAAATATGTTAATAAGCTCCAGCTGTGTGTCTTGTAATGCACTTTACTGATGGCTAAAATGCTTGGCTAGTAACAGCTGTCTTGTTTTCACAGTGGAAATAATAAATGTAGATTTACAAACGTTTCGACACACAATGCGTTAGAGGTGTAATCTTTAAAACATATATCCAGATAAGGGTTGTCCTTCAAATTTGATCTTTCATGAAACTGTAATTACACTTAAACAAAAACCCATCCATTAAAGATTTTTAAAGTCTGGTTTCAGTCTTTCTGAGAGAGCCAGTATACAATCACACAAATAAATGTCCTTACACTGTTGTGAAATCTAATTGAAATACAAATGGTATTGCCCTGCTTGATCATCTGCCTCATGCATTCATGTAAGCCCCATTTGCATGGTCCTCATACACTCAAGGTTCCAGGCTCTGTGCCAGGGAGGCACGGACTCTGCCTCTAAGGAACGTCTCACTAGTACAAGAGGACAGGTGAGAGTCTGGCAAGTGAACAAGAAAGAAAGGGCCACCTGAGACAGAGGAGATGGCAAGTAAATACATGGAAGTGTGGGACAGCATGGCATTTTCAGGGAACAACAGATGTTTGGCATGACTAGAATATAAAATGCACGCCGAGGAAGGGTGCACAGGATGCTAGAAATGTTATTTTAAGCCAGACAATGAAAGATTTTCTTAAGCTTAAAAAGTCTTTGTATTATCAAAGATTTTATCTGTCCTTTTTGCCATGGTCTAGAAGTAAGCTGCTTAGGTATACTTTTACTAAAATTTGAGAGACTTGGGCAAGAGGAACAGTGGTATAAATAAGCCTAGAAGTGCAACCTGAGGTATCAAAGTGACGTCTTCCTTTTGTATCATAATTATTTCTCTTTTGGGTCAAAATAATTAAGAGAACCACAGAGGGTACCAAAACTCACCTTTTCACTGCATTTTTATTGTTTTAATACTTTAAATGCATTATCCTATTTAATTTAAACAACAGCCTAAGTAATAGACATTCACACACACATTCAATTTTACAGATGGAAAAACTGAGGCTCAGAGAAAAAATGTGCCCAAGATCTTCAGGTTACCATGAGGCAAAGTCAAGATTCGTCCCTAGATCTGTCTGATGCCAAGGTTAATGGTTCACATGGTGCGGCCACTTTCCCTTAGTCAGACTTCATTTATGTCACCTTTGGATGACAACCCTCTGTTCTGAAGAAAATTTAAACCCTTCATTAAACCGCCCCAAAGTGTCAGATAGGAAATGTTGACATTGATTTCCCTAAATCAAAATATTCACGTTAAACATTCTGGAAGTTGCTAGGGAGAGAATTTTATAGCTATCTCATCTTCAGCTTTCTATACATACTGCACCTTGGTCCATTAATCCTCAAATTGGGTTAAAGAACAAATGGGAATTTTGCAAAGTCTCTAAGTAAGATGAGGCTTTCAAGCGTGATCTTAGGAAACCTTTCTCGACCTCACCTCCTTGTCTCACAAATGAAGGTTTTGGACTAATAATCCCAGCGGTCCTTTGCATGGCCTCAGTATTCTGTACACACTCCAAAATAAATGGCATTTAATTCTGCAGATACGGTATACGCTGGCTTAGAGGTGAGAGAGCACTTTAAGTGTGATGATTTATAGCTGCCAAATTCAGAATCAGACTCGAGAACTGCGATTTCTGTTTTTATTTTTAAGTCCTCTCATGGTCTGCGTATCTCTGGCTGTGGGATTTGTTACTGTTGATATACCCAGTTTATAAACAGAAGATCGTTCTTTAAAAACAAAGTAGCAATGTGTTTAATTTTCAAATCAATAGAAACAAAGTAATCAGGAATACCTATTAATGACATTGCCGAATGTTTGTTACTGTGGGAGGCAGTAGGGTGGAGGGGTTACGGGTGCAGGCTCTGTGGCTGAATCGGTGGGTTTAAACCCTGGCACTGCCATCTCCTAACTGCTCCTTCATTTTCTCATCCATGAAATAGTTGCTGTGCCACAGGTTTGCTGTGAGGATTAACGTGCCAATGTATGTATAGGGCCTAGAACAGTGCCTGGCCCATAGGAATAGTCATGAAATGTTGCCTGCTCTTAGCATTTTGGATGAGATCATTGATTGGAGTTGAAGAAACTACAGAATGAATGGATTAAATAAAAATATTGAAGGTGCGCTCCAAGAGGGCAAGGGTTTTCATCTCCTTCTTTCACAGCTGTGTCCTCAGCGTCAGCCTGGCACAGATTAGGTGTTCAGGAATGAAAGGGAAGGTCAAGAGTAAATGGTGTTGAAGGTTCTGTTATCCTCTTCATTCCAAACTTTCCCATGTATTTTAATGTTTCTTACTTTCAAAAACAATACACCGTATGCTATAAGTTGTATAACATGAATGATAACTAATAGCTTTGGTCTTTGACTGACTTCTGTTCCAATTTCTTTCTGATATTGCAAACAGAAGTATCTGAAAATCTTAGATAACATTTCTTTTTTTTTTTAACAAATAAAAAATAAAATCAGACCTCTACGTATTCAGACATCGCCTGGGTCTCGGCTGTCTTCTCTCTTACAGCCGTAGCGCTACTCAGCCTGCTGTTGTAGTAGCTACATGGGCAGCTGCCGGGCAGCACTGCCAACCACCTCGGGAGGCTTTAGACTCTTTTCAGAGAGAGAAATAACCTGGGAATTCCAGAAATGCTGAGAGGCCACCCTTCTCCCTTGTTCCATTAGAAGCCATGGCCTAGAAGCATAGATTCCAAATTTAGGAGTCTTACTCTGCTGCATCTAAATGTATGCCTGTCTTGAATCTAAATTTGATAACAATCTTACATACAGTCTTAGTGCTAATAACAATGCTGCAGACTTGGTTATGCAAGCCAAGTATTTATAGGATTTTCACAATTCTTTATCTTATTTCATTAAAAATCCATGCTTTCTCCTCTTTATTCTTTCCTACACAGACGCTCCCAAGTCACTGTTGATTTGCCACAGTGACAAGGACAGTCACTTTGGTTGATGAAATAATATTATTCCTCCCAATAGGCTCTAAGTCAAAACCTTGCTGATCTTTAAGGTGCCTTCCTGCTTTATACTATGTCAAATATTTTATTACTGTCTGAATGATTTTGTTGGAAGCAGAAGTTTGAAAACAAACACAAAGATCTGTGTAATACCAAAATCTGACGGTTGTCATCCAGTGGGGTATATTTTCCGGTGAAGGACACTTCATTTTTTGTTATAGGAAGAATTATTGATATTCAATTTAAAGTTTTTGGGAAGGGTATGGGAAATTTTGCATAAAAATCTCATGGGCTTTCTGGAAGGAAAACAAAATGCTCTAAAGACTTTCTTCCCAAGATACAGTGTTACAGAAACCTGTCAGAGTGGAGGAAGATGCTTTCCAAAGACTGGGGTGAGAAGAGCAGGGAAGCCTTCAAAGTCAGCTGCAGGCAGAGGGTGCTACTGTCCCAGCTTCCTGACGGGACGCCCGAGTTTCACTAGACTGCAAGTGTGGAGGACAGCAGAACCGCCTCCGGAGACTGCCTGGACGGTCTCCAGATAAGACAGAGGAAAGAATGGAACTGTTATCAGCAATATGGAGGCACATATAATATACATAGATTATTAGAAAGAGATGCTCATTTACTCATTCCTCCCAAACAAATAAAATAGATGATAAAATGCTAAAATTTATTAAAGTTTATATGAAATTCTGTCTGTGGTCCTCATAAGAGACACAGGTGCTGAAGTAATTTCTAAATAGAAACTATTCTGAATCTGTGGAATTTGAGGGGCAAATATCAGTCATATCTCAATCAGAGAATTCAATTAGCATGCTCACTGCACTAATGTGGAAAGTAAAGTGTTCACGTTATCAGTATGTTCTCGTGTACTCAAGCCATTCCCTCAGTCAGACCCATCTCTTTCTCACACGGAGCTCTGCCCTGTCTGTTAGAGATAGTCGACACAGTGTTCTATATTATTTAGTAACACCCTACCCCATGCATACCTTACATTTCTTGTTGACGGAACTCACAAGCCTGGATTCTAAACACTGAAATGTAACACGGCCAAGTCAGGTGTTTGACTCCTCTAATGAAAGGAACAAAGAGGGGCACTGGGAGCACACAGAAAATCTTCCCCATCTGCAAAAGCAACCATGTCTTTCATCTAAAACTGGTTAATGGAATTAGCATTGCATTGAATGTCTTCTGCTTTCAAATGTAAGATACAAGCATTCACTCTCCCCACCACCGTGAAAGAATATAAGCGGGTTTTGATAAAATCGTACCTAAAATGAAAAGGCTGTTTTATGTGTGTTTACTGACTGAACCTGTGCCAGCCGCTCTGGTGGGTCCCCAGTAGGCATGGCCATCTCAGGCGTGTGTGAGTGGCATCAGCACTTTCACCCCTATCCGAGCACACAGCATTTCAAACATCAGAGTGTACGTCGGCATCTGCGGCAGGTCAGCATCTTTCAAAACAGAGAACAAACACTGTACACTGTCTATAGTATGCATTTTTCATACCACAGGTGTTGATTTCTCCCCCAGGAAATATGCGAGTGGTAAACCAACAGATATTAGCTATCATGAGTTATGATCTGTCTTCTGAATGTTGATTTTAAATGATCTAATTAGAATGTCATGTGGTTGGCAAAATACACGATGGTCAGCCTGCCCAATAGTTGTTGGTCTACCATGGACAGGGTAGAGTTGACGCTGGCCGCCTGACCACTGGCCCACTCATGAGTCTGCAGAGGTGATGAGGCATCAACAGCTATGCACTAGAGCACTGGCGATGCTTCAATACATTGGCAGATGTGAAATGAATACATACCAGGAAAAATGTAGTGGGGAGTTAGATGCAAAATCATCCGTGAAAATAAGTAATTTTTCAAAAACAATACCATTATTCAGGTATATCATGCTGTATAAAATGCATCAAATTATTTATGTGTTAACATTAAGAATTATATGACAATAATATTTGGTTTAGTCTCTACATTTTTTCATATGTAAAATGTATTTCTTTTATAGATGTCTAGGATATCTAGCGAGCAAATAAACTAATTCTTAGACATGATATTACCAAGAATAATAATTCAAATATTTAAATGTAGGCTTTCTAGTGACTATTGAAATAATTTCTGAAAGTTAACATTGCCATAAAGTTTAAATGAGATATCAAATTAGTATTTTTGTGCATAAAATTCTAAGTTGTAGGGTTCTAATGGAAACTTACATATGACCAGTTCATTCTTACTGTGCACACTAATTAATTTACTGAAATAAGATTTTAATGAACTGTATTCTAAATATATTGTCTCTGCTTATAATAATAGAAAATAGTTTCAACATATCTCAATTATTTAATATTCGTGCTCTGTAGGTAATTTCAACATAGTTCTTTTGTACATATTAGACAAATATAATTATTAGTTAAGTAAACCTGATATCATTAATGGATCAGATGATTCCTTTTCACTAATCTATAATCTGTTCTGACTTCGATTAAAATAAGTATTTAGTGACCATCTACTGTGTGCAGGCACCATGCTAGCTACCTTCATAGATGTTATCACTGGTAATTTTTATAACAACCCCAAATAAATCATTTGCAGTGGAGAAGAGTGATTCTGCTCCCCGAGGCCACTCATTACTTCTCCAGCAGCTTCAAATCCTTTTTCCATGACCTCATTGTGGTATAAGATGTCTTGGTCTCTCTCTTGCTTAACTACCTTCCATGAGGTTAGAAATGATTACCACAGCAATGGTACCCAACAGCTCAGTGCCTACAAAACAAGTTAGAGGGAAATCTCGGATTCTAGTGTCTACTTTAGTCCTTTAAAAATGGAACAGATATGGAGGTGAAGATACCCTATGCTCAAATATCCTATCTTAATGCAAACCTTGCATTTAGTATTTAACAAGACAAAAGACAGCTCTTCACAGTCACTCACCGTCACCCCAGTGTTGTCCTGGGCCAGACAGTATGGATTACTGAGTTATGCATGAGATAAAAATTGGCAGCCTTCCTAGTGCACTCAGTTCTTGATTATGCATGAATGCATTATTCTTTTGCGGGTAACACATGTTTCTCCGGATTACCACCCCCTAATTGCTATTATGGGACCTCCAGCCTTCTTCCTCCCTGAACAAATATTTCCCAACCACTCTAGAAGCCCCTAAGGACATGACTCACAAGATTCCAGAACTATTACCTTTAGGCAACGTGGAACATGTATCATTTTTTTCTCCTCTCAGACCCAGCTCTCTTTGGTCATATATAGCTTAGGACACCAGGTGCAAGCCTGCTAGGGGTACAGCTTCAACCCACTGGTGCTGCCACCTGTCCATGCTACCTCAAGGTCAGACTATGTACACACTCACTTCTAAAGCCTCCTAGCAGGAGTGGGGAGAGTGAGGAGGCCATGTCCTGATGGTCGCTAAGGGGTGGCATTTCCACATATCAGAGAAAAGTTTATATGAGAACAATGTACTCTGTAGTTTCTGCTTACAGCTCCAGCCTAGAGAACTAATCTTTGAAATTAACCCCCAAACTCCAATCATCCCTTTTTTTATTTTCACTTAAAAAAAAAAAAACAAAAAACTAAAATCTTACCTTTCTCTACTTCCCCCTACAGTTTCTCAACCAGGATATTTGTTCCTAGCCTCAGGTTTCAGATGTCTCACAATTAACATGTGAAAATAGAATGCTTGGTTTCTCAAAACAGTTCTTCATGCAGCTGTCATGGTGAACATCTTAAAAGGTTCCTTGCGTCAGTGGTTTTCAAATGTTGCTGGATGTTGGAATCACCTGGAGAACCTTTTTAAAGGTCTGATGCCTGTGTTCTTAATCTAGATGATAAGTCATCTCTAGGGGAAGAAAACTCAGAGAAAAGAATGTGCTATGACCCACCTCATCCTGAACTTTCTAAAGAAAATGAAAATGTAAACTTTTACTCAATTCAGCCTTTTCTCCAGGACTATGGAGCAGTGACAGGACTTGTACCTGAAGACAAGAGAGAGGCTGGGAGAGGCTCTTCCCCCCACCTCCACTCGTGCGCTAGGATATTATACTAGGACCCAATGCAAAAGGCAAGTTGTGAGGTATCTGCTGCTTGTGCCATGGAGTAAGTGCCTAGGGATACTTTCACTGGCTTGAGTGTGAGACAAAGGACCCCGGTCAGTGAAGAACTGAGAGTGGAGCAAAGAACTTAGGATGCAGTCTGAGGGAAGGTATACCTGTTCTGTGTACCACTGTGGAATAATTATGTGCTGTGGTATACACCAAAATCTCCTGCAAGTGACGATTTTAGTTCCTGTTACTTAGATTAGTTTGTTAAACATTGTAAAGAGCCTTCAGCTGGACAGTGCTGGGCTGAGCAAGTGAGGGCTTTTTCAAGATGCTGAATGAAAGCTTAATTAAGACAAATGAGACTTCCCACACTGGTCCTTATTTTCAGGGGCATGGATGACACCAGGTTACTCCCTTTATCCTTTGGTCAATGTATGCCTATGTTTTATTGTCAATAATAATAATTTCTACATGTCACTGTTCTTGTTTGTACGTATTTTAAAGACACAGTTTGGTAACTAAGTTTCCATTGGGATAAACACAAATTTTTTAAAAATAAAAAAGGGCCCTGGCCGGTTTGGCTCAGCCGTTAGAGCGTTGGCCCACGGACCAGAGAGATCCGAGTTTGGTTCCTGCTAAGGGCACGTACCTCAGTTGCAATTTGTCCCCGGCCCTGGTTGGGGTCGTGTGGATGGCAACCAGTCGATGTGTCTCTCTCACATTGATGTTTCTCTCTCTCTCTCTCTTCCTCCATCTCTCCCTCTCGCTCTGTCTGAAGATGCAAAAATGTCCTCGGGTGAGGATAAAAAAAATAAAATAAAATAAAAAAGGTAGTGTTGTTGGTTCATTTGCTCACTAAATAACTTAATTAATTTTTCAACCATATATAGATGAACAAGATATGTCTCGAAAATCACAAATGGATCTTATTAGTATCAGCTATAAATAGTGTAAGGGAAACACCACATTGGTTTCCACAGCTTTGAACGGGAGTGTTCTATGATGGACGTTCAGGACCAGTCAACACTAGGTAAAAATAGCACTTAATGAAGGCACCAAAATATTACTTCATTGTAGTTGAAAATTAACCATGGAGTTATATAATATTTTGCTTCCATTGGATCAAGTGTTTAGTCACCTCCTTCACCAAAAAAGTGTGTACAAGTTACAATAGTAAGCATAAGATATACTTATGATGACACCTTTCTCTCACTGGAATGTGTGATCACAACACATTTCACCAAGGTTGTTTACTGTACTTCAGGGGACAGTAGTGTGTGTAACCATTCCCATCTTCATCAAAAGCACTGATTTTGAGTCCACTGCATGACGAAAGTATAGAAAGAACACCAACTAAGCTCTTACTCTGAACTTCATATTGAAGGCAGTTTTGACTCTCATATTGCCTCTCCACCTTCTTAGTTCAGAGCTCCATTTCTTCAAATATTAAAAATCTCCCAGAAGAGTATTTAGTAAGCACAGACCCCTAATAAAGAAAAAGCCCAAATGAAGCTTGAAAGATAGAACAAGCATAATTTGAGCTTTTTCTTCAATTCCCCCTTCTTCTCCCCTCATTATGCTCGTCTCTCTTGTATACACACACCCACTCATACATATTTTTGGAGACAGAAGAGCACTGCTTGCTTTTTGTGTAAATTAAATTACAAAGAAGAAAAAATGTTGATGTGAAGCTGAAATACACTCATCAGACTAACAAGTGCTTTCACTGAATGTCATCCTGAGGGACGCAGCTTCTTCCTCCCAGGGCTCTACACACGATCCCGGGGATCTTCCAATCCCCCTAAGACCTGCTAGACAATCAATAGGATTTGAAGGCAGAATTAAGGGCCCAAGTATTGTAGTCACAAAGCGATTGGTGGGTTGTGATCATGGGAAATGGGCAAAAAAATAAGACATTCTCCTGTTTCTTCTCACTTCCCTTTGTGGTTTTCTTGTCGTTCTAAAAAGCTGGAAAGGCTGTGGGACTTAGGGACCTCCTGGACACAGAAGATAGTCTAAAAAAAATGCATTTGTTTAAAATTTTCAAAAAACATCCACTCTAGAATTTGTCTTCTTTTGAGGTAATCTGTTACAGAAGGCTGCTATATTTTGGCTTTCAGTAGTAATGACTAGTTATGCCAAAAAAGGATCATAAATAAAGTCGAGACAAATGCAGTGCTTTTATTCCAGAGGCAGCCAGCAGATGCTTTGTGTGGCCCGTACTCCCTCCCCGACCAGATTAATTTTGCACCATGCTTTTACTCTGTAATGCCTTGGAACCAAATACAATTAAAATGTGTCCTTTGGCCACTTGGACCTCCTCAGATCACTCATTGTAGCATTCTTCAATAACAATGAAGAGTAAACTGTTTTTTTTTTTTAAAAGGCTCTTCTGATAGTGTCTTCCTACGCAGCTCCAAACGGACAAGGAGATCACAGGCAGGGAAATCACTGCTCCTGAAATGTTCTTCAATTGTCAGAATTCTGTAACATGACAAGTGTGGGAAGGACAGGGCAAGGGAACGGAAACCTACGGGAACAGAAATAAGTTTATTCATGGTCTGTCCATCAAGTATATGATTATACTTTCTGATAACCTCGCCTTCGCCTTCCATGGCACTCATGTTATAGTGGGAACTCTGAAACCTTTCAGATCTAGCACCTTGTCTTCAGATCGTGTGTTATATTTTGGGCAAATGACATTGTTGCTTTTCCAAATGGAATAGTAACAGAATCTTAAAAATCAGGCTTTTTTTCTTGTCGTTGCTGACAAAAAGAGCAAAAAGGTCAATGGAGCTTGTCCTTGAAATACAGCCCAAATTGATAACTCTATGCAACTTAAATGTAAGCATTAGCTGCAGTGATTGTGAGGAACACGGTGAAGCTTTCTACTCATTACAGGTAATTCTCCCAAGCTCGACAGACAGACTTTCCTTAATTGGGGAACAGGCATTACCAATGAATTTTTATGAGTTTATTTGTTCAGAATTTTTCTTCATAATGAAGTCAGTTTATTATATTAAAAATGTATATCACAACGGAAGCAGTTTTGTAAAACAGGCATTAATACAGTACTGTATCTATTTGTTTGTACCTTGGGGATGTAAGGCAACTAAAGCAAACTGCTTACTGCTTGAAACATCATAGCCATCCAGTACCTAATGGCTGCAGTGTAGGAAGTAAGGAAAATGCTTCCACTGGACCCCAATCAAGTGGTTGGGGTTGCTAATAATGAGATTGAAAGGGTCAGTTGAAATTGAATCACGATGTAGCACAATTGGATATTAATTCTCTTTATTGTTTGTTGAAAATAAAACATGAAGGAAGATAATTGAAGTGCTGTATTGGTCATTATAAGCCTTTTAAACAACTGCACGCTCCTTCTCACCCACAGTGTATACCTTAATATATGTATACCCACTGTGATTTAGACTTTGGCATAACCATTAGATACCTGTTTATATTTTCAATATGTCTGCAAGAGTTCCTGCTTGTTTCTGTAGCTACTGGTACCAATAGTCCTGGAATGGGGAGTCTTGAAGCTATTTTAAAGAGAAAGGGTGTCCCCACAAAGCAGCAACGTAAAGTGGAGTCCAATTGTGATCTTTTTATATACCCATAGTGTCTTAATGATGTCTCCTGATATGTTACTCTGGTTAAAAATAAAAACCGCAGATGAGGTCTTGAAAATTAAAACTGAAATGCTTGTTTTCTTTATTGTAATTACACCAACATTGTTTAGCTTTCACTAGCCTGTAAATGGGAAAGTAGTTCAGGGTAATCACCAAATCGTTAATTTGCCATTGGGTGCTCTTACGCAAGTTTCTCTAGCCAGCATTTTCCAACAGTTTTCTTGGAAGATATTTCTTTTTAACTGAGAAAAAGCTATCTTAATAACACACATATACATTCATAGGACTTTAAACAAGATGTACTATAAAATCTCAACAAACAAAAAAGGGAAAGGAAAAGGAGACCCGCATCTACTTGTAAACTGCCTAAGAGCTGGTGGCTTAACTGGCTGCCAGGGCTGCCGGGGAAAACAGATAATGAGGTGCGCCAGCCGCTAACGAGGACCAAAAAGCCACCGATCATGCTCTGCGGGCCCAGCCGGCTGCACCCCAATCTTGCCTCCTTAGAGGCAAATCAGGACAGTCTTTCCCTAACTCTCCAACTCAGTCACTTGTTAATGGGTCACCTCTCAAATTTTTACTTTTTAAAAAATTTGAATTATTCTTGGTTTAAAGGCTCCACACATTATTACTGGCGAGTCCCCACCAACGATACTTATTTTGACAGAAATAAAAACGCAATGTTCCGATTGAGCCTGGATGACAATACCCCGTTTTCCATCTTTTACATCTGGGGAGATTTTATGAAGTCTAAAGCAAGCTATTACTTGTACCTCAAAACGACAACAAAATGCCAGCCTTCCACAAGGTGCAAAGGCACCTCTGGCGTCAGGAGACGGAATGTACAGATGCTGCTACCTGACTGCTCCGCAGTGCACCTGTGCGTGGAGAGTGTCTCCACTTCATGGCATAACTCAGAATTGTGTTTTCGGATAACAAGAAAACCCGTTTAGAAAAAGCAGTTACCCACAAAAGCATAAACACAAGTACCTTACATTTCAGCTTACAACAGGGTGATAAGTTTGACATACATATCCAGAAACTTAGATTTTTGGCACAGTTATACTGCCAAACACACCACCACTTCATGCAAGCTTGGTCTGCCAGGTCCTCAAAGTGGCCTGACATTCTCTGTGCAAGGAACAGTTCCTCCCCAACTGCCATCCCATTCACTGGGTGGGCGACAACAGCAGGAGGGAGGCAAAGCAAGGGGACTCAAGAGGGAGAAGAGTAATACTTGATTTGGGGGGAAACCATGGGCTACTTGTGCTAAAAGAGAATCACAAAATTTTTGTGAGAACTCAAATGCCGGCACTGACTGGAATATGACCTGGAGACTAAAGACATCTCCCAGAGTCATAAATACAAGGGCCCAAACTGATATTTGGCCATTTATTTTAAAGGGACACATGAAGTACTTTTCTCTAATGGAGAAAGATAATTACAAATAGAGACTTTTCTTATGGGAACTGCTAAATAAAAATGTATTAAAGTGGTTTTAAATCTGATGGGCAGTTACTTGTTGCAACTGCAATAAAAAAGGGTCACTTAAAAAAATAACCCTGAATAACCAACTTGTCCCCCATCAATGTATACAATTAGAAAATATTTAGACACTGTAATTAGTTACAAGCAACATAAGCAGTATTTTATACTTTTGAGATTTTGTACACTTTACACAATGCAAAATGAGAAAAATATGAACGCATAAAATTCCACACAAATAGTATTTCTACAAAGTATTAAATTTCAGAGAGTGAAAGCCCCCATTGTTGGGCAAATAGATGCCAGAGTTTCATGCTTCTGTCAAATATAACTCTTTGAGTTGATCTCATTAACCATAAGTGGCATTTTCTAACAATACCATTGAGAGGTAGTATCAAGATAATAATATTCTTACCAGTAAACTCAACACAGAATAAGGAAGATTTTTTTTTTTTTAGATTTGAAAGAGTTGCTAGAAAATGTGCAATTGGAAAATAATTTACACATTCAGACGCACACACAAATTACAGGCTGTCGCTGTGGAGCTTTATAAAACTTACAAATTCAGAAAATAGGATATTCACATTCTCTCAATGAATCAAAAATGTAGCAGTCCACGTGACTAAGCAGATGACTAAGCAGACACTCGGGAGACGAGTTTGCACATCGGGCTGTAGGGAAAATGCTGTCATCAGACTCTAAAAATCTAACATAATTATCACTTAAAGAAAGTCAATGTGCAAAATTAATTAAACTTTTTAGGCCATTAATTTTTCTAGTTCTCAGATCTCTTTCTTCTTCCGCACCCATCCCCTGTGGTGCTGTAATCTAGCCCAACATAAAAAATGTGTTAGAGGAACTCTTTAAAAACCAAACCTGGAGTTTGTGTTAGTGACTTTTCCACAATATTTTTACAGTAGCCTATCTTCTTCTGAGAATAATTTATTTTTTTCCTGACTATAAAGATTTTAAAATTTCTGACAGTTGCTATGTAGGAATGGCACCTTGCATGATGGCAGGATTTCGGTTATTTTGTATTGTGTGATGTTTACATTTTTGCAAAGATTCTTTATGGTTTTATTTTTATATATTTGCCTTTATGACTCATGCTTTCAGATGTCTCATGATAATAAATACTGAAGCAAACATGCTTTGCCTCACTCACCTGCTACCATTTGGAGGTGGGGCCTTCTTGTTAACCAATTGACTTAAGCAACTGAGAAGCTACTTTTCAGTTTCTTCTTCTTCTCTCTTAAAAAGGATTCCAGTCTCTAGAAGTGTCACATTGACATAATAAGAACAAATTTGCATGACACCTGCTATATCCTGCTCTTTATTCTGAGTTCTGTAGGTAACATAAAACATTTAATCATTGCAACAACCCTAAAATATATAGACGAGAACTGAGGCACAGAGAAGTTAAGTAACTTCTCCAAAATAGTACATGTAGGAAGTGGCCAAGTCAAAATTTGACCTTGAGCAAACTGTGTCTAGAATCTATGACCTTAGCCACTAACTACTCTGTTCTCTCCTATACAGAAATTTATTCATGTTTTATTCAATTATACAGAAGAAACATTCCTAACAGGTTAAGATGAGTCCTTTTTTATCATAAGATGGACATACTACTTTTAAAGTGCTGAGGCTTTATTCATTGAAATCACTCTGATTCTGAGCATAATATAGATTTTTTAAAAAATGCTACTATCAAGTTTATATAAAAATAAATACCTTATTTAAAAGAAAGCGTATCTTAAAATTGGCACTTCACATTACCATATTCTTCTCTGCTTTCTCTCTTCAGCTTAGCATTTTATAGTAAAGTGAAATGCATATATATAAAGGTTTCTATATACAGTGATAATAGGGGCCATTCAATAAGTATAATATTTTGGAGAATACATAATCAGAGGCATAGATACGTAAATATGTGTTTTATAGTGAAAAAGTTTGGTTTAAAATTAAACTACATAGTCAGCCCTGGCCGGTTTGGCTCAGCGGTTAGAGCGTCGGCCTGTGGTCCAGAGAGACTCAGGTTTGGTTCCCGCTAAGGGCATGTACCTCGGTTGCAGTTTGTCCCCGGCCCTGGTTGGTCATGCGGGTGGCAACCACTCTATGTGTCCCTTTCACATTGATGTTTCTCTCTCTCTTTCTCTCTTCCTCTCTCTCCCTCCCACTCTATCAGAACAAAAGATGGAAAAATGTCCTCCGGTGAGGATTAAAAAAATAAAAATAAAAAAAAATAAAATTAAACTACATAGCTAAAATAAAATTTCTTGTATTAAATAATGTTAACATTAAATAGTTAATAATTAAATATTGTTAAATAGTTTAATGTTCTATGTACTATATAACATGCACTTTCACACCCTTACAAAATGAGTTTTATTCTATTAAAAATATTTATCTGATTTTCCCTTCAAAAAGATAATATTTCAGAAAATTATATCCATTTTTTCAAGTATATTAACTCATAATAATATTCATTAAAAACCTCAAATTTATATTTTCTGAAAATTCCAGAAAACTCTCAAATTGTAAATTAGTCATCATTTGGCCTTTAATTATTATAATCAGTCCATCAGAAGAGCTGACATCCATAAAGTCAAATTAGAAATAATCCCACACATGGAAGTAGGGAACAGACTGACAAACCTCAGAGGGAAGAGGAGTGGGGGTTGGGAGGAGATAAACCAAAGAATTTATATGCATATATGCATAACCAATGGACACAGACAATAGTGAGGGGTGGGGGGTAGGGGGTGGGTAGAGCAGGGAGCAGAGTGTTAATGGGGGGAAAAGGGAGGGACATCTGTAATACTTTCAACAATAAAGATAAATAAAAATAAATAATCCCATAAATTAATATGATATTAAATAATGAAACTATATATGTTAAATGACCTATTTATTGGAATTTGGAATATTATTTTCTCTCTCAATAACGTAACTGGAAAAACTAAATGAAAGCAAAACAATGCTTCATTTGTCCTTACTACATTTATACGTTATTCAACCTTTTGTCATTTACTTTCTCACTCAGGAACAAGATGCAAACAAAGTATTATCAGATCAACCTTGAAATACCCACACACACGTGCACAACACAAATATATTAATTTAGCCAGTTTTATGATTGTTTACAAAACAAAGGATAGAATCAAGTTAGAAGCATGGAAAACAATTCCGTACAAACACTGTTGGAGGAGAGACAGGTGAGCTGAAAATGGCTTCTCTCTCTGTTTCTCCATTCCTGGACAGAGAAGGGACACTCGGAGAGAATGGGAGATAGGATGGCAACAACAGGATGGAAGAGTGTACAATCAAACATTTTAAAATGTCAGATTAATCCATTTACCAATTCCTCAGTATCATACCCTTAACAATTAGGAAAAATTAATTTTAATACTAATCTTTCTTAAAATACAGAAAGAGGAGGGAAATTATTCCCAAGTTATATTTAACAATGAAATCAGAAAATGAGGTGATGATGATACCTTTAGGAAGGACTGGAAGTCCACATGAATGAGAATTTTTATTGTTCTCCTTAATGCACTTAAACAGAAATTTCTCCCCAAGTGATATGTTTTTCCTACCAGATTAATCAGATTTATAATTTTATAAGTGTTTTGATATCAACTGAGTTTTCCAAATAATCCAATAATACATGTAGTTATTTTTTAATATAAGTGCTGTGTAAACACATAGCTAAAAAATATTTTAATGGAATACAGGCTGGCCTAAGAACAGGACATTATGAAGTAAAAAGTCAAGTGAAATAAACCGCTGTAATGTACGTATGATCTTTCATTCTAAATTAAAAGTGACTATTGAGAATAACACTAAGACAAGACTCTAGGTCTTCTATTCTTCAACAAACCATTTGATAAATACAGAGGCTGCTACAAGGTGTTTCAACAACTCAGAAATCAGCAAAAATTTGTAGCTGTCATGGGGATACTTAAATTACAGAAAGAAATAGATCAGGATATGATGAATATAATTCATTTTTCTTGAAGTTCAACTGATGCAAGGTTAAAGCATATTTATAATATGAATGTCTACCCACCCATGATATTAAAAAAATGAATACCAAATTAGTAATATATGTAAATTAGGCAAATCTTGTCATTGAAGTCCTTAGCAAATACAATAAAGTTTAGCTACTCACTGATGATTTTAATTTTCCCATATGGTTTTGCATACATAAATATATGAATAAATATATTTATAAAAATGGAAAGCTGTTTTTTGTTAATTTTTGTACTTTTTAATAGGAACAAAATAAATCAAAGTGAATGCAATAGCCCACATACATTAGACATTATCTGATGTGTGAAAAATTGCTGTAATGCTGAGCAGCGGGCCACACCTTCAGGTTGTAATTTGAGCAGTTTACAAATGCCCAGCTTTGCTGCTAACTCTAAATTAGAGAAACAATAGATCTGGATTAGATTAGAGACACAGATCAGGCAAACAAGTGGACCATGTGGGTGTTTAAAAAAAATTAAAAGAGTAATAGGGGTTGGTAAGGTCTATGTTAAAATAAAGAGTTCATGCCTTGTCCAAATGAGCAAGTGAGGTCCTCTAAGAGTTGTCCTGTGTGAATTTGTATCCACACATGCTATATCTGATTTTTCACAGGAAGCTGAAGATCTAGATTTTTATACAAAGCTTCCTAATTTTTAAATGTGGGCTAGTAATATAAACATTGAAATCATCTAGTGGGCCACAAAAGTACTACTGTCAGTTACTAGTTTTTGACTTTCTTAGACACCTGTTGTCCTCAGTAAGTAGGCTAAAATCTAATCAATTAGGGGATTTGTTGGTTGGAATCTTGTTGCGTTTTCTCAGTCATGGGTTTATGACTATGAAGTAGTCAACTGTGTTTTATTGGTGGTGGCTTCTAACAAATGATAGCTCCTTCAGTCTGTAGATAAGTCTGTCTTTCGGAAGTGCACTAGATCCCAGATGCATACTTAATACATTCTCTCAGTTCTAATATTCCAGATCATGGATTATTTTTATAGTTAAGGATTGTTATGGTTCACAATAGAAGTTTAAATGGCTCCAATCAGATAATTTAGTAATTGCTTCTCTCACCGTTTGTCAATCTTCAGACAGAATTTTTGCCAGAATAACAGTAAGGAACAACTATTTTTATGGTACAAATGAAGGTACACTCACTCATTGCTTCATGGCTTTAGAATAAGAAAAATATGGATGGTATCCTCAATGTTTTAAAGTATAATATGATCTTCAATCCAAAAGGCACCACATTTGGTCCACTGAGAAGTAATACATTCACCAGAGTGATCTCCATATGCCAGATTAAGTTCATTGTTTCTAGGAGAGTCCATGTTTTCAATCTACATGTAACAAACACGTGATAACTAACATTCATATAATGCTTAAAATTTATAAACTACATTCTCATATAAGATCATAGATACAATATTTTTATCCTAGATATAATAAAAACACACATGAAATTATTTCTTTACCCCTTTGATTCCCCAAAGAGGGTCTTTTGAAAGTAACTTAATGGATTCCTTCCTTATGTTTCCTGGGAAGACTTTATCACCTGAAAGTTATAGTTTTTTTCTGGTTTATATTATCACAGTATAATAACATAAACTTGATTCTACAGCATTTTTTTCAGTTGCATTTATTCATACAAATCTATGAGGATTTAGATGTTTTATGTAAAGGACTTCACTTGGTGTTCTGGAATATAGATGATAGCCAATAAATACAAATATCCTTAGTTAACCTCTGTTTTGGCCACTTTCTTTCCAAATGCGCTTATTTTATCCAACTTATTTGCTCATGCCAATTACTGAAACAAAATTCTGATCACGGTAATTCCATAATTCCATACTCCAGTCTGTGCTGTGGGTTCTTCCTGCCTCTGGAAGACGGGCGTGGCTTTTGCAGCCCTCTCTGAGCCTGTTTTCATTGCTTCCCTTTTATCATCATGTTAATTCAAACTAAACAACTTTCTGTTAAGCTTATCTCTCAGATTGGTATCTTTGCTATAATTTTCATCATTTTAGCATCATTTTACTACCTCTTTCCGTCATCAATTATATCTTATAGAAATCTTACACAATCCCTGGGACCCAGTTCACTGAAGTGTTTCTACCCCACTTCCAAAGCACTGTGTGGCTCTTAAATCATACCTGTAAGTATTGCAGCCTTAAAATTAAAGAAATACACACCTCAGATCACAGGTGTGCTTAGGATAAAGACTTTATCCCAGTTACTTTTGTAGAGGGGAGGTTGCCTTCCACACAGTATATGTTCAATAAATATTTATTGAATTGACTTAGTAGCAACCACAAGAGCCATTAAGACCGGTTTCCTACCCGATTCAGAAATCCCCTTTACACCTGCCCAACCTCTGGCAGAAACGTGAAATCTTGTTACTTCATGACATAGTACTTTTTGGTTGGAAAATTGAAAGTATTCTAAAGTTCTTTCTTGTTTTTCCATCTTGCTCTCAGCCTTTCCTGTGGAATTTAAATATTAAAAATTTTCCTCTTCTACATGATGACCTTTTAAATGTTAATATAGTGCTTACCCTAGTCATTCTCTTCTCCTGTTAAACCTCACCTGTCTCTCACCCCCACCTTCTTTTTTTCCTAATATGACACAGTTCTGGTCAGCCTCTTTTTAAATGTTGCTCATTTTCTTAGTTTGCTTCTTTTTAATGAGGAATCCAGGACTAGACTGGATACAATGCTCTGTGAATGATCTGATCTGACTAGTCCAGGGTGCAGTGAGTGCCATGCTCCTGCAATGCAGTCTACAATGATAACAACCAAATGTTGTGTATGGCTTAGAGTGAGCTTCAGCAAAGCACAACTATTTAGTGAGTGACTGCTATCTGCCAGGCACCACAAGTCCTTGCACGTATGTTATCTCAGTAAATTTGTAATTGATTAAAGCTTCCAAGTTGTTGTCACATGAATTGCTGTCAAGGAAAGATCTGTCTTCAACATGTATAATTGCTATTCCAACAAAAATCTAAGCGTTTTCATTTATCCCAGTTAAATTTCATTATGTTGGCATTGTCGCATCCATTAGCCCAGTTAAATTTCACTACTTGGGGTTTGCCTCATCCATTTAGCCTGTCAAGATCATTTATATCTTGTTTCTGGTGTCAAAGATAGTAGTCAGTTTTCCCAGCTTTGAGTCAACCGTGTATTTGATAAGGACACCACTTAATTTTCAGCTAAGACACTGATAGAAAAACTGTTGAACTGAATGGAATAGAGCCAAGGAGAGAAGCTACTTCTGCTGTGTTCATTCTACTGATTCATAATTACAGTCTCTAAGGTAGGGCTCTTCTGTAGCTCCAAATTTACCTAAATGTTCTAGCATTGGTTATACATTCTCTGTCATAGCTATAGGAACATCATGAAATGTCATTAAATGATTTAGATAATGATAGAAATCCCATGAAATATGAGATTGGCTTGGTGTGCCTTACTCTGAGTGCATTCTTGGTGTTTGTTTACTTACTGGGTTTATTTGGTTTACCACTTATTAGAGGTTCTGAACTAATACTTTGACAAAGTTAATAATTGTCTGACAACTCTATGGATTCCGTTCTTTGACTTTTATCCATTTATGAAAATTGGGTCATTTGCTCACATCTGATCTTATGGGATTTCCTTTGTTCACCATCATTTCCCAGTGATTACCCAGCATGATTTGTTTCATAGCCTTTCAAATGTAATTTATCTGTGTCTGGACTTGAACATTCATTTAAAGAGGCTAAATGCTCGCATAACCTTTGCTTTTATTTTGTGCTTCAATTACCTCTTTATGATGCTGTCTTTCCTAATGTGAAGATAATTCTCCCAGTGGAAAGAAATGTAAGCAAACCACCATTTTATCACATTTAACAGTATATCATTTTCCCCAAACAGCGATTGTACGTATCAATTAAAGAATCTTTTTACTCTTATATAGTATTTATATTTATTACACATATTTTATGCACATTCAAAAGAAAACTCTGTAGTGTCCTTAGTATAGATAAGGAGTATCAGACATTTCAGCCTCTTGGTCCTATTCTTAAAGATTGTTGCTTCTCTTTTGTATTTATCTTTGATTATATGTTCTTCCCTTCATATTTTGCACATTTCTCTTAAATAGAAACTCATCAGAAGAGAACCCTAAGCAACCACACTGGTTTCCTTTTATTTTCCTCATCAGTATCATTTGTTGTTGTATTATCAGATTTTTACTTTCTACCTTCTTTAAATTTTCTGGCCATGGAACCCCCCAGGGGGACTATGATAGCTGTTGCTTCTTAAATTGTTTTTTGATATAATTTCTTAAAACTTAGGTATTCTTTAGTAACCTTATCTCAACTGCTAAAATGTCATGGATGCTTTCTCTAAGAGTTTCCATTATTTCAGATTCTCTGATAAGCTCCTCTTTCCTGGTAAAAAAAGAAATCAGGAATAGAAACTTCCTTCATTGTTTTATTTTCAACCTGAGGAATGCTGTTTCAGCAAGACAGACCATTTCCAGGTGCTCTTTATTAGGAGAAAGGGCTTTCTAGTAAATGTCCAGGTGGCAGAATTTCCAGTAAGTTGCCTCTTCTAACACTTGTGTGATTTGTGTAATAAAACATCTGTGTCATACAAGTACTTATTAGAAATGTAAATTCTGAACCTCAGCCAGACCTGCAGTATCAGAAACTCTGGAGGCGAGTCTCAGCGATCTATGTTTCAATAAGCCCTTGAGGTTATTGTCCTGCCACTAAAGTTTGAGAACAGCTATTGTAAAGCATCATCCATGCAGAGTATTATCTGTTAGTCACGTCTGTTAGTTCAGATATTGCCTATTAACATCACAGGTGTATAAGCAAATGCGCATCATCTTACCACATAGTAGAATGTTCCTGCCTTTTCTATTGACTTGTTGCTTTTTGTTGTTGTTGTTTGACTTATTCAAATGTTTATTGAGCAGCTAAAGAGATCAAAGGTGTTTAAAATGTGGTCAAAGATGTGAAGTATACGTAGAAAGCAAAATAGTATAAGGTTCACTGAATCACAGCAGTCAAAAGAAAAGTGCTTTAGGACATCAAGATGAGATTTCTTCCAGCCTGGAAGGGAACATGGGTGGGTGGCAAATCAGGAAAGGGGATTGAGATTAAACTAGAAGACTTCAGTCTGGATTGTTGATGATTCTCAGTATGGATTTTATCTCTCCTTTTTTTCTTCCCCTATGTTTGGACTGAATTTACCAGTAGTGCCCAGAACTATTCAATGTGCCCTTTTTCCTTGCATTTTTGCTTTAATGTCTTGTACAGAACTAGATCCTTTCAGGGTTTTAGGAGTTGTTATTTTTTTTTAAGGATTCTGATCTTTTGATCTTGGTGTTGATGGTTTTGAGTCTTTTCCACTCTGGTTTGATTTTTGTGACTTTTTGGCTGGAGTATTTCTTTCAGATGTCTTTACTAAAGCTTTTTTCTCTCTCTCAGCTTCCTCATCAGCAAAATTATCATCATCATCAGCAGCAGCCAGTTTTTTCTGTGGAACCTTGTTACCAGGGCCAGAATGCTTTCCAGACATACTTAGCAGTTTCATATCCTATTCCTCTTCATATTATGACTCTGCATCTTCCTCCACAGCTACTCAGTGCTGTCCGTCCACTAATATGCCCAGGCCCTGAACTACACTACAGCCATAGACCACAGCTGTTATTTCTGGACCAACAGTGGTGTGATTTCAAAGCCACCAAGGGAAAACATTGGCTGTACAGGCATATTCAGTTGCCAGGGTTACTGTATTTGGCCTGCTGTCCTCATTCATTGCCTCTGCTTCAACAATGTGCAGTTAATTCTTTCCACCACCCCTAAACTGACCATTCTTAAAGATAATTGGTGTTCATTTTCATCATTATCCACCTTACAGTAATAATCTTTGTTGCACTTTAGTTCACAACCGAAAAGAAATTCTAGGGCCTCATGTCCATGTCCACCCAATCTTCCATAGGGTGGTGGCATGCACTAGGTGGGAGAGAAGGCAGACAGAGATACATGACTACCGTTCCACAGAACAGACGTACAGGATAGAATCACACCAGGGAAATCTGACTTGTTTCTTTTGAAAAAGGAGTCTTCTATACCACAGACAATTGCATCCCAATAAATATTCTGATACCTGTAAGATAACTAAATTTCTAATGTTAAATTGCCAATGTTTTCAAAAAATACGTTACCCATTTGGTTCAGTGTATAGTAAAGAAATACCTGAGGCTTTTCATGTAGTCTGATTCACTCAGGATAGTTTCCTCCTGGGAACTTCTTGGCACCCTCTCCACTATTGCTCCTGCTGGGACCATAACATCTCCCTTTATTACCTGCTCTCTCTGCTTCCAGAGTCCCCTCCCTCTGATCTGTTCCTGGATGAATCAACCTGAAACACAATTCTAATTATGTCATTTCCTTGTTGGAAATTCTTTGTTGATTTTGAACTCCTCAGATTGGCATTTGAGACCCTCATGGCATCACTTCAGCCATCCTCTTCAGAATTTCATGTTATGACTCCCTTCTTGATGGCCCACACTTTAGTTCAATGGGACTAAACATTGTTCCTGAGACTCTCTTGACCTCGGAGCTTTATTCATGCTCTTCCTTCCTCTTGGCATGCCATTTGCCTTCATTTCTAATTATAACCCTTACTTCACATCTCCAGGTACCCCACCCTTATGAATTCCTTTCTGTGTAATTTGGTTGGGCGTCATTTCTTCTCCTCTGTCTCTGGTGCACACTAATAGAACCTAGAAATTTGTACTTGATGTTCCTAATTATACACTACTTTATAAATATATGATTGAGGGCTTATCATATACTGTTATTAAGAAGAGACTTCTGCCAGGCTGGTGTGGCTCAGTGGTTGAGCGTCAACCCATGCACCAAGAGGTCACCAGTTCAATTCCCAGTCAGGGCACATGCCCAGGTTGTGGGCCCGACCCCCAGTGAGGGGCATGCAGGCGGCAGCCAATCGATGTTCTCTGTCATCGATGTCTCTATCTCTCTCCCTCTCCCTTCCTCTCTCTCTAAAATCAATAAAGAAAAATTATTAAAAAAAAAAAAAAGAATAGTTTGGCCAGTGTGGCTCAGTGGTTGAGCGTCAACCCATGCACCAAGAGGTTGTCGGTTCAATTCCCAGTCAGGAGGTTGTGGGATTGGTCCCCAGTGGGGTCCATGCAGGAGGTGGCCAACTGATATTCCCTCTCATCAATGTTTCTCTCTCTCTCTCCCTCTCACTTCCTCTCTCTCTAAAATCAATAAAGGAAAAGAAAAAAGAAAAAAAAAAGAAGAGACTTCTCATGCATGCTTTGTCCTTAACAATATTTGTGGAATTGAAGTAAATATCATGCTGTAACAATTCATAATTTCTTTTATCCATTTTTTATTTTCTTTTTATTACCCTTCTGAAATTATACAAGAAGCAGACTGACAGCTGTCAGAGGAGAGGAGGCAGGGGGAGAGTGGATGAAAGAAGTTGAAGGGATTAGCCAAACAACATATATGTATAACCCATAGACACAGACAACAAGGTAGTGATGGCCAGAGAGAAGGAGTAGTTGGGGCTGGGTGGAGAGGGGCAAATGGGAGAAAATGAGGACATCTGTACTGGTGTCAACAATAAAAATAAAATGAAAAAATAGAGTTGAGAAAGTAAAATATAAATCAATAATACAAATTTCTCAAATGAAATAGTTACTTCCAAAGTGTCTAAACAGGAAATCCAGACTTTTGCTTCCAAATTATTTGAAATTAGTGTTTAATACAATAATATATTACTTTTTTGGTGAAAGGACCCTTGAATATAATGTTTTTAGATAAGTCTAAAGTTAATTGTTTACCTTTGAATGATGACTTGTCTCCAAATGGAAACAGGTGGAAAATACTAATTAAAAAAACTTTTTGTTATAAAGTAACGCAATAAATATATGTGTGTGGGCGTACATGTGAGAGAGAAAGAAATTGGGGAGGGGGGAAGGTGGAGGTGGGAGAAAGGGAGGGAGAGAAGGAGAGAGAGAAGAAAACAGAAAGAATTCACAAAGAATGATTTGTCCATAAAGGCCTTCACTCTTTTTCCTTCTGTCAGTAATACCACTATCACATACTCAATTTAAGTGGAAATGTAGCACATTGAATATAAAAAAATAATTATTTTTGTGCAGTTGGTGTGGCTGAGTAGATTCAGTGTTGTCCCATGAGCTGAGAGGTCCTGGTTCGATTCCCGGTCAGGACACATGCCCAGGTTGCAGGCTCGATTCCCAGGAGGGGGCTGCAGGAGGCAGCCAATTGATGTATCTCTTCATATCAATGTTTCTGTCTCTCTTTCCCTTCCTCTCTCTCTAAAAAATCAATAAAAACATATTTTAAAAAAAGAATTCTTTTATTCCATATTTACATACAAGTAAATGATAGTCATGTTATAAAATAATAAATTATAAAAAATTATTTTCAAAAGATCCCATGTGTTTGGACAGTATGTTGTAGAATTGAGAGGTTTTATGAATCAAAAAAATGAGAGATAGGGAAACCAACTTCATGAAAATAGGGGGAAAGGCTCAGCAATTAACCTTAGGATGAAGCATCTTTCCTTTCTTAAGGTGATCAACTCATATTTAAGTCTTTAAATGGAAAATTACTTGTATTTAACCTTTGATGATTCAGAGAGCAATTTAATTGTAATTATAGCTAATCCAATTAAATGTGGATTATAATAACTGCTAAAGTAATAGGTCATGAAATACTGAGTTTAATTAGTAGATTCCTATTTATTTTGAAAAAATTGAAAAATACTCTTCTTAAAATATTATGTGAAAACTCTTTAAAATTATAATCTAAACTTAAATTTGTGAAGGCTGCATTATTTTAAAATAAACAAACAAAGAAAAAAGAACAATCCCAAGAAAAAATGGTATAGCATGAAATTTGGGGAAATTCTGAGTTCTTAATTTTATATTTATTGAATTTAAATTATTATTTTACACCCTCAATCTTGAAAGAAAAAATAATGTTAATTTTTAATTTCCTCTTTCCCTAAACAAATTAAAATTGTTAATATATACACTGAAATAATAATAAAAAGTGGTAATAATAATAATAGTATTAATGGACAGTTTTACGTTTTAACATTACAAATCACAATGCAACACAATCTAGGTCACCTATACATTACATCTGTTTGTTGCATATTTAGATGAAACCATGCAGTTCAGTTAAATTAGACCAAGTGACCTATGTTAAATCAGATGAAATGTTTTAATGTTAGTGTAGTTTTCTTTTTTTTTTAAGAGCTATGGAAACAAATACAAACAAAGGAGATCTTTCTCTTAAAAATTAATGATTATTGCCCGGCTGGTGTGGCTCAGTGGATTGAGCATTGTCCCATGGACTGAGAGGTCCTGATTCCAGGTCAGGGCACCAGCCTGGGTTGTGTGCTCGATTCCCAGCAGGGGGCGTGCAGGAAGCAGCCGATCGATGTCTCTCTCACATCTGTTTCTATCTCTCTCTTCCTTCCTCTGTCTCTAAAAAATCAATAAGAACATATTTAAAAAAAATAAAATAAATTAATGACTATGGGTATGGCAAATAATTACACAACTAAATTAAAGGACTGCTATATTTTGGGCATAATATAGATTTTACATTGTGTTGTGCCTCAGTCTTTCCAGCTATTCCTACAAGTCTATTAAAAAGATCTACATTCCCACAGATGTATACATTAAGGTCAAGTCCTCAGGCTGAGAAATTCTGGAACAATATAGATAAATTATTGATCATAAATATCATATTTCCTTAATTCTATGCTACAACATGGTCATATTTCAACATTTTTGAAATCAGGATGCATCTTACAACTGAAATGTAAGAACAAATATTAAGTCTTCAAAGTCTTGCATGGGAGATTTTTCAGGGTGACAAGAGCTAACGTATTACAATGTTTTCTTCTAAAAGTGTCCTCTTTCCTTGGATAACCCAAGAACCACCTACTCCATGGCCAGAAAGATACTACTATTATCTGAGGATAAATCTATTTCTTTCTTCGTATTTTTTAACATACTGGGGGGTAAAATGTCAGAATATTTTATTTTCTTGTCTTTCAAATTCTCCACTGGGTTATATTTTCAAGATGACTTAGAGGTACCCTATTGAAAGAATTGGTAGACATTAAAAACAAACAATTAATCCAGAATATACGATTAGGGAGCTCTCAAGGAGTCAATTCTAAGGCCTGCATGAGGATCCTAGGATTCCTCGTAGTTTATTCAGCCTTGGCCCACCTAGGTACATAGAAATATAAACTGGCACCAGAGCTAAAATACCTAATTTAGGAGCCCCAGGCCAGAACATGTTAAGATTACTCTGTGCTCAACACACACATATGGGGCATCCAGGAATGTCCCAGAGGAAATATGTCGCTATTGAAATATATATTATGGCAATACATATCAGATTCACAAATCACCCAGAATGCATCATCCGTGCCACACACTGGGGAGTTCCACCACCTCCTGGGATGCCGAATCGTGCTGCTGCAGCACTTGGAATGGAAATGCATTTCCTGCGAGCAACAACCTCCCATGACGAAATTGCTTTCTCCTTCAGCATTTGGAAGCTGCTGAACAAGCCATAATCAGGGTTTTCTTAATGTTTTAAACGGGTTTATTATCAGAGTTGCATCTTTCTGAAAGCTTCAGGCTTCATTACACTGTTAGAAAAAAATTAGCGTATTGTACCTGATAAGCTTCTGGCATATTCAGAATCTTGCAGCCTTACTAATGCTGACTACCCCAACGCTTTCTTTCTTATTAAAATTGAGTTGCACAAGAATTAAAATATATGCTGTTTGTCTACTTTCTTCTTGAGATAAGGCAGCAACTGTTAACTTTTTCGGAAGTTAATTTTCTATCGGCAAATTCAAGTATTCATTTTTAGCAGATCTATTCTCTTGTCAGAATATTATGTCTGATTGTACAAGAATGTATAAAGGAAAACCAATTTGCGTATGTTTATAGTAGGTGAGATTAAAAATAAATTCGAAAGTTAAAGTGATTTATTAGATTATTTGTTAGTAATCTAAGTTAAAACTAAGAATATTATATTATGCTAATGCTGAGTTGCTACTTCATCTGTCAGTTTTAAAATATTTTTTAAATTGAGTGGTTTATGCAAATGAAAAATATATGTATAGACATTGAATGAAAATAGTATTTTTAGCTTTTTGAAAATAGGCTTTATTTAAATGGCAAATTAAAAGAATCATTTCTGACAGATGCAATTTATTTGGACTTAAGTTTAATTAATGAAAAGCTAAACTTACATAAAAGACTGAAAATTGCAATTATCTGAAGTTTAAAGTTAAAGTTGCAAATCAAGTTTGGAAATATGATTCATATCACTGTTCCACACTGTAGAATTGTGTAACTTTGCGCTAAGAAATACTACAAAACAGCCCAGATCTCTGTATCTCTAAACTTCAAATTAGTGAGTTGCCAAAGAGTATGTACATATGACATCATTGTTAAAACTAAGATTAGAAGGATGTTAAACTGTAAATTATATTGGGTCTTTTTTTGTTGTTGTTGTAGCTTTAAGGATTTTTGCTAAGCTCAGACTCACTATTAAGAGGAAGAATAACCTGCAAATATAAAGAGATTGTTACTTAAAATGCCTAGAAGTTCTTGAATTGGCATATTTAGGTCTTAAATTTAAAAGATTGGGCTTTTCAATTAATGTAACACTAAAATTACAAAATTTTAGTGTTGCTCCATTTTTTACTTTAGACACAGTCAACTCTGTTCTTGTCTTGCCTTGGGAGCACAGTGTTTCAGCATTTGCCCCAAATAACTGCTCCATGCCAGCAAGTCATCGACTTTTCCAAAATAAATATAGGGACTTCTAATCTAGTTCAAAGAAACTAAACAACAACAAAAAACTCCATTGTTGATTTCTTGAATGTTCCCCAAATGAGTATTTTTTACATTTTGGATTTAGTAAAGCAAGAGGTAGGAAAGAAGGCAGAGGGACAGCACTTACAGACAGAGGGGAAAACATTCCAACAACACTGAGAATTCACACAGCTAACAGCTGTGAACTAGGTGGCTCGTGATATTTAATGAACCCTGTATAATGTGCTGTATTGCTAGTCAATATGTGGCTCTCTGTAAGCATTTACAAAATTATACCTTGATGAATAATAAGGTTTGCTGCATTTTTCTTTCTCCTTGCTGATGGAGAATCATTTGGAAATTATCCCAGGCCATCCAGGTGCCATCAGTGCTCTGGATTCTCCCAAGACTGAGGGAGGAGCTGCAGACTCTCATCTGTCAGAAAGCCTGGTGGAGGGAAGTCCTTGACGCTGATAATCTCATTCATGTACTTGGCATTTAGCTGTCCAAGTAAGAATGCTTCACCGACACAACACATAACTAAACACAGTGGCTCTAAATTATTTTGTAAAACAACAAAATTCAAAAACCCCAAAACAAGAATTACTCCTATATTTATAAAAGTAAATAAAACAATAGGAAAATGAATGAATTGCCTACAGTGGGAAGAGGGGGCATTCTTTTAAAGCATCCAAAGCAAAGGTTTCTTTGTAGTCGGCAGGTAGTTCCACACAGTGAAAGAGGGCAGGTTCAGAGGTCTAGCCAAGCAGGGTTTTACTATTCTGGAGAAGCTACCCACCCTCTCTGAGCCTCAGTTTCCCTCACATGACTGTGAGAAGGCACTAAGATCCTGAATATAAAATACCCAATATAGTGAGTGTTAGTGATTTTCTCTTCACACTACTTGCAGACGTGTCTTTTCCTTGATCTCAAGCGTAATGAGCACGGCAGTATCTCGAGTACACCACGCTGTGCCGCGAAACCTGGAAAATGCAGTCCATACCTTCAGTCTGGGACTAGCCATGCTAGTTCACCTGTTATTGCTCTCATACAAATCCTGATGCTTATTTTCTGAAATATATCAGACAGTGTCTTCATACAAATAGTTGAATGTATTTGAGATACCTGAATAATTTATAGTACTTTCTTTGTTACCCAACCTGTCATGATTTGGCAGATGTATTCACAAATTGGAAATATTTCCATAGAAAAAAATGGTAAGTTATTCAGATTCTACTTTTTGCCCATCACCTAATTAATTAGCACAGTATATTAAGGACTTGTTTTATGTATAAAGTAATATTCAACTAAATGTAATGAATGAAGATAAAAAACATTTCAGAAAATATTTATGAATATCTCACTTTTTTTGTTTGGAGGGAGAATATTGCTTCTTTTTTAAATATATGAATAATCGACTGAATTTTTCCATTTCCATCTGGGTTTTAATGGATATGACCATGTTTATTGGTATTTTTTTTAAAGTTGTATTAAACTTACTTTAAAATATTTTACTTTTCTCTGAATTTAAATGAAATTATTAGCATACTTTAAATTTAAGAGTATTCTTGGTGACTTTAAAGATTAATCTTTTTAAAAGATGTCTAATAGAAACTTGATACAATATAAAATAGATTATCATACAAGAATGTTTATATTTCTATAGTATTATGGATATATTAATATTATATGTATAGTATTATATGAAGTATACTCTTTATTAAAGCTATGAGGAATATATTTTTTAACTTATAGATGGATTTTCCTTATTATATATTAGCTTGAGAATAATTTTATCTATTTTACTTATTTTCCTATCTCCTCTCTACTACATATATTTTAAGTCATGACTTCTAGTTTAAAATAATATTCAGTTAGTCTGAAAAGGAGGGAAAATTTTCAAACCTGTAAGACACATTGATTTCCAAATGATTATCCTTCCAAATGACAAAACTTTAAAAAAAAAAAATTCTGTGCTTTACAATTTCATACAGTGGTGTTGTTTGGACAAGGAACGGTGATGACCCTTTCATGGTGTGCTTTCCCAGTTAATTGTCTATTTTACGAGAAGTTTGGTCATAACAGCTTTTCAGAGGATATAAGGCACTACTAGCTAATGAAGAAAAGTTAATTCTTGACATAAGTAAGAAATAAAAACAGTGCTATTTGCAAGAGGCCAAACAGGTCTGGAGTGACCAATATCTAGTCTTCAAAAAGGATGTGCTTGTTGGGCAATGAGGACAGATAATGAAGAATAAGGAAGCACTCATGATCTGTGATAAAGTTTGAAACACTGGAAGAATATACCTGTGTTTTCTCTTAGTTTTATGGTCAATATGAATGACTCTTCTGTCCTTACATGTTTAAATTCCATCTGGTAGGTGTCAGCCAAGAAACCCATTTTCAACCTGTTTGTTTGTGTTTTCTGTCATCTGGAAACTTTTATAAGTGTTCAGTCAGCTTCTCTGAGGTTGGCTGAATAAATTTGCAATACTTGCTAACCATATCCATCCAGAAGATCCTGACAGTTTCACAACTGTTTCGGGGATCCAGATAATATTCTCAAGAATCTTCATTTGACCCAGAAAAGGTGTGAAGCATCTAGATCTGAAGAAGAAAGAATGTGGCATTCATCACGGCAGCCAGCCCTTTGTCTGGTGACCCACAGAACCCCATTAGAAGGTCTTCAGTAGGGGGAAGCTTGACTGCATTCTCGGGTTAAGGAAAGGTGATGCAGTTTGTAACTGCTGAGACAGGGGAGATGAGAAAGAGATGGATAAATCAGTTCAGATGAAGCCATAAAAAGAAAAGAGTGTGAGTACTTTCTGCTGTGGTCCTGTACCCCGTACCCTCTCCAATTTGCAGACTAGACATTCATTTTCATAATGATTGCATTCATGCATGTTTATCTCAAACTGCTGCAAGTCAGCTGATTACATCCCAATGCCGCTGGATGAGAGTTATTACCCAGCAGCTCTGTAGGTTCAGCGTGCTTCAGTTAGGAAAGAGTGCAAGGTGCGTTTAGGGGAGCAGCTGATTGGTTCCTGGCACGAGGGCCGCTGAAGGAACAATTTGCAGCAGTTTTACTCTCCTGTCAGTGCCAGTTGGCAAACTAATGGAGATGATGGAATGAAAGAACAAAATGTCACAACAGAAAGGAATGACTTGAACATTCAAACATTTTTCTTATTTCTCATAATCCTTCTGAATCAAAATTAAATCAGTCTACAAATGAACCCACTCGATATTGAATAAAAGGCAGCTATCTGCACAATTTTTTTCCAAGTAGGAAAATCGATTAACATTCTTTTGACCATTAGCTTGTTCTAAACATCATTATGTTTTGTAATAACCCAGAGAACTAGTTTATAAACAGGAATATTGATTTTAAGAGAATAAGTTTGAGTTGAGAATAGCAATTGATACAGGTGTCGAAATCTTACATTAAGGATCCCCTTGTAGTGGCTCAGGAGAAAATCAGCACCAAGGTAGCAAGGTCAATTTTAAAGTATTATTTTCTAATAGCAGCTATAATACATCTCCCAGTTGTCCTCCTAATACTGATCGTGTGGATTCGCTGTATAATCTTTGTCACTACAGACTACACCAGGAAAACCAATTCTGTGTACACATTATAAGTCATGCTTTTCAACTTCAGAGATTTAATAAGTGTTGTTGACATCCCATGATTCACTCAATTTTAATTTTTTTAACCCAGAGAAATTACCTCAATTTTTGACCCTAGAAAGAAAAAAAGAAAACGATAAGTTTATCAAAACAAATCAGAGAAAATCAAATTAGCACATCACATCAGAAGTTCAGCACAAGATAAATAAACGTGAAGTGGAGGTGCTGCCTGACGTCACAGATGTTGCCTCCGCAAATACACTAAAGAAAGAGTCTTCAGAGGAACAAGACACCAGCCATAGCACGTCAAGAACGATCCTCAAGTGACTCGCCCTAGGTGGAAACATAATGTTTTCCTTCATATAACTTTACAGTGCAGCTATGTGGTGGCTTATTCATTTTTCTCCCATTTGGTATAAAGGAAAATTGTTTCAACATTTAGATGGAATAATAGATAGATAGCTTTATCTGTCACATGGCTGCTATGAAGCCCAGAGCCCTATTGGTGTGCCTTGTTATACATACACATCTTAAAATAATATACATCCTTAATTCCATCTCTGGATTCTGATCTGATTCTTAAATGCAAACTTTACACCTTTGCTATTCTTCTATGTTTTTCTGTATTTATAAATGATTAAATCACATTGAATAAGGCGATCTTAAAATTCTATCAATCTATTGCTGCCAGATAGTATTCTTTAAAAAGGCATACATGTAAAATAAAGGATATTTTTATATCTATGTAGTGCTTACATGCATATTCATTCTATAAAGGTGATCCTCTGATCTCATTATGCTACATTAAATTAGTCTTTGGACCAAGAAGATGCATGCATTTACCTTCATAAATACACTTGATTTCATTGCCTATTGAGCGCTACAGAAGCCATAGATTGCAGTCCCATGAACTGGATTTAAAAGGACCATAAAAATCACATAGTCTTTGGCAGGCCTAAGCCACTCCAAAAGGAGAAATGCCTATCCCTCTTAAGAAAATCCACATAACTTACCATCTGACTTTATTTCTGGAACCTTAAAATAAAGCTCCTACATTGGCACAGTCTAAATTACTCTGACATCAGTTTTAGCAGAGTGGAAGTTAGCTATTATACACCAAAATATTTCTCTTGTATATTTCCTGTTGGAATGAGTCCTGTTACTAAGTACTTTTTTTTTTAGCACTAAGGAAATCAAATTCTGTTTTTGCTTTTTCACTGGAGAGTACAGGGGTGTGCATGGAGAGGGGCCAGGTTTTATTACGGCTGCCTGGTGCGTATTCGTTAGGGAGCAGAGCTACTGCCACTTCACTCTCCTTATCCAGCCTTTCCATATCATTTTCATATTTACCTTTGGGATGCTTTTAGAAATTTTATCATCATTATCACTGCTTATTGTAGGCTCTCAGCATTTCTCTCCTAAACAAGTTCCTCTCAGCAGCTCTCCCCATCCTCATTCTCTTACGTGCTGTTCATACTCCTTGTAGCTACAGCTTTATATTTGACATCCCAAACTTTGATTGTGTTACTTCTCTGCTTCAAATGTCAATAGCACTGAATTCCCTACTGGAAAGGGAAGAGGGAAGAGGACTAAAATCTTTAGAGTCGAGTAGAATCTTGCTATCCAAGTGAGGTCCTCCAGCCAGCAGCATCGACATCATCTGGATCGTGTTAGAGATACAGGATGGAGACCCCCACCAACTGAAGTGGATGAAAGTTGCATTTTGTCCAACAGATTATCCAGGTGAATTGTTTGTACATTAAGACTTGTGAAGCCCTGTTCCAAAGGCCACCGCAGTCTAGCCCTATTTGTCTGTCCAGCCACCTCCTTCCACCTCCTTCCCCTCCCTCCTTCCAACTTTGCTTTCACTGGCTCTCATTTCTCTGAACACAGGACGATCTTTTCATGCCTCCAGCCCTTTACATACAACGTGGTCCCATTGTCTAAAATTTTCTTTCCTGAATTCTCTACCTGAGGAACTACTGCAGGTGCTTTATGATCAAGGCCAAATATTTTCTCATCTGGTGTTTGTTCTCAAATTACAGCATTTGATAAATCACAATTAGTTTCCTTTTTTCTGATGGCACATTTATATATTTATTTTTAGCACTTATTACATTATGTTGGAATTACCTGCTTACATATTACTTTCCTTCACTAGATTGTGTTTTTAGTTCCCTGATACCTAGTAGAATTCAAATAACATGTAGGGCCTTGACAAATGGCTGTTCAAGAAAGCCATGGATGGACACTGTAAGGGTTCTCTACATCTTGTTCAAGGCAAATAAAAATAAATGTTCCTGTGGGACAATTTAAACAATTGTCTGTGGTAGCCTTTAGCCTTTAGGGATCTAAAACCGACAACACCAGGGCCAAGTTGATCCCCCGGTCACTATGATTTAAGCCAAATTGTCTTTAGAAATTAGACTTTACTATAGAGTTGATAATATTTCTCAATAAATTTAACTGAAAACTATAAGGCAAACAGTCTATAGGTGAAACGTACACTACTGTAATGTCACGAACAGCTGATGTTATTTGGATCACATGTAATGTCAGACTGGTACCGTCCAATTGTACGCAAGAAGCAAGATCTGCATTCCCAGACAGATCTGCAGCAGATATATTTTCCGAGCTCAAACAACAGTCCCACAGCACTTTTCAGCCCTCAATGCAAGTGCAAAGGAAATCTGCATATTTCAAAGTGCATTTAATGTGCAGTTGAGGAACTTCCACCTCGCCTTCAATTGGAAGTCATTAATCTGCAATTTAAAGACCAGCTAAAAGGCAAATATCAAAATGATCTAGTAGAATTACATAAATTCCTTTTAAGCGATAAATATGCTCAATTAAAAGCATGCGCTTATGCATTTATCTCAGTATTTGGCACTACCTACTATGGTGAAAAAACATATTCAAAAGAGTGATATATAAAATCATATTGCAGCAGAACATTTGTAATTCATTTTGATGATAGAAAACATTAACTTTGCGCCTAAATTTAGCAAATGTTATCCCCTCGCAAAGAAGAATTACTTTTTTTTTTCACTCGTAGATCTGTATTACAGAAAACTCTACGCAATTTTTATTATATTTTTAATTTCATCAACAAAAAATTGTAGACATTTAGGTTCGGTCTTGTCATACAAGTACCTACAGATTATTGTTGATTTTGCTGCTTGGCCCATGAGCCTAAAATATTTAGTCTGGCACCGTATGAAAAACTTTGCTGACCTCTGCTCTAGAACCAGACAGAGATTAAACATTTAAAAAATGGGTAGCATATTTAACAAATCAGGGCATAAAATGTAGACATTTTCAACAACTTAGAAGTTATGTTGTCACATAGTATGTTTACATATTTCCTAAATAATCTTGGCAAAAATATATAAAATAAAAATTTGTATGTTGTTAAAGATGTATATGAATTATTTTCTGAGAATTATCAAGATAAAGGGTTATAAAAACTGTATGAGAGGCAAAAACAGAAATAAACATAAAGAATATCTGAACAACTCAGTTTACTTCATAAACATTTTAAATCTACTCTATAAAGACACCTACTCTTCAGGGAATTTATCTCTTTTAAAGCAGTAAATTGTGATAAGTTTTTAAAAGCTGGAAACAGCTTTCACATTGAGGTGTGCTGAATAAGCTCTCAGTGCCTGAAACAAGCTACATAATTAAACTCAGCGAGCATCTCTGCACTGTTCACTGTGCCTCTCCTGTATAGAGGCATTTCTGAACACACGCCGAGGGCTCTTCAGAGTTGGAGGAAGAGGAATGTTTTTGTTTCACTTTGACTTGCATATACTCCTTAAAGACAAAGCAATTTTCTGTGTTGAAACTTCAATTCTCTTAGAGCTGTTGTAGGGGGGTAGTTATGTCATCCCCAGAGTTATCGCTGCAAAGTGGTTGCCTGTTAGAAACAATCATCAGAGAACATGTTGGAAAACTGGCCGTCATTCTAGGCAGTCAGATGCAGAGCATCAAAGGCAGCTGCTGGCATATACATCTGTAATAAAATGATCTCTATTCTAAAATTCTTGCTACAAAACCTTCCATTTTGACTAGAACATCCTTGAGTTTACAAAGTTGAAACTGAAAATGTTCATAATTCATAAGGTGTAAATCATAAAGGAATAAAAACAAACTATTGTCAAGTAGATTCATTTTATTCCAAGTCAATGTTTTGTTAATAGAAATCAAGAAACTTTCATTTACTTAAACACTTTTAACTTATTTTTTTTTTCTTTAATATTCTGTTTGTATCCCTGGATTTCTTTAAATAAATTGCCATATTCCTCCATTCCAAGAATTTTCACTTCTGCTTAACAGTTGACCTATTACTAATATTTTAAATTTTCTTATGACAAGTTTAGGTGAGTATATAACAATTTGATATTAAATAATTTTGTTTACTTACCATTGAGCTGATTCTAGGTCTCAGAAATAACTCCTATCATATATAGTTTATGAAAATTATATTTAAATGTAGCTTTTCATAATTTTGAGAGAGGACTGCACTTTTACGAGATTTCTGAAACAAATAATGTTTTATAACCTCAGATTACAGCCATTCTCTGAGACCCCCCCATCGAATAGTAATCCCATTTTAAAGTCTAATTTGTTTTTAAAAATTAGTTGGCTTTAAAAAATAAAATATATCAGAGCTAAGAAAAAGAATGACTTTTTGCTTAGCCTCAAAACATCTATTGGAAATATATGTAGTAGCACTTACTAAAAGATGCCGTTAGATAATAAAGTAAAAAAATACATATTATTTCAATAACTATAAAAATATTCTTGCTCTGAATGACTATTGAGGCACAGACATTTGATCTCTTGCTTAAAAGGTCTACAAATTTTATCAGCAATAATAAAATAATGCACTGAGATTTAGCATTTTTAAGAAAATTGATCAAGTGAGAATTGATTCCTTCATTTCTTACATTATGGTACTGACAATAACCTTAATTTATATTAAAATATTTCTAGCCCTGGCCAGTTTGGCTCAGCGGTTAGAGCGTCGGCCTGCGAACCAGAGAGGCCCGGGTTCGGTTCCCGCTAGGGGCACACACCTCAGTTGCAGTTTGTCCCTGGCCCCAGTTGGGGTAGTGTGGGTGGCAACCACTCGATGTGTCTCTCTCATGTCGATGTTTCTCTCTCTCTCTCCCTCCTCCTCTATCTCAAGATAAATGCAAAAATGTCCTCGGCTGAGGATAAAAAAAATAAATATATGTATATTTCTAAAATATCAGTCTCAGACCAGCTTGAAGGGACTACCTTCTTAGATATAATTAGTCACATTTTGAATAAAATCATGTAGCTGTTTTGTCAATCTGTGCAGATTAACTTCAATGAAAACTATAAAATTATTCCCTTTATGGTTATACCAGTGAGTAATATCAACATATAATATTCTATTAGTAAAATGTAGTAACTGAATTGTCCATATAGTCAATTGATTGATTCATTCATCTTCATTTTGCTTACTGAATAGCATGCATTCTATCAAGCAAATCCTGTGATTTACTTTATTAAACATATTTATTAAATTAAGCCCATGTATATCATTATATTTTTAATTTTTATTTTATTCACTCCAAGTATATTTTAGGATTCAAGATTAAAGATGAAACGGATAAAGTAAAATTATCTTCTACAAATTAGGTAATACTATGTGAATTTATTTTCACATAGCAATATGACTCTTTTGAATTAGGACTATATTCATCTTCTCCACATTGAGTTGTTTGTTTGATATCTGTTTTGAGGTTTTTGTTTTTAATGAAGAATACCCCAAACTTAGTAACTTAGTATCGGTTAGGGGATAACACACACACACACACACACACACACACACACACTTTTCAGGCTTGATACAATATTGTTCTCAAGGGGAAGAGTAATTCTAAGTAGAAGCCCCATATCACTTTTTGCTGTGGATGTTATTAAAGTGTAGAGCCCTGGCCGGTTTGGCTCAGCAGTTAGAGCATCGGCCCTCGGACCAGAGAGTCCCGGGTTCGGTTCCCGCTAAGGGCACGTACCTCGGTTGCAGTTTGTCCCCAGCCCTGGTTGGGGTCGTGTGGGTAGCGACCACTCGATGTGTCTCTCTCACGTTGATGTGTCTCTCTCACGTCAATGTTTCTCTCTCTCTTCCTTCCTCTCTCCTTCCCACTCTGTCTGAAAATAAATGCAAAAATGTCCTCAGGTGAGGATAAAAAAAAAAAGTATTGGTTGACACACTTTGAAATTGGTTGGACAGATCGAAGTTCAAATCCCTGCTCTACCGCTTGTCAGTGATGTCCCTTCCCTGAATTTCAGTTGCTATCAGTGTAATGGAGATCATAATTATACGTACATCATTAGGAAGTTGTAGAACAATAAGATTAATTGCTTGGTGCATACTAAATACTCAGAAACTGTTAGCTACTATTGTCACCTACAACTGAGCAATTGCTCATATTAAAATCACTATTTTAGCGTTTGTATTGTGTTCATTGTATAAGTTTATTTATTGGAAAATATATTTTAATTTTTTCTATTACTTTTAAGAATGCTAATTATATTTACCATCATATATATTTTCAAAATAATCTAACCAGTATATTAGAATTGATTTAATGTAATTAAATGCCATATTTATTTCCTATCATTTTTATGACAAGAGAAATTTCTTAATGAAGAAATATTTAAAACAAAAATAGGTTCAATAGTCCATGCATTCATTTATTTTTTATAATTATAAGATTAGTGCTAATTCATGTAAATTAGTTCTTTTGTTTCATTTTAACATATATGATAGCCAAGACATTCAAAAATACATAAAAATTCATCTTTCTATAGAACATTGTAATTTACCTGAAAAATATCACAGGGAGGACTACTTTGTCTATTCAAACTGCCTAATTATTAATCACTTTATTAATAGCAATCACTGGTAGAAATAAGAACAATAAAACTGAAATAATCTTTCTAACATTTGCTATAATGTCAATATTTTTCAATAGTGCATAAGCCTAGGCATTTTGAAATGAATGAATACCTTTAATAAGTGGTAATATTAATTTTAATTCCTTTTACACAACTGTCACTATTAATGAAAGCAAGTTAAACACATGAAATATATGGAATATATATTTTCAATTATTATCCCCAAAAGATACATATATGCAGAATAACAGACAAAGCATCTTAAAAAGAACTGATTCAGCTATGTTAGAAAGAAATAAGTAGCAATGAATGAGAAATTAATAAAAAAGGATATCCAAGAATTACAACAAATCTTAAAATTCTATGTTTATAACAGCTTAGCATATAGTAAATACTCAATGTTATATCTCCTGGAGAAGGTAGGAAGGGATGAGCAAGGGATGTTCAGACAAAAAAAGAAGAATAAACATACAGTTGGATTTTATTCTAAAGATGAAGGATAGTGGCTAAAAACAACAAAAATCTCCCTCCACATTTAGATACCAACTCCTTTTTCTCTTGTTTAGAATAGTCGATATTCTCTAACTCTACTACTTCACCTCCTACTCACCACTCAACCCACTTCACTTTGGTTTCCAACCTCATCTTGCCACACATACGGCTCTCTATAGGGTTCCCAATGGTTTCTGGATCATGAAATCCAATGGACAATTTTTAGTCCTCAGTTTGACTTCTTAGAAGGAGATGGCTTCATTGATCTCTTCGTCTTTGAAAACCGTCTATTTCCTCAGTATCCATAACTTGCTTGGCCTAATTTATCGTTATGGGTCTGATAGCAACATCTGTCTCTTTTGCTGGCTCATCTTCCTCATTTGGACATTAAGTATTAGCATTCTCAATGGGCAGTCACAGATTCTCTTCTCCTTTCTTTTCATCTGTTTCTTATTCTAAAAGTTTCCCTTAAGTCATATCACCCATACCTATGAGTTCAATATGGCCTATATGTTGATGGCTTCTTAATTTATGTTTCTAGTACAGAATTCTCTGAGGTTCAAACTTGGAAGTATAACTGCCTACACAACATGGCCATTGGGTTTAACACAGAAGTGATTTAAAAGCATCTACAACTTGATATGTCCAAAACCAAATTAATTATCTTCCCATATAACATCATACACATTTACTGCACACATCACAATCTGTTTTTTCAGAGTTTCCTATTTCAATTCAATTCTGCAAGCCAGAAAACTAGAAGTCATCATGGTATTTGCCCCTCCCCCATACCTGCCCACCTTATGCAGTCTAGCATCAGGTAGCATGGACTTGGCACTGGCACTCAAAGTCTATCTTGAGGCTGTCCACTTCTTCCCTTCTTCATCATCTATAAGAGAGGTAATATTATTAAGAAAGTTTTCATTAAATCCAGGGTCATCTTAAAGAATCAACCATTTATTGTTGGTTAGCAATTCAACATGCCCTCATCATATAAAAGTGGTTATAAATAAATGTCATAAGGATCAATGTACTAAAGAAAAAAAATAGCTTGAGGGGATGAGAAATTCATAACAAGTGGCAACCAGCAATGTGTCAATGCAGCGAAAAAGGATTTGCAGAATTTAGCCGGTAGTATATTGTATGTAAATCAAATAACATGGCTCCATGGATTTTTAAAAAGCACAATTTAGGATGCATAAATAACAATATACTACATGGACTCATACTAATTATTTATTACACATAGCTCTCATTGATACATTATATATAGTATATAAAACTTGCCTTTTTTTTTTATTAATTTATTTTTGTTACAGATGTTTCTCATTTTTCCCCCATTGACACCCTCCTCCTCCACCCTCCCTGCCCCATCCCCAGTTTTGTTGTCCATGTCCATTGGTTATGAGTACATGAGTACAAGTTCTGTGGTTCATCACTCCCCTTCCCCACTCCTCTAGCAATTGTCAGTCTGTACCCTACTTCCATGTCTCTGGGACTACCCTGTTCCTCAGGCTGTTATGTTCATTATATTCCAGAAATAAGCGAGATCATATGATATCTGTCTTTCTCTGCTTGGCTTGTTTCACCTTTTTTTTTTAAATCCTTACTCGAGGATATTTTTCCATTTATCTTCAGATAGAGTGGGAGGGAGAAAGAGAGAAGGAGAGAAACATCGATGTGAGAGACACATCGATTGGTTGCCTCCCGCATGACCCCCATCAGGGCTGGGGGCTGAACTGCAGCCGAGGTATGTGCCCTTGACTGGAATCGAACCTGTGACTCTTTGGTTTGCGGGCCAACGCTCTAACCACTCAGCCAAACTGACCAGGGCAAAAAGTTGCCATTTTAATCTCTTTTTTTTTAGTGTACTATTCAGTGGCATTCATTACATTCACAATATTGTTCAACCATACCCACTTCCTATTTCCAAAACTTTTTCATCACACTAAACAGAAACTCTGCTCATTAATAATAACTGCCCACTGGTAAATTCTGTCTCTGTGACTTTGCTTATGCTAGATATTTCACATAACTGGAATCATACAGTATCTAACTTTTTATGTCTGGTTTATTTCATGTGGCATAATGCTTTCAAAGGTTCATCATGTTGTAGCATGTATCAGAATTTCATTGCTTTTGTATAGCTGAATGATATTCCATCTGTATGTAAATATCACACTGTGTTTATTCATTCTTCAGTTGATGGACACCTAGGATTGTTTCTGCCTTTTGACTTTTGAGAATAATGCTGCAATGAACATTGACATACAAGTATCTGCCAGAGTCCCTGCTTTCAATTCTTTCCAGTATATACCAAAGAGTGGAATCACTGGGTCATATAATAATTCTGGTTAACTTTTTGAGGAATCACCAAACTATATTTTAACAGCAGCTATACCATTTTACATTCCCACCTAAGAAGTCCAGGAGTTCTTCTCATTGATCCCTTTTCAAGGATAGTATTACCATAAAGAATTGGTTGCAATGGATTAACAAAGATTGCTAAAGAATTAAAATATAAAAGTTATAAGGCATAGCACAATGTCCTGGAAAAATCTTTTAGTCCAGAGAATGCTAACATTCATTTTTATTACAAAAAAAATTACTTTTATGTTTAAATAAAGTCTTGTTCTTTATAGAGGTGGATTATACTAATAACCCCTATGAGTATGACATGCGATTTAAATTGCTCTTATAATAAAAATTTTTTCTGATAAAGCCACTTTTGTTGTTGTATTCAAGCTCCATGTGACCAGGATACTAATTTTAAGCTTGCTGGCTAGATTAATAGTAACCATTGGTAGAAATGAGCAGTTAATCACCTACTAGGAAAACCAATTTAATAGGTTGACCTGTTTGAACTAGCTAAGATAAATTATCACATATAATGGATGACTGGCTAACTATTTGCTTCTTTTTTCCTCAATTCCAGAAGAAAAAAAACTTTTTTTTTTAACAAGTTTTTATTTTATTTTTTATTTTTTTTGTTTTTATTTATTTTTTTAACTTATCTTTATTGTTGAATGTATTACAGATGTATTACAGATGTTCCTCATTTTTCCCCCATTGCCCCCCTCCTCCCCATTCCCGCCCAGTTCCTGCCTTTCCCCAAGCTGTTGTCTGTGTCCATTGGTTATGCATATATATATATATATATATATATATATATATATATATATATAACCAGATAGAGTGGGAGGGAGAAATATATATATATATATATATATATATATATATATATATATATATATTCTTTGGTTTATTTCTTCCCACCACCAACCCCCCTTCCCTTTGAGGTTTGTCAGTCTAACAACCAATTTGTACTTCTTAATCCCTTCACCTTTTTCACCCATCCCCCCAGCCCCCACCCATCTGGTAACCAACAAAAGTTCTCTGTATCTATGAGAATGTTTCTGTTCTGTTTGTTCATTTTGTTTGTAGATTCAATTGTTGATAGATAAGTATTTATTGCCATTTTGTTTGTTCATTTTTTTTATCTTTTTCTTCAAGAAGACCCTTCAACATTTCATATAATAATGGTTTGGTGGTGATGAACTCCTTTAGCTTTTCCTTGTCTGGGAAACTCTTTATATGGCCATTGATTCTAAATGACAGCTTTGCAGGATAGAGTAATCTTGGTTCTAGGTTCTTGTTTTTCATCACTCTGAATATTTCTTGCCACTCCCTTCTGGCCTGCAAAGTTTCTTTTAAGAAATCAGCTGACAGTCTTATGGGAACCCCTTTGTAGGTAACTAACTGCTTTTCTCTTGCTGCTTTTAAGATTATCTCTTTGTCTTGAAACTTCTGCATTTTGATGATGATGTGTCTTGGTGTGGGCCTCCGGGGTTCATTTTGTTTGGGACTCTCTGTGCTTCCTGGACTTGTATGTCTATTTCCTTCACTAAGTTAGGGAATTTTTCTGCCAGTATTGTTTCAAATAGGTTTTTGATTTCTTGTTCTCTCTCTTCTCCTTCTGACACCCCCAAGATGCAAATGTTGGCACGCTTGAAGTTGTCCCAGAGGCTCCTTACACTATCCTCATTTTTTTTGGATTCTGTTTTCTTTTTGCTCTTCTGATTGGGTGTTTTTTGCTTCCTTATTTTCCAAATTGATGGTTTGCTTCTTGGCTTTACCTGCTCTACTATGGAATCTGTGTAAGCTATTCTTTATTTCAGTTAGTGCCTCCTTCATTTCTGACTGGTCCTTTTTTATGCTCTTGAGGCCCTCACTAAGTTCACTGAGGTTCTCACTAAGTCCACTGAGCATCCTTATAAGCAGTGTTTTGAATTCAGCATCTGTTAGGTTGCTTAACTCCATTTCACTTAGTTCTTTTCCTGGAGTTTTGTTCTGTTCTTTCATTGGGGACCTGTTTCTTTGTCTCCTCATTTTGGCTGCCTCCCTGTGTTTCTTTCTGTGTATTACTTAGCAAAAGGGATGGGGCTAGCTGAGACCAGATGCTGCTTGTTTGAAAGAATTTAGGAAAAGCTGAAGCAGGATCCAAGACAGGCCAATCCTATGGTAAAGCAACTGGCAACAGCTTGTGTGGGCCTGAAAGTTGGGTGGGGCGGGGCCTCAGGGAATCACCAGGGCAGGGCACACAGTGTGAGCCAGGTTGCTGGAGTCCCAGATATGGCGGCGTCTACCAGCCCAGGGAAGGGCTCACCAAAGGAACAAAGGCCTCTGACAGCACGTCTGTCCAGAAGAAAGCTGCCTCTCCAGCCCTCGCTCCAATGCCAAACAACTCAGTTCTTCCCCATATGACTCTGGTGCCTTTCAAGCTGCCTCCTGCACGCGGGAGCCTGGAGGGTGCAGTCGGAGTAAGTCCATGCGCGGGCCCTTTAAGAGGAGCTGCCGGGGGCTCCAGCCGCCTCAGCCTCAGTTCCTGCTGGTTTTTCCAGCCAGAAGTTATGGGACTTCTCTTCCTGGCACTGGAACCCTGAGCTGGGTGCCTGGTGTGGGCCTGGTGTGGGCCCCTCAGTCCTTAGGGAGGACCTTCCCAGCCGAGGTGTCCTCCTAATTTTTATCCGCCACACGTGGGTGTGGGACCAGCCCGTCGCGCCTCCGTCCCTCCTACCAGTCTCGATGTGGCTTCTTCTTTAATTTCATAGTTGTAGGACTTCCTTTCAGCTCGATTTCAGGCGGTTTTGAATGATGGTTGTTCTGTAGTTTAGTTGTAACTTTGATGTGGTTGTGGGAGGACGTGATACCGCGTTTACCTATGCCGCCATCTTGACCAGAAGTCCCAGAAGAACAAAAAATTTTAAACTTTTGTACTAATCTATCAAGATATCATTGAACTTAGTTTATAACAGATATTCATAATGATATTATTCAACAGAATTTATGTTTTAATTTCTTTAAAAAGCAGTGATATGGTTTCTATCTTTCGTGGAGAATGAGAGAGGGAGAGATTTATAAAGCAAACAGAAGACAAACAAGATGATCTCTTAATTTCCCTTCTTGCCTTGTGAGTCCTTGACTTTGCAACACTACTGATACATCGAGGCAATTTTATTGGCATAATGACATGTTAACAGTCTTAACAGTTTTACTGTAGTATACTCACTTTTACTGACACGAGAAGAAGTCACTTCAATTATTATATTTGGGAAATTAACAGAGACTTCAGTGTTTTATAAACATAGAATGAATATCTTGTGACAAATCCACTTTTTCCAAGTCCACAGAAAACCTTGATCCTTGTTTTGATAGACTATTTTATCAGCATATATTATATCAATTGGGCACTTCTGCTTCAGCAAAGCTGCCTTTCTATAATTATGGTTCTTAATTTCCCACAAATGGTTGTATCTAGCTTACCTATTTACACTGATATTCATAAGATTTTGAGCATTGTTTTAAATAAATTTGAGAATCTTAAAAAATGTCTCTAGTAAAAGAGAAAAGAGAATTGTCCACGTGTTCTAGTTGAAATAAAGACGTTCAGAAGTTTTTGGTTTTTGTTTTGTTTTTACTTTTATACTAACCCATCAAGATCTTTTATTCTCTTGCGATGTTGAGGTGCTGAGAATCTAGTGGTCTGTATATGAATTAACAATCCCTTAATCCTAAATGTCTTTATCGTTGATCTTAAGTGTTTTAACATTAATATAATTCATACTTTAACATAGATAATGTCATTTCTTTACTCAAAAGCTTTTAATAGTTTCCCAATAAACAGATAATAAAGTCCAAACACCTTAGCCTTTTTTTTGAATGTTTGGATATTGTTGCAAATTCCTTTCCAGCCTTATATTTTACTATTGCTTATCAAATCCTCAATGCATGAAATAAGCCATACTATTTACTCTGCTCTGATCTTTCCAAAGTATTGTGTGTGTGTAATTCCCACCCATTGGAAATGCCTAACTCCGTGATTTCATCTGTAAAAGCCCAACCCATTATTGAAGTCCAATTTCAAGGCCAAATGCCATCATCTCCATTAAACTTCTACTGGTTCACTGAATGGGAAATAATTTCTACCTCTCTGCTACTACTAGACTTTTTACCACCACTGGCATGCTTCCTACATTTTGTCTGGAAGTTGGGTTTTTATGTGTCTTAGTCTTCTTCTATTTATGAGCTCCATAGAGGCTGGAGCCATAAATCCTTTATCTTGAGATGTCCCAAAGCACCCTCCCCACCTAAAAAAAGTGTCATGCAGACAGGGAATACTTCAAATATTATTATTTAAAAATTTTTTTCCCTTTATTGATATTTAGAGAGAGAGGAAGGGATAGGGAAAGAGAGATAGAAACATCGATAGGAGAGAACATCAATCGGCAGCTTCCTGCATGTCCCCCACTGGGGATTGGGCTCACAACCTGTGCATGTGTCCTGACCAGGAATCGAACCAACGGCCTGTTGATGCATGAGTCGATGCTCAACCACTGAGCCACACCAGCCAGGCCAAATATTATTATTTTGAATTGGATGGAATGTACATTCTCAAGTATAGATTATAAAAGACCATTTTAAGGAGAGTATAATTTCTTCTTCATTAAGTAAAATAATTAACAAAGAAATACTAAATCAGGAACCTCTTTTGAAAATGACATAAGCTAGTGTTATTCTTTCAAGACAGGAAGAAACATGAAATGTTTCTTAAAATAAACATTTTGGTTTTAAAATAACTTTTTTGGTTTTATTATGAAGTCATATGTTTATCTTATGAAATAATGAGAAACAAATCCACAACAATAACTCTGCTTATACCTGTGTTACCAAAGGTAAGCCCCAGATATACCAAGATACACTTAAAGCCCCCAAAGAGAACATAATTCATGTATTTTTCTGTAGTTTATGTTTTCTTAAAAACAGTTTATCATGACTTTGTTTCTATATCAATAAATACGGTTCTCAAATGTTATTTTTAACACATGCTTAACATTCTTTTCTTGTCTATATAAACCCTAATCTTGGACATTTCAAATACTAATTTTTAATTATATCTAAACCACTTTAACCTTCATTCATGTAATGTGATCTTTATGCTCATCTTTGTTAGTGTTTTAAAGTTCCTAATAATGACTTCCTTAACCATCCTGTTTCTGACTCAAAACGCATTTTCTTAAGTACTCCTCAAAATGGGGATATGTCACAATTCTTTTCAACTTGAAAGACATTAGATGAGGTCCTCGCTAAAGGAAAAATAATGTTGGGTTAAGGATGTAATAACTTAGGTTCTCTTCTATCTTATATTTTCTACATATCTGAAAATACATGTTTTGGAGTTGGCTGTATCATGACACGCTAAAGGAATGTAGTATATAGTGACTCGATATTTAAAGTTCAGAAATGCCAGCTGACCTGAAGAAGCATGTCATTGTCTTTTAGTGTTCCAGTTCTGGAGTTAACTGCCTAGTTAAACTGCTACCTGCCACTTTCCATTGTGTGATGTTGGGCCACACAAAGAGGGTACCTTCTTTGAAGGGGGGCTGTGAGGGCTAAATGAGATAGTGCATGTAAAGTCTATTGCCCAGTGCCTATCAACTGGAGGATCTCTACACAACAGCAGCTAATTATTAGTACAAAATAGTAGCTAATAGTAGGTAATTATTTTTACCTACACTATCGGAAGATAGCTGCCTAAAATACAGGTTTATCATTTGATACATATGTTCAATAAATAGTTTTATTTATTGTGAAATGAGTTATACTACTTAAGGGGGGACATGCAAAAACATTAAACTTTATGTTCAGTTGAGGAATATTTCATGAAATATATATATAAGGCACCTCTCTATCTCATTAACATTGAAACAATTTGGTAAAAAAAATTGGTGTCATCTTGGAATAGGTCAAATGAAAAGAGTGTGTTGCTTGACATTACAACATCAATTAGATTTCATATGAATATTTAAAGGATTCTGGTAATAATTCATGTGCTAAAATCCGAAAGCAGCCTTTACAATAAAAGAAACATTTCCAGGTCAAATATCTTCACAATATTCATATATATTTTCTTGTCTTGAGTTAACATGAGGTAACAGTCAAGGTTATAATTTTACCTATAACTAACTTAAATAAGACAGATAAAACGAAAAGAACTGCCTTTCAAAATGCAAATATAAAATTAAACTGTCAAGACTTGAAATGTTCAATGAACTACATGTAGAGTACAATTTTTAAAATTCGAATAATTTCTTTTGAATGTGATAGAAAATGAATGTGTTGGCCAGAAAATTGTGACAATTAATTGCAGAATGGCTGAATTTTAATGAAAGGCTCTAAGAAAAAAAATGATGAAATGAGTGTGCTGTTTGCTTTTAAATCATTTACAGTTGAATAATTTATATTATCTTTAATTCATCCGGTTAAATTATCCATGATGAATACAGTATGAATGGAAGAGATTTAAAATTGTCAGATCTTTGCATTAAGATGTTTGCCAATAACCACTTTGTTTTTTATTACTATTTTAATGGTTCTGGATTACTGTATGAGTTAGAGGACTCAGCAAAAGTACACAATATAATGAATCTGCAGGGTTATAAATATTTGACCTACATCTTCAGACATTAAGATAAAATCTCTTATATATGTAGGTTATGTGTTCACTCAAAGAAAACTAACCTAACAGGAAATTGTTCTGATTATCTCCCGAAAATTTGACCCACACTCTTCTCCCCATTTCTGTGTATAACAGCATTCTTCAGTTACAGCATTCTGTGTAAAACAGCATTCAAAATCTTTGTATTCTTACCAAAATCCCTGAACAACTTCATTTCTCTCAGACTTCACATCTTCTCTATCAGTGAACGCTGTCAAAAGCTGCCTATGAAATATTCCCAGTATACTTCTCACAAACTCCTACTGCTTCCACTGTTACCCAAGTCACCATCATTCTCATTCTCTCTCCCCCGATTGTTAAAGTAGTTTCTTAATGGTTTTTTTTCTGCTTTGTCATTGCTTTCCTACAGTCTCTTTCCAATAGAGCAGCGAGAATGATTATTTATAAGTAAAAGTCAAAATGTGTCACTCTACTTGAAACTCCCAATAACTTTCCATTTTGTTCAGAGTAAAAGCCAGAAGTCATAAAGTGAACTTCATAGCAATATAATGATCTAACCCCTGCTACATCTCTGATTTTATCTCCTACCACTATCTTTTTTCCCCTCAGCTCTTTCCTCAAACACAAGCATGTTCTCACTTCAGAGCTACTGCAGTTCTGCTCATAAAGCAAAGGCATGAATTTCTCATATTCCTTGTCTTTCTGTTAATGACCCCACCATTGATTTGACTTTCACCAAAAGAACCCTGGAATCCAACTCTAAATGCTAACAGACTGACCACCTGACTCCACATGTAAAATAATTTATGATTTATACAACACTCTACTAGGTATTTTACTTGAAGAGTTGAAAGCAGACTTACCTACCTCCTTAAAAGCTTTTATATCATTAAGATTAGCTATTGAGTTAGAACTAGGGTTTTGTTAATATATAATTAATTGGCAAAAGGACCAGACAAAGTACAAAGGTTAGATCTGACTCCCCATGGAACTAGAAGATTGCTGCAGTTCGGAAACGAAAGCAAGACAAAGACCAATTATGCTCAGGAATAATTAGGACACATGTCTGAAGGTGAATCCAAAACCAAAAGGGTCATGCACTGGCCAAGATCTGAGCATAAATAGGACAGGATATGGGAAGAAATCTAACAATCATGTCATTGATGAATGTCCTTATGACTGGTTAGTTAGGGCTGGTAATTGGGCATAGGGAAAGGAAAGAACAGACAATTATATCTATTTGAGGGATAATGATGTTGCGATGAAGGATATCCCTTGGGATCAGAAATAACCATCACAAAAAAAAAAAAAAAAAGAGTTTTAGGAAAAGACAAGATCCAGAAAGTCCATACAGAAAGTCCATATTCAATGAGAAATTGAGTTATAAGGTAGTAAGTATGCTTAATGGAAGAATAAAATTCAATTTCCGAGTTTCTAGGCCACTAGCTCCAATTGTGGATTAGTGAGATATCTATATTCCCATTGCATAGGTCCAGACTTGATCCAGTGTTTAGGGGAAAATGCAAGTAGGCCCAGCTGCAACCTTCCATACAACAGAATGCTCATGGAGAACAATGAGCTTCACATTAGGAATAATCCAGAGGTTGCAGTTTCCAATAGGATAGTTAAGAAAAGTCTTATTGGAAAGCTGACATTAAAATAAAAACTTTAAGAGCTGAGGGAGAGAGAGCCAGAGAGATAACTGGGGGCAGAGCGTTCTAGGCCTTATCGGCAGGATTACAAGAAGGCTGATGTAGCTGGAGTGGAGAGAAGAGGGAGAGAAGCATGGAAAATGAGGTGGGGGTCAGGACACATTCTGTGGAGTTTTAGATAACACCATGGTGAGGACTTTGCCATTTATGGTAAGGTAGAATGCCACTAATTGGTTTTTAAAAGAAGAATATATGATCTCTGTATACCAGTGATAAGCTCATAAACATGACCTTAATTCCTGGACTAACCATTGCAAAATGGATAAGAGCTAGAAGAGAAGAAAATGGAAGCTTTCATATTGTTTTTATTTTTCATGGGGTAATAATCTCTTACTTCAACAATTTGTGTGTTCTGTGCTTTGTACACATCTCCCCGACTCACTATTATTTTTTAACACTCCAATTCCTTCTAATTTTTTAGATCAATTGCCCTAAAGTTAAATTAAATTACATTTATTGAGCCTTTGTATGTGGCTGGCACTATGCTATATGCTTTATATGCAGAATCTCATTTATTTCTCCAACAACTTAGAGTCATCGTCATTTCCATTTTAATAGTAGGGATACTATAAGCAGAGAACTTTGGAATTCTGGATCTTGTGCCTTGCCTAAGGTTGGCATAATACTAGTTTCATAGACCTGAAGTTTCCTGTCCAGATTTCTTTAGGTTGACTAATATTTAGTTAGGAGAGAGTACATTTTTCATGTTCAAATAGATTTCCAAGCGAGAAGACAGGGTGCATCCTCAGACATGTGTCACAGCCTCGGGTACTGCCCGAGAAGCGGTACTGTAGACAGATTCAGCACATGTGCGTTTGAATCAGGACACAGGGGTGTCTAATCTGCTCTTCTACTTCCCAGCTCTGTAAGACTTGCCAGTGTTTTGTTTTGGTTTCTCTGTAAAATAATAATATCTAAAGTTGGATACATGCCTATAAGATTTTGAGGTCACATTTTAAAAGATAGAACACAAAATTGAATATTTAGATGGAGAAAAGAGAACATAGCAAAATACACATTTAATATAGCTGACAAATGCCACAAACATCATGACTCAAGAAAAAAATTAGCAATATTCTTGTTTTATGCTTAAGAGTCAAAGTGACATAACTAAGGATTGTTGGAAAATAGCTGGGGTCAGCCCGGCTGGTGTGGCTCAGTGGTTGAGCGTCGACCCATGCACCAAGAGGTCGCTGGTTCAATTCCCGGTCAGAGCACCTGCCCAGGTTGTGAGCCCGATCCCCAGTGAGGGGCATGCAGGAGGCGGCCAATCGATGTTCTCTTTTATCGATGTTTCTATCTCTCCCTCTCTGCTTTCCTCTCTCTCTAAAATCAATAAAGTAAAAAATATTTTTTAAAAAAATAGCTGGAGTCAGACTGTCCTGGAAGTCCAGGGACCAAGCAGGTGTTTCTGACAGGTTTCCGGCAGGCACTGTTCTAGCATTACATCTCAAGCAAGACCAGTTTTCAACCTCCAAGCCCATCAAGAAATTACCTTGAAGTACACGTGGCATACATTTTTGAGTAAAAACAATCTTCTCTAGTCAGTCTATATGTATTTGTTTAATTGAATTAAATTTGAATTAAATTAGGTTAAGGCAAGTTTTTTGGTATAAAATATGAAGAGGCTGATTAAACTTAAAACTTTTTGTGTGTGTGTGGCTACTTTAAGACAATTACTAACTCTCACAATAAACGTGTGAGCAGGACCATGCTCCATTATTAGGCTAACATTTCTTTTCTGTGAGCATTTGTCCGTGACTACTGGCCATGACATAGAATGGTGTGCATATTTGTAATACACTGGAGTTATAATTATAAAAATAGTTTGAAAACTAAAAGTGGTCTACATTTTTTCTTTAATTAGATTATGTTTATTCAGAAACACTATTGAACCAAAATATACTGTTACTCCTCAGGGAAACAAAGGTGATTCAGTTGTCGTATGTAGTGTGGTAGGGCACGTGCATGACAGTAGACCTCATCCAAGCTGGATTTGTACTTGCCAATGCGATCTTGAACAATTCACTAAATATTTTTGTGAGACAGATTCCTTAGATGCAGAGGGAGCCAATGAGAGTCAATCTAGCAAAATAAATTGGGAAAAATAAATCTCAAAAGGAACACACATGTCTGTATGCTTTTAGTGCCCGAATGCGTTCAGTAGCAGCATAGTCTGAGGCATGAGATGCGATTCTGCATGTGAAAAAGAGAACATTGAAGAGAAAACCCCTTTTCCCTTAAACAGCCTTCGAAGCTGCCAGTAATTAATTTGATATAGTTCTTAAAAAACTGAAGCCAGTCTCTCCTAGTTGTGGGGTCCTGTACATGAGCCATCTGGAACCATCAGATAATTGGGACAATTTCAATCATGCTTACATAATTGTGAATAAGGAAACTCATTTTGGGTTAAGTTCAAGGGTTTGGGAAAACAAAGCATTACCAATTCAAGTTTGAAGCACAGTAATTACAAAAGATATACATGCAAAAATATCTGGTTTGAATAAAAACATGGATGTGAAAGCTGTCAGAGTCCCTCATGTCCCAAGCTTTCCAAAGAATTAGTTCATGGACTTATCTTCAAGGGGTGAAACCTAACTAGATATTACTCAGATCTTGTAAAAAAAAAAAAAAAAAAAAAGAAGCTTTTGACTACTAAAGAACGCAATTTAACTACGAGCATTACTCAAGGCTTTGAGGTCTCATTTCTAGGAAAAAAAAATAATATTAAATTGCTGTAAAGATTATAGTATAAACAACTGGAAAATATGGAAGAAAGGAAGGAAAAATAAAAAAGGTCTATTTGATTCTCCCTCAATCCCTAAATGCACTATGGATGCTACCTGTTAATATTGGAGTATATTAACCAAATGCTAATATCACTTTGAAAAGTTGACTAGTTGTGAATTTCAAAAATATAATACATCTATCTTCTTTTTTTTTTAGTTTTTTTTTTTTTTTTTATCCTCACCTGAGGACATTTTTGCATTTATTTTCTGATAGAGCGGGAGGGAGAGAGGGAGGAAGAGAGAGAGAGAAACATCGATGTGAGAGAGACACATCGACTGGTTGCCACCCACACGACCCCAACCAGGGCCGGGGACAAACTGCAACCGAGGTATGTGCCCTTAGCAGGAACCGAACCTGGGACTCTCTGGTCCGTGGGCCGACGCTCTAACCGCTGAGCCAAACCGGCCAGGGCAATACATCTATCTTTAAAAAAACAACTCTATATTAAGCACAATTTTATGCCTGGTTTCTATAATAGAAATACTCTGAAATTTTTAAATCAATTCCTTTTGAATAACTAAAGTGAATAATATTTCTCAATACTTACTCTAATATTTTTTGCAACATTCACCCAGATACATGTAATGAATTATGATGACCAGCTCTCAGAAGACATGCTTTCAGAGATTCTATTCTGTTTCCTTTCATAGGATTGCCATTTACCCAGAAGAAAAAATCTTCAGGGATTGCAGTTTTATTGAACTAATTTGCCTTTATTTTTCAAACTTTACTTTTATCATCCAACTGAGAGAAGAGCAGCAGGCTATTCCTCCAGTTCAGCTACCCTGCCATACACAAAATTAGAAAACATGGTAGAACCTTGGTTCTCCCTTGTTCCTAAAACTCTCCTGTCTAATCAGGAATCATCTACAGGGAAACTCATGGTGTTTCCTTAAAGACTTGATATTTTTAGCACTTTACCTAGTGTCACTGTAGCATTTGCCTCGTCAGATGAGGAGAATTTTTGCACCAAATTGTTTTAATTCTGAATGGCAGGCAAATGAATTCATTTGAAAACATTAATTTTGTATTGACCAAAAGTTTAAAAATTACACATAGATAAAATAGAAAAAAAAAAGTTATTTCACACAGGGAGTTCAGGGTTCCATTCAAATAAGATTTGGATTGAGACTGTTTGCTGGGTAGAATATGACCTTTGATACTTCTCACTGAATAAAAAGTCCCTTTGTTTTTTATAGAATGTATGTTAGTGTTTTATTTTACTGTGCTCTTGTTGTTAAATTCAAATTGGGTATTGTTATTTGGGGACCACTTCCTACCCGAAAGCATTATCAAATGATGATATATGCTATTAAATAGCAAGCACAGAATTATATATATTTCACCCTGTCATTGGTTAATTGAGGCAGATGTAATCGTCATTGGCCAAATGCTTGTGACTTTTCTTTTCTTCATCTTCCCTTTCCTCTAAGCTTCTGTGTACATAGAGACTACTATTACCACTTTGGTGAAGTCTAAATGTGATCGCATGTGTAATGTACCTAGAAATCCAGCCTTGAACCTGCATTTCTTCTAAAAGAATTTTAGGCTAACATAAGCTCTGAATGTGAACATATGGTCTTCAATGAGAGATTTGCACAATCCATTAAGAATAAAAATGTGAGAACCTTCAGAGATACTAACAATGGAGGTCAAAGAGTACCCAGTGAAGTACCATTGCAATATGATGACCTGTCGTTGTCTTACTCCTTCCGCTCCACCACAGGGGAAAGACATTACTTAATATTGTGATGAAGATTTATTTCATTTTGGTTAGATTAAACATAAGTAGGCCAATGCTTATTTCTCAGAGAGAAGAGTGTGTGGTTGGTCAATTGAAGGTATCTGTTGTATCATAAAATCTATTTGAAATGTTTGAATGAATTATTGTTAAATTGATACGTGCCAAGCTAACAATATATTGTTAGCAGAGCTCAGAAGGGACTATGTTAAAGAATATATGCTCTTTATAAGCATCGACTGAGTAGATAAAATATGATACATGAATTAAGAAACAAATAAGCTGGAATTACAACTAAATCAACATAATCCTATTGTATGTCGTTACTTGCAATCCTTTGCAGAATATGCTATGCACAGTATGGCCAGTGTGCTTGTAATAAACAACAAAGGGAGCTTTTTACATGGAGAAATGCACAGACAATATTTTTAGAATAAACACCAGAGGTAAAGTCACCATGCTTTTCTTAAATTGTTTAAAAATGGGTGTACCTATAAATTTAATGCACACACAAATCCAATAATTCTTTATTAAATATAATATTTACATATGCAAATAAGAAATACTAAAATATAGATGCAAGAGTATATTTGTGTTTTTTAGAACACTTTTAAAAGACTAATTTAAAGATACATCTACATTTTAAAATATTTTTTTATTTTATAACTTTCAAAATAGTGAGTACATTTGCAAACAATTACATTTATATACAGGGTTCATTTGAAAGAAACCAGTCATGCAAGAATTATTTTCTTATATGCAGAATGAGTATGTGAATTCTAAATGGCATAAAGAATAAGCTACTAGGATAGTACTCCTTAAACCATTAAAAAATTAACTTGTCTAATAAATACAGTCACATTTCTATTGTTTTATATTACTGTTTCATCTACATTTATGTATATGAAATTTTTAACTTCAGTCAGTCATCATAGTTGAAAATCTCTTCATGTAAAAAGTTCCAACTGTCCTTTGGAATGAATAAGGCCCAATTAATATTCCATTGATTTCATTGTTCATGGATGACAAACTCACAGCCTGAGCAGAAGGGAAAGTCGACTGGTGTCAACTGCTTCCTCTTTCAGAGAGCGCTCTCTCCCACATGCCACCCCCTGAGCTCTGTGCAGCGGGGTCTCCAGGTGCCGCACCCCCGCTCCTTCCGGAAACCTCTTCACAGTGTGCAGGGTGAGAACAGACTAAACCACGACAAATGTCAGAGCAGCTTTTAAGTTAGTCATATGACCTATGACTATGCCTTAACCTCAAACGGATTATGTCAAAAACTATGAAGCATATTTATCTTCCATACATTTCATTTGCTTGTTGTGGTTTCTAAATATTTTGACAGTTGATTATTTATTTACTTTATGTTTAAAGTAAGTTATGGAAGACTTTTATTCCCAGAGTGCAGGTAGCACTGGGCTTGAATTAGAAGCCCTACATGAAATACTCTGATGATATCTAACTTTGCCCTTAGCTTATCCCCAGTAACACGAAAAGTCTTTCGGTCTTTGCCTCTAAACTGAATTAGGGACAAGATTCTTTATATCTCTGTTTTGTTGTTATTGTTGTCCTTTGTCTTTGTTTTGGTTTTTGTTTTAAATAATGTTTTCTATAGTAATTCTTTTGCTACAGGAAAAGTGTCTGGTTTATTGAGTTACCTCATAATTTTATAATTTTAATATTGCCTTGAAAAGAAAATTAAAACAGTGTGTGACCTTATTTGGCATTTTAAAAAATTACAGAATTTCTTTTCAAGGTAAGAAGGATACCTGTATTTCCCTCACTGAATTATGTGATATTGCTATTCCAGAACCTCCTTGAGGACGCATTCCCAGGCCGTGTACCTAGGATGATACATGGGAACTCAGGGGAAGCACTGTCTAGCTAGAAAGATATATTTCCTTCCCTTTCTGTCCTTCACTGGAATCTGTTTTCATTTCTGCCATTTATACTTACAAAATTTTTCATGGTCTCCGATAAATATAGTGCTGAAAGAAATTGAATTCTATTCCTCTTTCAGCTGTTAATTAAAAATTATAGTTGATCCCTGAGGACTTCAGCTCAGTGGCAAAATAAATAGCAAGTTCTGAGCCTAAATAGTAAACTGTAGAGAATCAATTCTACTGCTGTCTAGGATTTTAGTTGTAAAATATTGTTAGACTAGACACTGAGCCTCAAAGCATGGACCTCTTTGTGGCTTCAGCTGTGTCTCCCCACCCAAGTTACCTTCTAATCTCCACCTCTGTAGAATCTGAAGGGAGAAGTTTAAGAGGACTTTCCTGTCTGCAGAGAAAGAAAAGATGACTCAGAACCCCATGGGAAGAAAAATAGACGAAGGGAGAGTAGGAAACAGCAAATAACTCAGAACAGACAAGACAGGAGTGGTGAGGATGGTAATTACCATGGCAGACCATCAGTGGTTGTAGGAAACCATGTGCATTTGAGGAAAGTTCAACCCTGATGTTTAAATTCAGCTTTTATGATCAAATATTGCACTGGCATGAATCTGAAAACACCATCTTACTCAAATGAATTTACCATGAGCTTTTAGGATATGAAGAGCAACATAGACTTGGTTTTGAAATAAGCTTAAGTAGTTAATCTGATAGAACTCAAAGCACTGTGCGGATTCATTCTATTTTTTAAAAGAGTCATTATGTTTGAAAAGTCACTAGGTTCCAGGAGAACATACATCCATTTGTGTTGTGAGTGGGATACTCGAATACAAATCTTCAAAAATTCTTTATTTAAAGCATATATATATATATATATATATATATATATATATATATATATATACTGTTGATAGCAGTGAGTATGACACTTGATTATTGGCAGCTTAATTTCTCCCTCTAATATATACATGAACCAGTGCCAAGTGATGTCAACACAAATTATGAGCATGCAAGAAAAACTAATTGTTCCACATTATTTTGCAGTGATTATTGATTACCATGTCCTTTGCAAATCAAGACAGAAATAGAAAGTATAATAATTCTTAGAGATGAATCTAAGTTAAGAGAGGGAAAGAAAGATGTTTCTAAGTACTTTCTTAATCACATATTAAAATTACAGGATACATTTAAAGAGCTTCAACTAAGTATGTATAAAATCATACAATTTTAGAAAATGATCTCTAATCAAATGTACACTGATTTAAGTACAGACTTCTCTTTTCAAGTATAAAATTTGTTCTTTCTATCAGAGTGGCATTCTCTGCACCAACAAATAGCTGAAAGGCAAGATGAAAACTGCCATGAGCATATCAACACACAAACACACACACACACACACACACACACACAATTCCAGATAACCTATCAACTATCTTTAAATACTATACATTTGGTAAATGTAAATTACCACATGGTAATATAAAACAATCATAGATTTGAAAATAAATATACAGAATCATACTTATTTGAAAATAAGTGAAAGAAAAGATTGAAGAGAATTCCTGAGTAGGAAAGTCAAACTTTATCATGATTCCACTTTGTTTATACTGATTCAGTCAGGAACACGAAAAAGCATCACACAGGATACAGCAAAAGTTGTCCTTACCAATAAATATCTAACCAAGCATCCAGGAATAGTATTTTTTGTAACTGAGCTTTAAGAAGAGAGAACGAGCTGAAAATGGAATGTTCAAATCCTGGTTAAATACCTGGATTTCAGATGTTTAAGTGTCTGATGAAGAAAGCAGCCATGTTATTAAGACTAACTTTTAAGAGGAAGTAGTCACACATAAAAAATAAATGATTTTGAAGAGATAGTAATATACAGAGAAATTTCAGGACATAGGTGTCACTGGACTTTGGGAACTTTAACCCCATCTTTTATTTCCTCAGTTTTCAGACACTTTGGCATGAAATGCACATGGCAGTTTGCAGATTTAATGAGCTGGAAGATTACCCTGAAATTCAGCACTGTGATAATGACCTTCAAATTAATATTTTACTTCAGATAAATTGCATTAGAAAAAAAAATCTAATATTATTGTCCATAAAGTGACATCATAAAACCAGAACGCCAACTATAGCATGAAAAACTTTCCCAGCAAATGTTACAGAGATAGTCCACTTTCCGAGTTGTTTGCTCTTTGTGTTTAGCTATGAAAATAATAGTTTAATTTAAAATGCTTGGATAAACTTATTTGCTGAAGACAAGCAAAGAAGTAAATCCTCCCCCCCCTTTTAGAAAGCCAATACTCTATCCTTTTTTTTTTTTTTTCCATGCAACTAATGGAGTAGGTGACCTGAGGGTGTGGAAGTATGGGGGTAGGGCAGGACGGAGGGTGTTGAGCTTAGCTGTTTAGTAATTACTTCACTGTCCTAACAATCTCTATGGTTTCTCTGCAATTTCTGCTACTGTGTGGCTTTTGTTTAGGCTGGGATTTATAACTCTGTCATTCAGGAATAGGTGTTTGAGAGGAGCCATTAAACAACCATCAAAGCATTAAACAGCTACACACGTGGGAAACTCCCACATGTACCGAGGAGCTGGCTACCGAGAATCCCTCAGCCTTGCAGCAGGTGTGATACTACTTAGGGTAGGAGTCTTGGGAGCTGGGAGTTGAGAACGTCCAAAAAACTGGAGGCGAAAGAGCAGGCAGCTTGAGTGTGAGACAGATGCTGCGTTCACCATCTCCCACGTGTAATACTTACAACACAGTAACGGAGCATTAGAGTTTGTGGCACGCTTAGTGACAGGAATAGAACCATGAAATTGGTAATGTCTTGCCAGTTTTAAAATGTAGATGAATAACTTATTGTCAGAGCAATGAAATCTATAAAAAAAAATCGTGTATAACTAATGAGATTCCTGGGCCATCATACTTCTCTATTCAGTTTCTTACACTAGTTTGGCTGTTCAACTACCTGTGGTACTTGGCTTGCTTATTTTCAGAATTGCTTAACACTGGAAGAAGTTCATGTACAAATGCCCATGTCTGCGTTGTATCCTGGAGGTAACGCGCAAATTTGATGGCACCATTAAGTTATTCCTAGTGTTTCTACATCAATTATCAGACTTCTTTGAATCATTTTTATATAGAAAACATGCAAATTAGCTTATGTCACACATTGTGGAGAGAGAGCCTTGGAATGGCAAGGTGTCAGAGAACTGCCATCTTGACTGATTGTACTCCTGGCAACTTATTATGATAATAGATTGTTTTTTATTATATCACTGCATTTGGCTGTGATGATATTTAACTACAGAAGATTAAAGACATGTCATGATGCCAGAGAACTTTATGAATGGGCTAGTGTATTTTGTCACACTTAAAATTAGCAAGCCAGAAGAGTGATAAACAATTCTGGGAAACCTCAGAATCATTCCACTAAAGAGTGCATGATTTTTTTTTTTTCTCTTTTGGCATTTCCTTTCATTGTTGAGCCAGTAAGTGTTTACTGTTTATATTTTTTGTGCTAGCACTAGGCTAAGCCCATGGAGAACATTTTATCATAAACATGACTCTGTCCTTAAAAATCTGATAGTCAAGTTTGTATAAGAAAACATGAAAGAATACAGGATAAGACATACTATTTCTAATTTGCATGCTACAGAAAGTAAGTGATATTTACAGAAAAGAGAAGCAGATTAGTAGAGATAGAATTATATAAGACAGTTTAGTAGTCAACTGGTGGATGAATGGAATTTCATTAAGAAAAAAAATTAGATGGGGAAAATAATGCATAGAAGAAGAAAAATGTGGTTATGCAGGGAACGGGAGACCCTTTCTTAAGCGTAAAGGTTACTATGTTCTAGGCATTGTGTCACCCAATTTACATGCCTTTTGTTGTTTAATCCTTGCAGTAGACATTCTCCTCCCAATTTTGCAGGTAAGGAAATAGAGGTAAGGTAGATTCTATAAAGTCACAGAGCTTGGAAGCAGAATAAGTTGGATTTAACCCCAGCCTGTGCTGTGCCATAGCACATGTGGCCTGAGGGAAAATCAAGGCACACAGTGGATGCTGACAGGCTCAGTCTAGGGTGGTGGCTGTGGGAGCAGAGAGGTGGGCACAGATCACATATGCTGTTCTTGGGGAAAATGTTCAGGGTTATCTGGATATGGAGAAAAGCAAGGGGATTGTCAGTGAGATCTAAGGTTTTACCTGGAAGTTAAGTTCTGACTTTAAGACTCACTGGGGAAGAGAGGGTCGTTCCTTCTCTTAGATCATATACTCTTTGGAGTTAGCAAGGAACTTCAAGAGCAGGATTCTTTGCCACTGACAGGCCAATATTCAGTCATCCTCACCTTTGGGAGAAAAAAAGCCTGGGGTTGTCGGTCCCTAGACTGTTGACCTAGTTTGTCTATTAAAGTAACTAGGTCAAGCAGGAAGAACGGATGAGTGGGGGTGGAGAGAAAGGCTTTACCTGAGCCTAGAAGGATTTTTTTTTAAAGAAAAGAGGTTAGGAAAGGCTGTGCGACAGTCCAGGGAACAGGAGTTTTGTCTTGATACCCTAAATTCAGTGACAAATTGGAGCAATTAACTAATTCAATCCCCAAGTGTCACTTTTGTCTCGATTTCAATATGTGTGTGTGTCAAACAAATACCTACCGAGTGCCAACTATGGTACGTGGCTTAAAGGATACACATAGAAATTATACCCAGATCCTACCCTCGAAGTGTTCACTGAGAATGTTGAGGCCTCACAGCGACAATGAACCCTGCGCAGGGGCCAGGGTGAACATGATCGATAGCCCCAAATCGAGCACAGTGCTCCAGAGTTCAGGAAGAAAGGACAAGGGTCAGTGGAAGGCTAAGGACAAAAGCTATTTTGGAGGTGGTATTTGAAAGGTGTATGCTAGGCTTTGGGAATTCAGAGATGGCAGAGGGAAGAAAGCTAGTTCTGAACAGGAATCGCACAAGTTAAAAGACTGAAAGGTGGAAAAGCATGAAGTATGAGTAAGAAACAAACTGGGTGCTTGGATTTGCCTAGAGAGCACAGGGTACGTGAATATTTCAGAAAATATCAGATAACTGATTCAACTTTGTGCTATATTCCACATATCTGTTGTTTTATTCAAAGCAGCTGATGCTGACACCACCAGTCACGTCATTATGGTCAACTTGCTCGACCCAATTGTCACTGCTTCTATCAATCAGGTGGATGAGACCCCTCTCTCTTTGTAAAGTCTGCGGTCAGTGGTGGTCTGGAAAAATGCAGGCACTCCACCAGGCAAAAATCCATGAGGACACATCCCCATGGCTGGTGGACAGACAGGCCCTGTAGGTGGTGTTAGTAGAAGTGTGAGCCTCCTTTCTCAACAGCTCTTCAATCTTCACAGGTTCTGTCCCTTCTTACCTATGAGCACAGTTTAGCCTCTCTAGATATGTTTGGGGGAAAATCATATTTGCTTTGAGCTAATAGAATCTGGAAGTGATGGAACTGAAGTCCAACACCGACAGTGCCTCCTAGAGCCTCCACAAGGAAACCCTTTTCTCATTGTTGAGCTGCAGACAGAAGAATCCAGCACCAAAACACTGCCGTTCCTTAGTGAATCAGGAAGCCACGGGGATGTGAGCCATGCAGGAAAAAGTCGATCTTTTCTAAATCAATGTTTGGCTCAAGGTGAGGAACAGGAACTGATTATGCTGCGTATTGTCTCCCAGAAATTACTTCTTTATAAATAAATTCATTTTGGGTTTAGTAAGCAAGCTATTTTTCTTTTGCATTCAAACATACAGCTGAAATATACAATGTAGAAAGATAATGAAGGCTTAAAAATATGGTTTTATTAATAAAGGTATTAACAGAAAATTTCAACAGACATAATACAAGGATCTGAGTCTCTCAGGGATGATATAAAAAAATTCCTCAGAAATAGCATTTTTCATTATCACACATACTGTATATTAAACATAGAAAAGTTTCTAATAGTTTCTTTAGTCTCTTGCATTGCATCTAGTTATAACGGATCAGCTCCCTTTCCATTTTTTCTTTAATTTCACTGTGGTAACACACTTGAGTGAACACAGACATGGTACATTTAACCAATTTGGCACTATGCCTTAGGTTTATTAAACAAACAAAGATTTGATGGGCTGTCTCTAAACTCTAGTCCCTCGGGTAAATTCTGCAGCTGCAACATTGACCCTAAGGTGACTTTTCACTCTGTTGGTGCTGGGACTCAGGACATTGTGAAAGTAGAATCCACACACTTTGGGATCAATGTTTATTCCTTAGATTTCTCTTCTTTCTTGGACATGGATATGGTCTTCTCTCTACCTAACAACTTCTACAATTCTGAGGAAAGTATAGGTTCTTTTCTCTGAAAGTATTGCATATAATTCCTTAGAGCCACTAGAGTGGAATTAAATATTTTTCAAAATTAGAAAATGAATTACAGTATAGTTTCTCCTAATGAACAAATAGGCCAAGTCCTCCTCACTAATTCATTGGTTGGATTTTTTTCCCCTAGAGTTCCTGCCCAGAGTAGGGTATAAATATTTATCTATGAGCTTCCACACTGAGAATTTAGTTTTATGTATAGTGTGAAATTTTGTTTAATGTCAAGAAGATGGCTATTTCAATTATTTTCTTCTTAAGTCCAATCTAGTAAATGATGCCTAATTTCTATTATACACATGTCGTATTAAAAGAGAAAATTGAGCCCAGCCTGTGCGGCATAGTGAGCGAGCATGGTCCCATGGACTGAGAGGTCCAGGTTTGATTCCTGGTCAGAGCACATACCTGGGTTTTGGGCTCAATCCTCCGTGGGGGGCATGCAGGTGGCAGCCGATCAATATTTCTCTCTCACGTCGATGTTTCTATCTCTCTCTACCTTCCTCTCTCTCTAAAAAAAATCAATAAAAGCATAGTTAAAAAATAAATAAATATAAAAGAGAAAATTGACTTCTAATATATTTTTCTGCCCTGTATAACAGCTAGGTAATAAATTGCTACACTATAGGCTAACACAATAAAAATATTTCAAGGCAAGTGTCTTTAGAAGTTTGCACATAGTCTAAACGCAATGGGAGCTGTATTCCACAAGGAATAAAAGACATGTGAAGTAAAGGTTGCTTGTCCCTTAGTAGGAAATTTGTCTAATTCTCTATTAGCTTGTGACCTACCATAATGGAGACAGACCATAAAGTTTGATCATTACTATGAACATGTCTTATAACCCAAACTTACAACCCATGAGCACCATCTCGTCTGTCAGCTAACAGCCCCTTTCCTGTTTTGCAGTGTTACCAAGGTGATACATACTATAGGGCATGTACTACTACAAAGATAAGAATTGCAATAAGAATATTTCATAGGCAACCAGATTGTAAGCAATTTCCATAATTAGTGATTTGAAATAAGTCTGTTTAAACTTTGACTCAAGATTAAACCTTGTCAGAAGTCTATTTTTCTCTGAAGGAAACCAGGATACATCACAGGATAATTGGAGTTACCTTTATTCATGTATGATTTATAAAGGAAAAAAAAAAAACTTTAAATATACTTTTTTCACAGCTTTTATGGTGGCTTACTGATATTGCATAACAATTATGAAGGAAAAAAAATTCCCCAACAAATAATTGAATGTACCGAAACCTTAAATGGTCTTAGTTGTAGAGGGCTATCAATGAATTCTAAAATCAGTTACTTGTTAGATAATTCCTTCTATTTTCTAACATCATTGATGATTCAAATTGGCCAAAGGTGCAGATTTAGCCAAAATAACAAATTTTATTTGTCACATATTAACATCTTTGATCTTTACAGTGGCCAGTGGAATTTGATAAGGCCCATTTTCCGGATGAGAGAACTGACATATGAAAAGGTGAACCGATCTACTTAAGATCACAATAACCATTTTAAGCATCTCTGAGTCACATTTGGGAAATGGATCCCGTCCATGTGAATAAATCCTCTGAAATGCAAAGCTCTCTGGAGTCCTCATTGCATGACGAGCGAATGCAGTGCGATAAAGATAAAAGTCATCTCTTAAGAGTTTTGTGATCAGATTTGTAAGCTTGCACGCCAGACTCTTTTGATCGGCTTTGTTTACTGAATCCTGAAATTACCTCCTTGGAGTTTTCTGTCTGCTTCTATGAGCTCACCTTCTATCTCCACAGATATGGATTTCCCCTTCGCACTCCTCTTTAACACGGTTAGTAGATATAAACTGCTGAAGACTGCACAGTGGAGAGAGAGATGGACCCAACATACCGTTTTTCAGTCTGCACCTCTTCATAGGCTGCCTGAGCTAGGCTAACGTCCGTCCATTTCTCGGAGCAAAACCTTTCAGCTGCTGTCGGTTTCATTTAAAGAGTCCACAATGAGTGATGCCCGACTTTGTGGTGCTGTTTTATGTGCAGAAAATCTTGGGGTGCATAAGGAAAGTGTAGCCCCGATGCCTCGTTTATCTCGTTTTGGCCCCACAGAGCTGGTTCTCAGCAATGTGCTGCTTCTGCCTAAGCACTCCATCTCAATTTATTGAGGAACTATGAGCTCAAGTAACTTATCCAAAGTCACGCATGAGTGGCTTACCAGAATTCATACCCCAGAACTGTCATGGTTCCTAAATCCTTATTATGAGCATTATACCATACCATCCTCCAGGTCTCAGTATTAACATCATGTAAATTTATTCTCCAGCATGATTCATTAAGATGAAAATGGCCCATTTTCTCTGATTCTCCAAGCACTTCAGAAGAAGCCTTACAGCCTGAATACAGATTTTATTTCTGAGAAGGAGACAAGAAAAGAAGTTAAATCTTTCCTTGTACTGGAAGCTGGTTCATCTGAAAAGGGCTTTTATTCCAGTTTTTGGTTTAAAATATTTAAAGGAAAACCAAGCAGCATTAAGGTTAAGAATAACTACAATTGCATTTTTTTTTTTAGTGGTAGGTAAAGCAAGGAAGCGAAAAAGTGCCTGTAATTCAGTAGCAGTAACCTAATGAATCCCCTCCGGATGGAAAGTTAATGTAAAACTAAATTTAAAAAAAAAAAAAAATCAACCTGTGCTAGACACCCACTCACACATTTCTTTCTGTCATCATAAATATATAGCATCAGTTCCCGTTTTTGGTAGGCTCTCGTTTTCTGTTTAAATAGAGAATTGAAATAATAGAGTTACCACATATATAGGTCCCAGTAAAAAATAATATCCCAAGAAATAAAAACTCAACATCTAAGTGTATTTAAGATTGCAGCCAAGAGGTAGAAAGGTGAAAATAAAAAGAGGAGAAATTGTCTTTTTCTTCTCTTTCAATAAAAGGGTCTGTCTCTGGATCCATTCCCCTCCTCCTTCTCCCTTTTCTTCTAAAATAAAGAACAGTCACTTTTCTTTCACATATATGCCGAGGTTACAGTTATCCTCAGCAAAATTATGTATTAAGCACCCACTCTGTGCAAAGCATCAGGATTGCCACTATTTGGGTAATAAATTACCTTCTCCTCTCTCAAGGAAACTGCAATCTGGTTGTGAAGCAAAGGATACATTTAATGATACAAGCATACATCTCTGATGCAAGGAAGGGAAAGTGACATCACCTAGTAAATGATATAGGTGTTTAGATGAGAAATAAATAATACGACAGCAAAAAATGAACCTTCCAGACCAGAGCAGAGAAACGAGAGTCAATGAGGGACAGGAAGAAGAGACTAACTGTGGGACCGCGATGGACCTGTTTGCAGATCCCATCTTTACCCACTATTAGCTGGGTGCCTTTTAGCAGACGTGTCTGATTCTGCATATAAGACCTTTTCCATGGAGTTATTTGAGTGCTACGTTAAGCAGTGTATATAACTACCTATCCAAGGTTTATCTCAGGATAGGCATAGTTTGGTGCACAATTGTTCTAGTGATGGTAGTATTAAGAACATTTATAAAACTCCTGGGTCTAGGGTCTGGCATAGAATAGGCTCTGAATGGTATTTAGTTCCCTTTCCTAAGTCCTCTCTTTGCCTTCAACACCATCTAATTCTCTAATTGCTTTAGTTGAACCCTGAGTCAAAATAGATCTTAGAAGTTTAGAAATGGAAATGGATATTTCAGAGAAGTGAATGAAGAGTGAACAAAGTCTTGAGGCTGAAAATACAATTAGGGCATTCAAGAAACAATAAATACACTGGATGTTTTTTGCAGGGGGTCATGGTGGTGTTGATTGTGTAGAAGAATACTGTGATATGCATTTTGAGAGCTGATGAGCTGTCTAAATACATGTGGTAACCATTATGTAGAGGGTTTTTTTTCCTACTAACTTTGAATTTGAAACAATTTTTCTCCTAAAACTGTCTAAAAAAACCTTGCTAGCATAGACATGTTCCCAAATGCAGGAAACATAACTGATAAAATAACAATGTTCTGTTTAGCGTTTTGACATCTTTTACTGTCTTCTATTTTTATTTAATTGAAAATACATTTTACAGATAAAAATAAATCATGTAACTCAAAGTGATAAAAATTGGTTTTTAGGGAATAACAGAATGCACCAAAATCAAGACCAGATGGAGTAACAATTATCTAAATCTAACTATGAAGGAAGGTCCTCTGTCTATAGAAGCCTAGTAAATAGGTAAAGCACTTTTAATAAAAACTTATTGCAGGGTAAAGAGAATCAGCAGACATATAGAAGAAAGTTTATCCTCACACATGGTACAAGGAACACAAACGCAATTACTTTATGAGAAAAGTGATACAAAGTTTTAAAATGATAAAGAGTGATAAAATGTCACGAGTTTCAGTGATGTTACGAAGTTCATTTGTTTTTAGTGGCATTGAAATCTGGATGATTGTTTTAGAAAATTATGGAAGATAACCAGTGGGTCATATGTGGCGTGCCAACTCTGGCTGTTCAACTGTAGTGCTGTTTGGAGCCCTGTGCTCTGAGAACTCTAAGCCACATGGAGTTTTAGCAGGAAAGGGCGCTGAACTTGAGTAAAAGTGTCTGCTGTGGCTAAGGGCAGAGCAGTAAGAAGTAAAGATAAAAGATTTTAAAATTCTTTGATGAAAAAAACTTCATTCCTGAACATGTTTCAATGCAAGATGTATTTATGAATGTGTTTATCATGAAATTAATTACAATGCCCCACAAAGGCAACTTCAAAACAAATAAAATAGATTAATAACTTACGATACTTCATCATTGATTTTTATCCACTACAAAGTATAGTTTTAAAGATCACATAGAAGACTTCAATACTCTTTCCATTATATTTTCTCCATATAGTTATGATTCCCTGATTCTTTGGAAAGGAAAACCTGACATCTATTACAGTTAATTCAGTAGAAATTAAATTTCAGGTATATGCATTTAATAAATTGGCATGTCATCAGGCTGATTGTTTTACCTTTCTTAAATTAGAATTAATATGACAAGAAAGAAATGACTTCCATCTTGTACCTCTTTATAGTGAAATTTACTTATTAAACCAAATCTCAGACTACTTAAGAAGGAAACATATTTTCATGCCCTGCACTGCCAGCCTCAGTATTAAAGTCAACAGAGTTCTCTTCAAATACATTTTTTAGAGAAAGCTTCAAGGCTAAATTATGAGGCAAACTGCATTTTCCTCAGATTTGTGATAAACTGATAAGCTATGCACCAAGATGCTGCTAGAAAAACAAAGAGTATCACTTTACTTTTCAGTTATGTAAATATGTTTTGGATAGGCCCTAGTATTGTATCTGAAAATACCTATCACAAGAAGTTCCTTTTTTCCATTTTTCACTGTCTGTCATAACAACAACAACAAAATTCTGTTGTTACAGCATTCCTATGCCCTCTTTCTAACTATCATCTCAATGAATACTAATTTTAAATGATATTTTATTCAGGTAGCACAAACAAAATTACAAAAGGTAGTTATTTTTTAGATTTGCTTATCAATATCATACCTATTTGATTAAATATTTTGCAAAGCATTATGTGTAATGAGAAGCAGATGAGAATTTGACAAGCAAGTTAGTTTTTTAGTTTAGATAACAGGAGCCTTAGTGAGCACATGTTTTGGGTTCAGTAAAGAGATTATTTTATATTGTTCAAATCTTTATTGCTGTCAAAAAAAGAAAATCATAGAGCAGCAAAACTGATCATTTAAATGGCAGTTGCTGTGTATTTGGAAATACCAAACTGACTTACTTTCTCTACCTCAATACAAGGCTCACGAAAGTGTCCAAGAAATGTATGCTGAATGAGTTCCTTAATAACTGACTATAGAAAGCTTATATGATGGTAAATGATTTTGTCATAATGTGGTCTAATTGAGGTCAGTTAATACACCTTATGTTTATAATAAACCACTCTCTAGTATACATAGTCATTGTTTAACCATTTGTAAAATTATCTTTGATCCCCCACCTTGGCTCCATCACTACCATCAGCATGCTTTTGCATAAGGCAGAGGACATAAAATAATGTTGAGATGTCTTGGGTTAATGGACATTCATCAAGTGGACTTTATATTTATCATGGTATCTCACATTTACATATTTTCCTATCTTCCTAGGCAGTATTTATGTAACATGATATACAAGCACCAAGCAATATAAATGTTTTAGGTCTTTATTATTTAAAAAAAATTTTTTTTCTTTTTCTGCTTTTTAAAAATAACATTATTGTTGTATGTATTACAGATGTACCCCTTTTTTCCCCCATTGACTCCTCCTCCTCCCCAATCCTGCCCCCCTCCTGCCTTCCCCACACTATTGTCAGTGTCCATTGTTTATGCATACATGCACAGAAGTTCTTTGGTTTATCTCTTCCTGCCCGCCCTCTCCCCTTCACTTTGAGTTTCATCAGTCTATCAACCAATTGGTACTTCTTAATTCCTTCATCTTCATCACCCATCCCCCCAGCCCCCTCCCATTTGGCAAGCAACAAAAAGTTCTCTGTATCTATAAGTCTGTTTCTGTTCTGCTTGCTCATTTTGTTTGTAGATTCAATTGTTGATAGATATGCATTTATTGCCATTTTATTGCTCATATTATTGTTCTTCTCCTTCAAGAAGACCCTTCAACATTTCATATAATACTGGTTTGGTGGTGATGAACTCCTTTAGCCTTTTCTTGTCTGGGAAACTCTTGATATGTCCATCGATTCTAAATGATAGCTTTGCAGAATAAAGTAATCTTGGTTGTAGGTCATTGCTTTTCATCATTTTGAATATCTCTTGCCACTCCTTTCTGGCCTGCAAAGTTTCTTTTGGGAAATCGCTTGACAATCTTATGGGAGCTCCTTTGTAGGTAGCAAACTGCTTTTCTCTTGCTGCTTTTAAGATTCTCTCTTTGTGTTTAACCTTTGGCATTTTGATGATGATTTGTCTTGGTGTGGGCCTCTTTGGGTTCATCTTGTTTGGGACTCTCTGTTCTTCTTGGACTTGCATGTCTGTTTCTTTCACCAAGTTAGGGAAGTTTTCTGTTATTATTTTTTCAAATAGATTTTCAATCTCTTGCTCTCTCTCTTCTCCTTCTGGCACCCCAATGATGCAAAGGTTGGTACACTTGAAGTGGTACCAGAGGCTCCTTACACTGTTCTCATTTTTTAAATTCTTTTTTCTTTTTGCTGTTTTGATTGGGTGTTTTTTGCTTCCTTGTATCCAAATCAATGATTTGCTTCTTGGCTTCACCTACTTTACTATTGATTCCCTGTCTTTATTTCAGTTAGTGTATCCTTCATTTCTGACTGGTCCTTTTTTATGTTGTTGATGTTCTCACCAAGTCCCTTGGAGGTTTCACTAACTTCCTTGAAGGTCTCATTAAGTTCCTTGAGCATCCTTATAACCTGTGTTTTGAACTCTGCATCAGATTGATTGCTTATCTCCATTTTGTTTAGTTCTTTTCCTGGAATTTTGTTATGTTCTTTCACTTGGGACATGTTTCTTTGTCTCCTCATTTTGGCTGTTTTCCTGTGTTTGTTTCTATGTATTAGATAGAGTTTCTATGTCTTCTAGGCTTCATAGGGTGGCCTATTGTTGTAGGTGTCCTGTAGGATCCAGTGGCACAGTCTCCCTATCACCCCAGCTGGGCCCTTGAGGAGCACCCCTCGTGTGGACTGTATACCCTTCTGTTGTAATTGAGTCTTGGTTGCTGTTGGCCTGTCAATGGGAGGGATTTACTCAGGCTGATCAGCTGCAAGGACTGGCTGTACCTACTGACCACTGGCCTCTGACTCTCTTGGAGGATCAGAGGTGTAGGGGCTCAACACACAGAGCAGGACTTACTTCAGCAGGACTCTGGTACCCACTGAGTCCACTCATTGAGTGTGTCACTTGAGGAGGTGGTTGGGTGGTAGGGCTTTGATGTGGTCTGAAGCTGTCTGCTGGGTGTGCTAGCTCTGGGGCAAGGTCAGCCTCTGCCTGCGTTCTACCCAGGGCCAGCAGGCATAAGCTACAAAGTGATCTGCAGATGGTTGCTTCTTGTGCTGGGCTGGAGGTGCCCAGGAAAAGCCAACCTGTGAACCAAGGCTGGCTACTGTTAATGCTGGGCCTGGGGCCACTTAACGAGAGGTATGGTGCTCACTGAGACCAGATGCTGTTTGTTTGAGAGATTTTAGGAAGAAACTCTGAAGCAGGATCCAAGACAGGCCAATCCTATGGTAAAGCCACTGGAAACATCTTGGGTGGGCCGGAAGGCTGGGTGAGGCAGGACCTCAGGGAATCACCACGGCGGGGCAAACAGTGTGAGCCAGGTTGCTGGAATCCCAGATATGGCAGCTGTCTGCTGCCCCAGGGAAGGGCTCACCAAAGGAACAAGGGCCTCTGACAGCACGTCTGTCCAGGAGAAATCTACCCCTCCAGGTCTCGCCCCAATGCCAAACAATTCAGTTCTTTCCTGTTTGTCTCTAGTGCCTTTCAAGATGCCTCCTCAACACTGGAGCCCAGAAGGAGTGAGTCCGAGTAAGTCTGTGCGAGGGCCCTTTAAGAGGAGCTTCCTGGGCTCCAGCAGCTGCAGCCTCAGTTCCCGCTGGTTTTTCTGCCAGAAGTGATGGGGACTTCTCTTCCTGGAATTGGAACCCTGAGCTGGGCGCCTGGTATGGGACGGGGACCCCTCAGTCCTCAGGGAGGACTTTCCCAGCCGAGGTATCCTCCTGACTTTTATCCACCACACATGGGTGTGGGACCAGCCCCTTGTGCCTCCGCCCCTCCTACCAGTCTTGGTGTGGCTGCTTCTTTAATTTCGTAGTTGTAGGACTTCCATTCAGCTTGATGTCAGGTGGTTCTGAATGATGGTTGTGTTGTAGTTTAGTTGTAATTTTGATGTGGTTGTGGGAGGGGGTGATACCACGTTTACCTACACCGCCATTTTGACCGGAAGTTGCTTTAGGTCTTTAAAAAGCTAGTAAACAAGTGAAGAATTTATTTTTAGAAAACTGCTCAAAGCATAGATGAAGAAATGATTGAGTTATATAAAATTGGAGGAGGAAGGGAAAATATTTTAATCTTTAATCTTTTATTTATTTTATGTATATTATCTATGATCTGTTGCCATAACAGCAAAACAAAATAATACAGTGGCTCAAAAGGAAAGTTTATTTTGCTCACACATTACAATTCAGGCCTGTAGGACAGATGAGCAGCTTTGCTTCACACAATCATTCAGAGACCCAGGTTTTTTGTTTTTGTTTTTTTGACCTGCAATTCTCTAAAATGCGTCAGCAACATTTTTCTGAAAGTGGTGAGATAGTCAATATTTTAGGCTTGATAGGACATAGATGGTCACATAGTCGGCCTCTTTTTATTCTTTTAACAGCACTTTATAAATATAAAATCCATTCTTAGCTTACAGACCATACAAAATAGGCCACAAGCCAGCTTTTGCCTGTGGGCTGTAGTTTGCTAACCCGTTCTTTCACGGAATTTCCTGCATAGCAGCAGCTTAGTCAAGGCCACACCAGTGTGTCGACTTTGGGGAACAGGAAAACAATGGAAGTGGACGGCAAGCAATTTCCTCTTATGGAAGCGAAGCAGCAGTTAAACACATCGCTTTCAGTCATGTTCTGTTGCCAAGCACTTAGCCAATGGCCATATGTAGGCACGAGACGGGCTGGCAAATGATGTCTAAGTAGATTTCCACATAGCCTGCTGAAACTCTGTTACTGTGTGTATCAGTTTGGTCCTCTGGGAAGAAGACACTGAGACAAATTTAGAGTAAAAAAGTTTGTGTATTGGGACAGTGAGAGAGACAATGTAGAGGAAGCAGAATTGGGCTGGGAAAGTTCTCAAACTGTGATGCGATCTGGTACCTGTGAAAGGAAAGAGAACGGGATGCAAAATTGGGCAGGGCAAACCTCAAACTAAGATGTAAATCTGGCAAAAGTTGGGTCAAACCTATATGCATCTCCAAAGCAGATATTGCCCGTTAGGGGAGCCTTATAATATGTGGGACCGCAATTGCCAGACCCTAGTGTCCCACCGTGCTTGCTCTTTGATTGTGGCTGCACAAAAAGAAAGTGGCCTGATCTTGAGAGCTGAGGTAAATCTTGAAATTGATAACAGCTGGAGTCTCCCAGCTCACTGCATGTTTTGCAGCTAAATGGCAAGTTCTTTCTTAAAGTGAGGTCTGAGATGGGTACCTCTAGAGCTGCCATATTATGTAATAAAGGAGAATGGATTTAGGGAACACTAATAGTTGACAGTGTATAGATCTACATCTATACCTACATATATCCCATTAGAAGAAACAGAATACAAGGAGTATCTAGTCAATCACTGGATGAATCTTGCTAAAGCTATCAAGAAGGGGACAGTGTCACAGAAGGTACTGTCGTACCTACTCTGAGTTTAACCAACATTTATATTTCTTTCATTTTTTTCAGGCCAGAATTAATATATTTGGTTATAGAGTCTATTTTGTTGTCTAATTTGTGATTCACTTTTTTAAATTTATTAACTGACACTACATAGTCTATGAAGTGAGATTCAGCTGAAAATTTGAGAACAATCTAATGCAAGCACCAAAGAAGTCATCAAAAGTGATCTGGACTATAGATACAGAGAAGCAGCAGGGTTAAGTTGGGAATTGTCCTGATTCACATCAGAAGCACCTCTGCAGTGTATTTCTAATACCCATGGTAAAAATTCTTACTCTCCATTCTGTAGAAATCCAACAACAAATTAATTTAGATGAAAGAGAACATAAAAGACTCGGTTTAAATGTAATTATTTTGTCTTGATTCAGTAAATGAATTGAGTGAAGAAACAGCTCACAATCCAGAAAAGCAAAGAATAATAATTTATATCATTTGCTGAAGGTCCTAATAAATGTCAGTATCTTTCCATTTTTGCATCTGACCTTGGAACATCCAGGAAATGGTTATTGTTATCCCCATTTTGCAGATGATGGAACAAAGGCTCAGAGAGTGACTATACAAAGGCATATGACTCATGTAGACTTCACCTGGGGTGACATTGGTTAATAAAATTATGTAGGTTTCAAGTGTACAATTCTATAGTACATCGTCTGTATATCTGTATATTGACCTCAAGCCAAGTCTCCTTCCATCACCATTTACCCTCTTCTATACCCTCTTCTATCTCCTTTCACCCACTTTCCCCTCTGGTAATCATCATACTGTTTTATATATCTGTAAGTTTGTTTTTGTTGTTGTTGCTTAATCCCTTCACCTTTTTCACCCAGTCCCACAACCCCCTCCTCTCTGACAGCTATCAGTCTGTTCTCTATCTATGAGTCTGTTTCTGTTTTGTTTGTTAGTTCATTTTGTTCATTAGATTCCATATATGAGTGAAGTCATATGGTACTTGTCTTTCTCTGATTGGCTTATTTCACTTAGCATAATACTCTCCAGGTCCTTCCATGCTGTTGCAAAGGGTAAGATTTCCGATAATGCCGTTATCTTTCTAAAATGAACAATCCTTAGGAATAATCATTCCTTTTCTCTTCTTAATAGTGTTTACATTTAGTCATATTCGGAAATTATTGCTTTTCCTAATGGACTTTATAGTCCAGTGCAAAGTGAGGTGAGAGTATTTTGTGCATAGCTGTTTAATGCAGACTCTCTACTTATTGTTACTGTTTCTGGAATTCATGAACTTGGAACCAGATTTAGCTTAAGAAAAATATTTAAATCATATTTTGAAATAGATGTTTTATTAAACCTCTTTCCTATAAGAACTCAGAAAGTTGTGCTTATGTGTGTGTGTACATGAATGTAGTCAAACTTGAGAACATAAGCCTAAATATTCGTATCTTTCTGTATACTGTCACACATCATTATATAATTGACATTTCTCATTCTTGCCCTAATTATTGCTTGATCTAATGATCAAGAAGTAGTAGGAAGACATCCTTGGAAAATTAGATTAGCATGATCAAACCTTAATGATTATTATTTCTCATTATATTAGATCACCTGAAAAGTTGGAGGAAGAAAAAAAATGGGCATCATTGGGCAATTATACTTGTAGTTTTCTGCAGTAGATGTTACAGATGATCACCAGTTATAAATTCTTTTCATATCTAAAACCAGAATTTTTTTATAAATTATACTACCATTATTATAGTAATCAAAGCCCGTTTATTTGATCATCATCATAATGGAGTACTTGAGGCATTTTCTCCTTTGCTAATTGACAGTTGGTCAGTTAAGAGGTGCTTTTCACAAAATCTTTCATAACCCTAAGGGTTTGAAATAGCTTCTAATAAATGCCTGAGAAGCTCCTCTAGATTCTTAAGTGCATTTGCTAAAACTCCCAACTGCTATTTTCCGCCTTCTGGTCAGCAAATGCCTTTGATCAGTCATCTAGCTGCCTTTCTTGCTTATATCTATCCGTCTCAAGCATTGTAACCCTACTCATCAGCACAATGACACATTACCATTTAGATATCATTTTCTGAAACCAGATTTCTCTAAGAAAGAAAATGAAATGCAAAGAATAGGGAAAGGGTCAAACTGAAGCTCGTATTGCCCTATTTGGAGAATTGTAAGAGGTGGTATGTGGTCAGAAAACTAAGCCTTGAGTTTGCTCCTCACTCTCACCCTAATTACCACCTAGGTACTTTCCTGGTACAGACGTTTTGGCTCCCTGGCTGCTCCATGCTCACCCACAAGCCACTTCGCCATCCATGGTGGGACCCCCAGAGCCCAGGTTCTACAATATCAACATCCAGTTATGCAAAATTGGTTCCTTCCATTTCACTCCCCTTTATTACTTCCTAACAAGGTGGTGGTGGGGGGGTAGGGGAGTGAATTGGACTAAATGAATAAATGAACTTGCTGATTTTTAAAAGACAAATTAGTCAACCTTAAATTACTAAAAATCAATGTTTTAAAATATTTCCTCACAATATTCTAATCTTCGTGATGACAAGGACTTTATTTAGTTTACGACTTGATCCCAATTACTACCGATAGTTGGTACTCAATAAATGTCAGTAAAATGAATTAATATGCTAGAGAGATTGGTCCATATCATTGCATTAAAAATTTAATATCTAAGTTCATCTTGATTCCTTAATGTCATTGTGGTTTTAGATAAACATTTAAAGAAAATATTTTTATAGTGCAAACTCCCAAATATTGAGAATATGATTGATTAATCTAAAACCTCTGTAGGAATAGGAGAAGAAGAAAGAATTGGGGAGATCTGGAAGGAAGGATGGGTGAGAGGGACAGTGATACATAATAGTTTCTCAGATATAGCAAACTACATATATATATAAACACACACACACACACACACACACACACACATCTAAGTAAAGAAACATTGTAACTATAAATATTAATTTTAAAAGGACCTCTTTTCTCATCTCAGCCAAACTCTGTTCCTTCATTTATTCAATAACTATTTCCTAGCTGCCATACTGTGGGCCAATTCATATGTGGATACTAGGGTGCAGAGCAAAATAAAGCGGTTCTTACCCACAGAGAAGCCATAGAGGTAATTCATTTAATCTTTCCTTCCTTAACTTATGTGCAGTATACATTGTCAAAAGTATAAAGAATAAAAGGAAATCCTTAGTATCTCCCACAATATTTGAATTAACCTGGAAAAGTTAGCAACTGAAAATCTCCTTCTCACCAGCTGAGGGTATCTTTTCCAGTGTGTATTCGAGTGTTTAAAATAAATATTTTGCAATTAGGGTGAAATATGTTAGTGACAGCTGCAGAGACTGAAGGCTTCTATTTATTCAGACACTCATTTATCTCCAAAATATCAAGGTAATGGCAGGTCCCCAGCTTATCTCTGCTTCTAGATGTGAACACAGAATTAAATCTCTGTGTGCCTTTGTTTGGCTTTAATCTCCCTCCTTAAACTCTGGTAATGAGAGGCCTGTAGATGTCAGTTAGAAAGGCAATTCTTTTGTAGGAAATTTTCAGCCACCAAAAATTAGATCTGTTGTGTTACAAATAATATACTGCTCAAGCCTCCCATGTTGACTTGGTTTAAACTCACATGGCTCTGTGTATACCTGGAAGAAATAGGCCCCATGAAAACAGTTTTACGAGGATATACTTTAAGCAGTAGGTATATATTGGTGCTGCATTCTAAGCACAAGAATATCTCAGTGTATGAGGTAGGCATGCTAACCAAACTATAAACATAACTGCAAGTGCGGTAGCCGGAGGCTTAGACAGAGAACAAGAAATATTGGTTAAAAACACATTCGCTCTACTGTGCCTAGTCCTAGTCCTCAACTCTGTTGAGCTTCAAGCCGCAGCAACACCAATGCTCCATGTCAGGATGTTTAGAGACTAAATTAGGAGATAGCTATGTTTTGAGCACTTGAGATTGAGTAAGAATACAAGGTTTTTTAATTAAGAATTTCTGTTGTGTTTAATTATTAATCAAGGTGCATTATATACCAAAATGGCACACATAGTCACATACACGCAAATATGTATCATGGTAAAATGTTCTCTCCACCTCACGGAAAGATAAAAATGGCAGTCACACCATCTCTTATTTTCTATAGGTTGAAAAACTCTAAAACAAAACTACTAAATTGGGAAGATTGATTCGTGAATACTATTATACGTTGTATTTGAGCTAATCCTTTCTCAGGCAGTACTGTCCAAGAGAACTTTCTGTGCTGATGAAAATGGTCTATATCTGCCCTGTCCAATATAGTAATCACTGGGCACATGTTGCTATTAATTTCTTGAGATGTAGTTAGTGCAACTGAGAAACTGGATCTTTAAATCTGTTCGGTTTTTATGAATGTAATTTTAAACAGCTACAAGTGGCTGCTGGCTACCCTATTAGACAACACAGTTCTTACAGCATTTGATTTCTAATCTTTGAAAGACTTGTTTTTTTGTAGTCGAAATTTAAAATACTGCTTTTCGTCAAATATTACGCAAAAAGACATATACAATAAATTTAGTTTCATCACCATTCAATAAACATTTATAGAATAAAGATTACCCCACTGAAGTGGGTTTTTTTATGTTGCAATAAAATTCCTCAAAGAAATTTAGAGACAAAACTCAGGACATTTCTGGCCTTCTCACCACCACCCTTTCCCAGCACATCAGGGTTCTGTAATTTGTGGTTTCGAATGTTAAAGCTAAATGTAGTCTTTGCTTGGCTGAGTCCAACCTTCTCTGAACTGGTAGCAGAAACTGAAGGCAGGTTCATAGTCCGGTTTGGAAAACACAGACCACATGACATGTTAACTTTTCTGCTGGCTCGTTGGAAGAAAGATTTGATGTCTGAAAGCAAAGACATAACATCACTGTAGGCTCCCACCTTCGTTGCCAGCACACTGTGTAATTTATCTGATGAGTGATCTCAGAAGACCCTTTCAGGCACTGAACCATCAGAGAGTTATGTTGTTGGATGATAAAAAACCTTCAGAGATACCTAATTTATTTATTTATTTATTTATTTTTTTTTACCACTGGGAGTTTTATCTGTTCTGGAATAAAGAACATTTTTACATATGATATTTTTATCTAGATAGTTATAGGAATATTCAGAAAAGATTCACAGACTAATATCAAATTCATACTGACAAGGACCTTAAAACTGCCCAATATTTACCAAGACTGTTAGACAACACCTTTGTTTTATTTTGTTTCTCAAAGGTTGAAGGAGTGGTTAATGTACTATACATTGAGAAGTCCATTAATCTTTTCATTAACATTTTTTCCTCTATTTTCTTTGCAGACAAACCAAAAAATGAGGAATGTTCTTAATTTGATCTCTGGAGTAATCATAGTTATGGATATTGTGTTATTGAACAGATGCACTAAACAATCTCATAGGTTTTTAATGTACATTTCTATGCACCAGGAATGCAACTGGCTTCTTAATTTTACTGAAGTTCTTAGGCTTTTTAATAAGAGTTTAATAAGAGTTAAATTTGTCTGAAAAAAGAAAATGTTGAAATCCTTCCCATTTGCATTAAAATTGATGTAAAACCTGCTTTTTAAAAACACACACCGTGAAAGTGACCCTCGTGGTCATTCCCTCTCACCCACAGATCTCTCAATATGCAGCAGCTTCTCTAAGGAGAATTCACTTTGTTTGCAGTCTGTGCTCTCACCTTGCCCGGCAACTCTGCCAGGTGTGGCTCACACACAATGAAAGCTGTCTATAAAGCACATCACTGCCATTTGGAAATTCTTCACCTGAATATTTTTCCATGTCTTTGTACGAGCCCCTCTGGACACAAACAAATCACTGCCTCAGCCACCTGACCCTCTTAGAGTAAAGAAAGCTAAGGTACATGTGTTTTGTGGTGGGTTTTTTGAAGTCCCTTTTTAGGCAAAGGAATGTGGTTAACCTTTCTCTGTGGCCAGCTGAGAGGTGGCCTGGGATCAGAAGAGGGGTGAAACTGCTGTCATGAAAGATAGCCCCTATTTGGGGATTTAATGTGGAATCTAACAACCCAGGGAGAGGCCTCTTCATTTTGATACCTGCATTTGTGTTGGTAAAAGTATTTCTCTATGGAGGTGTTTTTTCTTAAAAGCGCAGTAACAATGTTATTGGTCCCTATGTACTACCTCACATTTAGGCATATTTTGAAAGAAATGCTATTTAGTATAATTAAATCCCTTTCCTCAACCCCTTCTCTTCCATTGAAAAATTCTGTCAGTACCAGTGCTTGTACAATTACATAATTCCATAAGAATGGTGCTTCAGAAACACAAGGAGAAAGCAATTCTATAGAGACAAAATTAGTTGCTACATATCAATATTTCACAAGGCTTTCAGTATTTCACTTCATTAACATTTCCTTCAAATCACACTACATATATTTCAGAGAAAGAACTTCAATTCGTTTTATCTTATCTAAAAATACAAATATGCACAAAGAAACCCAAGCAGCAAGGGCCCACAATTCACATTTGTGATGCTTAGCCTAGGACTTCCTTCAGAGAACCTTCTTACTTGGAATAAGACAATGATTTTATTTTAACTTGAACACTTCCTTCATGTTAACACCTCAGGGTGGCAGAGCAATTTAGAGGGTGCAAAGAACTTTCACACATCCTCCTGTTTAATCTTCACCATAGCCTGTGAGCTAAGCAGGGCAATCATCTCATTTTCAAATGAGAAATCTGGGGATCAAAAAGAAGAACCTGGGCAACCCAGATCCAGCTCTCCTAGCACTCGGTCTGAATTGTGTCTACCGTGTAACCAACTTTAGATTACTTTATGTCATTTTCAATTTTAAACGCGTTATCAGATTTGCATTTCATGGGAGATATATTTAAAATAGGCAAGTTTGCAAGTTCACAGATTAAGCTCAATGAGTACAGTGGTGATGGAATGGGAAAATATTTAGGAAGTAAACCTGACATGTGAGATGTTGCCAGATTGCAACGCCATTCTACCATACAGACATTCAGTAGGTTTGAGTTAACTCTACTGGCAATTTAGTCTTAATTTGATGATTCAAATATAACTTTCTACATCACAAAATGCCTGTACATTATCAATGCCAAAAGGCCTATACTAAAGACATACACAACTGCAAGTTAATAAAGATATATCTTTATGTATTAGAGATTTGTTAATTAGAAGAATTAAGCACAAAATTAGAAAGCAATAAATTCATCTAAAAAGGCTGACAAAGCATTCATCGTTCTTCATTCACCTTCACTCTCCTACAATATTTCACATCTCTTTTTATCACATTCTCCCAAACTGATCACGTCCCTCTTAATTAAGTACAAATGCAATAGAAGCAGAAAAAATATAAGCAGAGACCTCTTTCATCTTCCCCTTTCCAGTGCCACCTCCTTTCTACATCTGTACCCACATACTCTGCCATCTCACCCAGGGTAGAAGATGTGTTTCTACCTCTAAGACCGACCACTGCACCTGTGTGTGAACCCAGCACTTCTCAAGGGCATTGCTGCTATGATTTCCCCCTCTCTCTCCCACATTAATTTGTTTCTCTCTGCTCCATCACTTCTCTCAGCAGAAAGTGATGCCTCAACTCCATCCTTCCATAAAAATATTTTCTTAACCCTAATCTTTATCCAATTAATGCCTCATTCTCTGTTCTCATCAGAACATTGTACAAAAGCATCAGCTACATTTATTCTTTCCACTTACCAAGTCTTAGTCTGTTCTCCACCTCCTGCCACTGGGATTTGGTCCTCACCATGCTTCATAGTATCCCATGTAGCCCAAGCCAACGTTCATGACTTACCGATAAAAAGTACATTTCTTATCTTTTAAGCATTTAATAAGGAAAAAATAAAAATGTTATATAAATTTACGTATACTAATTCAAATTAATTATACTGACAATAATCAAAATATTTTTGCTTATCTTTATCACAATGATTGATGTGATAGAGTTTCATGAATCTGGCATAGTAACTTGCTCTGAGGAATTCTGCCATGCATGATGTCAAGCTGAATAAGCTTTTTGTCTCCCTTCTCTCCTTCCTCCCATTCTTCCTTCTTTCTCTCTTTTTCTAATCCACCAAATATCTTCAGTTCTAACTTAGAACCGAGTGAAATCAGTCAGACTTAAATGATAATGGAATTGTGCCTCAATATAGTAGCGTTGTATTAATCTCTTAAATTATTTTTAGTTGTGTAGAAGATAAATTATATGTGATTTCTAAAGAAGCTTTGTCAAGCTCTAGCAAACTAGCTTAATTATGAAAAATTAAATTTTCTGTAATGTTCTCTTCTTTTGAGTGTTTAATATAAAATTACATTTGCTCAGTCTTGAAATTTGCTTCTTATACTCTTCAAGTGGCTTTTAGAATTTTAAACCATTATGTGTACGTGTAATTTTAGCCTTCCTTCAGTTTTTAACGTTGAAATCACTTAAAAATTAAAAATGAACAATGGATTTGTACTTCTTATAATTAAAAACAACAACAAAGATAATAGATTTTATTCCTAAAATCTGAACACATATTACTGCATTGTGGCACTGATACATATACAGAATGAATCTGTCAGTTTTGTAAATAGCAGACTAAAATGCTAAATCTCTTGTTTTAGCATTTCAATAATATAACAGTGTAATTATTACTCAATATCCTCACATTATAATACTAATTAAAGGAAAGTGTTTCTTATGTTTCTTTTAGTCGTATTAGTTTTTCTAGGGACATGTTAGAAAATGTAAAAGAGAACATGACTAAGGCTCATAAACAACAGTTTAGAATTGTCTGAGCCTCTGGGACCTGTCAGCAGCTTCATTATTTAGGTTCATCTTAGATGCAGGAGAAGCAGGTGAGAGGTAAAACCGGAGTACAAAAGGCACATCCAACAAGGTGTCCAAATTAAAGAATGGGTTGGAGAGTTTTTATTTAAATTTCTTTCTATTCTTCAAGTGGAATTTTTTCTTTATTGGAAGATTAACTCAAAGTTCAGCTTTTGATGATAATGAAAATGTAATTTATGCAAGTTATTTAAAAAGAAAAATTGCTATTTATTATAATTTTATTATGAAAGTAATTTTAGTTGCAACAGATAATTGAATATTATTACTGATAAATCCTTTATCTAAATAAAGGGGAAATTCTACCAAGAATTAATTTGCCATTCTACTGATTTAAGAGAAAAAAACACTGATTACTAGATTGTTATTAACCCTAAAATAGAAAGAGAAAAAATGGGTTCTAAATTTTGAAAAATTTCAGATTAATGTCTACATAAAATTTGTATAAATGTTTTTTCTCAACTTTTTAATAATTAAATGAGTATAGAACCAGTATGTATGGGTCATATTTAAGCTTAGAAATTTCATTCTGTCTGTTGATAATATCTCGTAGTTTCAAGGACTGCCTACTTTATTTCAGGCACGATGCATGTAGAGGTTTCTATTCGCTTATGTTTGTACCGTGTTAAGTGTTTATTCTCTGCTTAATTTGAATGGCATACCTTATATATCTGTCAAAGAGATATACTAGAGCTGCATGGAGGAAAAAAAGGGAACCATGCATAGATAGGAAAAGTCGTGTTCTGTAGGGAAAAAATGAAAATATAATAAAAGAAACATGCCTTAAATATTACAAATATATGCTGGTATAGAAAAGAAATGGTGAAAATTTGAAGGAAGATTTGGAGAAGATTAAAAGCAGATCTAGGGTTGTGTAGAAAAGTAATGCAACCAAAATCTGAGATGTGAAAATGATGTGAAAATATGTTTTCTTAGAATTTATTGATAACATTAATTCACATCTTATTAGTCATCTTTCACTAGGTAAAGTCATAGTTACAAAGGACTTCAAAACCTCAGAGGCTTGAGGTATCAGTGGCCAAAATTCTTGCTCTTATGACTGGGGTCAACTGTGACTCTGCTGTATATATCTTCTCATTCTGGGGTTGGTTGAAGGAATAGCTCTTATTCTAGAATGTGTCTTTGTATGAAAAGGGAAAGAGCAAGAAAGTAGAAATCCACATGATGGCTTTTATATAGCTTCTTACTTCCACTCACATTTCAATGGCAAAAGCAAGTCATAAGACCAACAGTCATATTGTGGAACTCAAATCAGATGGCTGTAGAGCGGAACATATAATTATTTTATTGGAGAGGGTGGGAAAATAATTGAAAAAAAGAATGCAATCTACTACAAATGTCATATATCAATAGTGTCTTCCATGGAGAATGTGAGACTATAGGTAAGTCTTGAAAAGTTAGAACAAATACAGGTCAGAAGTCAAATAATCATTAGTAGTAACAGGCTGGTGTCTTCATTAGTACTGAAATCTTTAGCTTTTGCCATTGAAATTAGCACAGAAGAATAGGATGGCTATTTAAATAAAATTAATTTTAAAATTGTTTTATGTATTGATTGGTTTTTAGAGAGAGAGAGATCAATTTGTTGTTCCTCTTATTTATGCATTCATTGGTTGATTCTTGTATGTGCCCTGACCAGGCATAGAACCCACAAGCTTGGTATATGGGGATGACACTCCAATCAACTGAGCTACCCAGCCAGGGCCTTAAATAAGACTAATTTTAAAAACAAACATTAACTTTGCAGCATAGGTAGAAGTATGATATATGACAATAAGAATGCAAAGAGTGGACTGTGGTAATGAAAACTATATTGTCATAAAGTTCTTAAATTGTTCATTAAGTCATAGATTAAAATAATTTAAAGATGTATGTTGTAATTCTTAAAGCAACCACCAAAATAATAACACAAGAATAACCCCAAAATTAATTACATTAAAGTAAATGGACTAAACGCCCTGACCAAATGCCCATATATTCAGACTGAATAAAAAAGCAAGATCCAATTATATGTTTCCAAGAAACACACTTTATTTTTTAATTACAGTTTACATTCAGTATTATTTTATATTAGTTTCTGGTGTACAACATAGTGGTTAGACAATCATGTACTTTGCAAAGTGTTCCCCTGTTATTTCCAGTACCCACCTGGCACCATACGTAGTTATTACAATATTATTGACTATATTCCCTATGCGGGACTTTATATTCCCATGACTATTTTGTAACTACCAATTTGTACGTCTTAATCCCTTCACCTTTTTCACCCAGACCCCAAAGCCCCTCTGCTCTGGCAATCATCAGTCTGTTCTCTGTATCTATGAGTCTGTTGAGAAACACACATTAAACATATTAACAAACAGTTTGGGTGTAAAATAATAGAAACAATAAGCAGAAAAAAGCTGGTGTGGCTCTATGAATATCAGAACAAAGTAGACTTCAAGATGACTAATGTTGCTACAGATTAAAAGGGTGCATTTTATGAGAAAAGGGTCACTTATTTAAGGAGACATAAGACTATTAAATGTTTCTACACCCAATATCAAAGCTCCCAAATACAAGACCAAACAAATGAAAACTGAAAACAATTTTACTGTCACTGATAGAGAATTTAACACTCCTTTCTCAGTAATAGGACAATTAAAAAATCAGTACAGTTACGGAAGATTAGAATAATACTAACCATCTACTTAAGCTAATTAACATTTATAGAAAATTACTCCCCACAAGAGGTTATAACTTCTAACATGCACATGAATTATTCAAGAAGGTGGACAATATTCTCAGTCATAAAACAAATTTCAATAAATTTCAAAGGATTTAAATTAAACAGAATATGTTCTCTAACCATAATAGAATTAAATTAAAGATGAGTAAAATAATATATTTCTTAAAACTCTCAAATATTTATAAGTTAAAAAACACACATGCTAAATAACTAATGGGTTAGAGAAGAATTCGCAAAAGATATTACAATATAGATATTTTGAACAGAAATACATAGAAGCACAATATTCATATTCGTGAGATGCAGCTAAAGCAGTCTCAATAAGGAAATTTATAGATTTAAATATATATATTGGAAAATAAGAAAGGTATAAAATCAAGTACTTCTCCCATTTTCAGAAACTATAAAAATAATAAATTAAGCTCTGGGTATGTAACACAAAGGAAATAATAAATAATAAGAGCAGAAATCGATAAAATAGAAAATCTAAATAGCTTTTATGAAGAAATCAAATAACAATGCTGTCATACACAAACTTTCATAATTATGAGAACATACACAAACTCATATTATGAGAACATTTAGGTAATATAGTATAGTACATATAGTATAGTGCATATATATAATATGTACTATATATAACTATTATATATGCTATATATATAATTATAATATATCCCACTAGTATACATATTTTAAATAATATATTATTATATGTATTAGAGTTTACATTGTATATATGCTATTGTGTATAATTGTGAGTTAGCACAATTCATCCCCTGGGTTATTTCCAGTAGATCCCTAACCAAGGATCTCAACTGAGAAAGAAAACGGGGCTGCCCCTAAGTGGCTGTAACTGTTCATTAAGGACCTTCCCGTTGTGTTAGTATGTTTCCTGAGTGATGGGAAGTTTTAGTCTGGAAGCTGCTAATCTTGCTAACACTAAAAGGCTCTCTCCCATTAGCAGCTTCTGTGTTGCATTAATAATAAGAAAGTAATAAAGAGACCAGCCTCAGCTGTTCAGTCTCCCCTGAGGTGAGGCCCCAGCTTCCTTCTTATCCCCACGGTCCACTCTAATGGTCTCGCCTGTAAAGTAAAAGAGAGGATAATAATTCCTGTCTATTTTATCAGAGTTCAAAATCCCTTCTTATTGGGGAGGGACTCCTTTTTCTTTTTCTTTTTTTGACTTCTAAATTTAAAACTATATCACGGATACTTTTTCATTTGAAGTTAATCTGTTGTAAATCATAACTTTTTATAATGTAAGTGCAAATAATCAAATATAGGAAAAAACTGCTTTAGAAAAAATAAATCTATCTTTCCTAGAAAAACTATAAAACAGTACTCTTAGAGATGTCTTCTTGTCCTTTAAAAAAAAAAAAAGAATTAAATCACTTATCCGCACAACAGTAAATTAAAGAAAATCAGGGAATAAAGACCTTTGCTTTTGTAAATGTTAGAAACTCTTGTTAATAGACAAAGAAGAAACGATGAGAAAATGTCTTATTAAAACAAAATAAGGTTGCATTTGTTAGGTTCAGGGTGCATGTTAGTAAATTATGTCTGTTAAAATTTTATCTTATTAGGGTTCATAAAGATAGGAGCCAATGCTGGACCTAATTGCTTATGTTCTTTTTCTATTGAAAATACATGACCTTTAGCAGTAGTACACTTTTTAAAGGTCTTCTTGATTTAAACATCTGTTTTTAAGTGTATGATCTGTCCATGGAACAAAATTATCTGTACAGTAGTTAGATTATTGCAGTTTTTCATCTAGAAGCAAAACTATTTTTGCTTTCAACAATTTTTTTAATTGGGTAAACAATAATTCATCACCTCAAAAGTGTCACTCAGATTTTCATTATCTGGACTCAAAATGCTAGAAAGTTTTTCTTGATTTACACTATTGTGTCCTGATTTTGAGAGGTTAATTTTATAATTAGGTTATACATTGCATAATTTAAAATGTAGTTTTTAATTTATGAGGAAGAAAGAAGACCAACATCAGTGGACAATATATATTTTAAAAATGAAACGTATGTTCATAGTTATCAGAGAAGAAATCACTATGATGGGTTCTGAAATAATAATGTAAGATTCAAGAAGTTAACATACAAAGCAATTAAAAGCTGTTTTCCAAACATTTATAATCAACATTTTTTTTTCCTTATAAGTACTTAACATTTTAAGTGGGTAGGGGGAAGAAGATATGTCTAATAAGTCAAAGCTGCCCATTCAAGTTTTTAAAATTATGTATAAAAGCCAGTGAATGAAAAAGAAATCTATAATTTAGAAATGAGAACACATGAGGTATTTATTTATAGTCTAGTAGACACTCGATGTTTCCTCTAGGCAAGGGAAAAAATTAAAATCCCTTTTTGTTAAATATCTCTTTCATATGGTTTATTTATTAGCCAAGGAATTTTGATAAATCCCATAAACCCTGTTATTCATTTTATTTTGCTTGTAAAAAGTTGAAATGTTCACTACATACCAATGGGTGGCGTATTATTGTTAGAGTTGTCCTCAAATTGAGGGAAGAAAGGGGTTAGTATGCCATTCTTATAATGCCTTAAGACAAACAGGTCCATTGGAAAAGTAGCCGCTGGAACATCGTCTTAGCGTTGTTGGCGTTATGCACACTCATCTGAACTATTTTTGTTTCCTGTGTTCTGTCCTCAGTCCACGAAGGCTCAGGAGAAACCAGTCAAAAGGAAACATCCACCTGTGATATTTGCCAGTTTGGTGCCGAATGTGATGAAGATGCAGAGGATGTCTGGTAGTGTGCTTTTATTATTCTATTTTTTTAAACAAAATAATGATAATTAATTTCTTTCTCCTTCAAGCATTTCCTAAAGAAGACATTTTCAGCATTTATTTTTCTTATCTAGTTCCTCAGGGGGGCAGAAATATGGGGGCTATAATAACAGCAAGGAATTTCTGAAACTGAATTAAGAGTTGGGCCAGCCAAGCAGCTGCCCAGCTTCATTTGATAAAGATATAAAAAGATATCACTGAGACTGCCAAAAACTGTCCATATTAAGAAATGGAGAGAACAATCCTATTTACTAGAACATCTCTCAAGAAGCATGGTCAAGAGACAATGGACAGTTGCTAATTAGCTTTCTAAGATGGTGGATCTGAGTGACCTCAGGGATTTCATTTAAGGGTATGTCTGTGTGCCTGTAGCTGAATTGGGAAGACGGTAAAGCAAAGAATGATCTCTGGGCTACCCTCTAGAACCAACTTCTCCCTTCACCCGAGCAATACTCATCTTCTCCTGTAAAGATATGCTGAACCAATAATGAATAATACATCTTTTGAATGGGTCTCAAAATGTTAGTCTTCTAGGACATGGACATGTGTTTGGTCCTGCCCTGATCATACCCAAAATGAGCAGCCCAGAACCCAGAGGAGGTGTTTGTGGCATGATAGTGGAATGAGGCAGTCCTCTCTCTCTCTCTCTCTCTCTCTCTCTCTCTCTCTCTCTCTCTCTCTCACTTTTACCCATACCTTTCAGGAAAACAGCCAAGTGTCCTTTGTTTTCTTCAAAACACAGACTGTGGTTGCCTAGAGTTCTTAGCACTCATTTTGATCAAAGTAGCTGAATAAATTTTAAATGTTCTCACCACCAGAAGGAGTGGTAATTATATGACTTGATGGCAGTATTAGCTAACATGAGGTGGTAATCACTGCAGTATAACAGTGTATCAAATCAACATGTTGTATATCTTAAACTTATACAATGTTATATGGTCAATTATATCTCAATTTTTGAAAAGCAATCATTTTGATTAAACTTTTGTGGATGGAGGGGGCAATTCATCTAAGGGACAAGAAGAACAAAATTATGGTAACATAATTTTGACAAGAGAAAAACATTCTGCACTTAAAATATTTTATAATATTTTTGAGAGCAGATTAAGTTGCGGGTTCCAACTGTGCAAACTCGGTGGGGTTCTAAGGGTAAATTAACTAGTTACTTACTTACAGGTAAACAGTGCTATTGACTAACCAGGTAAAAGAGCCCCCATTAATAAAAGCCAGCATCAGTAGAGTTTCCAGACCTGTCAAACATTAGTAGCCAATGGGTAGCTAGGAACCAAGTCAAGAAGTATCTGCACTGTTTGATAATCTTGAGGTAAACTCATGTATGTTTTCTTAAGAACATCCTGAGCATCTTAATGGCTGATGAATTTATGGTTCCTAAAGCTGGCTGATTAATAGAATTCCTTTGGAAATATGTATAGCACACTAATTCTTTAGTTCTACTCCAAAATCATATTGCAATCAACAAGTTTTACATCTTAAATTTATACAACGTTATATGTCAATTATATCGCAATTTAAAAAAGCAATCTTTTTGTTCAAACTTTTGTGGGTGGAGAGGGCAATCATCTAAGGGACGAGAAGAAAAAAATAAAGGCAACATAATTTTAGCAGGAATGAAACAGTCTACACTTAAAAGATTTTAAAATATATTTGAGTTCAGATTAAGTTGTGGGTTCTAACTGTGCAAACTGGGTGGGGTTCTCAGAGTGAATTAATGAATCAGTATTTCAGAAAAGTGGGACTTAGACTTTCACTTACATAAAACTCCCCCAAGTCTGGCCGGTGTGGCTCAGTGGTTGAGCATTGACTCATGCACCAAGAGGTTGCTGGTTCAATTCCCAGTCAGGACACATGCCCAGGTTGTGGGCCCAATCCCCAGTGGGGGGCATGCAGGAGGCGGCCAATCGATGTTCTCTCTCATCGATGTTTCTATTTCTCTCTCCCTCTCACTTCCTCTCTCTCTAAAATCAATAAAAAGGAAAAAAATAAAATAAAACTCCCCCAAATGATCACAAAATATTGCTCTAGAATAAATGACTGACTCAAAGAATCTTTCTGCTCTTTAATACTTAGGACTCCATATATTAAGATACACTTACAGAAAACATACTTATTTTTAATGTTTGCTGGTAACTGCATCTGTAGTTCAACATTATCTTTAAAGCAGTTAAAAATCTTGCTGTCATTTTTTTTACTTTTAAAAAAATTCCCATGGGTCCCTAATTTTTTCTTAAGAATTTTCATTCCCATAGTTTCTCATCTGATTAATGATCATCTTTAAGCGACATAGTTCCACTTTATACATAGTTCTACTTTGCAAGTACAGAGATTAAGACATGAGATGATAACGGCAGGGAAAGATCACTGATTGCTTACTTTGGTCTTGTCCATTTGTATGCATTTTTTTTCTCAGTTATCATCAAAATAAGCCTAGGAGTAGATTCCATTATGAGCTCGCTTTACAAAGAGGGCACTGAGTTTTGAAGTGTTTATGTGGCAGCACCAAGATGAAGATATGAGCTGAAAGTAACCAGAGGGTGTTAGCATAACAGTTCGAACAAAGATGCAATTAAAATAACTTTTTTCCCCCTGTCATGTTTAGAATAATGAGATGGCCAGATTGCAAGCAGCTTAGATACAGTGACTCCAGACCTTCGGGGTTAGAGCTGGTGACAAGGGAGACGGCTGTAGCAGACAGTGGGAAGACGTCCAGGCGAGCAGTGCCACTCCTGGTTTCTAGCAAAAGATCAGACCTGTGGTTCGAAGGCAGTGGAGACATGGACAAGGCCCGTGGCGTCGGAAAGATTCAACAGCATGGCAACTGGACTTAGAAAAGAAACTCAGTTATAACAGAAACACAGAGACGGGCAAGGTAGAACCTCAGTCCATGAGAAATGGCATATCAATCAGGAAAAGTAACCAGGGACAGATGCAGGAGAGACAGAAGAGATACCCACTTGCTAGAACTGGTGCAGAAAACAAGCTTTGGCTACAACGAGCTGGGACAAGCACCTGGATCTCAGAAATAAATTACAAGGTCAGAATGCAGCACAGCTGACTGGAGGCTGAATCAGTTAGCTTCTGGCTAAGGACATCTTCTACACCCCCAGCCTAGAGACAAGATTAGTTCCAAAATGCGGAATAAGGCTGAACCCCCAGATGGGGCTAAGTGGCCATAGCTGTGAAGATTAGTGGGCTGCAGGGGGGCAGGGAGCCAAGAAGATCATTATACTTCCCAGGCAAGAATGAAAGTTGTTAGCGTTTAAATAAAATGTACTTAAAATGTCCAGTGCAAGCAATAAGGAATGGTGCTGAAATGATAAGCGTATTGATTTTCATTTACATAAATACCTTTGTATGTTAATGTATTATATTTAGTTATGGCCGTGAAGAGCAGATTGCAAAGAGCTGAAGGACACAAAAATAAAGCAGTAAATGAAATGAAATAGGCATGGATTAAAAGAGGCTATAAAGTACGATAGGAAGCAATAGGGAAGCGATCTGACTCTCAGATAGTTGGCTGATTCAGGGGAGTTTTGATGTGCCATTGATTTTGGATGAAACCATGGCCAGGTCCTCCTGCAAACATAAAACACTGCATATGCTGTGTGGCAGCAAAGAACACAACTCAGTGTTTTGCATTATTTTCTCCTGACACTCAGTAAACTATAGTTTTATGCACATACATTTCCTGAACCCTGCATCAGGAAGTCATAACAAGAAGTGAATAAATACCGCGGAGAAATAATGTTATTATTGTATTTGCAATATTAAAACCCTGGCCTAAGAAATGAATATTTTACATTTCACCGCAGAACTAAGGCTGGTAATTCAAAGGTGCTCAGGTACTTCCTAGGTGATAATACATCTTTCTTCGAGTTAAGAAGCCAGCACACAGTCAGATTATCTTGTTTCCATAGTTATCTAGAGGAGTTTTTAAGTTAAGAAGCAAGTCTCACTGGGCAGGAGGAAGAAAAATAAATAAAAATGGAGAAGAGTAAGGAGAGTGGAGGAAAAGGAGAAAAAATACTATCTAGAGGATGCCTTTGATTAACCATGTACTAATGTTTTACTATCATTTTAATGCCTTTATTTTGAGAAAACATGTGATTTATAAACTCATATAAGCCTCTCACTTATGTTCCATGAGGTTTTTTCCCTTGTCTTTTTCTTCTTATGATGAAGAACATTAAGGCCGCAAAAATCAGAAAATGGAAAAAAAAAATCAGAAAATGGTCAGGTTTTCTCAGTAGGAAAGAAAGACCATTGCCACAAAAAATTCTTCAGTGGTGGATATTTACCTAAGTGTAGGAAAGAATTAAACTTTCAAAAGAGAGACTGAAAAGTCCACACAGTGAGCGGCCCACACCACATACAGATCCACCCTCGTATCCAAGCGCCCCTTTACTTAGGATGGACTTCAGAAATAATTGGAACACCTGTGCCGAGATGTGCGGCCTGTTTGTGGGGTGGGGTTAAGAAGAAATGAAAAGAAGATGTTTCTCTTTATATTTAGACTGAAAAAAGTCAAAACGAATACATTTACACCTCAAAGAGAATCTCAAATACATCCTGTCAAATACAATTTATAAAGAAAAAGAGTGGCTGATAAATAAGTCGAACATAATAGAATTGACTCACTGCAAAGTAATAAAGCCCCATCTGGTAGCACCGAGAATACCTACTTATGATTTCAACACATATTTCTGATACTTGGTTGGTGTTAGAAACAGCTCTATGTTCCCTTAATTATCTTACCTGATAAATTATTTCAGTAAGTCCAAAGTAGGTCAGTAGTAACTCTTTGCACTGGGAACTACTCCTAAGAAGTAATTAGCCTAGAACTTTCTCTTGGTCCTGTCAGTCAGAAGTAGTTCAGAGCCCTGGGGCTGATACTTGATTTAATATAAGAATAAAGCAAGTCGGTAGCTGGGTCTGATCACAGGAATGGCTGGGTAGGAAACTGGCTGTGTGCCTAACATTTCCAGGGTGTCAGGACAGATCAAGGAAGGGAGCACAGGTGCAAGAGCAGATGTGGCTGGGTGACAAATGACATAAAGGGACAACTTAAATTATTATGTGTATTTGCTTCTTACTTATGCTTTATAGCTCTGTTTCCATTTTAACATTGCTCTTGTGTTATTCTCTACCTGCCACTCAGGCTCCATTAGCAAAATCATATTGGCTTAAATGCTATTAATTCCTCAGTCATCATTTATTTTATTTTTGAAACATTAATAATGCTTTCCAGTTTTAGTGCATAACATCCTTGTTGGACCGCAATGGTGAGAAAGAGAAAGACAAAGTCATTGCAGTAAAATGAGTTCAGAAGAGAAAACGAATGAGCATCTATTTTTGCCTTCATTTCATTGCTATTCCATAACTGAAACAGGGTGTGGGATTTGGCATTCCTTTTGTGAGTGTCTCTTACAAAGGCAGTTTAGTCTGAAGTCTTAACATGTGCTCCTTAGATCTGAGAAGCCTCCTTGTCACTGGGAAGACTGTGTGTTTCTGGCATCATTCCCACCTTTAATGCATTGTGGGCTGTGGAGACTCATGAATATTTGAAGCTGGGCAATGGCCGTGATGATCCTTGGCACTAGATTTCACCATACATGTAAGAAAATTAGGCATTAGGTCCTGCTGACTTGAGTACATTTGGATTATGAGTTTGACAGAGAAAATGAAGACACCTCTGAGGAAAACATAGAAAATGATTTCTTTCAAAACTACTGGCTGACGATTGAACAAAAAGATGGTGTTGCATTGGGAAGTTTCCAATTGTTTTCTGTTAAGTAAAAAGAAGATGGGTCAGGGTTGTAGATGGGATATCTAAAGAAGAGGATGCTGATTAGTCACGAACTTTTGTGATCTAAGAGTTTATTCAGTCTTCCCCAGGGTGTTTTCCTCTTATTGATTTCCTTTGCCCTCCTGCTTGGAACCGCAAATGTGGTTACCATGATGGGGACTGCCTTCTAACATGAGTTTACTCATGGAGAGAATGCAAACACCCACAACCACAGAAAATAGGTCCGGTCTAGAAAATTCAAGCTTTCTGTTGGGTGTAAGGCTTTAGGCGAACACATTTTCAGTGCTAAGATTCCTGCCTCCCAGGAACTGCCTCTCCTCCCCCACCACAAAGACGATGCTGTCACCTCTGAAAATTGCCCCAGTATTTTCTGTTTGTAAAGATGGGTGAGGCTTGAAGAGTAAAGACACCTCTCTTTCCTTCGGTGCTTCCATTTGCCCAGAAAATTCTTGCAGAGACAGGGGGAAATATACAGCTCCTGATTGGGGGAAATATGCCATCTTTTCACTCCCATAATTTCAAGGGGAAATGTTGACATTTTTAGCAAATCTATATCCAAGTGTTAAAGATTGATTTTGATTTTGTTGATATTTCCTTCTTTTATGTTTTATATGTTCTCATAATTTTTATTTAGCTCATGCAGCGTACATCGTGTAGTTTCTCTTTTATGTAAAAATAATGGAATACTATATGAGGGCAGAAGAAAGGAAACAGAACTCCTAAGCACAGATTGTATTAACTGTTTCCATGAGTTGTTTCTCTTTTTACTTGCTTTTTATTTTGTTTTTTATTTTTTTAAATTTATCTTTATTGTTGAAAGTATTATAGCTGTCCCCCCTTTGTTCTCCCATTGACCCCCTCCTCCCCACTCCCGCCTCCCCCCTGCCTTCACCACACTATTGTCTATGTCTACTGGTTATGCATATATGCATATAAATTCTTTGGTTTATCCCCCCACCCCCACCCCCACCTTCCCTCTGAGGTTTGTCAGTCTGTTCCCTACTTCTATATCTCTGGGTCTATTTTGTTCGTCAGTTTATTTTGTTCATTAGATTCCTAAGTGAAATCATGTGATACTTGTCTTTCTCTTACTGGCTTATTTCACTTAGCATATTACTCTCCAGGTCCCTCCATGCTGTCTCAAAGGGTAAGAGTTTACTTGCTTTTTAAAATCTTTCTAGTGCTCACTCACCAAAGCCCTCTCCATGTCCTCTGCAGTGTTCTGAGTCTCGGTTCTAGTGTATTCTGAGTAAGAGATTCCTGTCCCTTAGAATTAGGGACCACATGCTCCATGTCCCATCACCCCAGCTTAAGATCTCAGTCTCAGATAAAAATGTAAATCTCATTGTACTTATCAAAATATGAGAACCATTCAAAAACATGTTTCCCATGTGGTAGACATCATTGTAATGTTTACAATCATGGAACCGTTTAATTCTCCCAAGAATCTTTTAAAATTAGATACCCTAATAATTTCCATTTTATGAAAAAGGAAACTGAGGCACAGAGAAGTTAAGCAAACGGCCCAAAGCCAAACAGTAAGTGGAAGAGCTAGGATTTGAACCCCACCAGACTGACTCCAGAGACCATGCTCTTAACCACCCTTCATTGTCTCCCCATATACTTAATGACATAAATCGTGTGTGTCTATAGTGTGTAACACATGTGTACACACTTAAGCTGGATATATCTAGTATGTTACATGTATTCCTTTAGAATCTCACTTTATTTGTTGAAATAGAACATAAAAAAAGACTTTACTGCCACTTTGTGATAAAATTTGCCACTAATAGGTTCACATTGTCTGTGATGCCCTTGAAGTATCTTCTTCCCCATTAGGTAAATACACCTTATTTCTTTGAAGACTGCATTTTGTTTTTTAAGATCTATTGAATTGTTGGCTATGGGAAATATCCTTATTACGACTATGTGTGGGCCAATTAGATTGAAAAGGTTATTAGCCATGAGCTTACAGAGAACAGACCCATCTTCACCAAAATCTGGTTATTTGGAGCTGCTTCAACTTCAATTTACTTATTTTGAAACGGCAATACACCCTGATTTTGGACCAGAGAGAACATTATTTATATGTTATAACTAGTGATAGTTTTCAAATTTTCATTCAGAAAACAAGGCATATAATACAGTCTTTAGAGACTGCCCATTATAACAGTCCCCCTTTCTGTAATGCTGATGTCTTTATCACAATGTTTCAAAGGGTTATGGAAAAGGCAGAGCACTGGGGAACCCAGAAGAGCAAGGGCACTGTTCAGTGAGCCATTTGCTGAGCAAGGTGGGATTCAGTCTTTACTGCCTTTGGAACTAATGGGCTACATGCCCCTTTCCAAGTGGCAAAGAAGGGTGTGTTACAAATGCAAGAATAGAACTTATGAGATATAGAGGAAGAGGGAAGGATCACCAAATTAAATGGCAAATAAATATGGCCCATGTACCAGGGGTTTTAAATCCCTATCTTAGAGGCAATGTTACATCTATTTTTTTTAATCACTTAAGAATGTGATGTCACGCCTCTTATTTCCCGATCCATATTTTTGATGGTTACACTGAAATGGAATTTGTTATGGCTTCTCTCATTATAAAAGTTGTACATGTTTATCATAGAAATTTGAAAAGACTAGAAATATGAAAACTCTATTAAAATATCATCCCACCATTCCAAGATTACCACTGTATATTTTCCTTCCATGTATGTGTACATGTGTGCATGTGCATGTGTGTGTATGTATATATGTATTTCTAATCAGTCTAATCATATTTTACACATCAACAAAATTTCTCTCTTTTTTTAATTAAATATGTTTTTTATTGCTTTTTTAGAGAGAGGAAAAGGGAGGGAGAGATAGAAACATCAATGTGAAAGAGAAACTTCTATCTGCTGCCTCCCACATGCCCCCCACTGGGGATCGAGCCCACTGGGTTGAACCCAGTCATGTGCCCTGACCAGGAATCGAACCAGGACCTCTCAGTTCGTGGAATGACGCTCAATCCACTGAGCCACACCGGCTGGGCAACAAAGTCTCTCTTTTAAAAACATTTTACTTAATCTTGAGGCTGAGTCTGGAGATTGTTATGAATGCTAAACAAATTTATGAATAATATATTTATAGTTGAACATAATTTCTATGGCCCAAATTCTAAATTTTTGCATTTCTCAGGACAAATGAATTTGTGAGTACTGTCCTCACATTTGTGATCTAAAAAATTTACTAAAACCTAAATCCCCTCTGATTCTACGTTAGACATTTTTCCTGATTAACTCCAAGAGACTAGAGTTTCAGTGTGTATACTGAAAACATTTCCGCTGTATCCAAAGCATTCATAATAAATTGCTTTCTGAGGTATAAGCATTACTTACTGAGAAACTGTTCTCCCAAAGGTGTTTTAAATTGGGTAAGAACTGTTCTGGTCAGTGGTTTACTTCCAAATAGTAATATATTGTATGTGTTTGTTCATCTTAACAACAAATTAGCAAGCCATCCTTGGCAGCCCACATCAGTCTATTCCAGACACATTTCCCTAAAAAATAGGATGTGTAATATCTAATAAGTGATTGAACAAATTGTAAGATTATATGCAATACCCACTTGAAAATTAATACTGCTGAAAATCCAAATTTTTTTAATAAAAGGAAAAAATAAACCAAATAACTGATTTTTCTATTCCCCTCAATGCAAAGTTAAATTGTGTCCATTCATCCCTTTATCATGGAGATATGAACAAAACTTAAGAAATCAGTATGATGCCCTTGGGATAGATGATCTTCTAAAGGTTGTCTACAACAACTCTTTCTTATTCATTGCAGTCATTTCTATGTCCTTGACACAACAGTTTACCCTGTTCTCTGAGCTCATCCTAAAATGAGCTTTCTATAATCAAAATAGTATTATCCAAGGTAATAAAAGTAATACTAGGTCCCCACTAGACATAAGTGCCTAGAATCAGCAGATATTAAGAGATGTATATCAGGGAGAAGTGTATAACAATTGGGAAAAAGCAAAAATAAGAAATAAAATAAAATATTAGTTTTGCATTAGCAAAAAATAGTGATGTATTTCTGTAATATACATAGATATCATAAATGTGGTACTTCAAGACATTCAAATATAACATCAAATTATTAAGTATGACAATGAAATAAAATGATATATTTAATGGAAGTATATATTTAGTTTTAATTGAATATCTTTTTTCTTCTCTAGCAAATCTGTAGATTTGAGAAAAAGAAAATGCAGCAAAGTTATCTGCATTACAGTGACAGTGGACAGTCAGATTTAGGGGAAAAAAGAAAAAGCAGCCCTGTATCAATTAATATTGTTCCCAGTGGAAGTGGGGTTCTTGGGGTGTGGTGAGGAAAAGCATTTCCAGGGGCCTGTGAGGGAGGATGCGATCTGGTGGCAAGATTTATTTGTGAAGCAAAATAAAAATGATGTCCCTTTGATGCCCCCTATCTCTCTGGTCCACCATGGAAAATCAGGGCCAGAAGTAGAGTCAATGTGCCATATTAAAGCTCAGTTCAGTCCAGTATTTGGCAAGCTTCACTTGTGGTCCAGGCTGCAATCTGTTGCTTTGCTGCTATTCCCAGGCTTCCACCTGGAGTCTGTGTGGTCAGTGGCCACGTGGCTGCTAAGGCCACATGGCTATGGAGAGAGAACACATGAATCCACTGGGTGAGTGCAGGTCACTGAGAGAGAGAGAGAGAGAGAGAGAGAGAGAGAGAGAGAGAGAGAGAGAGAGAGAGAGAGAGAGAGGGTTTTAACCAGCAGCTTTTTCAAAATAACCAATTAACTGCCCAAGATTTGGTTGGGCTTGCTTTGGCTCCTCCCCCAGCCAATGCTCTTTTTCCCAGGTGATACTGACAGGCCTCTATGTTTCAACACCCACCCCCTGTGCTTTGACTTTATTGGCATGTGTTTACTTCCCCCTTTGTTTTATCCCTTCCCCCAGTGATAGTAGGGGAATGGACTGGTGGTTCCCTGGAGGGAGTGTGAAGCTGTTGCTTCCTGGTGAAGCAAACAGGTTTATACTTCCCAGCCTACTATGGCAACAATGTCTCCCCCTTTGCTTCCTTTCCCATCAATAATTAGCAAACTACAGTAACATGTCCATGTCTGACATTTTGAGTAAAGTTGTTATGTGCTTAGGGTATATATTATGGAATGTTTTATACCTGAATTTATGTCATTAAACAATTGTCTTTTTGCAATTATGTTGGAGAGTATTTCGCTTTTGAGGTATGCATAGCATGGTGGGACAGCCAGAGGAAGAAGAAAAACTTCTAATATATTAAAACCTTAAACTTCTCAGACTTCTTTTTCCTGTTTTGTGGTCCTTTGATATCTCTATAACAAAGGAAGGGCAGATAATGTGATCTTCATTTTACAGATAAATACAGGAAGGCCCTGAAAGTTTAAGGGTGGTCTTCATGTAGCAAAGAAGATAAGCTCAAGTAACATATGCCACTGTCTCATCAAAGCTACCAAAGAGAGATACTGTTGGGGTAAAGCGGCACCAGAAATTAACTGGCAGAATTGGACCTCGGTTCAGCTACCTTGGTTCTTGAATTGTCTGGGAAATAATTCAGAGCCAAGAACTCCAAATGTAAGAGAAATTTTATTTTGAAAGTCACAGAGGCAGAAAAATGAGCCAGCTAGGTTGCGTGGGCTGAGAGAAAGAAAGAGGGAGGGAAAGGGAGAAGGAGAGGGAGAGAATACACTGAGTCCTTTGTTTTAAGAGGTTTTGTTTATTTCCCCAAAGCGGGGATTTTAGAGGAGGTCTCAGAGGAAGGATCTCAATGGAATATTCATTAGCTTTCCAGGTATGTCCTCTCAGGGTCAGTGGAACAGGGCAGGGTGTCACAGTTGGTCCAGATGTCAGCCATGGCATCGACCCACCTGGCCTTGCTGCTTTTCTGTGCCTTGGAGCTGAAACACAACTGAGGCCTAGATGTTCTCTCTAGGGCTTAATGCTTAAGGCAGTGCTAATGCAAAGGAGTCATATGAGACTATTCTCCCGCCCCTTTGTTCCTCCTCTAAGGGGGTCTGCTGCACGACTAGCAACATGCAAGAGGTTTGAGGTCGGGGAGGGTCTGAACTACATGACCAGCAATATGAAAGGTCAGGGGGTTTAAACCACATGACCAGTAGTATGCTAGGGGAGGAACGACCCTGAGGTGAAGTCCTACCCTACACATTGCAAGGCACCCAGGTTTTTTCACCCTGTTGACTTTATATATCTGGCTTATGGTTCCCACTCTGCTCATGTCTGTCTGACTGCCTACTGTATCGATAGAACTGAGTTCTCATCTTGGATAAAATCACATCATTTCCCTTGGTTACTGCCCCCCCTCCCCCGCCACACGTACATTGCATTACATAGATAGATAGATGATAGATAATAGGTCTATAGTCATATTATAATTCATGTAAAACTCAATTAATATACAGTGGTTTTGAATATACTCACCAAGTTGTGCAACCATCAACACAATCAATTTTATAATATTTTCATCATTCCAGAAAAAAAACTTGTATCATTAGCAGCCCCTCTCCATTTTCCCACATTTCCCTCCTCATCCCATGGCAACAACAAATCTACCTTATATCTCTAGATTTTTCTATTCCCACATTTCATATAAATGGAATCATTTAGTATCTTGTCATTTGTTACTGGCTTTTTTCACTGAGCATGATGTTTTGAGGGTTCATCTACATTGTAGCATGTGCAGTATTTTGTTCTTTTGACTTACGGAAAATATTCCATTGTATGGATATACTACATTTTGTTCATTTACCTATCAGTAGATGAATATTTAGGTTATTTCCAGTTTGGGCTATGATGAATAATGCTGTTATGAACATTTGTGTACAAATTTGTGTATGTGTGTACAAGTTTTATTCTGGGCATATGTTTTCATTTTTCTAGCAGATATACCTAAATGTAGAGTTGCTGGGTTAAATGGTAGCCTTACGATTAACTTTGAGGATCCGCAGACTGTTTTCAAAAGTTGGTACATCATTTTATATTTTCACCAGCATTGTGTGAGGATTCAAATTTCTCCACATCCTTGCCAATACTTGTTATTGCCATCTTTTTGAGTATTGTACCCCAAGTAGATGTAAAGTGGTATCTAATTGTGGTTTTGATTTGCATTTTCCAGATGGCTAATGATGTTGAGTCTCTTTCCATGTGCCTGTTGATCATTTGGATATCCTCTTTGGAGAAATATCTATTTAGCTCTTTTGCCCATTTTTAATTGAGTTATTTACCTATTTGTTATTGCATTGCAAGAGCTTTTAAATAATATATTATAGATATAAGCTTCTTTCCAAATATATATGATTTTCAAATAGTTTCTCTATCCTGTGGAGTTGTCTTTTCACTTGTGTGATGGTACGTTTTAGAACACAAGTTTTTTATTTTGATGAATTCCAATTTGCCTGTCTTTTCATTTGTCACTTGTGTTTTTGGTGTCATATCTAGGAAGGCTTTGTTTAATCCAAGGTCAGAGAGATTTACTCCTGTATTTTCTCCTGAAGGATTTATAGTTCTAGCTCTTATATTTAGGTCTCTGATTAACTTAGAGTTAATTTTTGTGTATGGAGGGAAGCAAGGATTCCCAAATCATTTTTGAATATAGATGTTCAGTTGTTCCAATACTATTTGTTGAAAAAATGGTTTTTTCTCCATTGAATATTTTTTTTTGCCATTCTTGTAGAAAACAATTGACCCTGTGTATGAGGGTTTATTTTTGAACTCTCATTCTATTCCATTAATGTATATGTCTATCCTTATACCAGAACTAACTCCATTTTTTCATAAGTAAAATATGGGAAATAAGAGTTTTGGTCTAGATGATTTCCATGATTCCTTTGAGTTCAGTCATCAGTTAATATTGACATGCAATATTATATTAGTGCAGCATAGTGGTTGGACATTTATATAACTTATGAAATGAACCCCTGATACGTCTAGTACCCACCTGACACCATGCATAGTTATTGCTGTACCTATAAAGACTGTTCCACAAACATCCCCAGTGGTCCCAGTGGCATTATTCTTCTTTTTCCTTTGGACAAAAATTTCCACTAAGGCAGTTTTAAATTAGAAGAGATGGTCTATTGTATCCAGATGGTAGTATTTACCACTCTGTACTTTAACCTTAATACTGAAATTAACAGAAATAGGTTTTTAAAAATATATTGGTTAGTCATCTCTGTAGAAAGCACAGAAAAATAGGAGTGTCTTTAAAGGATTTGAAGCAGCAATGGCAAAATATAAAAATACAATATTTAAATAAGAGGAAAAATTCAAGAGTTGAATAATGAAACAATGTTGAGAAGGAAGGAGAAAAGTAAGATAGAAAAAATAATTGTAAAGAAAAATCAAACTAAGAGAAACTGCTACAATTCATCAAAAACCTTATTTCTGAGTATCCAGGAATTCAAGGGAATAAGGAAAAGGAATAATCCTCATGGTGGAATTGTAAAGACAACTAGTTTATCGAGATACTTTAACAAGTTCTGAACTCCACAAGAATTGATACTGTATGCCTTTAATAACATTTTGAATGAAACAGAAGACAAATTCCTTGCTTATAAATATATAAAATTATTTATATTGGATCTTAATATAATGTATTGATGATAAAATTCTAAAGTTGTAAAATTATAACTCTGCAGAGGTGATTCTCTGTAAGACCTGAATAATGATGTCCAGATACGTCATTGTTATGGTATCTAACTCAGTACAGGGTTAAAAGAAAAGGAATAGTCTTTTTTTTTTTTTTTTTTTTATAGTTGTTTCAACTAGGAATTAGGCAGAACCCTTAAAGTATTTCATATAAGTCTTTAGGATTCGAATTCCCTTATACAGATATCGAAAGTAAGCAGTTGTTGAGAGAGAAAGATGTGTTCCTGCAGCAGAGTGAGGAAGGGCAGCAGGGCCTTGAGATGGCCCTGAGCATGAAAGATGTGGTTATTACTTAAGTTTGTGCAAAATAGGAAAACACTGATCAGATGTTTATGACAAATATCCTTGACTTGATTATAATTAGTTAAATGATTAAAAAGTACAAATGAAAAGAAACAATAAAAATATACAAACCAATACATTATAACATAAGGCCTAATGATTATGATTATGAGTTTATAATACAAAGTGTAACTGTAAGATATATTTACTTATAAGTCTTTCTGCTCTTTCTATTTGGCTCAGACAATCAATCGATAAATAACCAACAATTTGATAGATATATTTGACTATATGTTTTTTTTAATATCCTCATAATGAGATCTGTAGTTCTTTATTAGTATAAGCAAGCTTCAGAATATTTTAACCTACTTATTTATCTATTGCATCTTTTTCGTCCAAGCTTTGTTTGTCCCAACCCAAAGTACTGTTTCAAATTTATTTATTTATTTATATTTTCATTCTTTTTAGTTACAATTGACATACAATATTACATTGGTTTCAGGTGTACAGCCTAGTGGTTAGACATTTATATAACTTACAAAGTGATTCCCCCATTGAGTCTGGTACCCACCTGACACCACACATAGTTATTAAAATATTATTGACTGCATTTTCTATGCTGTACTTTACATCCTTATGGCTAGTTTAATAGTTGACAATTTGTACTTCTTTTTTTTTTATTTTGATTCCTGCTTTTTATTTTTTATTTTTTTATTTTTTTTAACTTATCTTTATTGTTGAATGTATTACAGATGTTCCTCATTTTTCCCCCATTGCCCCCCTCCTCCCCATTCCTGCCCCCCTCCTGCTTTTCCCTACACTGTTATCAGTGTCCATTGGTTATGCATATATACATATAAGTTCTTTGGTTTATTTCTTCCCACCCCCCAACCCCCCTTCCCTTTGAGATTTGTCATTCTAACAAAATTTGTACTTCTTAATCCCTTCACCTTTTTCACCCCTCCTCCCAGCCCCCACCCATCTGGTACCCAACAAAAGTTCTCTGTATCTTATGAGAATGTTTCTGTTCTGTTTGTTCATTTTGTTTGTAGATTCAATTGTTGATAGATATGTATTTATTGCCATTTTGTTTGTTCATATTTTTTATCTTTTTCTTCAAGAAGACCCTTCAACATTTCATATAATAATGGTTTGGTGGTGATGAACTCCTTTAGCTTTTCCTTGTCTGGGAAACTCTTTATATGGCCATCAGTTCTAAATGACAGCTTTGCAGGATAGAGTAATCTTGGTTGTAGGTTCTTGCTTTTCATCACTCTGAATATTTCTTGCCACTCCCTTCTGGCCTGCAAAGTTTCTTTTGAGAAATCAGCTGACAGTCTTATGGGAACTCCCTTGTAGGTAACTAACTGCTTTTCTCTTGCTGCTTTTAAGATTCTCTGTCTTGAACCTTTTGCATTTTGATGATGATGTGTCTTGGTGTGGGCCTCTTGGGGTTCATCTTGTTTGGCACTCTCTGTGCTTCCTGGACTTGTATGTCTGTTTCCTTCACCAAGTCAGGGAAGTTTTCTGCCATTATTGTTTCAAATAGGTTTTCGATTTCTTGTTCTCTCTCTTCTCCTTCTGGCACCCCCAAGATGCGAATGTTGGCACACTTGAAGTTGTCCCAGAGGCTCCTTACACTATCCTCATTTTTTTGGATTCTGTTTTCTTTGTGCTGTTCTGATTGGGTGTTTTTTGCTTCCTTATATTCCAAATCGATGGTTTGCTTCTTGGCTTTGCCTACTCTACTATTAAATCTGTGTAAACTATTCTTTATTTCAGTTAGTGCCTCCTTCATTTCTGACTGTGATTCCATCATTTCTGACTGGTCCTTTTTTATGCCCTTGATGCCCTCTCTAAGTTCACTGATGTTCTCACTAAGTCCATTGAGCAACCTTATAAGCAGTGTTTTGAACTCAGCATCTGTTAGGTTGCTTAACTCCATTTCACTTAGTTCTTTTCCTGGAGTTTTGTTCTGTTCTTTCATTTGGGACCTGTTTCTTTGTCTCCTCATTTTGGCTGCCTCCCTGTGTTTGTTTCTATGTATTACTTAGCAAGAGGTATGGGGCTAGCTGAGACCAGATGCTGCTTGTTTGAAAGAATTTAGGAAAAGCTGAAGCAGGATCCAAGGCAGGCCAATCCTATTGTAAAGCAACTGGCAACAGCTTGGGTGGGCCTGGAAGTTGGGTGGGGCGGGGCCTCAGGGAATCACCAGGGCGGGGCCAACAGTGTGAGCCAGGTTGCTGGAGTCCCAGATATGGCAGCGTCTGCCGGTCCAGGGAAGGGCTCACCAAAGGAACAAAGGCCTCTGACAGCACGTCTGTCCAGGAGAAAGCTGCCTCTCCAGCCCTCGCTCCAATGCCAAACAGCTCAGTTCTTCCCCATATGACTCTGGTGCCTTTCAGGTTCCCTCCCGCAGGCTGGAGCCCCGAGGGAGTGAGTCTGAGTAAGTCTGTGCGCAGGCCCTTTAAGAGGAGCTGCCGGGGTCTCCAGCCGCCTCAGCCTCAGTTCTCACTGATTTTACAGCCAGAAGTGATGGGGACTTCGCTTCCTGGCACTGGAACCCTGAGCTGGGCGCCTGGTGTGGGACGGGGAGCCCTCAGTCCTCAGGGAGGACCTTCCCAGCCGAGGTATCCTCCTGATTTTTATCTGCCACATGTGAATGTGGGACCAGCCCGTCGTGCCTCCGCCCCTCCTACCAGTCTCAATGTGGCTTCTTCTTTAATTTCGTAGTTGTCAGACTTCCATTCAGCTTGATTTCAGGTGGTTTTGAATGATGGTTGTTCTGTAGTTTAGTTGTAACTTTGATGTGGTTGTGGGAGGACGCGATACCGCGTTTACCTACGCCGCCATCTTGACCGGAAGTCAGACAATTTGTACTTCTTAATCGCTTTCACATTTTTCACCTATCCCCCAAATTTTCCTCCCTTCTGGTGATTTGCTGTCTGAATCTACGAGTTTGTTTCTGTTTTGTTTGAATGAGAGGGGAAAGAAATTTTAGCATTAAGAACCAAACAACACACGGTAATAAAGTAGAGTGCACAAGGGCAGGAGCCCTGCAATTTTTAAAATGTAATTTAGTTTAATTCCAAGTTTACTGCCTATAACATTGGCTAGAAGGGTTAGCGTAGAGCACTGTGGATATTAAAAACCATAGCCTGCAAAGTCACTGGTGAGGAAGTCTCTTGTTTTAACAGGAAATAATACAATGGACACAAAAAGTATCTTAAGTGTAGAGAAGGGCAATGTCAGCATGCGCTGGGATGATTAGGTTTGACAGGGTGGAGAGAATAATTTTAAAATAACAGCTAAACAATAGTGAGCACTATCTCTGTGCCCTGCACTCCTCTGAGGGCTTTGCATTTATTAATTTAATCCTCACAAGAACACAGAAGTTAGATACTATTACTATCTCTTTGTTACTATTAGTACTTAGATACTATTACTATGTCTTTGTATAATCAAATTGAGGCACAAAGGTGTTAAGTAACTTGTCTAAGTTTACTTAGCTACTAAGGGTTAAAATCAAGATTTAAACCCAGAGGTCACACTCTTACCAATTTGGTAAACACTGCACTCCAGAAAGTTTGAGGCACAGTGGAGAACTTGCAAGATACAGAAGAGCTGCAGGTGTAGAGAAAGGAGAGAAGTTCCCTTGGGGAAACAAAGAAAAAGAACCAGGTTTAATTAGCATATAAGTCAAGTGCATCATCTATGGAAGTCCAGTGCACCATCTCATTTAATCCTGTGCAAAGTGCAGTGAGTTAATTATCATTTTTCTGCATTTATACAAAGGAAGAAACTAAGTTGCAGGGAGGCAAATAAATACCAAATGTATGTTGAGGTAAATAATATACCAAATGTATGTTAATAGGTAGGAAAAGTTCTTCAATTCAACCTCAGATTTTTCTAAGATAATTTTAAGGTCCATACCCTTTTCATTGCATAATGCTAGAGGGTAGACGTTAAGTTAAAGTAAGGTACTCAAAGAAACTGTCCTTTCAGATGAAAGAATAACTTATGACTGAGATGAAAGAATAGCTTATGACTGAGAATGTATATAGTACCTGAAGAACCGAAAAGGTACCTGTAGCCAAATGATGGAAGCCTTGGTTGTCAAGTATATTAGTTAGGGTAAGTAACACTAAATGTTATGACTGAGAAGTGCCAAATTCTCACAGGTATAACACACACATACACACATTTATTTCTTGCTGTCATCATAGTTCAGTTCAAATGTTCCCAATCAGGCAGTCTTACACATGGTCTTTCAGGAACAGTGTCCATTTCCCTATCTGAGGCCTGCTCTTCCCTAAATCATTGAGATCCCACTCATTCATTTAATAGAAAGGAGTCTTTAGTGGCCAGTCTTGGAAGTGGCAATCCTCCTTTCCACATACATCACTCTGGCCAGAACATTTATTATGTAGTAAAAGTTGCATTAAGGAAAAAGAACTCAGTAATGGAGTTTGGTATCGGTCCCTGAAAGAGAGAGAGATTGGAGTTAGGGAAGCTGCAGTAGATATTCACTCAGTGCCCATGATGGGTCATGCTCTGTCTGAGCACAGGCGGCACAGTATATAATGCAGACTAAGTTCACAACTCTATAGAGCTTACATCCTGGGGAGGTTCCAGTCCAAGATGGTGACATAGACACCCCAAGAAGGGGAGAGACAGGGGAATAGATGATGAAGAAATAAGCAAGTAAGCAAGCAAGATGATTTCAGATACATTTTTTTTTTTAAAAAAGAAAACAAGAGTTCTGAAAAACAGGGTCCTGGAGAAGGGGATGCTATTTAAGATTGGGTATTTAGGGAATGCCTCTCTGTGGATTGTCATTTGAGTCAAAGAGCGAGGAAGAGCCAGCATCACAAAAAAACTGTAGAAAAAGAATTCTGAGCAAAGAGAACCTCTGGTCCAAAGGCACAGAATGCAGACGAGCTTGGTGTGCAAAGGGACTGAGAAAAGATTAGTGTGGCTGGAGCCCAGAAAGTAGGAAAGAAGTCTTAAAAGAAATTGAAAAGGGGCCTGGCCATGAAGGTTCTAGTAGGCCTTCATGAAGAGTGTTGCTTTTATTCTAAATATGCTGAGATGCCTCCCGATGTTTTAATCTGGAAGTGGTATGATTAAACTCATCTCAACTCTCACTTCCTCCTGAAGCCTTACTAGACCATCCAGAACATCATCCTCACCTCCTTCTCCCACATCCCACAGCATTTACCTGGTCTCAATAATATTAGTACCTAGTTACCTAGAAGTAAGCATGTGTGATTTTCTCAACTGGAATATAACCTCCTGGAGAGCACAAATGTGTATTTAATTTGTGGCTCCCTCAGTAACAAGCTCAGTTCCAAGAAAGCACTTAGGTCCTGATTAAGTGAGTGAATGAATAAATGATGAATAAATAAATGAAGGAAGGAAGGAATAAAAAAGAGTTAAAAGAATAGAGAGCAATATCCCTTTGTATTTAGAGTCTGCAGCATGCTTTTCACTTTTGCTATGTCATTTGATTCACATAAGCACGATGAGTGCATGGGGAAGAGTTTGGTAACTGTTCAATTATGAGAAGCAAGAGATTAGGAAAAGAAGCAAAGAGAAATGAAGAATATGATGCTGAGTGCAGGGAAGAATAATGGAACAATTTTGGAAATAGGGATCAGGAGGTAGAGTCAATTTGGGTTAGGAGAGGGAGGTGGTAAGAGAAAGTTATGTTCTGATTCAGTTGGTAAAAGGCAGAACCAAGTGGAATGCCCAGCAGGCAAGTAATTAAAGGTTAAGTTGTGTGGTAAAGAGCTTCAGGAATTCAGAGATATCTAATAAAAAAAAAAAAGATTTTGGGCTAAAGAATAAGAATAGACATTGGGCTAGACAAAAGTTAGACTGCTGGGGAAAAGGACACAAAATATTTACTAAAAATAATATGATATTGGAAAGAAAGGACAAATGAAGTAATGGGAAATAGAAAGATATCAGGATATATTAATTAAGAGGCAAGAAATGAGATAGCCCAGAGAAGAAAAAATATAAGGAGCTAGTTTCTTCCAGTTGTTTAATTAAAAGATATAATCACTGCCCTGCTGCTTACTGAATATTCCTGATTCTCCCTCTCCAGAGCAGGGGAAATAGGGCTGGTTCCCTTGATGCTGGGGAACCTCATGTGTCTGATTCAAGACCTTGGATGAGTTTTTGATTGCCAGTGCTAGTCTCTGCAGAGTTCTTTCCTCTCTTGGACATAGTAACCAGCAGCATTCAAGTTAGGTGACTGCTTCATCATCCTTGTGTGACAGGTAGCGTGAACGAGAAATAGATCTTTGTTGTTCTAAGCCACTGAGGTGTTGAGGTTGTTTATTACCGCAACATAGCATCTTATCCTGACTAATGAACTCAATATCAATCAGAAAAGATAAATGTGGAATGAGATTGACTCCTGAGATAGGAAACAGGGAAGAAATTGAGGGTCATGAAAGAAAACAGAGACACAAATTTGGTAAATGATACTGACTGCTATGGTCTGAGTGTTTGTGCACCCCCCAAATTCATATGTTGGAATATGACCCCTAAGGTAATGGTATTTGGAACTGGGCCTGTGGAAGGTGATTGGTTCATGAGGGTGAAGTCTTCATGAATGTGATTAGTGTCCTTATAAAAGAGACACCAGAAAGCTAGCCCACCCCTTTCACCATGTGACATTATAGCCAAAAGGTAGACATCTATGAGGAAGCAGGCACTGACCAGATATCAAATCTGCTGGTGCCATGATCTTGGACTCCCAGCCTCCATAACTGTGAGAAATAAATACCAACTTACGGTATTTTTGTTATAGCAGCCTAAATGGACCAAGATTCTCCCCACAGGCCTTGCAGTGGGATGATCTTAGACACTTAAGGATAGATGTATTCACTTCTCCATCATGCTCCATCCAGTGAAAGGTAGGATAAGCCGTCTCCTTCATGGAGACTGGTGAGCTCCTCTCCATGGAGACTGTCTTCATGGAGACTGGCTGGCTGGCCCTCTCTGTCCCCCTCTTACAGCCAACATGAACTTGGTTGACTTGCCTGAGGATCAGGAAGTTGAGAGGACAGTTAGTGGTGGTCCCAGACCTCCAGCATTGCACTGCTCATGACAAAGGAGAGAAAAGAACCAGTTAATCAGAACAAAAGCATAAAGTAGGACAATGATTTATAAGCGAGAAGAGCAATGTGCTTGATTGGCTTCTGACAAGAAGGATATATTTAGGAAGATAAATCCAAGCTTACAAGAATAAAGCAGAAATTGATTTTCCATATAAGGTCTACAAATATAGAGACTAGTAAAAAGAAGACAACCAAAAAGAGGTAAATCCATTTTTGTTCCTACAATGTGCAGCGTATCTGTGAATTGTTTTCCTGTAGAAAAGCAATGAGGAGGGTGGAATGGAAAGAAAATGAATATCTTGTTTAGCTCAGTGTTTTACTACTTGTAGTGACCTAATTTTAAATTTGAGGAATTATACTTAAAACTATATTTGAGATAGTGTTTTTAATATTTTAAATGGAATTCTAAGATTCATTGTGAATTTTAAATAGGAAACAATCTATTTTCATTTATTTTTAAAACTCATAAGCATGTTTTAAAAAGGGAAACCGTTTTCCCTTTCTAAAAGAGGAAAGAGAAACAAACTAGTAAAATTTATTTTGTTAGGAAATTTCTTTCACAAGAAGAGAATTCTCACCGCCTAACCAAAAGACCCCACCAAGAGAAATACTCAATTTGCCATTGAGCTCTACCTAAATCACAGGTGTGTGATGATCACATTATATCAAAGTCAAGTCTAACAAATCTGTCTCATTCATTGGCCATGAACCAAGAGTTCAAATTCTGATGATTATATTTTAATAGACAAAGATATACTTTGATGAGTGGATGGATGGATGGATGGATGGATGGATGGATAGATGGATGGACAGATGAGCATATGGATAGATTTATATAATGAGGCAGTTTGGTGTCTTGAGAGAACACAGAACTGAACAAAGAGGCCTATGCTAAAAGCAGTCTAAGAGCTCAAATGCTGAAGCCAGACTGCCTGAGCTTGAATTTTAGTACTGCCACTTACTTCTGTGTGGCCTTAGGCAAGTTCCTTAACCTTCCTGAGTCTGCATGTTCTCATTTGTATAAAGAGAATTTGGGCATCTATTATATGAGGGTGTTAGGAAGATACATAATAACTATTATCATTTACCTCAGTTGTCTTTGAATTTCTTATTTAAAAACATCTCAAAGCTGTTTCTCTTTGTGTATATCATGACAATTTACTTTTTCAGACTGTGATTTGGAAGAATATCACTACACTTATTCTCTCATCGTTGATGACCTATAGCATGGTGTCCTTATCACAGAAATTCTTCATAAGTCTCCAAAGCCTCTATATGAATAGGCCTTGAATCTTAACACTTTTTCTACTGAGGTGGGGGTAGGGAGGAAGTGAAGATAATCAAATCAATTGTTTGGAATTGTATAAATGAAATTAATGCTTCGGCTTATTTTTTATACTTTGAATAATAGTGTAGGTAGTAAATAGATTAAAGAGTTTAAAGCAAGAAAAGTTATGCCATCCTGAATTCTTTTTTAAAATATGTTTTTATTGATTTTTTAGAGAGAGAGGAAGGGAGAGAAAGATAAAAACGTTGATGTGAGAGAGAAACATCGGCTGTCTCCTGCCTGCCCCCTACTGGGGATCAAGCCCCCAACCCAGGCCTGTGCCCTGACTGGGAATCAAACTGGGACCCCTCAGTTCATGGGACAACACTCAATCCACTGAGCCACACTGGCCGGGCAACCATCCTGAATTCTTAGGAAATTTGTTGTCATTGTTGTTAGAGAGAAAAAATACATAATTAAAAATATAAAGTAAGTAGCAATTGTTCACAATACTGTGTTTATTAATTTTTTACTAAATCCAATGTCAATTAGTTTACAATAATGATTATGTTTAATACTCAAAAGGGCCCTACGATGCATACTATCCTCATTTTTCCAAAGAGGAAAGTGAGGCTTAAAGGGTTACAAGGTATCTTACGTCATATCATGTGGCTAATAATAAGTGAAGTGAAGCAGGACCTAAATGGATGCAGTCTGGTTCCAGAGCCCAGGCTCCTTACTGCTGCACTAAATTGCCTCTCAAATAATCATAGTGTGTTAAATCCATCTGGATGGGACCTTGGAGATCATATAATCCTGTCTCTTTGTATTACTGCTTGTAAATGTAAAGCAGGGAGAAGTTAAACGATCTGCCCAAGGTTATACACTTCCATCTTTTCCTCAGCATAATAGCACATTCTTGTTTGAAACTCATTTCTAAGATTTAAACAAACTAATGGGGGAAGTCATAGCATTTGTTAATTTGAATGCCCAATAAAAGAACCATTTTCATCTTGTTTTTCCATCTCATGTCCATGAACGAAATGTAAAAACATGTTGCAAAGCCAAAAGAGTGCTTATCTTCACTAATAACCTGCTTTTTCATAGGAGGAAAACCATCCTCAGACTGAGCCTGTTTTAAATGAAATAAGTGTGTGGTCATTTTCTTTGTGAAGAACATCTCTGAGCATTTAAGGGAAAAGATGTTGCAACTGACCTTTTAAGTCATGTGTCTTTAACTTATGACCAACACATGATTTGAAGAAAAGTATAATCTTTCCTGCACTGCCGGTGTTATGTATTTTATAAGGTCCTCCAGGTCACTTCACTACAGTTCCAGGTAGAAAACCAAAAGGGCTAAAAGTACTTTGTCTTTTCAACAGACCAGTTGATTGTATTTTTAACTGTTAATTTTATTTGTTTGATCAGTCTTTACTATTGCTTTATTAAGACATTAGAAGAAAAGTTTATAAGTATGAATCGTTATCTGAATGTTCTTCTGATTTCAAAGTCAGGAATTATTTTTCTTGAAAATTTAAGAAGGGGTCACTTCTAATTTTTACAGGTCCAGAAAGCAAGAAAAACTCTGAATCATTTTCCTGGAAAACTACATAGCATTGCAGAACACAATTTAAAATTCCATCCATTAGATAAAATGTCTGTTACAAGTCTACACAAAGAGCTTATTTTGGTCTTTTATAAAAAGACCCAGCTCCCTCACAATCTTTGCAACTTTAGTTGAGTTACCTAACCTCTCTGAACCTCAGCTTCTCTACCTGGAAAGAGGGAGAGATAACTATCTACCCACAGGATTTTTATAAGCGTTAAATGCTAAGATGTATATAACATGCCTTAGGACAATCTTCATTAATAAATATCTGATGTTATCTCTGTAAGTTCAGTATCCAAATACAACACATTCATCTAGTTCTGAAGCTTTGGTTGCTACCTTCAGACAAATGATTGACAAGTATTTTTGCAGCCCTGATTTTCATGCTCTTGAGTATTTCATGCCTTTAATACTTAATTACTGAGTAGCTACCAAGTGTCAGGCATTGGTCCCGGTGCTACTGTTGTAGAAGTGAACAAAACAGATAACAAGTTTTATTATAGAGCTTACTTTTTATTAGGAAGACATGATAAATAAGTAAACATTTATGTAGTTTATTAGATAAGTACTTGGGTTTAAAAATAGCATAAAGGTAGCGTAGGACTTATTAAGACATATTGAGCAAGTGAAAGGAAATGGAGCATAAATATTACAACTTTAGATAGGATGATCAAGAAAGGCTTTCCTAAGAAGGCAACTTCAGTAAAAGTGTGAAGGCTATGAAGAGGCAAACCTTGTGCTATCAGCTGCAGGTCCATACATAGGTATGTGGTTCTGAACCACAGCAAACATTTTGGGGGCACTAACCATGTACCATGTATTTTAGGTGTGTCTTTCACTCCATATGTCCAAATGTACTCCATCACCTTCCCTCACAAACCTATTATCCATGCAGTATTTGTGGCACCGTGTTCTTCTAATCACCAAGGCAGGCAATAATTATGTCATTGCTGATGCTTCCTTTCCATCCCCCTGTTCATACACGCTAATGTTCATCTACTTGGCCACCGAGTTCTACAAATTTTACTCCCACAGTTCCTTCATGCCTATTCTACTCTTTTTTGGTTTTGTTGATACCACTGTATTTCACACCATATTACTTCAACCTGGACTACTTAAATAACTGCCTAGCCGGTGCCTCAAAGTCCAATCCACGACAGTCAGTTCAAGCTTCATAGGTATTAATCAGCTTGTCAGTTCACACTTCCAAAATCTTCAACAATTCAGTGGCTTAACAGTATCAAGGCTGTGGGTCAGCTCACTCAGATTTCCTTGGCCTTCTCATTATCGAAACTGAATGGTTCCAGCAAGCATGCTTAGGATGTATAGCAATACATCATACTCTTACAGCACGGCATCCAAGGGTGGAAAGGAGCAAGCCTCTGTCTCAGTGAAAACTCTGACATTGCCAACACCACCTGCAACAACAAGCTTCTTTTTATGGCCGTGGTTCAGTCACATAGCTGTGCTTAAAAAGTCATGGAAAAGGGAAAGACCAATCAGCACGCACCCCCTCAACACACAAGCTTTCAATATCTGAACAGAATCATGAATTTTTTAGCAAGGGAGGAGAGCAGGCATGGCTTGTGAATTGAGAACAAATAATGTCTGCCAAACCCTCTACTAATACTATTGAGTAACGATACCCAAGCCTTCTGAGGTTTACCGTCCTGATATTTTTTTTCTTGTGCAACATGTTTTAGCCCATATGCGCTCTGAACTCTCCCACCTCCATGCTTTAGATGAGTTGTTCTCAATGTGCGGCCCAGGGACTAAGATACTATTTGCCTTTTTCATCCTCATTCTTACACAAATGCACAGTAGAGTTGTCCAGAGGCCACTTTGATATGTGTTATTGTGTTATTCAACAGTTTCAATGCAGAAACAGGTATTAGAATCTAGCTTTTTTTCTACTAAGGCAAACTTTAAAGGAATTTTCAAAAATGTACACATTAACATTCTTCTCACTAAATGTATTCTTAGAAAATATATTAATTTTTATAAAAATATGTCAACATGAAATACATATACTATTGGTTTTAAATGAATTAATAAGTTCAAATTTTTAAATGCCTCAGTTTTGTGTTCTACAATGGTAACTATCAACAGATATAATGCACATAAATAAAAGCTCTTTGAGGTCCTCAATATTTTGTAAGATGAAAAGGGAATCATGAGATCAAACGGTTTGAGAAGTGTTGTCCTAGCTTAAATTACACAGTCTCCTCTACCTGCGGGGCCATGTCCTTCATCACTAAGTGCTTATCATAAAACAAGGTCTTCCTCAGTCCTTAGATGTAAGCTCTTATTCTATGGAATCCCAGTGCATTCGTTTTCTCTTGCTGCAGAGCAAATTATCCCAAAATGTGTTAGCTTAAAATAATATCTATTACCTCATAGCTAGTGTGGGTCAAGAATCCAGATGTGTCTTAACCATGTGCTTCTGACTGAGGACCCCTCCCAAGTCTGCATTCTGGATGTCAACCAGGGCTGCAGTCATCTCAAGGCTCAGCTGGGGAAGATCACCTCCAGGCTCATTCAGGTGGCTGGTGACAAGACATGGGTCCTTCTTGGCTCTTGACCAAAGTCTCACCAAATGGTGGTTTGCTCTTACCTCTACTCTCAGAGAAAGATTTCAGATTGAGGGAGGGAGAGAGACAAGGAGAGAGAGATCTATTGAAGCCAACGGATTTTTAATAATCTAATCTAAAACTGACATTTCATCATCATGGTCTGCTGTTTGTGGGACCCAGTGCAAAAGGGAAATATGAAGTTTCTAGTTCAAAAAGCAGGGGAAAGTTCTATTAAAGGCTTTTTCTCTTTCTTCTCTTAGTTTCTCTTTCTTGAGTTGTCATAGTGATTTTTATTTGCTATGTCATTCGGAGTAGAGAAAGATGAACATTTTAAATTATTTGCAGGACATTTTCTGCTAATTTCTGTATTATATTATATTATATAAAGCTAGGTTTAAATGCAAATAATAGAACATTTCATTTGTGTACAGAATTGCTAAAATTACACAATTGTACCTGGTAGCTCGTATGTGCATATACATTTCATTCTTATGAGAACAGTGGAAACTGCTCAACAAAACTAATTCAGCTGTTTTTGTTTCATTTCTTGATTCTCATACATTCTCCCAACTCTGTCTACCTTCAGTTTACTGGTGAGTAAGCAAGGGCTGAGAGAAAAAGGGACTAAGGGTTGTTCTTTCTCTGTCCTAAGTCATAATTTTTAGCACAAGTGGTTGGCTAATCCAGGGAAGTAACACGAGAAAAATAAAATTAATATGACAAAGATTCTTGATCGTTTGGGCTTCTTAAGATGCCAGAGCCTTCTTCCTGTGCTCTACAGAAGTTCTGGTTTAACTGGCAAGGATATCTTCTCAGGCTGTCAGTTCCCATTTACACAGTTGTAATAGTAACCCATGGTTGGAGTCTCACTGAACTCCCATGAATCCTGGATTCGCCAAAATCCTTGCTTGCTTGCAGGGCCTTGAGAGCACCATATGGGAATGGGGTGTCCAGGAAGGGAGGCAGGCGCACATGCTGAACGAGTCTCTTCTGCTGATGTATCTGCTCCATGTGTCACTAGACTTCACTTACCAAATCCAAAGATGAAATTTCAACTCGGTGACAACAGAACATTAAACCAAATGCAGGACCCTGAATGGACAGGTCATGTGCCCATGGAGCCAGCCCTGCTCATCACTTCTGCTGTGTCAGAGGAGTTGCTGGGTCCAGCCGAGGGAGGGGTTTGCACAAGGCCATGAGCACCAGGAGGAGAAGGGTCATTAAAGGCAATTTGGGGTGTGCACTACCACATCCAATGTCATTATTCCTCTTTTGACTTGTTCCTTTCTCCCTTGTACTCTCTAATGATGTATGTGCATATTATCTTAAATACTGTACCCAGTGGTAATCTCCTCAAGGACAGGGTCCCTCTCTGATATATATCCTGGCACTCCTTTCTCATGTAATATACAACATACAGAAAGCACTGAACATATGCTTATGGATTGAGTGAATGAATGAGTTAATGAATGAAGCAATAAAAGTTTCATGTAGATTCCTCTGAAAATTGAAAATAATCAAAATTGACCTTAACATCTTTCTGAAATGTTGCAAGATCTATTAATATATAACTGACTGCCTTTATGATTTCAGATTGTTATCTTTCCACAAGCCACATATACTGGTTTCTCTTTTTAACTCCTTCAAGCACGGATTCTTTCTGACCTATAAACAGTCTTATTTCAGTTATTGTCATGGGTGAATTATTGTACTTGAGAAGAGAACTAATGATACAAGGGACAGCTGGAGCATATCTGGAGAAACCGTTCTATTGGCATTTACATTTTTATTTTGGACCGAATCAAAATGGCAGGGGAGCTACGCCCTTTTAATGGTTTGCACATGTGGTCAGGCATTGTGTGAGCAAATAATGCTTCCCAGAGCTTGTATTCAATTTTCAGAAAAAAAGAAAAGAAAGATGAGCAGAAGCCTTTGTAGATCTAAGCATTTTCTTCCGTTTTCTTCATTGGTCTATCCCACAATGCATAAACTTTCACGTCCTGATCTGTTTCAAGGGTTTTTTATAATGACAGAAGCTAAGTCTTTGTTTCCAAGGAGCAGAATACAAAATGCGCCCGTGTGCCATTTAAGAAAAACTATTTTGTCTGTCTTGTTTATGCACTCAAGATAATACAGGGTTTTAAAAATAAGGCTGGACCCAGTCTCTGCCTGTTTATTCAATATAAACAGAAGCATCCCTTTTGACATTGTAAGGACAGGATGTGTGCTAATTTCACCAAGTAAAAGCCACTGCACTTGGCGATATAAATCCTTGTCCAGAGCAGCCCGGCTGCTTCACAATATTGGGAAAGTGCACATAAATGATAATATGATGATGCACATCAAATATTAATGTGCTATGACACATGCTCATCTATTACAGCGGCACCGAGCTGCAGTAGGGTTACGCCCTCCTTCACCTTTGTCTTCACACTTCAGCTTTCCCTCCTCTCCACCCCACCCCATGCCTGAATGAAACAAAGCACTCTGTGCCCTAACTAGCAACTCCAGGGAAGTTCTGGCAGCAGAGCGACTGGTGTCTTCCTGGAGGCCTATTTACTTACACCAGAGCCCCTATTGGCTAATGTGTGATCAAGAAAGGGGTGGGACGCATTGTTTCAGATTTATGATATTGTGAACTGAGCAAAAGTGAGAGCCACCCAGGAGCTGGGGGTAGGGGAGGAGCGGAAGTTCACAAGCAATATATATTCATATTTATTTCTTCACCAATTTCTTCCCAGGATTTTAGGGATAAATGCATCGTCTTTCTCATGTTTCATGTATGCATAACGCAGCAACCATTCAACCTGGCAGTTTAGAAATAAATGTGCTGGTTAAATAATTCAGTGGAGTATGTATCCTTCTCTTTGTACAAAGCTACAAAAGGAGTTGCACTGCGTGGGTGTGCGGTGTTCAGACTTCCCCTCCTGACTCTGGAGCGCTCCCTGGAGTGCTCCCTGGAGTCTGCACTCATTGCATACCCTGCTTCACTGGGGACCAGGGCCACACCTAGAGGGGAAGGCAGCTCCAGAGATCTGTTTATGCATCTGAGTCTCCCAGTGTGAAAAGACACGTGTGTATTGCTTCCAGACAGGGTTTTCTACTACGGCACATCTTCAGATCTCTTCCCATAGAAAGCTCAAGAACTGAATTTTACACCCTATGATAATATACTAAAGCCTAAATTCTGTGTTTCATTACACAGAAAAACATTTCTACTCCGTATAACTGTGCCTAAGTGAGAGCTTCACCGACTCCTTGGATTTGAACTGTGCTGTTTTCCATGTCTTCCCCATCGAGCCTGGGTTTTTTCCCCAACAACAAAAAGCCCTCTATCACAAGGAAAGGCATTCCCAAATGTTGACTTTCTTCCTCAGTTAAGACCTTACCTAGCACCCACTAAACCAATACCCTCACACTTGATTGCAGGCCCATTCCTCGTCATCCCCTGCTCAGTAATTCCATAGGCAATAGAAATGCTTTCAATGGAAATTGAACCACCATTAACAATCCTAGAAAAGTGGGCTTCATTCAAGCAAAACAACCACGGGCTGTCCCTAGGTCACCAGCACAGCGTAGATGGAGCTTGACGTCTGTATTTCTCACTGACTGGCAACGCATTTTCTCCAGATCAATTATTTAGTCCTGACTGAGTAAACTTTTGATCACCTCCTTCATCTGAACATTAGTCTCTTTCCCTTACGTTAGGCAGTAGTAGACTCCATTCCTTCCTTCTTTGTTCAGGCCTCTCTGCTTGTCATTAATTTTCTCCCAGTCAACCAGCCAGCTCCGGCCCCCTGTGGTTACAGGAAATTATCCATGCAATGAACTGAATTCAGAAAACTCTGCTGCATAAGGAGCTGGCAACATTATTCTTCTCAGAGTCCCATCTATGTTTACTTTTATGCTACAGCCTCTCATTGGTCACCAACATAGAAATAAACACTGAATTTTAAATGTTTTTGCAGCCTGGCTGGTGTGGCTCAGTGGTTGAGCATCAACACATGCCCAGGTTGTGAGCCCAATCCCCAGTAGGGGGCATGCAGGAGGCGGCCAGTTGATGTTCTCTCTTATGATGTTTCTATTTCTCTTTCCCTCTCCATTCCTCTCTCTCTAAAATCAATAAAGAAAAAGAAAACTTTTACATGTTTTTGTAGAAGCCATTGGACAATTGGCAAATAAGCTGAGATTAGACTCCATATCAAGTGCTTAAAAAAGTAAAAATGTGGCATCCATCTTCCTCATTCTTAACATGGAAAAACTCACATGAAGTACTGACTCTGTACTCTGAGAGCACATACTTCAAAACTCATGTCTTCTAAAGTAGAAAATAGATGAGCTCTTCACAACTTGCAGTAGGTAAATTCTAACTCAAAATTTGAATTTTATTGTTGAATCACTGATCTAAATTCCATTTAAGAACTACCAGTGTTCTCTACAAGTCTCACACAGTTCTGTGGTGTACAACACTAACATAAGGAAGTATCCCATTTAATTTGATAAATTTCTCAGCTCCTCTTTGATTTCGCTCATGAAAAGACAAGAACCCATCATATTTTTTAAACTAAAAAAAATAAACTGAAAAACACTCATGAATTTTTTACAGAATACACTCTTATGCTATATTAAAATTGAAATATGTTGGCTTAATACAGTTTGTGTTGACTTAATGCAACTTGTAGCAAAATGAAGAGCAGGAAGTATCCATAAAATATAATTCCATTTTAGTATTTATGTTAAATACGAGTATTTAGTATTTATGATAAATCAACTATGTAAAACTCTCATGTATGGAACGTACATTCAACATTATCCCATGAATAAAAAATATGGGGATACTGTGCTTTAGCAAAAATAAACGCATGCATAAGAGATGTGGGACTGTCACCAAGTGTGTCTGAGAGCTGGCCATGTTTTGGTCCCAGAGCTTTCTCCTCTGCAATGTTCTTTCACAGGAAAGACTCTACTTAGTGTTAATCTTTCTTTAACGTGCTTTTTAATCACTTTGAATCAATAAGGCTAAACCTTCCTTCAGTAAGTATGGTCTGTCCCAAATTCAGGTAATCTAGGGATAATAGAAACATCACTAAAAAGTGATTATAAATGTGGTGGGCAGAAAGATCTCCCAGTTTAATATTCTATCTGGCTAGCAAGCCTAAGGAAACATTTCCCTACTAATAAAACAACTAGAAATATAGATAGATAGATAGATGATGATGATAATGATGAAATTAGATATAGATGAATAGATATTTTAAAAATTACTGAAACCTGTAGATATTTTACTAACTACAAGGCCAATAAAACTATTTAAAAATTCAATCAACACTTACCAATTCTTTTCCTGCAGAAACAAAGATCACAACTGCCCACACTACCTTCAGCCTGTTTTGAAAAATACAAGGACTAACCAATCAGAAAACTGGGCAGCCTTTGCTATATGGATCAATGCTGCTTTTAGAGAAAACCAGAATGCTGTTGTCCTCCCTTATCTTTTCCATAACTACCTCTTTCTCAAAGTGCAGGCAGAAACTACAGTTTCTGGAATATAATTAGGCAAGAAGTGGGAAGTACCTGGTGTTGGTGTAGTTAGGTAAGAAAAAAGTGCTAGAGGCAGAGGAGATAGGGGATATAGAGAGAATTGTGGGTGCTGGGCATATCTATGATTGTTAGTTTTTGTGTATTCAATTTTTCCAAAAATTATTTTAGGGCTGGTCATTGTAAATGAAAGACTAGGTACTGGACATTGGACTGGAAAATGTGGCCATCAAACACTCAGATATAGATGTGAAAAAGGCATATGAAGACAAAAGAAGCCAGAGAATAGGGTAAAACACAATTCATACACCTTGCATATTGGAAAACTAGGTTTAAGTAAATCAGGACTTATTCAAAGATGAATAAGCAAGCCAACAAACCAATCAAAATAACTCTCCAACATTTTTATTTTTTGTACTTTGTAATATAGGGAAATCCAACATAATGCTTAATATGCTCATTGCGAAATACCTACCTCATAGGGTTATCATAATGAGATAAGGGATATAATGTATCTTAAACATTTAGCTCCTGGCAAGTAGTACACACCCAATAAAGAGCATTACTATTGATAAACAACTGGTACTAAAGAGATCATCAAAAACTACTTTCTTGAGTATAAATAAGCAATCCAAAAACAAATACTAAGTGCAGATTAAAAGAAAAAATTAATGAATTAGTGAATAGATGTCCACTCTATGACATCCTGGAAAATATTTTAAATCACAAAGATAGAAAAAAAAGCTGGCAATCATCTAGGTAGAAAAAAACAAGTTATCTCCTCTCTCAAAAACTGTTCAATCAAGGAACGAGCACCACTGTGAATGGGACAGAATTAGGGATTTTGTATCGGGATAAGACCTTTTGCACTTGCAGGAGCAGCTGAAGAAGTATGTGAAACATGCTGCGTCTGCATCTGACATCTCTGTCAGCCCACAGGTTCAGCTGTCAGGAAGGAGAGCTGGATGTGACACAAAGAAGATGGCTAGGACAAACTGGAACTCTCAGGGACTGAGTGGAGCCTACATCTGCTTCTCACAGCCTCAAACCCCAATGCTGTGGGTGACCTGCAGAAGTCGATCCCTTTAACTGTGCAGCTGCACACTCCCTGGCTGACTCAGAGAAGCTGATGCAGGAAAGCTAGTGGTAGCTTGAGATGCTGCAGGCCCATCTGTGGTCTTCAGAGAATGAAATGAGGTAACAACAGACCAGCAATAGTATGGCCTGCAACTGCACCTGTTGCCCTGGATAGATCTTCAGAGTAGAGTGGCTGCTGCTTTACTTCCAGCTAATTCTCTTTTGTGGCCCAAAACCATGAAGAAAAGGGTTTGCTGGGAAATGTAGTTTATATACCTACCAAGGAACAGAATAAGAATGACCCCAGACTTCTCTGCAAATCTTAATTCCAGAAGACAATGGAACAATAACAACTGAATTATGAGAGAACTAAGGTATGGGCTAAGGATTTAGTACCTTTATGAGTTACTTTTTGATGTTTGAAGATTCTGTCTTCTTCAGCTCACTTCAGATTTTGAAACTATCCTTAGATTCCCCACAGCCCCATCTGCTACTGCTCTTTCTCTGTTGAAATCCTTCTCCATAACTTAATGTTACCATGTATTAAGATGCTCCCAGGGCAGTTTTTTATATTTCACACTTCTGCTTGCATCCTGTTGCTCTTAGTCATGGTGCTGAATCTTAGCCTAATAAACTTTACCTTTCTGTCTCTTCTCTTTATTTCAGGTCCAACTGTAGTCATCCTTTAAATTAGTCCCTGGTATACTGTAGTTCTTTCAACCAGGAGCTCAGGTTTACCACAAAATTGATACCTAAAAGACAGTCTTTAGGTTATCTGAACCTTGTTTATTAACAGAATTTCTGCCCGGCTGGTGTGGCTCACTGGTTGAGTGTTGCCCCATGCACCAAGAGGTCGCCAGTTCGATTCCCAGTCAGGCACATGCCCAGGTTGTGGGCCAGATCCTCAGTGGGGGGCATGCAAGAGGTGGCCAATCAATGTTCTCTCTCATTGATATTTCCATCTCTCTCTCCCTCTCCCTTCTTCTCTCTCTCTAAAAAAAAAAAAAAAAAAAAAATTAAAAAAAAAAAGAATTCCAGACCCTCTGGGGTAACTGCCTTTTTGATTCCAATTTCTGCCATGCTTTTCTTCATGTGATCCTTCAACTTTGTTTCCCAGTTTCAGTCAGGAAATTCACCCCACACATTATAGGCACTCTCAAATACATGTTTGTATTGCAATTTTTTTTTTTTTTTAGAGAGAGAGGAAGGGATAGAGAGATAGAAACATCAATGTGAGAGAGAAACATGGATCAGCTGCCTCCTGAACGCCCCCTATTGGGTATCGAGCCCACAACCCCGGGCATATGCCCTGACCGGGAATCGAAACTGGACCTCTCTGAGCCACATCGGCCAGGCTTATTTTGCTGTTTTTATCCTCCCTAAATCAATTAACTGAATGTATAAGTTAAATACTGAATTTTAATTAAAATCAATGGCATACATAGGCAAGATAAAGATACCACTAATTAAATCCTCCCTTTCTAAAAACGACAAAAAAGGAAAATAGAGTATAAGTCAATTTTGTATGATCTTTGTTTGTAATATAAACTTGTATTCACACAATACTTGGGTTTAGCTCTTTGTCTGGATGTCATCAGAGAGCTGTTTAGAAGCTCTTCTCACCGCGATTCAAAGAAGTCAGACTGTCTGCTGTAATAAACAAACGACCAATTCAGTTCCATTTTCTACATAATAAATTAAATTTTTAAAATATACATTCCATAAATATTTATACCCTCCAGACAAACTTTCTGAGCTTTGGAGCCCCATACATTATACTGTTTCTCCCACTGAGTCTAGGAACTCACCAGGAAAGGAGCCCACTCTCCATCACTCTGCTTATTTGGGGCATTCTTCCAGGAGGTCCTCATCTAATCCTCTTTTCAGACCAGACTTTGAGAAACACTACCGTGAAAGATGATTTATGGTATATTTGCTGACTGATCAGCAGAGAATAAGAACTGCTGAGTCTGTTTGAAAATAAATAATAGTCCTCTGGGCCCCCCAAATATTTCATCTGTTTTATCCTTCAGCTTCTCTTGTAGGCTCTCACTTCTCTTTCTCTTCCAATGTTATTCTGTTTCCTTTCTTAATTTCTACACTTCTCTAAAGTGGTGGAGAACTCTGGACTCTTCAATAATCAAAATTTTTTTTTCTTCCTTTAACATCCTGCTTCAGTCTATTTTCCCCCATGATCAGTCCTAGGAAAGTGACTGGTAAAATCAAAGGGAGTTGAGTAAGTAACTGTTCCAGTCCCCGAGGAGTATTAGTGTGATCATTTAAAGAGAAATACAACATCTGTATTTGGAAAGATACAGTCTTTCTTTAAGATGGGAATGAGGAATATGTGTTTTTAAGCTTTTTAAAAGATTTTTCCACTATTCAAAATAATTAGAAAATATGAAAACAAATGCTTAAAAATACTATTTAGTAGATAAAGTATAACTGAGCATTATTACACATTGGAGAGGTCACTTTAAATGGAACAAAAGTTAAAAAGTAAAACAATACATTTAGTTTGCCCTTAAAGTGTTAGCATACAATTCAATATTCTACAGAAAGCACAGGATGGTTGCAAGTCAAATGAAGGTTAAGTTATAATTGATATTCTGAATTGTTAAGGAGAAACAAAGGTGAAATGGAATGCTTTTTATTATTTTTTTTGTTGAAATCTTATTAAAAAACTTAATGGAATACAAACTAGAGACTGTCTTCAAGGTCTCAAGTTAGATTAGATGTGCAGTCATTAATGGTATGTATCACTTAGCATAAAGCTTTTTGAAAATAACTTTCCCAGCATAGACAAGGGCTAATGTGTTTTCTGACTTCTTTGTGTGTGTGTTTTTTTGTGTTTTCTTTTTTTTTTTGCTATTTCAGAAAAAGTCTTGAATGTATAATATATAATCAACACACTTAATATAATATAACAATAGAATATATAATGTAGTGTATAATCATCATACTTAATCCTGGTTCTGAAATTCAGCAGAAAATCACTGGATTACAGTTTCCACTTAAAAAATAAGAACTAGTAAATAAATTTAGCATTTTAATTCAGTGGTTCTCAGTCATTCTTTTTTTAAAAAATATGTCTTCTTTATTGATTTGAGAGAGATAGAAACATCGATGAGAGAGAACATCGATTGGCTGCTTCCTGCACACCCCCCACTGGGGATTGGGCCCACAACCTGGGCATGTACCCTGACCGGGAATCAAACCAGCGACCTCTTAGTGCATGGGTTGACAGCGACCTCTTAGTGCATGGGTTGAACCAGTGAGCCACACCGGCCGGGGTCTTAGTCATTCTTAAGTGCATAAGCACCTGAAAATTATTTTATTTTTTGCAGATTTCCCTGAAATAATGATGTTTTAATTGAATTCAAAATACTAGGGAGAAATTCACCTGCTGCAATATGACTGCTTTTATATGTATGCAAATCTCTACATATAAAAAGTAATTTTTCACAGCATATATTTGAAAATTAACATGTACAAGGTTTGTCTCTTTTCTTATGTGCTTTTGATTCATTCATTTTGTCATCTGATAACAGCATATACCAGTAGACAAATTGAAAAATCAATGAAACTAAGGGAGGGGAAAAGGGAGTGGGGAAGAAAAACTTACAAATTAGGAAATTTTCTTATCTATTTTTCTAAGGGAATTGGGATAAAAGCTGTTATTATTTTATTTTTGTGGCAGAACATCTTGGTTGAGCTTTCAACACAATTGTTTCCTAGAAGCATAGTATGAAACCTACTATTTCATTGTATCTGCTCAGACACATTTGCAAAAGAGAACACTTTCTCCATATGAGCAAACAAAAATAGTATAATTACATTGAGTTTCTCCATATTATGAAACTTAAAAGCCTATAAAATCATTCTCATCATGCAAAACCAATTCTGCATATAATGTTCTAATCATTTTGAGCATAGTTTATGTATTAGTCTAATTATTTGACTAACCTTGTCAGTCCTATCGAATCACTATGCAGCAACTTTTCAATGCCTTTTATATTTAGTAAAAAAAAAAGTGCAAAGTTTTATATATATATCATTGTGAAAAGCCAATGAAACATAAGGATACTGAAGAGGAGGGAAAAAAAAAGACAATATTTATAAATGAAATATCTTGTGCATACACGTCATAATCATCATTTCAGAGGAAGGAAGCAATTCTGAAAACAAACTTTCAAAGCTATTTTTACACTAACATTATTTTTTTTTTTGCATGTGCACCCATTATGGTAGAGTTATCTTTTCCTTCCTTACGCTCAGAATTGTCAAAGTTAATTTCCTCATGTGCAATGTGCTTTTATTTTTTATTTAAATTGTTTAGCCAAATTTAGATCAGCGTGCCAATTTATTCATACATTTGAGGGCACTGTGAGCTAAAAAGACAAATTTTGTATAAGGTATCTAGGTAAAAATACTCTTAATACTTATGAAGATGTGCTCAGTAATTTATTAATACTTTTTATGCTTTAAGAGTTCTAATATTAAATAAATATTAGCATAACAATTTCATCAGTTTTTTTGTTCCAGAAGAATTATTTCCAAGAATGTGTTGTCTTTAAATAAATACCAAGCATTACATTAGATGTTGTTGTGAATGTAATAGAGACTAACAATATTATGCAAAAATATTGCTATTATTGTGGTTAGAAAGAATTGGTTTGATCACATATGAACAGTGTATTAAGAATAAGATCTTAGCATATTTTGGCTATTTCATAAATGTACCAAAGTTAATTTTGCTACCTTGAAAAAGACTGCAAATAAACCAAAAACATAATTTGTCTAAATTCATGGAAAACCTAATTTTGCTGGTTATGGTTGTTGTTGTTTTTTCAAATTTATGACTTTGAAGTATTTAAATAACTATACTTTTGCTACATGAAAATACATTGCATCAAAGTTTCACAGAGAAATCATCAGGGGACTTGACTGGGGAAGGGCAGGAAAGAGAGAAAGGAATAAAAGCTCTCACACCCCTCCCAGCCCATTCCCATCTGGCACTGCCAAGCTGCAGGCTGCCGATTCAATAAGACAAAGTCAACCAAATCCTCTTTTAAATAACTACTGAATAAAATAAAATGAGAACAAGAAAGACAAGTGCACTAGATTAAATGCTCAAAGATGAGTGTGAATACACGAAAAATGTTTACAAAACTGAGAAGGAAGGAGAATCAGGAAGTGGATATTTATGCTATCTTACTGTGTAAGGGTAAAAAGAAACTAACTATAATAAGAGTAAGCTAAAAGCAAAGGGAAAATGTTGAACCACTTCTAACTTTTTGCTGAATAAAAAGTCTAATACAGATTTATAGAATTTTTTTTCTGGCTGTCTCAAATGACTTTACCAATTAGAAAGAATATCTGTTTATTCACAGAAAACAGAAATCTGAGGCTCAGAGAGACTAAAATTACCTCTAACAGGGCTTGCGTTTTTATAGACCTTGCTAGAGCTTGTTGTCCTCATAGAATCAAATGGTAGAAATCCCCCACCCCCGCCCCTGAGTTCCCCTTAGTCCCTTGCTCTCACTCTGCAATAAGCCAAAGCTTGTTATCCCAGATAAACTTGTCACCTTAGGTAGCAGTCAGAAACACGAGGAACAGATCTGATGAAAAATTTGGAGATAAAAGAGAGGAAGTATCAAGCTCACCTCTAAGACTTCTGGCTTGCCTACTTGGTCAATACAGGTGCCAATTACCGAGGTAGAAAAATGAAGTAGAAGTAAATTTCTGGGAAAAGAAAAAGAATTTAATGTTTAATGTTAGCTAATAGTGTTTATGAGACACCCAAGTGGGTATGTCAAGTAGGCAGCTATATTCTGGTGGTTGGATTATAGCGGATTCTGTGCTGAAAAAATAAATTTTAACTTGTAAGATGGTGAATAGAAGAAATTGCCTAGAGAAAACTATAAAGAGAGAAGAAAGGAGAAATTAGGACTGAGCTTGAAAAACACCATCCTGTAGAGTGTGAGAGAGAAAAACAGATATTAAACAGCGTGAGACGGAGTAGCCAGAGAAGTACAAGAAAAGAAAAAACACAGAAAAGAGTTATCTCAAGTGAATGCTGCTCACTGGTGTAATCAGATAATTTCTCCTCTACATTGATACACAGCCTTTGAACTGGTCTTGCTTCCGGTCCCAGTCTCTTCCCTCTAGTTTAAAGATTTGTTTCCCACTTCTGTGCCCAAACAAATGCTATTCAACTTGCATTTCTACTCTAAGAAGCCTTGACACCTCACCACACCCAAGCTCCGTTAATCTCACAGCCTTGCTAAAACAACACCTGATTCTTTTGTCCCTTCTTTAACTGTAGGTAGTGTCACATTCACCTCTGTATCCAAACAACAGTGCTGCCACATGTGGATGTTCAGCACAGGTCTATTGAATACAGTACTATATACATGAATACACCAAAGTTCTGCCATTTGTAATTTTCCTTTGACAGCTTTCTGCCATGCTGTTTTATTATTACCGAGTCGGAAGATAATGTTCAAGGAAATATAACTTAGTTTTGTTTTCTCCCTCCGGTTGAGGAAAGCTCCTTTTAGACTCTGAATCTTATTCATTGGCTGAAACAGAGAAATGGCCAATTTCACTGAACTTCTAATAACTAGCTAGCAGAAGAACATGTCTGAAAGTGTTACAGGCTGTGGGATGGACTCATGGGGTCCTAGCTATAGTTCACCAATTGAGAGCAGGGTCCAAAGCCAGATGGGAGCATTACTGTTTCACAGTTCATGTTTCAGTTGATAGGCATGGGATTAAAAGGATATTAGTTATTTGATCAAGTGTCTTATAGTTACCAAAGAGTTTTGAAGAGTTTGGGGTTACCATGGTCAAACTTCAGTGTTCAAAAAGATTCTAAGAGGAAATGATCCTTGACTACTCTAATCTAATTAAGAATTGTTAACAAAGATAGGTATGTATTCACTAATTAATTAGACTATGTTGAATGGAAATGAGAATCATCCAATTCCACTTCCTATAGCCTGATACCTCTTTTTATATTTCTAATAATTTTTTTAACAGAGCTAGGTTAATCATATTTCTCAATTCATGGAATTCTGTTACCTTTGGTCCATGCACAAGTTCTTTCTTATGAAATGGCCATCACTCCAAAAATCAGTACCATCATTATTCTTCACTTAAAGCAGTCTTTACGGTTCTGGTCAAGATAACGGCAAAGGTAAATGCAATACTCAAATCCTCCCACAATTACATCTAAATTACAGAACAATCATCATTCAGAAACACCTGAAATATAGCTGAACAGAAGTTCTACAACTAAAGATATAAAGAAGAAGCCACATCGAGACTGGTAGGAGGCACAGAGACACAGAACAGGCTGGCCCAACACCCATATGTGTGGATAAATATCAGAAGTGATATCTTGGAGGCAGAGATCCTCACTGAAGAGCAAGGTGTCCCAGCCCAGGGTTCCAGTGCCAAGAAGAAAAGTCCTCATAATTTCTGGCTGTGAAAACCAGCAGGATTTGTGGCTGAATGAGACGGAGGGCTTCTGGAGTCACAGACATTCCTCTTAAAGAGTCCGCACATGGATTTACTCAAACTCACTTGCTTTGAGCTCTAGCACTGGGGAACCACGGACATACGGGGAGGAACTGAGTTGTCTGGCATTGGGGTAAGAGCTGAAGGGCCAACTTTCTTAGACAGAAGTTCTGGCGGAGGCCATGGTTCCTTTTCTGAGCTCTCTCCCCACAGAGCTGGCAGGTGGACACCATTTCTGAGTCTCCATCAACCTGGCTATCACTGTGTACCTTCTCCTGGTGATTCCCTAAGACCTTGCCCTATGCAATTTGTGGACCCAACCCAAGCCAGTTCCAGTGCTTTTCCATGCAAACAGCCTATCTTGGCTCATGCTTCAAACTTTCTTAAAATCTCTCAAACAAGCAGCATCTGGCCTCAGCATGATGCCTATCTCTTACTAAGTGGCCCCAGGCCTGGCACTAGCACCAGTCAGCATTGGTTTGCAGCTTGGCCTCTCCTGGGCACCTCCAAACCCAGCACAACTGGCAGTCATCTGCATATTGCTTTATAACTCATGCAGGGTGGCCCTGACCAGGGCATAGGTGGCAGACCTTGGCCCAAACCTCCCAGGAGGCCTCAGAACCAACATACCAGGTGGACAACTTCAGACCACGTTGAAGCAACACCCAACCTCTTCCACAAGGACACACTCAAGAGGTGGACTTTCGGGCACCAGAGCCCTTCTGAAGTGAGTCCTACCCCATGAGGTCAGCCCCTGCACAGCGGATCCTCTGCTCTAGTTATAATCAGCCCTCATAGCCAATTGACCCAGGGCTCGATCTCTCCCAGTGACTTGCCAACAGCAATAAAAGCTCATCTAGGTGAACACAGACCACACAGGGGGCACACATGGGGGGCACATCTAGAGTGTCTGGCTCAAGTAATTGGGAAGGCTGTGCTACTGGACCCTACAGGACATCTGCTACATAAGGCCACTCTACCAAGCCTGAGTATTATAGCTGCTCTACCTAACACAAAGAGGCAGCCAAAATGAGCACACAAAGAAATATGTCCCAAATGAGAAAAAAAAAAAAAAAAAAAAAAAGAACAAAACTCCAGAAAAAGAACTAAACAAAATGGAGATAAGCAATCTATTAAATGCAGCGTTCAAAACACTGGTTATAAAGATGCTCAATGAACTTAGGGGAAGAGTAAATGAACTTAGTGATAACTTTAACTAAGAGATAGGAAACATAAAATGAAGATAGAAAACTTTAAAAAGAACCAGTCAGAAATGAAGAATGTATTGACTGAGATGGAGAATACATTACAGGGAATCAACAGTGGAGTAGGTGAACTAGATGATCAAGTTAGAGATTTGGAAGATAAGAAACCAGAAAACATCCAATCAGAACAACAACAACAAAAAAAAAAACAAAAATCCCCCAAAATGAGGATTGTATAAGGAGCCTTTGAGACAGTTTTAAGCATGCCAACGTTCGCATCATAGGGGTGCCAGAGAAAAAGAGAGAGAGCAAGGAATTGAGAACTATGTGAAAAAGTAATAACAGAAAACTTCCCTCACAGGGTGAAGGAAACAGACATACAAGTCCAGGAAGTGCAGAGAGTCCCAAACAAGATGAACTCAAAGAGTCCCACACCAAGGTACATCATAATTAAAATGGAAAAGATTAAAGACAAAGAGAAAATCTTAAAAGCAGCAAGAGAATAACAGTTATCTACAAGGGAGCTCTCATAGGACTGTCAGCTGATTTCTCAACAGAAACTTTGCAGGCCAGAAGGGATTGGCAATAAGTATTCGAAGTGATGAAAAGCAAGGACCTACAATTAAGATAACTCTACCTAGCAAAGCTGTCATTTAGAATCAAAGGGCAGATAAAGAACTTCCCAGACAACAAAAAGCTAAAAGTGTTAATCACCACCAAACCAGTATTACATATGAAATGTTAAAGGGTCTTCAAGAAGAAGAAGGAAGAGGAGGGAGAGGAGAAAGAGGAGGAGAAGAAGGAGAAAAAGAAGAAAAGGTAAAAATATGAATAATAAAATGGCAATAAATACATATATATCAACAATTACTTTAAATGTAAATGGTTACTGCTCCTATCAAAAGACATTATGGAGACTGAATGGATAACAAAACCAGACCATTACATATGCTATCTACAAGAGACTCACTTCAGATAGAAATAACACTCAGAGACTGAAAGTAAAAGGATGGGAAAATATATTTCATGAAAATGGAAACATTGAGGGGAAAAGGAGAAACATCTGTAACAAAAACAAATTAATAAAATAAAAAATAAAAATTAAAAAAAAAAGAAAATGGAAACAAACAAAATCTGGGGTAACAATACTTACATCAGACAAAATAAATCTAAGAAACAAAATAAACAAACAAGCAGAACAGATACAGACTCATAGATACAGAGAACATTTTGGTGGTTGTCAGATGAGAGGGTGGTGAGAGGATGGGTGAAAAGGTGAAGGGATTAAGAAGTACAAATTGGTAGTTACAAGGATTTAAAGTACAATAAGAGGATATAGTCAATAATAGTGTAATGACTATGTATGTTGTCAGATGGGTATGAGATTTATTGTGGTGATCACTTAGTAAGTTATATAATTTCAAATCACTGGGTTGTACACTTGAAACTAATATAATATTGTATGTCAACTATAATTGAAAACTAAAGTCATTTAAAGTAAAAAAAATAAAATAAAGTGGCCTTTAGAATGTGTAGGTTAAAAAGTGAGCATCCTTCCCTGGCCTGGTGGCTCAGCTGGTTGGAGCATTTTTCCATACACCAAAAGGATGCAGGTTTGATTACCAGTCAGGACACATACCTAGGATTCAGGTTGGATCCCTGGTCGGGGGCATGTATAGGAAGCAACCGATCAAAGCTTCTCTCACATAGATGTTTCTCTCTCTGTCTCTCTCTCTTTCTGTTTCCCTCTCCCTCCCTGCCTTCCTCTCTCTAAAATCAATAAACATATCCTCCAGTGAGGACAAAAATTTTTTTTTGAAGTGAGTATCCCTCTGTGTGACTCAAGGCAGTATAGATGTATTGGTTCATCTCATCTCTGTACAGACCTTATATTTAGCCAACATTCATTTTAAGTGTCTCGACCTGTGAAACTTTTCATACTACAAGCACACACTACAGTTAGGTTAGGCTGCCATAGTGATTGCTTGAACTGTGACGCTGTGTTATGATATGATATGAGACAACATTGACATTTTGTAACACTGGCCTTGTGCTTCAAGGGAAAGAGTATGGACACTTGTCTCTCAAGCTAGCCCACAGCTCTGGTTCCACTTTCCTGAATATGATACCACATAAGACGGTGCGTACCTTCTCATAGGAAAGAACTGTCTTCTAAATGTCACATTTACTGTTCAAATGTTTTGAGTTAACTTATTAAGTGATCACCATGCGTCCTGCATATACATTGTTCTTTAAAAAATATAGTGTCCTGCCCAGCCAGTGTGGCTCAGTGGTTGAGCGTCAACCCAAGGACCAAGAGGTCACTGGTTCAATTCCTGGTCAGGGCACATGCCCGGGTTGCGTGCTCCATCTTCAGTAGAGAGCGTGCAGGAGGCAGCCAATGAATCTCTCATCAACGTTTCTCTCTCTCCATCTCCCTTCCTCTCTCTCTAAAAAAATTTAAAAAAAGGATTTAAAAAATAAAATAAATAAATAAAAATATATCCCTTTTATTTACTGTAGATTATTTAAATAAGTTTTCGTCCAAATGGATTATATTTAATAAGTTCGTGCTTTCTGCTATTTAAAAATATTATCAAAAGGATAAGCAGTATTTAGACTTTAAATATAGACTACAAACTGTGCAAGTTAGCCACAGCTTTAGTTTTTAATCATAAATTCTTTCAAAGGGGCACACATATTGCAGAATATGTAGCCAAATAGAACAAGTTCAGAATTAGCATCTAAAACCCTGTAGCCATTTCAGTCCTGACCAGCCTGGCTAAAGAGGCTTTTGTGACAGCCCCCAGAATGCCATTCAACCATTTTAAAGTTCCCTCTGTCAACAAAAATATTCTGATGACAAATCACAGCTATGCTTTTTAGATTTTATTTTTATAAATCATTTTTATAGATAAAACTTTATATAGCAGCATAGAGTTCAGTCCCGAATATTAACTAACCACCACCCTAACAACATATTGTCTGCCCAGGCACAGCATATGTATCAGAAAGGGAGAGGAGCATTGCCACCTAAGAATTCTTGTTAAACAAAAGGAAGTATTGTCGTCTCTGAATTTGCTGGCCTTATCAGCCACATTTGCTGCAGAACATACCCTCTGCCTAGTAGTCTCCAAAATCCATAGTCAAAATAAAAATAATGCCTATGATGCCCTGGCTGGTTTGGCTCAGCAGGTAGAGTGTCAGCCTATGGACCAATGAGTCTTGGGTTCGATTCCAGCCAAGGGCACGTGCATCAGTTTCGGTTCGTCCCCAGCCCTGGTAGAGGTCATGCATGAGGCAACCAGTCAATGTGTCCCTCTCATGTCAATGTTTCTCTCTCTCTCCCTCTCTCTCTCTCTCTTCCCCACTCTATCTGAGGATAAATAGAAAAGTATCCTCGGGTGAGGATTAAAAATAATAATAATAATAATAATACCTATGAAAAATGCAAAATATTTCACTCCAAAATATTTATGTAGTATTTAACATGCTTTCTGATTCCTATTTGTGATTTAGTAAGAAGTTTATATAACATAAGCAATAAATTGATATACATTGCCCCCCTTGTTTTTAAATTTTTGAACTTACATAAAGCCCTTTCAACCAGTCCAAGTCCAAGTTTATTCAGTGTTCAGTAGCTGCTGCTGCACCTTTGAAATGAAATAGATCTGTTGATACAAGTATAATTGGAAGTCAGCTCAGAATGATTAAATGATCAAATTACTTAAATTAGACACATATTAAATTGCCTAAAGATGAAGAAACTGTTTGATTGGCAAAGGCTTACAGCAGACAGTAACCTCAATCATTCTCTACCTCTGCAGTAAACACTGACTCATACTTTGGAGGGTAAGTGATCGTAAGGATACCAATAACAAAAGTTGGCACAAATTTAATAATCATTAAAAGATACAAGGCTGGTTGAGTTTTCTCTCTAAATAAGATTCTGACCGATGGGGAGTCTAAACCATTTTGAGCATCATGATGAAAAAAAAAAAGAGAAATTATATAATATGATTATTTATTTATTTATTTTTAAATTAAATTTATTGGAGTGACCTTGGTGAATAAGATTATATAGGTTTCAAGTATACAATTCTATGATACACATCATCTGTATATTGCATTGTGTGCCCACGATCCAAAGTCAAATCTGTCATCGTATATTTGACCCCTTTACCCTTTACTCTCCCCCGACCTGTCTTCCCTTTGGTAACCGCCATAATGTTGTCTGGGTCTGAGGGTTTTTTTTTTCTTGTTTATTCATTTGTTGCTTCCAGTTTTATATCTCATTTATGAGTGAAATCATATTCTTCTTACTTTGTCTGTCTGACTTATTTTCCTTATCATAATATTAGATCTTGAGAAGAGTATAATATGGTTTTTAATGTGAAAAATGTACATTGTTAATGAAAAGGCTAACTATATGCACTGCGTGTAACCTAGGGCCGTCAAACTCTGGGGACCTTTATTATTAATATTGATTATGGAAGACAACCCTTGGGACATGAAATTCATCATCATGTTTCAATAACCTAGTCCACCTAACAGGGGTATTTGCCCATGTTTTTGGGTAATTAAATACCAAAATGTCTAATAACTTATACACGGTGAGCACTCCATTTTATCAGTCAGTATTTATTGCACATCCACTATGAGCTAAGCATTTAATAAAAAATGAATAAATATTTGTTGTAAGAATGAATACTTCACTTGATAACTGAAGCCAAATAGTATGAATTTATCTAATTAGCCATATAGTTCAAAATAAAACTTTGTCTTGTCTAGATCATTGACATATAAGCATATTTTAGGTCAGAAATCTATTCATTTATTTACTCGTTTACTTAGCAAATATTTGAGTGCCTGTTATGTTCCGGACACTATTCTAGGCATGAAGAACACAACAGTGAACAAAACAGATGAGGTCACTTTCTACATGTAGCATATACAAAAGAGGAGAAAACAGACAATTTTCAAATCAAGTATGTAATGTAATGTCAGGATTCAGAGATGGAAGTGTGTTGATTTTGACAGGGTAGTCAGGGAAGGTTTCTCTGAAAAGGTCATCTTTGAGCCGTGCAAATGTCTGGTATAAAAGAACATCCCAGGCAGAGGGAACTGCAGGAGAAAGTCCTGGAGGCAGAGACGTCTATGGTGCGTCTGGGGAGCAGTAAAAATGTCCTGTAATTCTGGAGCACGGAAAGGGTGGAGGAGATTGATAAAACGTGAAATTGGAGAGGTTACCATGAGCCAGATCATGCAGGACCTCATAAACTCTGGTAAGAACCATAGATTTTATTCTAAGATCCATGGGAAGCCTTTGCTGGGTTTTAAGCAAGGGAATGATTTAGTCTTGTTTGCATTTTAAAAAGCATCACCCTAGGTGTGCTGTGAACTGACTCTAGGGAAGCAGCATAGAAATAGGAAAAGCATTTCAGAGGCTCTTTCATTTCCCTGGTGATTTATACGTATAGAATATATATATATATATATATATATATATATATATATATATATATATATATATATATATGCACACACACACACACACACACACACTCATCTTTAGCTGTTTTTTTATTCCTGGCATCTTAGTGTCCTAATTCTGGATTAGCCTTCAGTTTTTTGTTTTGTTTTTCTATGTCAGAGAAGAGAATTTTTAAATTATGTATACTTTTACTAATTTTTCTACATGTTGTCATTTCAATTTTTCTCAGTATAATATTTTCAATCTCTTATGATCCAAAATTCTCTCTGATTTGAGTATGAATAGAAAACTAAAATCATCCCAATTCTTTCTAGATAAAATATATTTGTGATTATGTTGTTACTTTTGACTAGAACTTTACATTTAAAAAGTAATTTTTCATATTAGAAAAATCCCAAATTAGAGAACAAACCAGTCATGTCTTTAGGACTAGCATTTTAAGAGGGAAAATATGAGCTTAAACTCTAGCTGATATTGAAGGGGCCCCCTGCCTGATACAACATCTGGATGAGTAGTGAAAGCATCCTGTATAGTCTTTTGGCATTGGTCCCATTGGTGCCTCGATATGTGTCTGATAAAGATCTCAGCAAGCCCCAAGTCTGCCTGCCTAACAACTGTCATATCTTGGTAGATCATTTATGAATGAGACGGGTATAGAATACATGCTATTATTCAGTGGCACAAAAAAAAAGTTTTCACCCAATAATTTTAAATTGTAATCAACTATAGGCTGATTTGTTTAAACAGAATTTATTTATTTATTTTATTTATCTTTACTGTTGAAAGTATTACAGATGTTTTATTTTTATATGCCCATTTATAGTGTGGCACTTAAAGGTACTTATTTTGAAAAAATAAAAGATAACATATAATAAGAAATATTGTTTTGAATTTGAATAAATTATAATTTAGCTTGCTTAAGATACAAGACTGGCAATTTATGAATGGATAAACAGCATTGGCAAGGATATATCAAATTATTAATATGCACTGTATATAATATTAATATATAGTCACAACAAAGTTAAAATAGTGAAAATATTGCCAAGTTTCAGTTTATAATTTATGATGACTCTAGTGTTTGTTATAGCCAATAGGTTACTTGGTTTCACTAAAATAATTTTTCCTCTTAAAATTCAAAACACTGTTTTAAAAAACATGTTATGTTACTATAATGGTCACCTACTATGAGTAAAAGAAAAGTTTCATTTGACTATGCAGCTTAAAAAACCTTCTGAGATGAAGCCAAGGGCAGGACCATTTTGCACTGCCATGCTAAAGAAAAATACAGACATTTTAATTAAAATAAAAAAAAATAGCACCATTAACAAATAACTCTTGCATGAAAAATTAAATGAGAGTAAGAAGAATCCAAAGTGACTTTATGCATGTGGCTATAGGACATTTATCTAAAATCTATAAATTGAGTTTGTTTCTATGTTTGAAATTACAAGTAGATTTATCTCTCATTTCACATATATTGTCTCTGAGTATAAATATATTTATATCATCTTTATAGACAATATATTATAAAGTATTTTTCTACATTATTGTCAAGAATTTTGACCCTTTCCATGTTCTAAATGGTTAGCTTCTATGTAGATAGTAAGCACCATGAACAGCAGGGAAATTTTTTTGTACATACTTACATTGTATATTGACTTAAATATTTGGACAGATAGAAGGCAGTAAAGAAAGAAAGAATGGTAAAGAAGAACTGAAGGACAATGATAAGGGCTAGGAAAAATGTAGGTGTGAAACTTATTTTTAGCATTATTCAATGCATTGATATTCTCAGGTTCTGTAACAATTTGTAATATTTCTGGAAAATCAGATAAATAACAAGTGGTTTTTATATTTTGAAAGTTACATAGAATAAAAAATAGTACAGATTTTAGGACAATGCCAAATATCTCATCTTTACACTAGAATACATTGGAGATGTTATCTGTTAACAGTTTCTTTCTTATCCAAAAAAATTTAAAAGAGACATTAGTCTTCTTCTACTTCCAACCATGGAAGAAAAAAAACCTCAATTTATAGATTTTGGATAAATATGCATGACACATAGTTCTTTTGTCTGCATTGGGTCAAGGCTTATTTGCAGTTGATAATTAGGTGAAGGTAGAAAGGTAATGTAGTTATGTCCAACCTGGAACAGACTAGACCAATTTAATACAAGATGAAGAATAAACTCCATGAGCAAAAGAAACAGCAAAACCTGCCCACCAAATATCACCTGAGGTTGTTTTCATTGGTTCTTCACTTATACCCTCAGATAACCTTTTGAGGTAGGTGTTAGTTATTATGAGTTAGGAGTTATTTTCTACATTTTACAGATGTATCAAGCAACTTGAAACGTTAGGATTGTAACTCAGGTCTATCATTCATTGAGTGAGCATTTATTAGGTACAGATAATGGGCCGAGGCCCTAATTATAAGATCTACAAGTCTATGTTCTTCCCACTAAATTCTGGAGACAGATGACACAGGACAGAATGGAAAGCAAGGCTACAGATGCAACAGCAAGCAACCTAGTAGAAGCAGAGGGAGCATCAGCCTCTGGAAGGAAGCTTTCTCAGATGACAGAGAGCATGATTGGAGCCCTGGATTATTGGAAATCAATAAGTAGTAATTCACTGATTGGAAGGATTTTAAAGAAATGTTGAAAAATCGAACACAATTCTCATTCAACCATGATATGCAGAATGTCTGTTGTGTGCAAATCACTGTGTCTAGGCGTCAGGGAGGGCTAGGGAGATTGCCAAACGCATTTAGTGTAGAGGCAGAGAAGCAGCAACAAAGATGGTAAGGATGGAAGGAAGACAAGGATGTCCTGGATAAATAGAACTAATTAGTAATATGAGTATAAGGAAACAAAATGTCAGAATTTTAGAGCTAACCACCCTAGACATCTTATTGGACCAGCTTGTCCTTCCAGAGATCCAGCAGCTAGAAAGAGAGTGCCCGCACCAGAGCCCTGACTCCTGGCACAGGGTTCTTTCAATGGCTTGGCCTGACTTCCAGAGCATCTAAGTCTCTGTGTCCCAAACAGGATACATATGTCATTTCTAACATGAAACAAGACAACGGTTTTGAATTATCATGTACTTTTTAAAAGAACACACAGAAAAGAAGTCTGAATCCTTGCTAGACTCTGCAGGTAGAAGCTGTTATTCCTCCTCACAGCTCGGAAAACACATTGTCCACACCAACAGAGCCCAGCTCTGAGGACACTGTGTTATGGATACCTGTTTTTCTCATTTCACTGTGATCTCTGCGGCCAGCTGGGATCACATGGGCCATCTTGGTGTCTCTGATGTTTAGACCAAATACCTGGTACCACGTAGGTATTTGGTACTTATGGGATTAGACTAAATTAAATGAAATTCATGATAAATTCAAGTGCATGTGCTTAGGAATAAAAAAGGAGAGGGGGGGTGGTATCTGCCAGAAATAGCTGCAGCCCTGAAAACACCTTTAGCAAGAGGACTTACGGGGAGCTCACAGCTCCCTTTTAAAGTTAATATTTTTAAGAATGCTCTGAAGCATTCTTATTTCAAGGCAAAATGTTCAAACATTTCTACGTAAAGGCCTTCATCCCAAGGGTTTTGGAAAAGCTCATGACTATTTCTGGCTGAAAACACTGCCATAAAGCCCTGTTTCTGAGCAATCAGAACACACCGGCAGTACTGCAGGAAGTCAGCGCTGCTTTGGGCCAGTCATCTGAAATGCCACCATGTGTTTGCGAGTTTAACATTTCGGTGGGTGAACAAGTAAGAGGAGGAGGAGGAAGAGAGACAGACGAGACTCCCTTCATATAATAAACTCTGCTTGAAAGCCATTTTTGTACAGACATAAAGAAGCTCAATCTTAAACAGTTATTTATGAAGAAACATTTTATTTCACTGGAATTTTTTCATGTACATATATTTTTTTCAAATTTGGTTTTAAAAATTTTACAAATAAATTATCCAGATCTAAATCAGTGCAAAATATATTTACCAAGCTTGATAATGTAATTATTTTAAGCAATTTGTTAAATCTAATATTTTTATTTTTATTGTATTTTGAAACTATCAAAGATGATATAACACTTATGTGTCTACCACCTAGATTTAACAAATACAAACATTTTACCATATTTGCTTTTGATCTTTTCTTAAGAAACATAACATTACAGATAAAGTTAAGGCATCTTCCTTCCTTCATCATATCCCCCATCATTTCTTTCCAAGGTTAGACTACAGAATCCTTATGAATATTTTTATTATAATTTTTTCATTATTCCAATAATGAAATTTATAATAGCATGTTATAACATATATTAAATATTACTTTAAATGCAAATTCAAATTAGTAAAAAATAAAGGATGATGTACTCATAAAGGGAGATAATTTGATACAACTTTTAATTATGAATGGAATTAGTTCATGTCAGGATAATTGAATCAGTGCTTTAGTTACTGCCCAACTATAACAGCATTAACTTTTGTTGATATCAGTCTGGAAAAAGCATGTCACAAAAACACAGAGAATTAATTCCATAAGGAAATGTTATAAGTATACAAATGTCATCTCATTTTCCTACCTGTATATCATAAGAGCAATAAAATTGATTAAAACTTGTGGGGCAGATATTTTGTTGTTCCCATGTACCATCCATCATTCATTCACACACACCCCCACCCACTCCAACACACATACTTCTACTGCTTATCTCCAAGCTCCCTGAGCTAAGGCATAAAGGAAAACATATTAGGTCTTACGCTGACATTATCTAATAAAAGGAGATATGACAGATCATTAAGTGAGACTACCTTTTCTCTCTGAAAAGAATTATGACTATCCTTACAGAAAAATGAATAAAAATTAAACAAGCAAATCAAAACCACCTTTACAATGTAATGGACATTATTTTCTAACTAGCAATTTTCCCACAATGTGAAGCTATTTTTCATCTACTGTTCCTTATATCTCATGGATTTTAAAATCTGAGGGTGTGATGTTAAATTGCAGCTTTGTGGAAAATCTAGACTGTAACGATGTTCGCATATATTTACTCCTGAAAGTCCTTTGTCAAATGGAAGCATACCAGAGGTCCGGTTTGTAAAATAATAACATGAGGGCTGAAGTGGTTGTGGCAATCCTGCTGAGCCCAAAGGAGAACACTGAGCCACTCCAGGTGATCTGGCCATCACAGGAATATAGTCTATCACATTATCATTCAAATGCGACCCCCTCACCCTCCCCCACCGAATCTCATTTTATTGTTTTTCCTTCCAACTATTAATTCTGGGGTTTTCATGCTTTCTGACTTTGTTGTGTATAAGACCCATCTAGTCAGAGCGACCACTCTTTAGTAATCACAGAGTCACCCTTTGGTTATTGGAAATGTTTTCCAGCTTAATGAGCAAGAGCGTACACATGATGCTAATGAGGGATTTTTGCTTCCAGATACTTTTAAAAATGTATATGAGGAAGAAGAATTGTTTACTTTGATTATTTTAAGATGTAAATGCAGCTGCTTCAAAAAGGAAAAAAGTCCTGAAAAAAAAAATGCAACCGTGGGACATGAAAATGAATCATGAGTCAAACCCTGCTTCAACGGTATTACGGGTACTGACACTGAAGGCATATTACTGCACTGGGGCTGCTTGGAGGGAGCCTGGCTTGCTCTCTCAGGCCGTGGGCATTAAAAGTATCTACTGCCACGGTTGTCTTAAATCCATCCTGGAGTCAGGCGGGGTATGCATTCACACAAGGAATAGTTCTCTTTCAACTCCAGTGAAGGGTGCTTACGTGAACCCTGTTTGCCCCTGTCTCAGTAGCAGAAAAAGAAAATTACTTTGGCCAGGAGAGGAAAGCATGCCTTCTTGAGTTCCACACACAGCCTCCCTGAGCCTGGCCACTCCTCTCATCATTTTCCGATTTGGAACACAGCACAGATCAGGAGAAAGGCAGGAAAGGGTAAAGCAGGAAGCACATGATGTGACATTTTTGCCTTAGTAGTTGGCTATAATATGCCTTAAGTATCAAGTCACTAAGCCCTATTGATTCTTGCTTTTCTTTCTTAGCGTGAATGCCTCACTCCTGGGCTTTCCTTGTTAGTCCCCCTGGCTGACGACAATAGCCTGGTGACTAGTCTCTCTGCTGACACTCCGCTGCAAGTTTAATCTTCCTAAAGCACCCCTTTCATCATGTTGACCTTCTCATCACCCCATGCTCAAAAAGCTTTCAAGACTCCCCATTGCCTAGAAGATAAAGGCCACTCCTGGGACTGGAATTGAGGCCCTTTACAATCTGTCTAGAGTGTTGTATTCCTCCACACTTTTGATGGGAAGAGCTGATTCCAATCAGGCTGGTCTATTCGCGGTCCCCCAGCACCCGGTGCAGTGTCTGCCTCCACACATTTCCCCTTGTCATTCACTCCACCACGATTCTGTTAAATCCTACCCATCTTTTGAGATGGTTCAGTTTCTACCTTTTTTCTTCCTGTCTTGTGAGCATAAACCTGAGAGTCTTGTAGAGGAGCTGAGTGCCTGGCATAGGGGAGCCTCTCCATCATTTCACCTCCTTTCTCACCACTCTATTTTGGTTTTATTTGGTGAATCAGTTCTGCCAGCTGCTCTGCCACTGATGTTTTTGAATCAGTGCATTTAATCACCTGTCCTCACACAGATACCACCTGTAGCATGTGGAGGAAAGCGTTTTAATGCATGTCACTGAAGCATGTACGTTAAACAAGAATTTTAAACGCCTTATAATGGAATGAAGGGGAGAGAGGAAAAGGTGTGGTTAGAGCCAGAATAGCTGCGATTTCTCAATGGCCTATACATGCCTCTGCTGCAGAAAGAGCTAAGGGACTTGCTTAAAATGCTGACTTCTGAATCCTACCCCAGACTTATTGCATCAGAATCTGTCATGGTAAATCTTACACACAGTAGATGTGGAAAATCATAGTCTTGGAGGGTGAGAAAAGATTTACTATAATTACAACTCAACAGAATCACCTGTAGCATTTTTGACACCTGCAGGCACCTCGACCTCACACCAGAGCTCCTCAGGGAGAATCTCAGGGTTGGGGCCCAAGGTTGAAATAGTCCACAGAGGTTTGGATCTGCATTCAGGTTTGAAAACCATTAAGCCAAAAGCTGTTAATGATCAATATTTATTGGGTAATTACAACTTCTCAGAAACATTGTTAAGCAATTTATGTGCACTATTTCATTTCATCTCTACAATCCTGAGTTAGTATCTCCATTTTCATAGGCTTGGGGAAGTTAAGTAACTAGTCCAAGACCATACAGTTGTATATGATCAAGCCTCAATTAAACACAGGTCTGATAGTCTGGCAGGTGTGGTTCAGTGGTTTAGCGTCAACCCATGAGCTGGGAGGTCACCTATTCGATATCCGGTCAGGGCACATGCCCAGGTTGTGGGCCCGATCCCCAGTGCGGGGCATGCAGGGGTCGGAAAGTTCATGTTATCTCTTATCGATGTTTCTGTCTCTCTGTCCCTCTCACTTCCTCTCTCTCTGGGATCGATAAAGGAAAATAAATAAATAAATAAATAAATAAATAAATAAATAAATAAATAAATAAATACAGGTCTGATACCAAATTCCAGGTTTTAGCCACGTTCCCCATCTACCTTTGTTATTATATTAGACATCATTTCAGTACATGACCATCAGTACCTTTCCAGGAATTGTTCTCCCTGCTCACTAGGTGATTCTGTTTCTGAAAGTTCTGGTACCACCCAGGGGATGGGTTTCTCAACCCAGTTTTCCTTCATGTAGGTACCCACTGAGTAACTATTTGTTGTCCTATGCTTTCCTCCAATATTCTCGAGAGCTTTCCATCTAATAGGCTTTACTTCCTTATAAAGAGATAGATACTAATGGCAACTAAGCTTTTTCCATGTACAAGATAAGCCCAGTCCCCCTTGGAAAACCTCACTGCAGTCCTGGGTAATGTGCCTGGAAAGGGCATTGTTCTTCCCAGGTTTCAACACTAAAAGGATCACCCTTCTCCAAAATATATGTATTTACATTGGTCCAAGCTCACATATGTCCCCTGAGTAGCAATGTGGTAAACTTGCTAGTCTTGCCTCCCAATCAGTGCTTTTCCACCTTTGTGTAGGGGATTTAAGTTTTCGATGAATTTTCACATCTCCTTTCCCCCTCACAACTCCCAGTCAATCCTGAATTGTAGGTTTGTTTTTGTTTTTGTTTTACAGATAAAATACTTATAATCAAGTTCCATCAAAAGGAGTGGTGTGAGAGTTCATGAGTAAATGGGCTTAAATTATCACAAGAGTCTTGAATGAAAGGCAGACAGTTTTTACTAAGATTAACAGGTGCAGCTCATCCTGTACAGTCCTGGTGGAGAGCACAGACGCAGCTCTGACCTCATGTTCTGGCCAAGCAGGAATGGGTCTGCCTAATGCCCCAGGGACAGGCTCAAGGGGAACTAACTGCTCAAGGTCCAAAGCAAGCCAGAAAGTCAACTTCACTGCTGTACTGCTGCTAATGGTGCTTTAAAACTGGTTAGAAATGTTGTGTGGTCAAAATTCAGAATGGACACCCAGTCAAGGACCTGGTGAGAGAAGTTAAGTGACAGGCATGTTTAATGGATGAAACAAATCTAGTGAAATCAGAGGGCAGCCACAAACCAGACACATGAATAAGTGATTTGCTACCTGGCAGCATTAGCATCTCACTCCGACAGAGGCTGGGGCATTCTTAAACACTCGGAAAGGCTTACTTAACTCATTGCAGAACGTCCTTGAAAGAGCCGTTTTAAGAGAAGCAGGGAACTCAATGAAAGCCCCTCAAAATATTTCTGAGATAATTAGAAATGTATTTGAGTCGTCTTTGACACCACCTTTACTTCCTATAATTTGGGTTTTTCACTCCATCAAATGGTCTTTTAAAATTATTGGATGTTTCTTTTCTTTCCTACAATTCAGAGAGCGAAGGTTTTCAGTCACTGTGAATTTTCTCTGAAGGAGTTTAGAGGATTGTATTTGCACATAGAGACCCCTAAAATTATTATTTTCAAGTAAGACTTACTCTTTTTCTTCGTAGACTACAAGAAAAGAAATCTGTAATCGCAGTGCCAAAATGTCAAAAGACTGAGATGGGTTGGAAAAAGAAGAAAAGAACACCCCCCCCCAAATCCCTAAAGACATCCAGGCAGTCCTCAGCCTAACAAATCCTTGGTTCACATAAAATACTTGTGACATGCTGTAATTAACTAGTTACTCCTCTCAGAATGAATAATAATGCAATTATTTGCCAAAGGCAGTGAAGAAGGGATAGTTTCTGTTTTAAAAATGTCTGCCTCCCTCTCATTTCTGTAGGGGGAAAAAAACAACAGGAACCCTGGATTAATTTACATACTTATGTAAATTAATTCAGGGTGACCTGCAATATCACCCTACTCTATGGTAATTCTGTCACCTTTTTATCAGAGCCTTTTATTTTTTAGTGGTTTGAAGTAGCAATACACTAAGGCACTGCCATTTAATTATACTGGTTCCCCAAAACTGCACCCAAATACCACAAAATATAAATAATAGCCTGGCAAACATCTTTTCACAATTGAAGTTCAATGCCATTGAGGCTGCTAAGGGCTAGTGCTGTTTCCTCTGTGCAGACAGAAATAAAAGGAGGAAGGTGAACCTTAATTCTTCAAGGGCCTTCCTCTCCTTCCTTAGAGAGTCCATGTGCCAAGTTGCACAAAGTTAGGTGAGAGTTTATATGAACGTGTGACTGGTTCTCTCTCTTGTGGGTTAATGTCTAGAACAATGACTGTTTTCTTTGACTCCCACCAGCCCAGCCTGTCATGCCCTCAGTAATAATTCAACAAGCACTTATTGAAAACTTGCTATAACGCACTGTGCTAGGTACCAGGAAATCAGTGGTGAAGAAGACATATTGCCTTTGAGGCTTTAGGAAAATAGATATAAACTAGTAAATAGGCACATGTACAAAGCAGGAAATGCCACCCGGAGCCCCCCCACACACACATTCCTTCACTCATATAAACACACAAACGCCCTCTGCCCCTCAAATATAGACTTCTAAAAATTCCATACTCTTTTAAAGTTCTGAAGCAGAGATTTGGAAAATTTAATGCTAAAACTTTCTAATTTCATAATTTCAATAGAGTCAGTTTGGGTGTGTGTTTTATGTTAGAGTTTTGTTACGGATGAAATATTCAGAACAATTGATGCCTTAAGTTGTAAGATTAGTTACTCATTCTAGCACCAGGTATTAGCTCAGAATGTCTTAAAATGAATATTCACTGATATATGACTATGGTTCAAAAAAGCCTTCGATTGTTTGTGAAGACAGAGACTAAAAGTCATTGTGATTTAAATTCACAAAATCATGACAAATATTCCAAGAGTAGATATAACTTTTTTTTTTTCAAGTCCTAGTCATCCTAATATTCCTCTAATTAGTTAACAGTAGGAATTTGAGTCTGTCTTATTTTTCGTTGTACTGAACAGCATGTAGAACAGCACAGCTCTGGCATCTGACTGTCTGTATTTGAAATCCGGCTCTTCCTGTATACTTCATGTGACATCTCCAAGCCTCAGTGTTCTTATCTGTAAGGTGGAGGTGTAATAGCAACTACCTCACAGAGACAGAAGGGTGAAAGGAGTAATAACATATAAAGCATATGTCACTGGGATGGGCACTATCATGAAGTGATCTGATATTATTATTATTATCCTCCAATTCAGTTGAATACATATTTGATCTCAATAAGGACACTTAGTATTTGCCAAGAAAATTAGCTACCCTATGTCTTTTTACGGCAGCATAGTGATGACAATTTATATTAATTTTATCTTTTTATAAGAAAGTTACTGTATTTATTTATTTATTCTGTTCTTCTACTGACCATGCAATTATAGAAAGTTTAGTGTATGCAAGGTATTGAGGCAGGAAGCACAAAAATAATTAAGCTACTAACAATAGAGGTCAAGATGAACTGAGAGTTTCAGAACATGACCCTGGAATCCTGCATGGTTTCATAACTAATTAACTTAACAAACTTAGATACAAAAATTATAGTAAATAATGATCATATAATCAGAGTTTGTTAGTCTTACATGAACATAGAAATAGTAGGTCCTTGGGAAGCCAGGCACAGCATATACTTTTTCCCAAGCTACATAGTTTTCAAGCCATTCCAACAAATCATTGAAGCTTCTTCCACTTATTCAAAGAAAAAAATATATATATTCTACACAGACTTCCACTCTCCAATGGTTGATGAAATTCATGAGCAAAACATTTTTATTATACTCTTGCATTTATTTAATATATGCATAGAGGAGGAAGGAAAGAGAAGGATATAATAATAGTATATAACAGAGAAAAAGATGAATATAGTCTATGTTTTTGTGCTTATATCCCAGCAAAACTGTACCTTACTTTCACCTCAAGGAATCAAGGTCCTCCTTTGGAGATGAGAAGAAAAATGCTAAACATCTATGCTTTTTTCTTAGCTGTTCCCTAAAGACTTGATTTGAGGCAGCAAGCATCAGGAATTTCCAAAGGGAGACCACCCCGAAAGGAGAGAGCAATGCTAGGCAAAGAAGGGGAAGAAGATGTCAGCAGCAGAAAATATGTGAAACTAATACCGGATCAAACATTAAACAAAAAAATAGCCACTTAGAAAAGGAGAATTTGCATAAGATAACCTGAACAAATTGTGTTAAATTGTTGCTATGGCTTAATTAAGTGAATTTTTCACCAAAACTTTGTATCTAGCCAATTCATTTGAACCAAATTTTCTCCTTCTCTCTCTATTCTTATTGCACCATTTTGTTATGATATCAAATGGGTTTCTGAACTGCCAGTCATTTTTTTGTCAGGATTATGCACATCTCTGAAGTTTTTTGGACTTAATTTTCAGAAACCTGCAAAATCCTTGATACCTTACATAATCTACTGATAGACAGAAGAGAGAGCATACCTTTCTCTTTGTTCTGCTGCTAACAGATAATTATTTCAGTGTCTTCAATGGAGATGTTCCCTAGAGTCTAACACAACAGTCAAAACCTAAACTGGCTTGAAGGTAAATGGAACCACTTCTTAATACAAATGTCAGTCTCCTCCCCCTTTATTTACTGCAAATGGTTAAGGAAAACAAGCCTGATCTACAAAGTCACTTGACCAGATCCACTGTAAAAAGACCAGAAGTTCTTAAAACCTATAGGCCGCTCCTGATCTCAGAGTTTTGAGATGCCAAAAATCAGCCAAGGCAGCAATGTCATGATCCCAGTGGCCGTCATCACATGGCAACAGCACAGCGAAGGAACACCACTCCTCAGTGACTTGAGCATTTAGAGATAGTTACCATCTGTCCTAGCTATTTGTTTTTAAATAGGTGAAAGTAAAAATAACCAAGTGTTCCTAAAGCAATCCTCTTACCAAAACAAAAAAAGTGTATTAGCACATTTTCTGTCATCTTTTTTATTTTAGCAGAGATCTAGATAATTCTGGTCCAGATGGTCTAAAGGTCTACACTGGGGAAGCACTTGTGTGTAGACAAACTCTCACTCACTCAATCAACAAACTGAGCAGTGATTCCCAGGAAGTGAGACTATGCCAGGCTGGCTGCTTGAGAATACAGAATTCTAGGCTCTACCCCCACCTCACCCCACCCCAAAACCTGCCTATTAATCAGCAGTATATTTTAAAGTTTTCCAGTAAATTCTAATACACATTCCATGGCAAGAGGAGAGGGATCATATTTTACTTTAACACATTTGTAAGGGGTCCTCATCCACAATTTACTAGCTCTCTGACCTTATATAATATCATTGGTCTATAAAATAGCTGTTGTGATGAATAAATAAAGCCATGCATGTTAAGAACCCAGCAAGTAGCAAGCTGCTTGTCATTGTTATCAGTACAGTATAGGCCTAGCTCTAAGGAAGTTATACAGAAGTAAAATGTGTGGTTCAGTACTTTGAGAAGCATATAATCTACTTAGAAATATAACTATTAATAAAAATCTAAAATATGAGTTTATATTCTAAGAGAATAAATATTTGCAGACAAACAAAAGCAATATTCCGAGTAACAAAGTATGTTGTATATAAGAACATAGAAAAATCATTAAAAATTTACTTTAAAATATCTAATTCTTCTCATTCAGGTGACCTAATTCTCATGAATTCACCAAATTTTTATTTGTATTAAAAACATACTAAAATCATGAGTGATAATCAATGTATTTAAAACTGAAGTAGAAAGAGAGTCGGATATCTGGGGAAGGGGCCACAGGATAGCCTTCGAGGGGCTCAGGAAACCCCTAAAATATTATCAGAGTTGTTTGTATGAGTATGGGTATTGCTGAGGAGAGATCCACACCTTTCACTTGATTCTCGAAGGGTTTGGTGGCCCCCCTCAATGTTAAGGATCGCTGAAGATTCTAGTTTAGCACATTTTATGTGCATCTCCATGTATGCTGAGGAAATGTAACTTCTGATTACATTCCAAATAGTCTCCTTGTTTACTTTCTGTTAAATATCTGCATCATTTTCCTCAGGCTTTCACCATCCAAATATCCTGAGAAAAAACTAACACAGTAAGATTTCATTTAAGGAGATTGTAAAGCAATTTCATGGCTATTTCAGATTCTGCAGGTGTCAGCATGGAAGTCCGTGTGCATGTTTTAAAAACCCTACTGTCAACTTGGCCGGTGTGGCTCAGTGGATTGAGTGTTATCCCATGGACTGAGAGGTCCCGGTTCAATTCCTGGTCAGGGCACATGCCCAGTTTGCAGACTCGATCCCCAGTGAGGGGTGTGCAGGAGACAGCAGGTCGATGTTTCTCTCTCTCCTTTCCTCTTTCTTTAAAAAAAAAAAAAATCAATGAAAACATCTTTTAAAAAATAAAAGTGCCAGTGACAGAGATTAACTGGAGACTATTTTTGGGGTTTTCCCTTTTTATTTTCTATCCATTGTTCAGTCTTTTGAATTATTTTTGATTAGTTCTCAGTATCTTTTTATATCAGGTGGAAAAGTGAAGGAACTTCCCTGGAAGGCAACAATTCAGTTTTGCCAACTTGCTATTTGCCAACCTAGCAATTGTTCCTCTTTGTGTTTTATTTATAATGTGGTAACGACACTATTGATGTGACATTTTTATTTCTCTCTTTCTCTAGGTGCGTGTGCAACATTGACTGTTCTCAAACCAACTTCAATCCCCTCTGCGCTTCTGATGGGAAATCTTATGATAATGCATGTCAAATCAAAGAAGCATCGTGTCAGAAACAGGAGAAAATTGAAGTCATGTCGTTGGGTCGATGTCAAGGTAATGTTCATACTAAAATTCATTTCAAAGAATGTTTTTAGTCTTTGTGTGGAAATGAAAAGTGAAGAGAACTTCTTATTAGGGAGCTGTTTCATTTCTGAAAGGCAGTTCTGATTTATAATGGATACTAGGGTCGATGGTAGCATTTGTGTGGATTATAAGAGTTTGAGGGCCTATCAACAACGGTCCGTATCTTTTTTTATATAATGAAATTGTATCCTCACAATGCCCTAAACACAAAAGCTAATATTCAGAAGTTAACAGACATTCTCTTTGCAAAGGAAAACAAGAAAGTCAAAATCATTTTAGCAAGGATTCTAAGGATTTATTAGACAATCTTGAAATTAAAAGTAAATCACACCATTTTTATGTATTGATTCAATAGAAATGTTTCAAGTACATTTTTTAAGCCAGGTGTACCAGAATGTTCTATTTTGTTTCTTGTTCAGAAACGTTTTGTTGATTCTTGACTTGTTATGTCTTTACCCAGCTTATCTTAGTTATCATTATAACCTTCTCCTTGTCCTAAAATTTAGAAAACTGTTATTATTCTATTATTCACTCTCAAACTGAAATTGACGTTGTAAATCTGTCTTTGTATAAAGGTTGCTTAGAAGTATAGTTGTAAAAATACCTTAATTTCAATAAAAATACTGTTGGGGGATAATATAAATTTGACATTGAATATTAATAAATAGTTAATCAACCTTTATTGTTAATTTTTTTTAACACAGATAACACAACCACAACTACTAAATCTGAAGATGGACATTATGCAAGAACAGATTATGCAGGTACATAATATTTTCTCCTGCTAACTATGAGCACTTCTTTAAAATAGTCCAGAGGTTTCGTTGTTTACCATTGATCCTGAGTTGAACTGTGCAAGACTTCTGACATCTGCTAAGTCTTCTCTTGCTTCGTTCAGTCTTTCAATAGGCAAGAGTGAATTTTCTGAAGTAAATAAGACACATTTTTTTTTTTTTGCCAGAGTTAAAGCAATTGTCAAAAATGTCAGTAAGATATAATTAACTTGTTTTGACAGTGCAAATGGTACAAATGACAAAACATTTATCAAATTAATGGGCATCAGTGGAAATTAATTCAATTTTTGGCAGTATATTGTAATAAATGCAAATGTTCTTGTTTGAATTTTTATAAAAGTCAACAACAAAAATGTTTGCTAGTTTCTAAAAAAGCTAGAAATAAAGGACAGCTATAAATAGTAATACAGGCTGTCTCTGTTTAGATGGAAGTAAAAAAGGTATGTATAATTTATTTTTTAAAATAATAAATTTATTTAACTTACTTAGAAACTAAAATGTATCATTTGACACATGCGAAACTTACAAAGCAGTTTATGTAAAAATGTAAATTTTATTTAGCAATTATAGAATATTATTTTGAGGAATATTTCCACCTAATATAATTTTCCTAGAGTATAAAATAATTTATAGGTATGCAAATGGGATTTTAACAGATCCTTGGGTTTTATACAAAATTGAGGATAAAATGTAAAAATGCAATCATTGAAGTTGATTACAATATGTGGGGTCTTTGTTGATTTGTTTTTTTTTTGGTTTTTTTTTTTTTGGTTATTGTTTTTTTTCCATTTAGCTATTAAGCGTTTGTATCTAGATTTATGGCTAATATTCAATCAAATGAATTGCTTCTTTTTATGATTTGTAAAAGCTTTATTATACCTTATAAAGTTATTGTGAAGAACTGATTAAAGAAAGCATTTTTTAATTTGCTTTGAAAACTATACAAAGGCAAAGTGGATTTTTATATATATATTTTACTTTATTTTTATTGTTGACACTATTACAGATGTCCCCTTATCTTTCAAAATATGTACTACCACTCATTCTTTTTGAAATTGCATTTCCTTTAACAATATTTCTGATGTTATATTTATATACAAAGTAAATCTTGGTGAAATTGAAAAAAATTGGTCATTCAGATGTTTTACTTATAGATCCTTCAGATGTCTTAGAATTTGGAAATAATAAAAGGATTCTTTTTTTAATTTTTTATTTTTATCTTAATATTTTTGAACATGTAAATAAAACTTTTCACGTGGTAGAAGCCTAGAATTATCATGGGCAATGATACACAGAAAACATTAGTTCTACTATACGTAGCTGTTCCCAAGGTGTCCAGGAGAGATGTTAATAGGTGCTCCTTGAAAAGAACAGTTCATGGTCAATACTTTTGGGAAGAGCACAGATAAATAAATGAATTTTTTACCCAGAACTCCTCATAGCTCCTATGTGCAATATTAAAATTTTTAAGAGATGCATCTTTTATTATTTGTTTATTTATTAATTTTTGTTGTTGTTGTTATTGTTATGGAGAATTTCTAATAAGCACAAAACACACACAAATGTAGGCTAGATAGTGTAATAAACCCACATATACTCATTGCTCTGACCCAGGGACATCAACCTATGGCTAACCTATCCTTATTCCTACCCTTATCCTTTTTCCCCACTTTCAAAATATGTGGAAATACATCATTTCATTCACAAATACTTTAACCCGCATCATCATTATTGATTTTTATTTATTTATTTATTTTAGAGAGACAGAGAAACATGGACATGAGAGAGAAACATTGTTCGGCTGCCTCCTGCATGCCCCCTACTGGGGATCAGCCTGGCAACCCTGGCATGTACCCTGTCCAGGGGTCAAACTGGGACCTCTCAGTCCTTGGGTCGGCACTCAATCCACTGAGCCACAACAGCCTGGCTAACCTGTATCTTTAAAAGATCAACCCTTTTTTAAAGAATAGTACAGTGTTATTATCACACCCAAAATAATTATGAATACATGTTTATAATACATAGCTTTTATCAAACTTATTTGATGAAGAACACATTTTTTGTGTGTGGCAAGTTTTACAATATTAGTGTTCCCAAGAATGCACTTTAGAATGTGCTGATCTACAGGAAAATATTAAAAGTAATAAAAGATAATGATAGAAAATTAAGTTCTGAAGCTAATAATACATACTTTATATTTTAAATGAAATCAAATTTAAATTCTATAGCTTTATTATATGCAATAACTATATCTCGACAGTGTTATAAGCCACTACCTGGCACATTTAATTTTACTGTAGCCTAAATTTTTTCTAAATTTCATAAGGATCTTATTTCAAGGAGTAGCTTACTAACTGTGCTTAAAATAATTTTATACATATTTTGAAAACAAATTCATTTGGAAAGACATCTTCAAAAATTTAACATTCTATGACTATTTCTTCATTGAACCATCTATCATTGGACTAAAAGGAAAACCAAATTTCTTTCTGAGAATTTCATCCCTGAAACAAAGAACTCTTCATGTTGATTACTGTCAGTACAAAAATATATGTGTTTTGGGGGTTAAATTTTATTCTAAAAAAATTCACATTGCCCTGGCTGATTTGGCTCAGCGGTTAGAGCATCGGCCCACAGACCAGAGAGTTCCAGGTTCGGTTCCCACTAAAGGCACGTACCTCAGTTGCAGTTTGTCCCCACCCCGGTTGGGGTTGTGTGGGTGGCAACCAGTCGATGTGTCTCTCTCACATCTATGTTTCTCTCTCTCTTCCTCCCTCTCTCCCTCCTGATCTATCTGAAGATAAATGCAAAAATGTCATCCGGTGAGGATAAAAAAAAATTCACATTTGAGTTTGGTTTCAAACAATCTCTGATTGTCAGTATCAATGCTTGTAATTTAAATTATTTGTAATATATTTTTTATTGTTGACAATATTACAGATGTCCCCCACTTTTCTCCCCTTTACCTCCCACTGCCAAGGCCCTACTCCCCCTCAGGCCTTCACCGAGTGACTGTTGGTCATCTTATCACTTTCTCGAATATGAAAAGGAAACACAATTTGTTTTTAAATAAATGCAAATAAAAATTAGTCAGTGTCTTTCAAAGTCTTCTAGTTTGATATCAGATTTATGTAGTAAATCCCAAAGAAAAACTTTTAAGGCTAAAGTGAAGTTTAAAAACTATATTTGTTCAAATCCAAATTTAAGACAGGAATGAAGATAATGTCAACTGAAGCTTACAATTCCTAATTAAATATTGATTGCATACTTAACAATTTTCCTTGAATTTAATTTAGATGTCTCTATCTTTCTTGATAATCTTATTAAAATACAATGTATAACCCGTTTTAGACATCGTTAAAATAATAATCATGTTTCTCAACATTTCCAAGCTTCCAATAGTATTAGCATTTCCTGAATTTTGGAATGCAAACTTTGGAAAATGGAAGGGAACCAACCAGAGACTCAGTATGTCACATCCTCTTCTTTTTTTTTTTTTTCTTTATGCTTCTACTTAAAATGTGAGTGCTCACTTATTCCAAATAATTTTTATTAATCGGGAATAAGAGTAAGTTACATAAAGAACTACAATAAGTGACCATGACTTTACAACCCATTAGTAAAAAAAACAAAACAAAACAAAACGCTGGCGATTAACTAACTGAGAAAGCACTAAAGACAGAACAGCACGTCCTCTGAATTTCTGATTCACATGCTCAGAACTCCCCCAGGATAGAAAACAGGAACTGTGTGACTCACATTCCTAGAAGTTTGCTGTGCTCACAGCTAATCTAATGTCAGTCACGTCCCTGGTTAGACAAAACATTCACGAACTCTCCCACCAGAGGGAAGTACTGATCTTAACACACTCATTGTTTCCTTATATGTCATTAATACTAGAGGTTAAAAGCCTTTAGCTGTACCCCACACGCAACTTGCTTCCTTTGAGACTACTTTAAAGCTACTAATACAAGAACACACGCTTCTGATGACAAAAATGGAAATATACTTTAAAGAAATACTAAATATGTTCTTATTTTTAATATCGTGTAAGAGAAAAAGATGCCAGTAGGGACCAGCAGGGGCTGATTTACAAAAAAAAAAACAAACGAAGTGAGCCATGCCTCCAACAGGAACACTGCGGTGGGTTAGAGCTGTGAATTCCATGACCCTCACAACACATAAGTGCAGCTGACACCAGGAAAGCATAGCATTTGCCAGGTCCTCCCAGGCAGCGCTGCTTTCCAGTTGTGTCTGACTTGGGTCTCTAGTCTGCCCCCTCTCCTTTAATGAGACCCAAGACACTAGTGAGTCCTGAATCAAGAGCTTTGGATGGCCTTGTTTCAGGGCAGAGGGACAGGATCCCTGTGTGATAAGCTAAGCAGGCCGCTGAGTGCTCTTCTCCTTTTATCAGTCTAAAATTTGGGCTTAGATTTAGGTCTTTCTCTTCCCTTGCAGAAAGATTTAGAGAACACAATTTTATAAAATCATAAAGCTAGGGCTTTTAGGGATTTTCACTGTTAATATTAAACTTCTTTCTGGAAGTTTTAAAATAGCAAATGTTTTGTGTCTCTTGAAATTTGAGATATATGTGTGTCTGTGTGTGTGTATATATATATACATATATATACACATAGATGATAGATAGGTAGATAGATAGATAGATAGACAGATAGATAGAAAGAAAGATAGATTGATCTAGATAGATCTATATATAGATATCCCCCTGGTGTCTCGTAATGAAAAAAAAAAGGTGGTCAACTGTTTTCTTTTTTATTATCTGGTATATGTATTTTCTGATTGTGTTGTTTTTCTGCCTAAAAGTCTGGTCATGCTTCAGAAAAAGTGGCTAAATATTTTTCCAGTGCAAATGTACTGAATTTCATAAGTTAGATGGAAAAAATCACCATGAAGTTAAATTATTTTCTTTTATCACCTAGAAAATAAAATGTACTTTCTTTTATGACATTCTGTATTAGTTTTCAAAAGGATTTTTAGTGACTTATAATTAACACATACTCAATAAGATTGTTTAAAGAGACACTGAAAACATAAAAACAGAACTGTTGAGGAAAATAAATATATCAACAACATAGACGATTAACAGTTACTATATTTAGCCTAAGCTTTCTTGCAGCCAGTGGAATGGTTAAATCCATTTACTCAGAAAATATTTGCAGAGTCCCTGTTGGATGCGCTCTATCCACTGTCCTGGGCTTCACAAAGGTGAACTCATCAACCCAGGTCTCTGCTAAAATGGAACTTAGGTTTCCATTGTCAGATAAAAATAATCGGTTCAGAGACCAAAAAGACAAAACTTCTCTAGTGCTAAAAGAAATATTTAGCACAGCTCTTTTTATAAGGTATCACCAGAAAACATAGACTGAATAATATAAATTACGCCAAGAAGCTCTTCATGTGGCTGGAGACTTTTAAATCAATGTTTGATAACATTTTAGAGCATAGCTTTAAAGTAGGTATAACTCAATGATAGTGTTTCTATGGCAGACTACAATAAGAGTCACATTTATGTATATCTCCAAATTGGAAAAAAAATAAATAAATAAGACAGAATACTGAGGGAATGGGCTGTGGGGAAGTGTCTTCCTCGTGTATCAGGTGCAACAGGAACTGGATAACAGAACAATTACAAAGCCTAAGCAAAGATTAAAATTATGTTACATTATAGTATGCATTTGGGAAAAAAGAAATTTCCTATTTCTATTAGCTATTCATGAGAAAAGTAAGCCCTGAGTCATCCCAGCCTTGGGAGGGCGCAGGGTCTTCTTAGCTCTGGGTCCAGGTGCAGGCGTGCCTGGAGTGCATACGTCTGCTTTCGGCAATCGCACTGTGGCTGTGCATCATTGCTTGTAACATTTAGGGAGGATTCATTTTTAGGAACGTTCTCTTTAGAAACCTGTCCCTTATCTTGAAACAATAATTTAAATATTAAGCTTAGGTCTGAAATATGGAAGGAAGCAATCAGAAATACACATTTACACCAAATTCTCTCCATCATATTATTATTCCATCAACCCATTTTTCCACCCTAAGAGGAAACTGCCATCTTGAAAGGGTATCTAGATAGCCTAAGTGGATTGTCATAATAACTTGTTCTCTGAAGAAACCACGGCAATTCACCAAGGCTTTTTACATAGATTGTCTCCTTCCGTCACGACAACGGAAATGTGAGGGATATATTATACGCATTTGACAGGCGAGAAATTGAGGTTGAGGGAGATTAAGTAAAAAGACAATGTAGTAGAGCTAAGGTTCAAACCATCATTGTTAATTTCATACTCTGGCAAAGTGTGAACCGTAAGGGATCGATCAGGGAAGAAATGTCACTAACTCACATTCTTAGAGGCTTTGGGACTCACTCTGCACCTTGGAAGTGCAGACTCAGAAATGTTTCACCATGATGTCTACATTGCTGTGAGATGCTCCAGAGAGTTACTTTTCTCTTTGAATGCATGTCTATATTTTATAAGAATCCTAAAAGTGCTATATTGTTTGGTTTTTAAATTACCCTGTTCTGTTTCCTATTTCCCCACATAGACAAGAGAAGCCAAAGAGAACAGTGTTTGCTGCCAAGTAGATCCTACATCAATAAAAAATCTGCGTGTGATACTTTGCAGTTTTACAAAAATCCACTCACATGACCTTATTTGATCTAATGTCAAGCCAATAAAACTGGATTACAAATATTAGGGGAAATAAAATTCAGACTAAAAGAAACGAAGTGGTGGACCTGAAACTGGACGCAGTATTTTGACATATTGACCACCCACCCATGCAAATGAGGCACTTTCTTGATTTATCTACTATATGCCTCCATCTCTCTTTCACTATACATACAGAAACAGGAATATCAAGTGCTTATGTATCATATTTATAACATGAATTAATTCAGTCATGTGGCAAAAATATGCATTTAAAATGGAGGCTTTTCCCATTTGCTCATGAGCACAAGGAACACTCACCAGAAGCATGTTCTATCTAGGCCAATAATTTGATCTGGAGGAAATAAATAAATAGCAGCAAATGCAGGCAGCAGCTTGTAGCACAAATATTGGTATCAACAGTGAAATAAATAAAAATGTTTGCCCAGGCTATTACAGTGCCACCAGACTAGCCTAGAATATTTAAGCTCAGGAAACAAATTAAGATGTCAAGATTTCTGAGGGAAAGTGTCTCAATTCAAGTATTTTCCCCTCTGGGATTACATTAGAGTGCTGCAAAATTTATAAAGCTTTCTATGAACTCTAACTCACAATTTTTCCTGGTCTCTTGAACTTCTGTGCTTTCATTGTTTTCCCTATAAAATCATGTAGCCAGTGATCTGTAATATTATGTTATGTTCGTGGTTATAGATAAACACAGAAATGGTATTTGCAATACAGATGAAGGTTTTCTACTGAAGAGTTGCCTTGGGCCCTGGTAGACACTCTGGAAAACTTGGTGTTATGTGCCCAGTTCATAAATGCATTCTGCATCATTTATGTGCACTTTTTCCTATTTGAATTGCTCCTTTCTGAAAAAAATTGTTTACCTTGAGGTCTTACTTATCTACCTTTCTCTTCCATAAAAACGTGGCAGTCAGTGGTTACACCCACTAAAAATCAGACAGGGCTGAGTTTAAACTCTGGCCATGCTTTTGTTGATTATTTAACCTAGAGCCAATCAGTCAACCTTTCTGAGCCTCAGTTTCTTCAACTGTTCAATGGAGTTAAGTCTGTTTCCATAGGGTTGAAGCCCAAATTAAAAGACATTATGTAAGGCGTTAGCAAGCAACTAGCACGCTAGTTATTGTTATTATTTTCCTTTTGGTTTGACAACTGAAAATTTATTTTTATGGGAAATATAACAGATTATGTGGGATATTGCCTGTTCATATGATATGTGTTCAGAATATATATGTATGTGTGTATATATACATATATATACATATATACACATATCTATATGCAGTAATTTATGAACTCACACAATTACAAGGGATTTATTTTTTTCTGCTCAAGCCATATAACAATCCATTGCAAGAGACTTTGGCTTTTTAATTCATTATAAAGAAATATTTATTGAACACTAACCATTTACAAGTCTTCAATACACTGATATACCTAAATGTTCACATGGCTAATTTTCAGTTTTCCTCCAGTCAGTATAATTTTATGTATGGTATATTTTGATCACTTTAAAATAATATGATCACCAGATTATTTTACAACATGAGATTCAAATAGAAGTCCAATGAGAAGATATAACATTTGACAGAACTGCAAGATCATGATAGTAGTTATATTTATTTTCTCTTTGACCTTTAAAATTCGTCACTTGTATGCCAGGATACATGTTTGAAGGACCTATACATTCATTACTTAAAAGAAACCTGTGAAGTGGGTGACCACATACTGATGGGGAGGTGTCGAACAGAAGCAACAGGAATGTGGTATATAAGAATGTATTTCTGTTCATGCAAAACATTATTTTCACTCAGAAAAGTTGATGTTTACACATCATCAATCAATATATATACACACACACCTTAAAGAGGCAAAACATCAAGGCCAGAGCAAACATTAAAAAAAAACTCATCAAGGAAACACAGTACTATTAAGCAGAGGAGGAAAAGAGGAAATGCTGTTTGAACTCAAACATCTAGACTCACATGTGAAAGTGACATCATTCTCCACCTCAATGTACCTTTTTACTGCAAACATGTTACTTCTATCCCTACAAGTATGGGTAGAACGTGTCAACCTGAAAGAAGAGTAGGTATAAGTCCATACGCTCTGTATAATTTCTAAGCACATTGTTTTTTACGAAACTAATAAATAAAATTCAAGCAGTTATAAACAAAACAAAATATCCAGAGCACTTTGATTTGCTGCTCTTGTTAATGAGTTTGACATGCCCCAAACATATGAACTCGCATTATTGAACACTTTAAAAATTCAGTTCTCACATCTTGATGATTTGAGACTGTGTACAAATGTAATCAACTAAAAATGTTTTTAAATATCTGTGAAACTAAACTCTCTCAGAAATTGCATTTCTAAGCACTATTACCTATTTCATGGGTCATAGCTTGTTCCATCTAGTTTCCATTTGCTCGTGAACACAAGGAAAATGCTCAGACTTTTAGTGTGAACTCAAATGCAATCAGCAGAAATCTAATTTATGAGTCAAACTCTAGGTAGAGCAACGTATGGAAATCAGTGTTAAGGCTTGAGGGACGTAGTGATACAGTAACATGAAAATAGCAATGAGGACCAGAGAAGACAGCACCCAACCCCATATCTGAGTCCTGAGATCCAGGGGAGGAGGGTAGAGAACACGGCCACCTTGTCAGAAGTTGGTATTCCCAGGAGAAGCCAGTGCTTCAGTATGCAAGAAGAGAGACAAGAATTTCAGTGAAGCATCCAACAATACAGGGGATTTGCCGATAATGGAGCATAGTTCTGGGTGAGCTTTGGGAAGTGGTTGAATTTGGGAGCAGATAGATAGGTTTAGTCAAGGTCAGAGAACCACCAACAGCAGCACATTATGAATATGAAGATTCAGTGGTGATGAACAACTGGGACAGGACAGGGCAAAAGTAGACATTGACTAAATTTATGGTACAAGCTCTTGAACTTGTAGGCTCAGAAATCTAAATTTTCAACACACCAAGAGTGAGCTGTTGCTCAGCGGTGAACTCAAATTAACCAGATTCAGTGTCTGTGTATTGGTTTGGAATGAGAGTTACCTAGATGACTTGGGTCCTCTGACCAGCGCATTCTCTCCTTAGAGTTGAATTCTCTGAGATGCGCAGTTATAGTGAGGTCACTTAGTGAGCCTGAATAGAGCATATTCTTTAGACCTTTAAAGCAAATGTCTGCACAGGACACTCCTGCCCTCAAACTAGTATAGATAGCAAGTGCCTTTGGCCAGGACTTCCTCTCCCATGATCAGAGTTGGCACTAAAACTACTGGCCTTTGAGACTGACTCTCCTTTGTTGAGTTTCCATTTCTAGGTAGTTCTTGTCCAACTTACCTATTTTCCTACATATAGTAAATTTAGTCAGGGTAAAGTTGAGGCCTGCTCTCCCAGAGCCATTTTATGATTTTAAGGCATTCTAGTACTCTGGAAATGCACAGGGCAAGCCTACTCTCCTTACTTCTGAGTTCCTCTGGGATCTCATTCAATAACCCCCAAGAAATGACAGTACAGACTAGCAACATTAACTAACCATATTGGATTGGTAGGTCCTTCTAACGTTGTGGAAACTGCAGAAGTGTTTACACAGTTAACATTGAAAGCATTTCTTTAATATATAATCCAAAAAGCATTTGAGCAATAACAAAGAAAAAATAAATAAATCTTAGAAAACAAATTTAATATTTGGAGGATGTTCTAAGTTAATTCTTGACCTTTATGCTAATAAATATCCTTTATGGTGATATTGCTAATGTTTCATTTTATACAACATAAACAGAATAGGTTTATTAATTATCCCACACAGAATGAGATGGAGAGTTCTGCAGAGAGTTGTGAATGCATTAACAATGTTTGATAGTGTTACATAATATTTCTGTAAAATAGAGTTTAGGCCAATGGGAAAAAAATCCACTGCTTTTAATCTTCTTTGCATTTTCTATGATTCAAAACTGTGTATATCATATATTAGAAAACTCCCTCCCAAGAATATTTCACTTAAAAAATTTATTTACTATTAGAAATAAATGTCTGTTTAACTAAAAAAATATTAAATAAATTTAAAAAAATCATTTAATAAACGAATCCCCAAACCAGTTCCATTTGTCCTCCAGAAATTAAATATTCCAGAAAGATCACATTATTAGTCTACAGAGTTTAAACCGACAAGCAATTAGTGTCTTGTCAGGCAGTACACATCCAAATTCTCTGCTGCAGACTGACTGTTCATGTACTGTCACAATTATTCTACAAAGTTTGCACCACTGGTTTTTTTCCTACTTATTTTTCTGTTATTTAAAGAGCCCCAGGGAAGTTGAAGGTTTCCTGTTGCTTGAAATAATCTCTGAGCAAATCCAACTCCTGTCCCCACGCCTCCAGCCACTCACCCTTCCCCACGGTTGGCACATATGCCTTTGTTTCTTATTTTAATGAAACATAGCTATGGAGCATGGGGGAGAACCAACAGGCAGGCCAGAGAAACTTAGCTAAAGGTAGTGTTAATGAAGTGTCCACAGTGTCTTCTATAGGTGGACCAATTAATAGAAAGTATACTACCTTGTCAACAATGATAGGCAACCATCGACTCTCACTTATCCGGGTAGACTATCAGGACTGTATTCTAGCATTCAAGCTGGCTGCTTTCTGCAATTTAGCATGCTTCTTAGCTGTTCACTTTAGCCCTGAATTGGTATGTGCTTAGGAAACATAGCTAATTGTAATGTTATCCTAAGAAAACCATTGTTATCTGTATTATAATCACGAGTATCAACATCAACATCATAATACCAGAAAAATAATGCCACTGAAATAGGATCACTTAGTTCTTTCCAAAATCAACTAGAAATTATATATGCGTTATCTATTGTTTTGAATTCTCTATAAGGCTATTATTCTCCAGTGCTACGGCTGGTCATATTTATTTCTTAATTTCATTTGAATTTTAGAGCAAATGACTTATAAATAACATTTTATAGGAGAAAGAGCCTGGAATAGGAATGTAAAACTTTTGATTTAATCTGGTCTTTATTCTAAGCTAATTCATTGAAACTTAAATAGATATTTAGCTTCTTAGAACCTGTTTTCTCACCAGCAAAATTTGAAAATAAGATTAGATTTTAATGATGCCTTTCTGGACTTAGGATTCTATGACCAAGAATATGGCTTTAGCTCAGAAATCATGAAATTGAGGGAAAGTGGTTGACCATTATTTATGACAGTGATTCTCAACTGAGGCAACATTTGGCAATGTCTGGAGATATTTTTTATCGTCTAGGCGGACAGGGAGTGCTACTTGTATCTAGTGGGTGGAGGTCAGGGATGCTGCTAAGCATCCTGCAATGCACAGAACAGCCCCCCACCACAAAGACTTATCTGGCCAAAATGCCAATAGTTCCAAGGTTTGGAAATCCTGCTTTATGATGTTAGAAATTATGGGAAAGTACATTTCACATGGGATCTAGAAATTAGGAGAGACTGTAAAGTCCAGAGCGAGACTCTCTAATCATTTCCCAGTTCTCCTCTGCCCTCAAAGGAGATACAATCCCTAACGGTGGATCATGGGCTTAGCCCAGGTTTTTTTTTTCCTTTATCGTACTGCTTCAAACACACACAGTTTTTTAAATGATGGTTGTCCCTTAAGTAGACATGTTCTCTAAGGTTGCACAAATAAGAAGGAATATCTATTTCTGAAGAAGCATCACAGAGTGATAAAAATTCTTGAAAAGGAAGTGATAGGTAGTTATCATAAGTTATTGAGGAATGTCTCACAGGCATAATTGGATCTCTTATTCAGTATTCCTAACTAGTATTCTAATAACCTGGGTCCGAGCTTGGCATCTGTTTGAAGCTGTGTCATCTTTTTGTTCAGATTAGCTACTCCTTACACATTTTGACTAAATTGCTGAACCAAGCACTGCCTGTTCGAAAGATCATTAATGATGTTCTTTGAGGAGGAAACAGCAACCATTTCAAAGCTTCTTTTTATTATCTAGCCCTTCCACAGTATAAATCTTTGTAAACCTTGGTTCATAAGAATACATTTAAAACCAGCTGGCTGGATCCTATTAAAGTATCCAACAACAAGTCTTAAGACTGTAATTCTGTTGTTCACAAAATAAATAAATAAATGCTTGATACGGCGTTAGAACTCAAGCAGTTAAGAAAACTTTTCTAGTTCAGACAGAGGGGCCCCTGAATATGTCTCTTAAAAGGCAATTTAGTGCTCAACTAGATTGTGCCATGTTCCTCAGGGAAGGACACCCAGGTACAGATCCTCCTTGGGACAAAATAAACCTTGCTGCATCGGTTTGCTGTCATACCTAGTGAAATAAAGTTATTGGTTTTGTAACAAGGACAATAAGGTTATTTGTTTAAAAAGACAACTTCAAAAAATAGCAAAGACAACAGGAAATGATAAATGAGTAAATCTTTGCTACAGTAATTACTTTAGTATTGAAACAAATGAATAACTTTCACAGCAACACTATTTTTGTCTTGGATTATACTGTCTATTCATAAAGTACATGTATTATTTGCCTTTTTACTGGAACAAAAGAAATATAAAAGAAGGAGGAGTGGTAAATAAATTGTCTGAGAGACTGGGTTAATATTTTAGAGAATTATGATGTCCTTTTTGGAATTAGACTATCTCTGAAAAGTGAGACAATTTTTTTCATCTATACTACTTTTATGCCAAAAGTTGGTCATTAAAAAAAAAAAAATGAGGTGATTTTTCTGGCACAGATAAATGAAATAACAAACAAGTATCTATAATCCGTTTAATAAATGTTATTCTGTATATGGTTTGTTAATTCCCTACTGAAATGTTTTGATTTTGTGGAAAACATAGATTATTGAAAGACCTAAATTCTAAACCTAGCTGCTCAACTTACAAATTCTATCTAATCTTGAAAATTCTCCTAACCTCTCAGAGAACCTTTTAAATTAATAGTACATCTTTTCTGTCTTTTTCACATGTTTTGGAAATGAAAGCCCTTTGTGAGATATGACTCACTGCAGTTATGGGGACTTATTGGCACAAATTTAAGACATGGATGTTTTTTCTGCTATCATGTTTTACCTGTTGTCAGCAAAGTTTTAATTATTTTTTAGATTGAAGTAATTATTTAATCTAGATAGCATAATTTGACCTAATTTTAACAAAATTCAAACTGAAGATTTTTAGATTCTAGATTTCCATGTTACCATTTCTGTGTATGCATGTATTAACTGGGTCATATAAAACAAAAGATGACAGCCCTGGCCAGTGTGGCTATTGAGCCTCTTCCCATGCACCAAAAGGCCGCCAGTTAGATTCCCATCAAGCACGTGCCTGGGTTGTGGGCTCGATCGCCAATAGGGGGAGTGCAGGAGTCAGCTGACAGACGTTTTTCTCTCTTTTTCTCTCTCCCCCCTCCCTTTCTCTCTCAAAAATCAATAAAAACATTAAGAAAAGGAAAAAAAAAAAACACACAATAGGTGGCAAGACTGTTGAACTCAATCTTCCCTATGTATAAAGCTTCGAATTTATGTCCCAGGTATTTGTCTTCCCTGCTGATTGGCTTAAGTCCTGTTCAAGCTCCATTGTCTAACAGCACAAGAGCTATTTGGAGCAACTATTCAAATTGTTACAATGATTTCCCCTCAACATGTTCCTAAGTAATAGAAGAGTTCATTGTACTCAAGATGTATAAAATGTTCCAGGATTTGAGTGAAAATTGTATGAATCTAAGGTAATACTATTTAACCTGTTAAGAGAACTTTGTTACAGGATTTGTATACTTATTAAAATCATGAGTTAAAAATGTGAAGAGCTTATTCCAAATCAGACATACTCCATCATTCCCACATTTCGGTTATGAGTTTGACCCACTGAGAATTTCATCAATAAATACAAACAGAAGCATTCCTGCTACCAGCAAAAGGGGATTTTAAGTTATAACTCGTGTCCTCTCTTTGGGTTAACAGAAAATAAAGAAATAAACAATCTAGTCACTGTGTTCACTAAAATTAAATTCTCACTCCTCCCCCTCATAGAATTGAGCCTCTGTTCTGTATTTAAATTTCTTTGGAGAAATAGATTGCCTGTTTTCTTGTTCTCCTAATCCAGTGATTTTCAACGGGTGTGCCTCAAGAATTTTTAAAACATACAATGCCTGACTATTTAGTTAGGAGCACTGACCTCTTTTTCCTTAAACTGTCAAATAAAAAAAATGACAACAACCAACACAACAACATCCATCTGGTGTGAATGAATACAAATTATACCCCCCCCTTTTTTTTTTGTCAGATTGGCAAAATATATATTTTTGATTTGCTACAGAATGTTAGTAATTAGTTTATTGGTGAAAAAGGTTGAAATTACATGAAAAAGGTTGAAATTCACTGACCTAATCTATTAGTTAATAACCCTCAGTATAAAAAAGGAAATGCTTTTTTTTAATGAACAAAGCTTTTTTCCCCCTTTTGGAACTCGATTTTCATGGCTGTCCTTTATTTTTTTTAAAAAAGAAAAGAAACTTTTGTGGTTTACCTTCATAGTTTATATTTACCTTTACTTACCATAATATTTTTAGTAGGTGGGCTACTAAGAATTTGGTAGAATATATCTACAAACTATTATTAGACTTTGTATTTAATTTTGAACCTTGAAATAGCATAGTTCATTCACTGCTCTATGTGACATTTTAAAAACCTGAGCAAACAATATTATTCTTGGAAAAGAAAAGCCCTTTTGCACTAGATTCAGCATTTAGAAACAATATTGAGTTGATTTGAATCAGAAAATTGTCTCTGAAAGCCTGAAATGAATATAAACATTAGGAAAATGATCTCACCTCTTACTTCCTGCCTTGGTTTTGTACTGTTTCTTATGAGTGGTTCTTAATATTTACTCAAACACTGTCTGTGATGGGGTCCATTCCAAAGCCACAGTTCATTTTTGCTTTTGTCAAAGCCCAGGTTGACTGCACTCCACACTTCAGATCTGTGCAAGACTCCCATGCCCTGGGGTAGAACCCTGTTTAATAAGAAACATGTTATTATCCTACCAAGCACTGTCATCTCATATGTCAAGATTGTTTGTATATTTCACTACTGTTTCTTCACCTCCCAACCCCCCCAAAAAAGAAAATGGTGCTTTCAGGCAAATAAAGCTCTTCTGCCTTATCCTTCAGGCAGAATTCTTACATTCCTTGAGGTGACAAAGGTTCATATCCCTTTCTGCCCCTAGGAGAAAAAAAGACTAAGAGGCATCATTAATCATGCAAACTGTCTACTGCAACAGTGCCAAGAAAATGATCATTCCCATACCAACTATCAATATTCCTGACACCTGTCTAAAAGCTCAGGTCATGCATATCCATCTGCCTTTAGAGAAGTGTCAATGTGCAAACTTCCCTTCACTATTTTTAGGGTCATGTTAAAATTATTCATCACCTGCCTGTCAGTTCATCCAATTTGTTGTATTATCCTGATCTACCAGTGTCTGTTACTGGTCATTCCCCTTTTGCATTGTGTTTTTAGAGCATTAGGATATAGGATGTTTTTGAAACTGTCAAATATGTAAGAGGCAGTGGAATCCAACTATAGGCCAGAGTTGTCACCAAGAAATTACTATGCTCAATGTACCCTCATGTTTAATGGAAAATGCAGATGTTTGGGTTTCCTATGTCTACTACAAGTTCCACTTTAATCTAATTGCTGATAAATGAATTCTGGTCTCTGATGACTTTCATTACAAAATCCACAATATTTCTCTCTTGGGAAATGGTTACAAGAGGTTGAAAACACATCTTACACATGAAAAACCTTTTAAAATTAAGAAGTTGAGGAAAAACTGTTCCCATAAAACTTTTAACATTCAAATGGCTAGGAATATTGTGTTCTATAAAAATTAAAAATTAAATAAAATTTTGATGGAAAAATATGATTTAATATCAGAAACTTAAATAATATAATGGTACATCTCATCTATTATTCTGAGTATAAAAGTCATAATTCCTGAAACTAGCTGGCAGTCATTCAAATTTTTCACTTATCTCAAATCATTTTAACATTTTTACTTTATGTCTAACGTAATTTTAAAACTAGTATAATTCTCTACCTCTTTTTGAATTTTATTCCCTTTTACCTGTTTCCAATATCTTTTGCTAACAGCTGTGAAATGGGTTACAGTATCTTTGCATAACAGGCATTTCCACACAGGTGGGGAAATCTCAGAATTGAGACTTAATGCACCCTTGATTCTAGTCATTGTGGTGTACTAATCTCCAGGGAGACCTATATTAGGCCCTACATTTGACCATAACCTCATGGGACTTAATTTTCTTACCTGTAAATCATAGGTCTGGGATAGATGATCTCAATGTCTGTTCCAGATAATAGTCTCATCCATTACTCTATACAGTGATGGCATATAAAGCCACAGACTGAAGTGCTCAGAATTTGCATAAGTATGTTAAAATCCTGAAAATGTTAGCAAATTAATAGAGTATCTCTTCAAAATCCTTCTTGCTATCATCAACATTGTTGCCGGAGCTCATCGTGGTAAATTCTAAGCCTAGGAAAGTGCTAGTTATTTTCAGAAACTATCCAGCTATATGAGTCTAACTGGGACACGATTGAAGGAGAGGGTCTTGGTTCTTAAGCTGGTCACATTCAAGACTTCAAAGCAGCAGATACAGCAAAACAAGCTGAGACCCACAAAATCTACTCATGTGGAAGATGCAGTGCCTTAGAGAGATCAAGATTACTTAGTTATTTGGGTTCTGAATTTTAAATAGTAAACTCTTTAAGAGGGTTGATCAATTTCTCACCAATATGGTATTATCTGTTTTGACTTTTTGGAAAGAAGCAAATTCAGTGGCAAACTACACCCAAGCCTGTCTCTAACTTTAAAAATCAGAGCCATGTTATTCAGACAGGTACTCGTATACTAAATGATACTTATTCAAGTAACTTTTTTACAGCAAATAGAAAATAAGGCAGTAAGAATGCTGGAGTAGAAACAGAAAATAGTAGGAAAAAAGATTTATTTTCCATTCACTTTGTGTCATGCATTAAATACACAACATGCTATCTTATCTCACAATCTGCCTAGAGAGGAAGCATAATAAGGCCTTGCTAGAAATGAGGCAAGTATAGCTCTGAGTGTCAGCAGACAGGTTCCCTGCTGGGGCTGGCTGTGCCCTTGCATGGTCCAGGACCCACCAGGCCTTTCACTCATGCAGGAAGGAATTCAAGAATGAGTTCAAGTGAGAGTGAAAGCTAGTTTTATTTACGTAGAGAGAAAGAAAGAGATTAGGACGTAGGTTCCTGGAAACAGGATCAGGGGTTTAGCCAGGGACTGGTTGCCACTGCCAGCTGACCACTGGCTGCAAGTCTCACAGTGGGCCACGGTGAAAGAAGCAGAAGTACACATCTGAGTGGATGCGGCTAAGTGGGTTGTGTGCCTCAGTCAGTCAGTTCTTGGGATTTTATGTGCTTTCAGTTTCTGAACTTTGAGGGGCTCTTGTTCCTAGTGTGGTCCATTCCAGAAGTGTCATAGTGTTTGCCCCCATTGGCTCCCTTCGACTTGTGGTGTCAGTTTCATTATAAGGATGGTATAGTGAATTTCGGAATTTGTCTCTGGTCAGTTTTTTTCTCCACTTTGGATTGATCTGGTTTTAGCCTGTCCTTGTTGTTTGGCTTCTGTGACTACAGCAGCAGTTTCCTGCCATAAGCTGTTCTCCCGTTCATCATCATGGAGGTGTGGGCTCTAATGACAGGACCTAGCAGGCTTATGGACCTGTGATGTCCACTCCTACTTCCTCACTCCACCTGTCTGGAGTTTTCCCTGACTTTTTTCTCTCCCATCTCAGGAGATGGTTATGCATTAGAGAAGAGATTCAAGCTGATGGAATAGCCATGACTGGCAATAAGGGAAGTCGGGTATCACAGAGAAGTTGGTGCTTGCATTGGGTGTACCTGATAGAGAAGAGATAAGAACATTTGAAACACAGGGAAAAGTATTTTAAAAAACAAGGAGGCTTTGATGCACAGACATTTTTAGGGAGTGGCAAATATTTTGGGATGAGGAAGGGGAAAGAATGGGCTAAAACAGGAAGTGTCCTGTGAACCTTCAGTCCGCTTTCCCCCCCATTTGCAGGGAAAGTTGAAATCTACCCCTCTGCTCAATAGGGAGCCATTGAGGTATCATAAATGAGGTTATATATATATTTTTTTCTTTATTGATTTTAGAGACAGTGGCTGAGTTTAGGAGTACCAGGGAACACAGGTAGAGGGAAAAACAAAGCCAACCAAGAATAAATGTCTGGGAAACATGATTACAAGGAGCCCTGGAAACAAATGGAAATTGTGGAAGCTACTCGGTAGCTTCTCTCCTTTGTTTCCCTACTTCTCACTTCATGTTTCTTAAAATTCTAATGTCAAATAAATGGTCATTTCACTTTCAGAGTTGTATTTTAAAATGTCCTTCCTGTTGCAAAACTTACTTTTGTATACAACTATGTCTAAAGCTCACTAGCCTTCTCTGTGTCCTTAAAAGCTACACACCCCTCTATCTTCCCCTAGTAGGACCCTCCACACCATTCCCGAGAAAGTCTGCTTGATCATTCTTCTTAATGTCTACTTGCACCCCACACATTCTCTCTGCTAATATTATGTTTGGTTTTCTTCAGTATTGAATGAGAACAGAATTCAATTTATGTATTTGTGTTTTTACCTTTTATTTTGTCTTCTTTTGTTATAATATAACCTTCATCAAGACAGGGAATTTCTCTTATTCCCCGCTATAAATACAGTGCCTGGAAAAAATGCCTTGGCATGTATTACACACTCAGTAATTATTTGTTGAATAAATAAGACTGGCAACTCTCCAGAAATCAAACTACATGAATTAAAAAAAAAAAAAAACTCCATGTCAAACTAATGTCACTTCTGTTTTCTTCTTGAGAAAACTTTGCCATAATAATATTTTTATTATTTTACAAATATTTCAATGCAAAGCCACAGAAACAGAAAGTGCTAAGATATGTATATATATACACACACATACATATGTATACACATATACATACATACATACAGGGTTGGGTAAAAGTAGGTTTACGATTGTGAATATAGAAAATAATACAATAGTTAATAAATAGTAATATAAGAATAAACTCTGTGTTTCAAGTACTCTCAACCATAAACCTACTTTGCTCCATCCACCCTGTACCATCCTGTATATACACATATAAAGTTTTGCCCCTAAAAATAGGTTCCAGTTTGAGGGTTTCATATTTTATCTCTACTGGACATTTAAAAAGCATTTGAAGGAAAGATCTGTATAGAAAATGTAATTCTAAACATTGCTTTGGAAGTAATGGCAGAGACTGTTTACTGAAATGGGGAGAAAGAGACCTTCATATGCAAATATATGGCATTTGGAAATGTCATATAGCTACATCTACACATAAATAAGCTGCTTTCTGAATACCAGGGAAGGGAGACTTTGTATAGCATTAGCCAATTTCTGTATCAAAATAAAGTAAACCGATAGCGGAGCAGTGAGTCAGGATGCGGAAGAACACATCTTCCCTACTTCTTAATACAGTGTGGCACTCCAGGTCAAAGAGCACCTGTCCGAAATGCAGACCAGAATGGATGGCACAGTACTTCAATGGTAACAGGATCAAACCATCTAGCAGAAAAGGGATCACAGATTTAAAAAAAAAAAAAAAAAAAAGACAACTTTTTATCAAGTATTTGCTTCCCTCTAAATATTGACATGGAAACCAAGGACCTCATGATGTCTTCTCTATTTAGCCTCTACATCAGGATTGTATTTTAGGTGAGACTTTAAAGATTGGACTAAAAGAGAAAAGATTTTTAATTTTTAGCTCTTTTTCTGACTTCACATTTGTTGCATTGCCTTGGCACAGGATGGTCACTTTGGGAGAATTCTTCTGGTAAAGCAGAGTATGTAAACTACTAGATGGGGATGAATAACTCCTCTCTATTAAATGTATTATCCCTTCTGGACACCAGCATACCGTTATATAAACCACATTTTCCCAACTTTGTTATGGTGTTCCTCACTTCTGGAGGAGATAATTAGCCTCACCTGAGTAAGCAGCCCATTCTTGGGGACCAGGTGCCCAGGTATTATTTTTACAATAGGCCATTTGCTCCTTTCCAGGTTGAGACTATGGCATTCACCACAGGAAACAATTTTTAAGTAACTTATTTTATGCAATGTTTACCGGTCATTTCCTGGAGTCCCTGTGGGAGTTGTTTCGGTAAAGGAGGAACTATCTGCAATGTCAGGTGGTGCCTACACTATTTTGTCTTGGATATTAAGAAGCATAACAATGCCTGCCCTCATCCTTGCACACAGCATATTGATACAGAAGCTGGGGCTAAAAATAAGCTTCCAGAATGATATCTGAAAGGAAACACTAGACTTTTAGGACAAAAGAAATTTTAATAAGCTTATGGTATCAATAGGGAAGAAAAATGAAAAATCCAAAAGTCAAAGGAAACCGAGAAATCAGAATAGTCTTTAGACGGGTAATGTAATTGCTGCCTTTTTCTTTTTTTGATTTTCTTTTCATCGTCACCCAAGGATATTTTTATTGATTTTAGAGAGAAGAGTAGGGAGAGAAGAGAGAAGCGTATAGATTGGTTGCCTCCCATATGCGCCCTGACTGGAGATTGAACCCAAAACCTAGGTATGTGCCCAGACAGGAATTAAACCAACAACCATTTTGGTGCGTGGGTTGAGGCTCAACCAACCGAGTCACCCAGCCTGGCTGTAAGTGCTGCCTTTCACTGTATGACTGAATGCTTGGCAGTTTATTAGTGTTTCTCTTAGAAACGACCCTTCAATGAAAGAGTTATTATCACCATTGCAAAGATAAAGAAATTTAGGCTCAGAAAGTTGAAGCAATTTCCCCAAGGTTACCAAACTATTAAGAAGCTCAGAATATTTGTAAACTGATAACTTTTTTTAAAAAATATGTTTTTATTGATTTTTTTTTTAGAGAGAAAGGAATGGAGAGGGAGAAAGACATAGAAACATTGATGTGAGAATCATTGATCGTCTGCCTCTTGCATGCCCCCAGTGGGGATGGAGCCCACAACCCAGGCACATGCCCTGACCAGGAATCAAACCTGTGATCCCTTGGTGCATGGGATGTCACTCAATACACTGGGCCACACTGGCCAGGCGAAGCATATCTTTTTTACCTCAAAGCTGGTTGATCGCTTTCCTTTATACCAGCATGCCTCCTGATGTATAGAGTAATATGGGAAAAGGTACCAAGATGCAGGTTGGCTACATTTGAAACTGTACAGTGAGTCTCTTGTGGTAGATATTAAAGGAACCAAAGCAAATTCCTAATGAGGATTAAAAATATCATATCAAAAAAATCATGTTCAGAAAACTATAAAAGGAAAAAGAAGTAGAGAATATTTTGTTGACTTTTTGCTAAAATGTGCTGACATGTGGAGATATTTATGTTTTTCTGAACATCTGGTGGATATTAGAATGTTTTTATTCACAATCATCTATTATTAATGATAAAGGAAAGCAGAGCAATTATGAAATACTGCCACAATGAATAAATATCATGCATGGTTTTTTCCAGTGTATTACAGAATCTCATCATTCCATCAAACAAAGTTATTTTTAAAAAAGAAAAATGGATGTTATCGTATTGTAACAAACTTGCTTCCATCAGAATAGACCATATTGAGTCAGCAACTCTTGTATCTGAGAGATAAGAATACATTTCAAGTTGTGAGACTTGTTGTTATTAATAAGTGATTCCAATTATACTTTTAATATTGCCTTGACTTTGAGAAATGACCTAAACCTGGTATATATTTGTTGTGCCAAGAGAGGATTCCATTTCTTTTATAAGACTTCACGGAAGAGAGATTCTATTGTTACAGATAGAAACACCATGACATTTGTCCCTATTGTAGATTATCAAAATGAAGTGTACCTTTACTGACCCCATAATCCTTCTGCTTAGTTTCAATTGAGGGCTCCTTCAGCTACCCAAGGGTCCTGCAAGAATCTGCCGTTAAGTATAACTGAATCCCTTCCATAAAGTGCCAGCAATGCCACAGACTCACAGGCTGGAGAAGGCTAGCATTGTGGTGGTCCTGTGGAGAGGCAGCCTCTCCATGAGTGTGAGCTCAACACATATTTGTGTGTGCCAGTTAATGAGAGCTCACTTTACTGCAAGATGGTACAATAACTTTCATGGTGGGTACCACACTCCTTAATCCATGCCCTCTACCCTCATTTCCTTTTCTCTCTCTGTTCCAGAAACTGACCATTCCCCTACAGACCATGCTCTGTCTCCCATCTCAGTTTCTGTATATATTGTTCCAACATGGAATACTCTTATTTGTGTTTCATTTGTCTAATTCCTGTTCATTCTTCGTGTTTGAGCTTAGATATCCTTCATCTGGGAAGGATGAAGATTTTAACTTTCATTTATTTGAGCTTTTACTATGTTCCAGGCACTGTGCTAAATAAATGTTTCTTTGCTTTAAAATCTAGTTTCCTCATTACACATATTAGTTTAAAATAGGCTTAATTTATTGAGTGTTTACTGTGTGCCAGACATTGTTATCAATGTTTTACAGACGCATATAAAGGTTAATAACTTGGCTGTGGTCACAGAGTTGGGGGTGAGGAGGAACAGAATTGAACCCAGACAGTCCAGCTCCCAAGCCTGTGATCTTATTGCCTCAAAAGTGTTAACAGGTAGATCCATTATTTCAACCATTTTAACAATAAGGAAGCGGAAGCCATTTGCTTCCCACCCTCACTCTGGAATTCGGCATGAATTCTGTGTGCTCTTTGGCCCCCTATCTTCACCCACTCATCACACAGCATTGTATTTGCCTGTTTGCTTTTCTACTTCCTTCTCTTTCAAGGAGGAAATGGAAGCCTTGAGGGGTGAAGTAAGTTGCCAAAAGATCATTAACAATATTAAATGGCCACACTAAGATATGAGGTCGGCTCCCTCTGTTCCAAGGTCTGCATTTTCCCCTCGGCTGTATGATGGCTTGGAAATGTGAGCCAGGGCATTTCTTCTCCAAGACCAGCATTCCCGTGAAAACGAAAGCAAAGACACAGAGAACATTTGTTTCTAGATGTCTTGCTTCAATCTTGTTTGGTTCCTTTAGATTTATTTAAAAACATGACTATGATGACATGTGATGACAATAACTAAAACATTCATGAAATGCTAATTATTTGCTAACTATTGTTCAAAAGGTTTATTCTCATTTATTTCTCACTCTGACCCTGTGATGCAAATACTGTTATCACCACCGTTTTACAGATGAAGAAACTGACCTACAGAGGGATATATGTCTGGTTTTAAACCCCACAACTGATAGGCGGAGGATTTTGAACTCAGTTTAACACGACTCCTCATTGGTAGGAAAAAATGAGATTATTTTCAGTGTTAGCAAACTTTTCCTGTTGATTATGAAAACTATTTGACTCATATAACATATCAATTATGAGAAAAACAGCAAACCTGCCTTATGTTCAATACCCTTCAGAGAACACTGGGAGATAGAGAATAAGAGAGAAATGATTGTGCCTAAAGCACTTTTGTGAAATGATTGTGCCTAAAGCATATTTTGCTCCTAATTTATTTGAAATGACCTAGCTTGTGAAGATGATAAAGTGCTATGGGTCCAACCTTGTTTAGAAGAAAGACAGATGGGATCTTGAGACTCTGCAAAGCTGTTCCTCTGCTAGGCATACTTTATCTTCGCTGTATAAACTGTACTTCTTTAATTCCTGTGGAAGATTAACTGTCGCAAGTCTCAGACAAAGATCCCTACATTCTATGAGTATAAGCCTACAGGGCTCTGGAAGGACAGTTTTGTCACCTCTAACCACAGCCAGAACATGCTAGGAGTTGCTTCCAGTGACCCAAGACCATAAATAATATATAAATATGAAAGAAGTTTTGACCCTCAAAAACAAGCAGCCCACCCCTGATATGCCAACTGTGATAGGATAGATTGTGGAGCTCCTAGAGTATGAAAATATATCCAGTCAGGTTGGGAACTGGAGAATCTCTTTCCTAAAAACACTATGAGGACATGAAGATGACGGAGAAAATTAGAGTTTTAATAAGCTCAGGGGAGTGAGATTTTATATATTTACTAGAAGAAGGTGTTAATAAGTGATAAAACATTTAAAATATTCCCAACCTGAAGTGATCAAGTAAGAGTAAAATCTTAAATTTAAAGACCAGACCATGCCTTTTTAGGATCCCCAACAACCCCCCAAAAAAGAAAGAATCACATGCTTACCTTTATTTTCCAATTAGTGTATATGTTTTTCTGATAAAAATAAGACATATTTATTATAGAAAATTATTTCTACTACCTAGAAATAATCATTATCATTACCACTGTCAATAATTTGGTGAATTTCCTTCCAGGTTTTTCTTTTTCACACATTATATATTTTAGTAGCCTACTCATTTTTCTGTCATCAAAATTCTTCATAATTTTTTTCTAGTTAAATAATATTTTATCACTTAGTTACATTACAATTCACTCGACTGTATTGTACTATTGCTGAAAATTTGAGTAATTTTCCATTTTTCATTTTTATAAAGTATGTTGCAATTAACTTAAGAGTCTTTGTCTGCTTTAGAGACTCTTTGTAAGTAATATCATGTTAGTTTTTGAAAGTTTGTACCATTTTTTTCTCGCATGGACTATATCCTAAATTCTTGTCCCTGCACCATCAACCACTGGCTAACTAACCTAGGATGTGGACTTCCAATGGCTATACAGTACTTTCTCTCCAGAATGACTAAATGGCTTACTTATATTGCACAATGCTCAACAATTTAACTGTCCTGCTATATGAGGTTGCCTTTTAGACATGCTGATATGAAACTTTTACAGAATGCCCTGTGCATGGTCCAATCTAAGTAAACAAACCCAAACACAACACGTAGTACAAAGACTGGAAATAAATAAATGCAATGTTGATAGTGGTTTCCTTTAGGTTGTAAACAATGAAGACTTTCCATCCTTCTCTTACTTTCTATGTTTTCTACTATTCTTAAATCAACATGAATTGCTTTTATAATGAAAAATACCCAATATGTTTTATTTTTAAGAAAAAAAAATAGAACTAAGCAATTTAGCCCTCTCAAAAAAACTCACGTTCTTCACATTGAATGATACACCATTTCCCATTAGTAAGTGAAACACCTATGGTTATAACTGTACCTACAAACACAAGTGGAGGAAGAAGGCAATCATAGGGATCTCTCCAGGCAAAAAAGCATTTCTGTCTCAATTATCTATATCTTTCAGACAAAATTGTTTTCTGGCCTGGAATTATCCAGATGACTGCCTCTTTCATTTTTCCCCTATCTCTATATATACAACTCTAAGACAATTCTTTACTATTGAAAAATTGTGAAGAAAACACCAGATTAAAAAGAACTCACAGAAAAAGTAGGTGTGGGTTTATGAGAATTCTCTGTACTATCTTTTTAACTTTTCTGTAAATCTAAACTTTTTAAAATAAAAAGTTGTTTTTTGTTGTTGTTGTTGTTTTTAATGAAGACACATGGCTTCTGGAGCTAGCTTTCTGCCTTTAGTCCACTGTGTGACAATACGTAATAATTGAATATTTCTGACCTTCACCTCCTAATATATCAAGGAAAACTACACACACACACACACACACACACACACACACACACATCCTTAAACTTACCTAATGCTTAGGAGTTTTGTAGTCTTAAATAAAATAATAGCTACAAAAAATTGAAAATGTAAAACATTAAAGTAAAATAATATCATTTAATAAAATTTTGGCAAAAATAGAACCTATGTTATATAATGAAAATTGACAAGAGCAAAAGTACACTTATATCTTTAAATAACTCTTATTTTCTTGTGATAATTTTTTCCAAAAGGAAAGAAAAATGCTCTCCTTAAAAGCATTCCTCACTGATGTTTCTTCATATTTTAATTTTTCCCTTTCATTTCATGTTTCTTATCTTTCTTCTAAATTTATACCTCCAAGTCCTTTGTAGACCATTATAAATGCCTTTCCTCCTAATTTAGATATCAAGTATCTGAAAATTTCAATTTCATAATCGTAAATCTGCTTAATATTATTAATAGACACTTTACCCCCTAATAATTTTTCTACTAAACCATGAATTCTTTCTAGTTAGCATCAATCAGTTGTAGACATGCCCAAACATAAGAGAAGAATTTTTGTTACAATCTGAAAAATCATAATAAGGGATCTCTATCATGTTTATACATTGGACCTTAATTTTTTTCTCCTCCAGTCTTCCCCATTATGCCAAATGACACTACCCAGATGGTCAAGCAAAAACCTAGTCATCTTTGATTTGTTCCTCCTGTTATGCAATACATAAACAAGTCCTATTCAGTCCACCGCCAGAAGTATTTTTTTCTCCCTCCATACCCACATCCAGGACTCAGACATTTTATTTCACCCACACTACTATAGTGATCCCCTATTTGTCCTACCTGCTTCCTCTGTTTCCCCTCAATGATCCATTTTCCATGCCAGTCAGATCTGCTGGAGAAACTGTCCAAATGGTTTTCCATTGCACTTTAAATTAAATTGATGCTCCTTAGCATGGCATACTAAGTTCCCCATAGAAAGGATCTCACTCCTTTGGAGATTCTTCTCCAGTTCGTTTTGTCCCTTTCTCTGCTGCCCCTGGCACTCTCTGCTCCAGCAACAATAATGGTTCCTGGAACATCTCTTTCCCAATGAGAGTATGTTTCCACATGTACCATTTATACAGTCGGGGCTCTTTGGAGCCCTTGACCTGGCCAGCTCCTTCTCATCCTTCCCTCCACAATACTCTTTCTTCATCTCTCTAAAACAGATTTCCCAACCTACTCTTCTAAATCCAAACAGTATTCCATTTTCCCCTGTAACATTACTAATTTAGATGTTAGGGTTTTGTTTTTGGTTTTTATATATTGCCTATCTCTCTCTAATGTGTATGACCTCTAGAGAGAAACTTTGTTTGATTCACCACTGTATACCTTATATCTATAATATTTGACACATAGGAGATTATTTATTATTTTTTAAGTGCATGAATTAATTGATGAATTAATTAGGTATAGGTAGGACCGAGGTCTAGTAAATTTTGAAACCTCATGAAAGAAAATATGCTTCTTACCTTCTCTGGATCCAATGGTCCACATTATACACCACACATTAAAAATTGTGGGTTGATAATGACAGCATTCATTACAGTGACGGGGGACCTTTGTTTGAATTATCTGTTTCATACTCCACTCCCATCTCTGGACTGAGCCATCTTGTGCTTTTTCTATTCAAAATAAATGGTTTTCTGTAAGTCCCAATTCTAAATGTCAGCTGTTTTATTGCTAATGGATAAAATAGGTGTTTGACTCTCTCCAAATTCAAATTTGTACATGTTTTATAACCCCTATTGATTTCTTGAGTGGTTAACCATGTACTTGAAAAGTATAAATTATACACTGGGAGTGTGTTTGACCTGTTAAAAGGTAAACTAACACTATGATACCACAAAGTATCATTTAGTTAATAACTGATTTCAAGCCCTAAGTGCTGTTCAAGTGGAAAGAAAGTGTAAAGACCGACACCTCATCCATAGCTTTTTCTAGAGCAGTTTTTTACACTCAGAGTCATCACTGACTAGAAATTAAGGAAATGCCAGAAGCAAATCAATTGTTCAAACGGGGAAGAAAAAAAGATGGAATCTAAAGCTATTTAGAACACCTAGGGGGAATGAGTTGTCCTACATTAAAAAGATTTGCTCTTAACTGAAGGGTAATACTTTAAATACAAGGACATTTAATGTTCAAGTTTTCTTAACGGAGTACTCTAAACTGCCATCCTTATTAAACAAAAGATGCTAAATACACTGTAGCATTTTCTTAATGAGTGAGAATTCCATAAGAACATCAGTTTCAGGCATTCTGAAAATGCAGATGGAGATAATGTGGGAGATCATACACCAGATGCCACCTGAAATTGTTCTATTGAAAAAGTCACTGGTGTAATATTGCTTATTGGTCATTTGCTTCTTTTTAATAAAGGTAAAATGCACAACTGTTTTTTGTATGACAAAATGAACAATGTAAGATGACTGCCTTCTTTATAAGATAAATTAATATATCAAAAATGAATGTGGACCCTTCTATATAGTTCTTCTGTCCTCAAAAATTCTTTACTGTGGTTATTAGCATTTGTTATTGCATTTATTTTGTAAATGCAATGAACCCAGATATTTCAACATAAGCTTAAACTAAGGTGATTATATAATTTTTCACCCAAACAAAGTAACTTTTGAAAGTGAAAGGAAGCACTATTCATAATTTCGCTGAGGAAATAAACACAAACCAAGACTGTTCAGGTCACATACTAGCTTAAACCAATCTTTCAGCTCATTTTCATTGATTTCATATGGACTACTGAAAAGTTTATTTCATCAAAGCAAGACTATGGTTGCTAAATGGTGACTATATTAGTTTGCTAGGGTTGCTATAATAAATTAGCACAAACTGGGTGACTTAGCAGAAATTTATTATCTTACAGTTCCGGAGACTATAAAAAAAGTCTGAAATTAAGCTGTTGGTAAGGCCACACTCCCTCCAAAAGCTTAAAGAGTAAACCCTACCTAGCCTCTTCCAGCTGCTGGTGGCTCCTGTATTCCTCGACTCGTAGTAGCACAGCTCCAACCTCTGCTTCCATCTTCACATGACCTTCTCCTTCTGTGTCTTCATATGGCCTTCTTATAAGAACACCAGTCATTGGATGTAGGGTCCACTCTAATCATGTATAAATCATCTGAACTAATTACTTATTTTTATTTATTTTTTATTGTTCAAATATGACTTTGTTGCTGTTGTGTTTTTTTTGTTTGTTTGTTTGTTTGTTTTTAGAGAGAGAGGGAGAGGGAGAGAAAGAAATAGAAACATCACTGAGAGAGAAACATTAATGACTGCCCCCTGCACACCCCCTACTGGGGATAGAGCCCACAACCCTGGGCATTTGCCCTGAAGGGGAATTGAACCAGTGACCTCTTGGTTCATGGGACAATGCTCAATCCAATGAGCCACACCACTGGGCATGAACTAATTACTTATTTTTAAATAAAGCTACATTCTGAAATTCCAGGAAGGCATGGGTTTTGGGGGAACACTATTCATACCCAGTACCATAACCAATAAAATATTTGGTTATTATTTTACCAAATAATCACTTAGACATAAGGTTATATGGACAATAAAAAAAGTATAATACTAGGTATGAAAAAGACTTGTTTATTGGTATTATCATTTCTCTGTAATAATAGGGTAAATGGAGAGACCACATTGATTCTATGATGAATTATCACATCATTAAAAGTTTTAAGAAATAATATTACCATCAAATAAGAGTCTTATTCTGCTTAAACACAAAGATACTTGATTCACAGACATATACCAAGATATAATTGAGAAATATCATCAAAACAGAATAACTTTTCACACCATTATATTGTTCAGGGGCTATGCTGCATTCAGAAATTATTTTTTAGTAAAAACTACAAAGTTTTGTCTTAAAGTTGACTCCATGACTTTTTTTATTGTTAATTTTATCTATAATGCTAATTTGAAATATCAACCCAACCTTCTGAAATACTCATAGCACAATTAACTGATTTTTTCCTTAAAATTATTTTGTCTTATTGTTGGCTATTAGAAGAGATTGTATACCTTCTAATCCTTTCAATGAGTCACTTACATTAATTCGGTCAGGTATCAACCTATGACAGTACTCCAAATTTGTAAATTAATCCAAATCTACACTATAAATGCTCTAACTGTCTTTGTGGGCCATGACATCATATGGGAGAAATGTGCAAACCCATCAACCCATCAGTTGCCTATACTTGCACTTTAATGTCATTTATAGATATCTTTTCTGTCTTTTACAGTTAACCACACATTTTTGCCCTCCAGCCTTTCCCTTTCACTGAAGTGCATTGCAAATATGATTTTTACTTGCATATCTAGTCTTGTCATACTGAATATATACATTCTATTGAGTAGAATACAGTTCTCTGCCATATTGTACCTTACCTTGCCACTTAAGGTAGGGATTGTCTGTGCCTTTAAGGGTACATCACTAAAATGCAGCTGGCTCTTTGATGCAAATAACTAACAGGCAATAATCTTTTGAAAGCCACCATACCAAGATATAGGTGACTACCAAATATATTGCCTATGTCTATATTTATTCATGCTACTTATTAAAAATGCACTTTGTATTAGTTCCTGTTCTACACCCTATAGATGTTACAGTGAACAATACACAGTCCTGGCCCTAAGAGAAAGTAGAGTCTAGTGCAAAGCTGTCTTGTGCCCTGGCTGGTTTGGCTCAGCGGTTAGAGCATTGGCCTGAGGTACAGAGAGACCCGGGTTCAGTTCCCGCTAAGGGCATGTGCCTTGGTTGCAGTTTGTCCCTGGCCCTGGTTGGTCGTGCGGACGGCAGCCACTCGATGTGTCCCTTTCACGTCAATGTTTCTCTTCCTCCCTCTCCCTCCCTCTCCCTCCCACTCTATCTGAACAAAAAAAAAAAAAAAAAAAAAAAAAAAAAGCTGTCTTGTATGTCGGGAATAAGTAACAAGTGTGTTAACTCATTGATCCACCTTAGCCTTCAGATGGTTTGGGTAGCTAGAGCCTCCAGGCTGGTTGTCTTCTCCTTTTATCTAAAGCCAAATGTTATCATTTTCCATACGTGTGGTGGTGTGAAAAATCTGGAGATGTCATGATCTAATGCAGTGTTTCCCAGAAGGGAGTCTGGTGGAATAGCTCCACAAAATGTTCTTTAAAAGAACAGGGAGGTTCCCTAGACAAGTGAGTTTAGGACACTCCATAATGTGTGGTCTTTCTTGGCATCTTACAATACAGGTTAGCCTTTTAAGAACTCAGAAAACCAGCAGTAAAGAAACCCATATAACTTGATTTAATCTGGTCTTTGCCAAACTTACTTGACTATAGAACCCTTTTGTCCATGCAGCTTGCTCCAGAAGTAGCAATGAATCCCCTTGGGAAACTCTGGTCTAGAGGGAATGGCCATTGTCCTTAAAGCCTGCAGTTTAGAAGCACAGGTGGCTCTTTGTCCTGCCCCATGACACTGAAGACATGTCCCTCCCTGCTGCCCCTTCTTTTGTGCTGTCAACACCTCTATTTGTTGTAGCATTATCTCTCCCATTTGTCACACTGCCACAAATGGTGATTTTACTTCCATTGTTTCCCTCTCTCTATTTGTCTTCTTTCTGCTTCTCTTGACTTGATCTTTCCAACAAACAAGTTGAACTTGTAAGGATATCACCAATGGACCAATGCTCCTTTATACCCAGTTGGAAATTGAGCCAGTCATAATCATTGTTATAATCTGCCTCTTTTCTCAGCTGTGTTATTTGTTCCTGTATCCAAGAGAATGCTTCATTTGCTTTCACATAGCAAGTTCTTGTCACTATTCTGTCAGGTATCTAACAAAGCCATTAAAGAAGCCTGGAGATTTGCAAAAGTTGGTCTCAAGATACCTGAGATTTGACAACATTTAGAAGTCTCTCACAGATGTTAGCATTTGTTACAGGCACACGGCCTATTCTTTAAGTGTTGTATTCTCAGAAGAAGCAAAGACATTCAAAAATAAAGTGAATTGTTCAGGCTGACAACCAAAATTGAGGAAGACTTGTTAACTGAAGACCACTAATGACTTTTCCTCACATCCGAGGTGGGTCTGGGGAGGGCAGCACTGGGAAAACCATTGCTCACACACTCTGAACAGGAAAGAGTGGGCTGAACTCCGTACATACAGAGAAGGAGCTGAAATAGACCTGGGATCAGGAAGATGGAGCAGCTCTAGAGTCTTTACCAGAGGATGGAAGCAGAATCTACAGAGCAGGAAAACTGAGCATCAGACAGCCAGAAACAGAGATGAGGAAACATGACTAGGTGGGGTCAGGAGTAGTATGATCCAAATGATCAGTGTCAGAATTACCTGGAGTACTTTTTAAAAAGACAATCTTCAGGCCCCTCCTCAGCTGGTGATTCTGATTCAGTTGGTTGGGACCAAACCTTGAAAATCTATTTTTGACAAGCACCTAGCCTGCACTAGAACAAGCAGCATTGCCCTTAAAAGAAGAATTTCAGTATTCTAACCTACTTCTGCATTGTATTAAATTTTGCCATTTGTAAAAGATCATCATGGAATTATGTTTATACAAAACTCACACATGTGTATACACACACTTCTGTGCATGTATTGGTGCATTAGAAGAGTCTTCTGGTATTTTGTAACATACAAATCCTAAATTTCTGTACCTATAAATTTATTTGGGCATCTAGCATTGCATAATATCCCCTCTTGTGGCTGTCAACAATGCCAAGGCTAGGCAGTTTATTAATGTTTAGAATTAAACATTAAACTTAAATTTTCCACTTAAATATTATATAACACTTCTAGCTATTGGAAGTGCTTTTACCACAAATTTTGTGGAGCTTGTGTACTTTATTTTTTCCAGAAGAGAGGTCCAGTTTTAAAGCTGTTTGCATAGAGAACTTTACATTACTCCTAGTGTCTGTTCTCAAGCACTTTTGAGACTCTACTCCTGAAAGTGTATTGAAGAATAGAAGCTATCTCTTTGTTCCTTCATTTAAAAAACTATAAAAGCTCTTCAGTTCTTTTTGGAGTGCTCTTGTAGAAAACCAAGGTGATCACTAGATTTAGTCATTGCTATATCATTAAGTATTTTTGTATTTATAATTTTGGTGTCTTTCATCTATTATTTTAAGTATGAGAATAAATGCATGGTTGTATTCAGCAGCAGACAAAAAGGAAAATGTTTTATTCATTGATAATCTTAGTTTCTATGTTGAAATTCATTTGTGTGTGTTTTATTTGTTTTATTTTTAATAAAAGCCACTTTTCTGTTGTCCTAAAGGAGTTCAACCAACATGTCTCGCTTCTGGACAATACTGTAGACACAACAGGAATGGTCAAATCAGAATCTATAAATTCAAAATTGGGTATATGTGGTTCCAGTGTGATTTTTTGAGACATGACATGCATGTAGATATCAATTTTTCCACCTAGATGAACAAAATTTCCATGTTTTTCAATCTCGAAATGAGAGTGATAATAAATAATTTATTTTATAGTCACACCTCCTTGGTTAACAGAGGGGATATTATTTTAAAAACTAGATGATTTATTCATTTCTCCATTGGCCCCACGGGAAGCTGTAGACTGAAGGAACCATGGACCTTTCTCTGGGGCGATTCCTACAGGGTCTGTAGGTACAAGTCTCCCACTCTTGTAGCATGCATTCTTTCATAAGGCACTTCTCACTCTTCCCTCAGTCACTTTCTGATGCCACCCTCACCTTACAAAATGTTCTGACAACACAATGTTAAGATCATTTTTCTACTGATATAACTTCTGGATATTATTCTGACAGCTTCTCCATGCTGGGCAACTGTGTCAGTGGAGAAACCTAGAGAAATATTCTTTTATTTAAAATACTGTGTTGATCACCTTTTCTGCGCTATAGTCTGTGTTAGTTGCAGAGACTGCAGTATTAAACAATAAATAAGGCACCTACAATACTTGCCTTTAAAAAGGGGTTTCTGAACTAATGTGTCACACAGACAAGTAAACAACAACAAAAATTGCTGCCAAGAAGTGTTAGGACATAGAAGTGGTTTTAGATAAGAGGTGCAGTGAGCCTAAACTGAGTGGGCAGGTGAGAACTTTACAGAAGCTTCTTAGAGGAAGTAATGTCAATGATGAGACCTGATGATGAGTAGGAGTTAAAGAGCTGACTAAATGGGGAAAATGAGCATACCAGACAAAGGGAATATATATGGCAAGTCTCAGAAGTCAGAGAGAAATTTCACATGCGTGTAGGAGGATGCAAAAGAATTACAAGAGGTGAGAACAGAGAAGCTGGGACCAGATTCTAAATGGCCTTCTAAGTAATGTTAAAATTTAATTCATTGGAGAAGTAATAAAGAATAACAAGAATTTTTTCTTTGGGCTTTTCTAAGTGGGTCATGATGTACTCATATTTTTCTTCTAGAAAGATCTCTGTGGTTCTAGTGTGGAAAATTGCTTTGGAGGGGGAAAGATTGGAGACTAGCTAATAGATAATGATGGTCCAATCTAAGTGAGTAGCAGTAACAATGTAGAGAAATGGAAAAAAATGATAGATATTTAACAAATGGAAATCAGAGGACATGATTTATTCTATTAGAACTTGAAAGTGAAATAGATTTCTGTTTGGATCAATAAGTGGATATGTATGCCTGGGATAAGAAGGGGAAGGATGTTGAAGAAGAAGTTGATGAGTTTGAGATGCCTAGGAGACACTAAGCACTTTTATAGATATGAAACTTTATGAAAGTGTGATCACCTATAAAAAAGTTATCTAGCCCATGGACACAAACAATAGACAGGTGAAGGCCTGGGGTGGGGTGGGAGATGGAGGTGGGGGAGGAGATGGGGGGGAGGGAGGCTTATCAGAGGCATTTAGGTGACCATAGAAGCCTTGAGTGAATTTGACCTCCCTCAAGGAGAATGTTTAAAGTGTATAAAGAGAATAACTTTAGGAAAGCACCAACACAGGCAATAAGTTGCAAAAGAAGAGCCTACAGAACAAACTATAGAGGAACAACCAGGAAAACAAGAGGTTGTTGATATGGAAGCCCCGGAAGAGAAGGCTTTAAAAAGGAAGAAGTGGTTAGCTGTATCAAATTACTGAGAGACTGGGAGAGTTGAGGTCTAAAAAGAGACTACTTGTTTTAGCAACAAAGATGTTGGTGGTTGTCCTTAGTCTTTGCAGTTTCTCTGAAGGGTTGACCAGAAGGTAGTGTGTTAGAGTGAATAGAAGGAACACACTCAAATTTTTAAAATGCTGATGGAAAGGTGCAAAGAGTGAAGGAGAGTTGAAGATACAGGGGAGAAAGGAGACAATTAGTGGAGAGAGCCCTTGAGTAGGATGGAAGAGTTGGAATGCATGATGCCTTGGCCTTAGACAAGATAGCTCTCTGTGGGTAGAAGGAAGGGGGGAAAAGGAAAGACTTGGTTTTCAGAGCAGCAATAGGATTCAGATGGAATAAAAAGTCAGGAGTCATAAAGGGCAAACAATAAATAAGATACGGAGGCCAGATGTTGTCTTATGTTTTAATAACTTCTTAACTGCATGGTCTGCATGTTACACTAGAAACCCCGGCTTTGACCCCAGTTCTGCTTATCAATTGTGTAAATTTCTAAGACAAGTAATGAAACCTATTTGAGCTTCAGTTTCTTCATTTACACAAAATGGGACTTTTATAAATCTACCTTGATGGGCTATAATAAGGACTACATTTTTATCATGTTGAGTATTAAACCAAGGTAGGGCACATTAGAGATTCTCAAGTAATTATAAATATGTTTATCATCTTGCCTTGAGAATCTGTTTTCTTGACTGTGTTTAGAAGACAACAAGCAAAATCATGGGGAGACAATCAATAGATACAACATATTACATACAGTGCATAGCATAGTGGCAGACACATAGTTAGGTACCCAAGAAATATGCATATAACAAATTACTGAAAGCTAGTTATTTTGTCTTATCTACATTATTAAAATCTTTATTTCTGCTACATTTTTCAGTGAATGCTCTAGTCTAAATCCCCCTGACTCTCTGCCAGGTAGTACCTTCAGGGTCACAGAGGCAAACAAATGAGTCCTTGAGCAGGTGTATCTTAACTATTTATTCATTTCTGCATATGCAGCCTGTGAAGCTTGACTCACATGGCCCAGAAGGCAAAACTGGACAGGATCTGAACCCTCTGTTACTTGGGTTGTCATTTTCAGCATTGGCACCAAAGAAACTCTCTAAGAAAGGATGTCCAGATTAGCCTCTAAGCAAATAAATTTGGCCAGGAATGTATAAATTTGGTTCAAGAAAAAAGAAAGAAGGAGAGAGGAATATTCTTGGCATAAAATGGCTTCCCATAATTTTTTTCTTTCTATAAGGTTTACAGTAAACTTTGTCTTCTAAGAGCAGCAGGCAAGTGAGAAGGGTTAGTGCCGCAAAAGCTCAGCAGGAAGAGCTGAAGCAAATTGCCCCAGATAAGCTTAAGGCAACTCCAGCTCTGGTCTCCCGAGAGGCTAATGAACCATAGATCCCTTCCTCTTCCCAAGGCCTGATATTTACAAAGTGTTGTCAAAGACATCTAAAGTTCCATAAAATACTATAGATTTAAAAGGTCTTCAAGCTAAATCCTCTAAGCCTATAGGAGTTACCCACTTGCTGAGAGTTAATAGGCTCTTGACTGAATAGTGAAGTTTGAAAAGGACCATTAGAGGCAGAGTACAGTTTCTCCCAGTAGCCTGCTCTCATCACTCTTTTGAGGACTCTGCCATCTGAAGCCAGGCAAGGCATTTCTAAGTCAGAGGACAGAGCAAACAACTAAAGATCTGCTTATTTTCTCTTAATAATAAACAAACAAACAAAAAAGAGTATTTTATTCCTTGAGAGTCTAGAATTCTAACTAAATCTGTATGAGATTTGTTATGACAACTTCTTGAATTATAATAATTGTATTTAGATGTCCTAAGTTACAATGTTACATATAAGTTTCTCTCCCAAGATTTCACAGATCTATCAGCCTTTATCTATCTAAATATATTACCAGTAGAAACTGAGATAATAAAAGCCCAAGCAGATAATCATCCAGTATTGTTGCATTTCAATCACTCCAGTCCCCAAATTACTATGTCTATTTCAGATGCTGGTGCTTTTTAAAATTTAAATTCCAGCAGTTCTTGAATAATGTCATTAAGTCCTTGCTTGAGAATGTAGTAACATGAAAATTCATTTTATTCCACTTTATTTTAATTTTGTGTCCAATAATAATATTTATATATGCAAGTGGTTATATGGATAATCACATTTCACACTTTATATTACTACCTGATCGATGATGGCGTAAGAAAGAATTTCTCTCTATCCCCTTCCATCCTGCGCCCAACCCATATCACTGCCTAATTACCAAAGTTGTGAGTCAAATAGTTTTCATTAAATTACTGTCTAAAAAGAAAAGAATAATGTTCAACTTGCAGAAGAAATGTTGAATTTAAAGGACTTGGTCTCTGCTTTGAAGTTATTTTTCTAAATCTTTAACAGTGATTAAATAAACTAGGACTGTTGTGACTGGGTCTCTGCTCTTTACAAAACATAAGAATCTGTTGTGTCCTTAAATGCCTCTATGTCCCTTACACTAGGCTGTCACTTTTAGCTAGCATTCTCAGTTGAGTCTTTGTCCTAGAGACTTAAAAAAGGAAAGACTCTTCTCATCTACTCATCTATGCCTTGAAGAAACTATGACAGCAGGTGAAGCTATTATGGAATTGGTTAACCTGCAAGAACTCATATAGCATTACATTCAGAACTCGTTCAATAGGAATGCTTTTCTGGTCTTCGAGAAAACTTCGATTGCAATTCAAGCTAGATATGAGGTTTTACTGCCACCTCATATGTACATACCTGATAAGATAAGGAGGGGAAATCATAAGAATTATATATCTTCTTTGAAACCAACTCTAATAACAACATAGACAGTCATGACTTGACTTCTAAATTCAAATTTTGTTTCTGTCGCAGGCATAATATAAATATAACAGAAAGAAAGATAGTTTTCCTTTTCTAGTTGGTTAAACAGAAGTGTTTTCAAATTGCTTTAGGGATATGTCAGTAAGTAGGGGAAGGGTGAAATCAAGCAATCACAATGGGTGTACAAGTATACAAATAGTTTAGTTTCCTTGTAGCATTATTAAATATGAAAATAGAAGTATTATATAAATATATTCAAATTGAAAATTTTAGTTTACTGGAAAAATGTGATCCATTTTGTGCACCCACAGGAAAAGATAGCTGAAAAGATAATAAACCAAACTACTACTCATATGCATGGCCTTGTCAAGATAATTTGCAATGTTAAAGCATGATGTTAAAATTGAATTTGGATCCACAAACATATTGTTCTCCACAAGGAAAACAATACATAATGAAGATCACTTTATGCAAGAAGGTCTGAATTATAGACATGTCAATATTTAAAATATATTACACCCTTTAAAAAGTAAAATATTCCCATAATTAAGGCAAAGTGATTTCCTTTCTTACTATGTCTAAATAACATCCCTATTTCTCCACTTCTTTTTCCCAGAATATAAAAAATATTTTATAATGAATATTAGTAATTATTTATTAGTAACTTACTGTAAATAAGTGTTAGTCATAGAAATAAATATTACTCTTAGAGTTCAAAGAACCTAGAGGTCTGAAATAATCTAATCTACCACACGATAACACTCTATAATATCCTTGGGAAATAGCAACACAGCCCCTTTTTAACTCCACCAGAAACTCACTACTTCACTATACAACTCATTCCCCTATTGAACACCTCTATTTGCTTAAAATTGTGCGGCAGAAACGGCTTCCCTGAAACACCCACTAAATCCTTAATATTACCTCTAATTTAGGATCTTTCCAACTTACTCTGAAATTCTTACACAGAATCAGACCCCTACTTGCAGAGTCAGTGGTCTAAGAGATGTGTGCATGTTGGAAAGAAAGGCTGGAATAAAGAAAGGAGGGGTATATCCAGATAAATATCATCTGACCTGTCTTCAAAAGGTCTCCCTAACTGCAACACACCATAGATAGGGTCCAGTCCTCTAGCCTATAGGTGCAGACATTTGATTTTACAAAACCTCAGAGCTGAGTGGGCTAAAGAAGCTCATCTGTGTCCCAAAAAAATGCAAAGAAATTCAAGACCAATTAATTTACTCAAACAAAATATATAACTGTCAAACTGATAAGATATTCAGATGGTACTGTCAAAGCCATTCCCAATTTGCAGGCTACCTAAAACTCAAATTATTTTAAGACCATTTAGAGAGCAGAACATGAGAACAAAAGAAATATTTTAATAGCATCAGACATTGATAGTCTAGTGCATCCATCTCTGCAACTGAGACTCTGGGTTTACTAGTTCAGGTTGGCTCATCGGGCACCCTGCAAACGCTTGAATATATGATTTGACTTGACTTTCAGAAGCTTCTTTTCCCTAGCTGTAACCCTTGTCCAATGGTAAATGTTCTTTTTTTCAGACATACGGATAGGTTTAGTCCAATTTTACCCTGTCATAGTTCTACTTTGATCTATAATGTGTTGCTTTGTTAGATTCTCTGAATGACATCTTATTTTAAGCTTTTTGGGGAGAAAAAAGCAGGGTTACAGTAAACATACACACACAGTCTGCCCTCAGCTGTATTGATTTAGTCTCTAAAATGTTGTACCTGGCTCTGCCCACTTACCTTACCTGACTTGTGGTGAGTTAAGGCCATAGTAACAGTAATTGCCATTCCTGCTGTCTCTGGCACTCCTGTCTCTTTCCCTGGAAGCACCAGGATAGAAACAATATGTATAGCTATGCTTTAGAGCACCCACCCAGCTTCTGTAATTCTTGACTAAAGTGTTGACCAGCAATGGGCGTGCAGCCCTATCAGCTCTGCTAAAGTAACTCAGGTTATACCAGAAATTTTTTCTTAAAAGGGTTGGGATATCTTTTAGAACAAACCATTTGCAAACATTTAAACAAAAAACTTGTCAAGGATTTTAAACAAAGACAGGAAGAATTTCTACCATTACCACTCTCTCTCATAGAAGAAAGAGCACAACCCTTACATTAAATCTCTTTTTATATGGTGAACAGAGAAATTAATGTCTAAATAGTTCACCACTGGAGGCAACATACCATACGGACTTCCAAAGTATCATTTATATAATTTAAATCTTTAAATACTTTATTATTGCTTGAATATCTATGCATAAGCATCAGGATTACAAATACTATGGTCAATACACATATTCAGTTGGAACATTAGATTTCTGTGTCTCTAGTTTTCTTAATATACTTAAATTTCATTTCTAAAATATATCTATTGCATTACTAGAAGTGGTTATATATTCAGGTTTTCAATCAACTGGTATACTTGGTTGGATTGACTATAAATTTGTTGACATATATTGATGATTTCTCATTTTCTTGCCCAGGGATCATTTCTTCTACTCATTTATTTTCAATATCTCGACTTTCTTATTTGACAGTATACCACAAATAGAGCACTTAAACTCATAAGGTATGGTGTAAACTATTTAGCAGATTTTATGATGGAAACGATTCCTCTCCCAGTCGATCACCCTGTCTAGGTAATGAACTTTGTAAAAATATCCAGCTTTTACCACACTAAGGCAACAGGTTCACTCAAACAAGCTCTTATTTTGCCCTTGGTCTTCAGTTCATAATCATGATGAATATGGTACAAATTCAGAAACAAACAGTATAGGGTGAGGGACAGAGTTAAAAATAAAATAGCCTTAAAAAAGGATTTCTAGTTAAGAAAATTCTTGATCTCCTTTTACAACTGACAGAAAGACAAATAGCCCTAATAAAAAAAAACACCGTGACTGAAATCACAGTATACAACTGAAACGTAGGGAAGTTACAGAAAATTCTCCCGCATGCAGGTGTGCAGAAGCACTGAAGGGTTGCTAACAAACACTAAATAGAAGTGTTTAACAGTTTGTTATGAGGAAAAGATCCATAAATACAAGTGAAAATCAGTGCTGGTTCATTACATCAGCAGTGGGGCCAACAACTCCCATTGCTAGAGTCTTGTAAATAGGTGGATAGCTTGACCACTCTAGTTTGTAGCCCCCTGGCTGTGGCACAGAATGAGCCCACCCTTCTCCATGGGTTCATGAATGACCACAAGCCATCTGAAGGTGCATCTAAATACCATGGTTGCCCTACTTCCATCTTGGTCACATACGCCCATGCTGGATATTTCACTCAATACTAATCCATTTCAGTTTGGGTGTGTGCTTACTGTAGGTGCAATTTTTTACCCAAAACACCATTACACAAAATTCTGAAATAGTTTGGAAGAACAGGAGAAACCAGAAAAGAAAATTCTGCATGTGTTTAGTCTTTCTATGAAAGTGTTTCATTCAGTTTAATGTCAATTATCATGGTAGATATATTATAATGCAAACAAACAATCACCTATATAGGTAAAGAGTCACAGGTATAGAACAAATGGATCATTTAAATGCCATCTCCAGTCTCTCCAGCATACATATTAGAGATCCTTTATTTTTTGGATATGTAATTTGAAATATTACCCATCATACCAATGTATGTGAATATTCCTACACAAGAAAGCACTTAATGTATTTAAGAAATCATTTCAAACTTTAAGATCGACATCTAGATCTTAAAATGTAAAGATATTTCACAGCTCTGCTTAAACATAAATAATACATTTGTCTGTTCACTATAACAAAGGTATGTTTTTTCTCCTGATGATTAGGCTCATCATCCATGACTGTCAGTAAAAATGATAAGGGATACACTATAATAAAAAAGTATAAATGGAAGTAATAATAATCTATTTCATAAGAATAATAATTCATTCTCAATCTTCCATTAGTGCTGACCAACTACTGTGGTGTTGAAGCATATCTTTAGATTGATGTCAAGAAAGTTATATTGCTCTTGTGTTTGGGCAAGTTTTAAAGTATATCAGGTCTCAGATTATAGAAAAGACTCAAAATAGGCAAAAATTTATATTATAAAATGAGCATATAAAGAATCAAAAGACTGCTTAGAGATGACATTACAAATATGAAGCAAATGTATTTGGATTAACAAAATTCAGAAAAATATTTTATTATCTCTACAGAAATATTAGGAAACAAAACTTGTTAAGGACAGAAGAAAGGGTTCATTTTAAAACATGTTTTTTCTTTTTTTTTTTTTTACTTTTATTTATTTTTTTTATTATTTTATTTTTTATTAATTTATTTTTGTTACAGATGTTTCTCCTTTTTTCCCCATTGACACCCTCCTCCCCATCCCCCCACCCCATCCCCAGTTTTGTTGTCCATGTCCATCACTTATGCATACATGCGCATAAGTTCTGTGGTTTATCTTTTCCCTCCCCCCCACCCCCTCTTCTGAGGGGTGTCAGTTTATACCCTACTTCTACATCTCTGGGTCTTCTTTATCATAAGTTTAAATTTCACATAACATTGTTAACATAGGCCAAATATTATGCATTACAATACACTTATCGCATTTAGTATGTACTGTGTTAGTATCTACACAAGTGATTATGAAATAATGTTTGCTCTTTTAATAGCTTTATTTTGGCAATAAGAAAATGTATGGGTGCTAGAAAAATTCATGTTCACAGTAGATGAAAAAGCCTGAAAGAATACATTTGTTGAAATTTGCATTTGGTTTAGGAAAACATCTGTTTAATAACTGAATGTGGCCATATTTTAACTTTTAAGTTCCCACATTGAAAAAGTATCAAGATATGGCAGCAATTTTCTTTTAGGGACATTATGCTAGGCTTTGATATTCAAAAAATAGGCTATTTCTTCTTGAATTATTTTATGATCAATGTACAGTCTCTACACAAAAAAATTAAGACTGTCTGACAACTCATAGACACATTACTGGCTGTTAAAGATGTAGGAAATTGCATAAAAGCATGAAAAGCACTGGGTAATTTTGCAGTTCCATCTCTAAACACAGTTGTAAAGATGTCTGTTTTTCAATTCTCCCTCTTTCTTCTGAAGCATGGATTTTAGTTTCTGCCCTTTTAAATATTTTTACCTACTGTAACTTTGCTTCTTAATGTACTGGTTGATCTTCCCGGGCTAAGAAAGTATTTACAGGGGTGCTTGCTTTTATCTATATTCACAGAGAATGCTAACAAATTAGAGGAAAGTGCCAGAGAACACCACATACCTTGCCCAGAACATTACAATGGTTTCTGCATGCACGGGAAGTGCGAACATTCTATCAATATGCAGGAGCCATCTTGCAGGTAATGTTTCCACTCTTTAACTTTTGAAATGTGTAAAGTAAACATGTAGAAACTAAGTGCTGGAATTTTACAGAGAATTGGATGCTATTCTGCCTAAATGGGCAATCAACAGCCAAACTTTTCTCTGCCTCTCCTACACACACACACATGCACCCATGAAATGTGTGTGCCTTACACACTCAAGTACTATGTAACACATCATTATATATACTCTTCTAGTAGAATATACATTGTACTCTGAGCATTACAAGCTCCTTAGTGACTCAACCTCCTCTCTTTTATTCATTCTCTTTCCCATGGACATAGAATAGCACTTGGCACATACCAGGTGCTTAATTATAAATATTTCTCAAACAAGTGAATGGGTGAAGCCTTAGTGTACATAAGATGACATAATTGCCTTTAGGAGGCCATCTTTTCAATAGTCCTTCTGGTCTTAACATAAATACTATCAATCTTGGTTTTGCTAGGCACACATTCTTTTCTGTGATCTGCTATCCACAAACCCTGTATAGAGAGATGATAAGCAATACCACCACTGATTCAAGCTCAGTTGAGACACAAAGAAATTGCTTGTCTGGGGTTAGTTAATAAATATACATAGCTGCTAAATATTCACAGAGAGAACACAATTATTTCAGAGATGGTAAAGCCAGAGTGACAAAACAGATGCATTTTTATGAAGGGAATATATAAGTGACATATGATGAAATAGGCTGTGCATCACTCCACAGTAAAAGGAGTTTCTCTCCCTCTGTCTTTCTCTCTTCTCTCTTCCCCTCTCCTCCTCCTCCTCCCCCCCTACACCTCTCTTCTCAGGAACTGTCTTTCCTTCATGTTTTCCTTCACTGAATGCACTAGCACCTGCCTTCCAGTGAAGCCGTCAGAGAGAACATAACAGAGTTTGCTCCTGCTGACCTGCCATCCTCCGCAGAGTTGCCATTATTGAACTCCTCTGAGGCAGGCAGGAAAGATCCCAGGATGCAGTTGGAAGGGATTCAAAGTGAAGTACTAAAATAGTTGTACAAAGCCAATGACAAATTGATCCCCATTGGTATTGTTTTTATGTGATCTGTTTTCTTGTTTCATTGTCAAATGCTGATTTTAACACGCAGACTGGCTACCTGAGCTTTCTGATGAGGGTGGAGAGGCAGCATTCATTCTCAGATGACTAGCACACGGGTTTGTTTTGCAGAATTGTATCACCTACATCATAATTAGTTTTTGTTTCCTACTGAAATTTAACTCTCTAACATAAGCAGACAACTTTATAGCAACCAGCAAAATAAAAAATTACTCTTTTTGTACCCCTGGCCCTAACATTTTTCAACATGCATTCTAACAGAAGCTTAGAGAGTGTTTTATCCAAAAATAAAATAGCCCTATTTTTTTTACCCATGTTATCAGAAAGAAACCTTTTTGGGGTAATCCTGTTGACTTAGGTTGATGAAAGAACAAGTTAAGTAAAACATAAAGCTCATCTGAAAAAAATATAGAAAGAACAATTATCAAACCCTCTTATTGTAAGTATAAAAAGAAATCACTTATCTTTAAAACCAAAAACACAAAGAGACCTTTCTGAAAATAAGTAGTGGAGAATTAACATCTACGCAGTAGTACTTTTTAAGAAGGAAACAAAAATCCCTACTTTCCTGATGAAGATAAATGCTCATAGGTCAACGATAAAAATGAGTCCAGCAGTTTCAGGTAACTTGACATTATAATTTCTTCCAGGTGTGATGCTGGTTATACTGGACAACACTGTGAAAAAAAGGACTACAGTGTACTATATGTCGTTCCCGGCCCTGTACGATTTCAATACGTCTTAATTGCAGCTGTGATTGGAACCATTCAGATTGCTGTCATCTGTGTGGTGGTCCTCTGCATCACAAGGTCAGTAGCTGTACCCAGTGACCACCCAAATAAATGGATATGTTATTCTTCCTTGTCTTAATCAGATCACTCTAATTACGAGTCCCTTCATGGACTCTACAACCATCCATTCTCGAGAGTCCTATTTCTTCATAATACTAGCATTTGAATAGCCAAATGGACAGACATTTATTTTCATGCTGGAGTAGTACCAATTACTTTTCTTATTTTTGCATCATGATGAGGATTATTCATTTGCTAAGCAAAGGTCTTTTTCCCCCTCTAATGTGTAATGCCAGTCTTTGTTTAAACAGACTCTCTCTTTCAACTAGAAAAAGTCTGTCTTCATTTACACCTTTAACAGACTATTTAAATGACCAGTATTTCCTTACTATCCAGATCAGTATACTGAATGAGGTCAGAAAAGATTTTAAACAAGGCCTAGAAAAGTATTAAACTGTAGCTCTCATTTATAGCACTTTTATTTCCAAGTATAACTCTTAGATATAATCACTTGTAACATGTTTGATATAAACAACAAATACATTTTTATCTGAATTAACAAAATAGCTTTTAATCAAAAAATTCAAAGAAAATAATTATAATGAGAAAAATCATTTTATAGTACATTAAAACTTTTGAAATATGGAAAACATGCAACAAATGTCAAAACCCCTAGAACAGTCAAATGGTCATTGTTTCCCAGAGAGCCAGGTTGTGAGAGATACAGAGATTTCATCTAGTTTCAACAGGAAAAAAACCATGATGAATTAGTGATGTCTGACATTGGGCTCCGAGTAAAGGAGTGAGACCAGGTACTTACTTAACTTTATTAACATATAAATATATGGTAATCAAGAATTGGATTCTAAACCAAATGCATATTGTTTACATCTTGTCTAACCAGAAACATTATTGAAGGTACTTCTTTCTGTTCTGTTTTCACTCTCCTTGAGAAAAAAGTTCTAAGGAAGTTTTCAAGGTTTTTCCCCAAATTCACAAGGCATTTAGACTTCCATTTGTTCTCACAGCTCTACTATAAGTCAGAATGTTTCCCAAAAAATTATTTTTGAAAGGGAGAAAATAAAAGTATCATATCTTTAGAAAATAAAGGCCACAATACATCTCAGTCTCTGTATTGCACTATCATTTTGAGGACAAGTGTGGCGTTTGCTCTTGAAAAAGACAAAATATGGTTCATAAATCCTTGCCTGGCCTAAAGGCTTAAGGGAAGATCATCGGCTGGAGCTTTGTGCTGCTCTAAGCCAAGTTGAGTTCATCAACTCAACTCTCACGTTTAGATGCCAAGTGAGTCAATGGATTATATTAAAATAGATTCTGGGAACATAAAGATGACTGAAGAAACCAAAAACACTGATTATAGAAGAAAAGATAGAAAAGAGTCTAAAACACAGGAAACTGACCCATATTACTCTGAGGCTCTTGAGCCTTCTAATATCTAAGCAAAATCAGGATATGAAAAACAAAATTTATATTTATTAGATCTAATCTCATAATGATTGGATTTATTACTTCATGTACTGACAAAAATGCAAAACTTTAAATACTTCAGCAAATGTTTTAAGTCTGATTTTAATCCCAGTTCCATTCCCATACACAGTAAATACAACTGGAATACGCAGGGTCCTTATCTCACCAGGAATTGTGTGTGTGTGTGTGTGTGTGTGTGTGTATACACACAATGTATACACATATCCTATATGTATATACACAAAAACAGAGACACATACATTTAATAACATGATGAAGAAGGAACAATTATCCCCATTTTCAAGATAAGGACTCTGAGGTATGAGAAGTTAGCAATTTGCTGAGTGTATACATCTGAGCAATAAGGGCAGAAACGGAGGACTGCCTAGCGTCAGAGCCTGTGTACCTAAGCACTGCTCATACTGCCCTTGGCTGGTCATGGTGTTGTATATTCTGATGATCAAGGCAACCTCAACTAAGCTCCAAATTAGAGCAAGTCATTTTTTCAAGACATATGGTTATTACTTTTATCTGTGTTAACACAAACTTACCTTCTGTTTACTTTTGAGGAAGAGAACTAGCACATGAACTAAATTAGCATTATTATAATGCATTATATAAATTTGTCTTATGATATCCAAGCCTTCTAAAGTCTTTCCAGGAGTCAAACTAGTCAATAAACTATACTGCTCCCATTGTGGATCCATTTCAATCACTTGAAAATATTCTGCTCAAAAACCGGACTTTCCAACTAGGCCATCCCCCCACCCATCCACCAAAACCCTCCCTTCTTGGTGACCTGGACACCCCTTTCTGTCAAGATCTATTCCAAAATATCCAGTTGCTAAAGAATTTTTAAAATTGCACCAAGCAGAGATCCCCTCTTTCTTTCCAATTTTTTAAAAATCTCTTCACCTGGACTCTCTTGTTTTCTACTTCTCTTTTCCTCCTTTTCTCCTTATCCCACTTTCTTTTATTTCTAATTTCTTCCCCTTGTTTTAACTATTTTAATCAAGCACCTGCCCTCCTACTAAATACAACATGTGTTATAAAAAAATGCATAGACATCTAGAGACATGAAAAAGAGTTGCCCTGTTGAGAAAATGGATTTTCAATCTTTTTATATCTAGCTCCCACTTGGTAAAATGTGACTTCCAGTTCCATGTCCTTTTTTTAAAAAAAAAAATTATCTTTTTTGTTGAAAGTATTACAGATGTCCCCCCTTTATCCTCCATGGCCCCGTCTACCCTGCCCCCATCCCTGCCAGACCTTCACCATACTATTGTCTGTGTCCATGGGTTGTATATATATGCATGTAAGTTTTTTGGTTAGTCTCTTCCCCTTCCCTTCTTCCCTCTGAGATTCATCAGTCTGTTCTCTACTTCCATGTCTCTGGATCTTTTTTGTCCATGGTCATTTTGATAGATCTACACTCCCCCTCAAAAAACTATATATATATGTTTTTTGTAGATCTACCCTCCCCCTCAAAAAAAAAAAATATATATATATATATATACACATACACACATACACACACACACATTATATATACATATTATATACACACACACATACATATATAGGTATACTATATATTTTATTTATATATTCTCTGATACCTCACAGCTTATTATGATAGGATTTTTATGGACTTTATGTTGTTCTTATTTGCATCATCAAAGCATTCTTTTATTACAAGACAAGAGATACTAGATCAGAGCTTTTCAGATAATTTAACTGATACTGGCTTTTTATAGAAGCTAAATAATTGGTACCAATTTATGTCCTTAGCGTATAGTATTAATGCAAAAAAATGATATTAGCTTGAACCAAAATAATATCTCTTTCCATTATATATCAGATATTAACAGTTGGCTCATTCTCTGGTTTGATGGGATTTAAACTTGTAGCATTGAAATGTCAATGTAACATTCGTCTTCAGGACATTTAAAGTATAAAATTGTTGAAGACCTTTAAAATGAGATTAGATGGGCTGGAGACTTGCTTGATTGCATGTGCTTAGTCATCTTTGTGCTTTAATAAGTAAGCAGTTGAAGACTAGGTAAATGTATTCCTCTTCAGCTTCCGCCTCTGTCTTCAGTTCTCCTCAACAGATCCTTAAACACGACTGGTACTTGGCTATATTACTAAGAAATTCTTTCATCTGAACTATTTTTAATAACTTGCTTAATCCATAGCTTCACCCTGTGATTGTCAGATCAAACTTTAGGTGATAACACTGAACTAAGATTTGTGAACTTCCAACCTTCTAGGAAATGCCCCAGAAGCAACAGAATTCACAGACAGAAGCAAAACACAGGGCACTACAGTTCAGACAACACGACAAGAGCGTCCACAAGGTTAATCTGAAGGGAGCATGTTGCACAGAGGCCAGACTACCGAAAGCTTGGACTACACAATACAGTATTATAGACAAAAGAATAAGACAAGAGATCTACACATGTTGCCTTGCATTTGTGGTAATCTACACCAATGAAAACATGTACTACAGCTATATTTGATTATGTATGGATATATTTGAAATAGTATACATTGTCTTGATGTTTTTCTGTAATGTAAATAAACTATTTATATCACACAATATAGTTTTTTCTTTCCCATGTATTTGTTATATATAATAAATACTCAGTGATGAGAAAAAAATGGCATTCTTAAATTTGCGGTATCTCATGACTGTAAATACAATCAAGCTAGTACAATCTGTACAGGTACCAGTATCTCATTTCTTTCTACATCTTGAGACAGAGATTAGTTTATACAGGACTCAGTGGCTAGGTTTTGAGTGATTCCAAGATCAAGGGAAATGATGGTTATTGGAAAAGAGAAAAAATAATTTACTTTATATCGAGTGAGGATAAAATATTTCAGATCTTTGAATCATCTCTATTTCATCAACTTTCTTCCCTGCTCCTCCATTTTCACTCCCAGAGCAGAAAAATCTCTGGCATATAAATTAAATCAAAAAGAAGGGAAAGGAAAGTATTTTATAACTCATAACAGAGAAGGAAAGAAGATATTGGTTTTTATTTGCAAAGCATCTCAGAATCTCCCAGTTAAGTGCGTGTATCCGAAGGGTCCTGAACAGGTTACATTTTAAGAATACACAGAGCACAAAATCTGTTCCATTTAGGTGAGTGAAATTAACAATTAGGGGAAAATTTTAATAACATCGGTAATATGAAACACCAAAACCACGAATTCTTTGAAGCACCTTGCTATATTTTTAGTATATAGCTCTTTAAAAAGAAGTTGGAATCACAACCAAATACCTCATGAATAGCTTTATGATTAGTGCAGCACCATTATTTGAAATGGAACTAAGATGATGATAATATTTATAAAGCAGAGAAACATGTCTTAAACATACTTATATAATGAGATAAGAAAAAAATGAATCCATAACATCTGAAAGAGCTTAGTGGGAAGTTGATGGATTTTTGAGCACAGGTAGGGCCACTTTGTTTTGGAAAAATTAACTAAAACATTTTCAAAGAAACAGATGAAAATAAATAATTGCCTTTTTATTATTTATTTATTCATATCTTTCTGTAGCTAATATAGTAAATCTAAATAAAGCTTTGTCTCCTTCAAATTACCTCTGCATGCACTAAAAAAAGTGACACCCTGTATCAAAAAATAAAATAAGGTTCCTTAAGTGACATTTAAGATATTTGAGAAAACATTATAAGGTCACAATCTAAATAGAATTTTGGACTCTGTAGATAACCTGTTTTTCTAGGTTAGTCATCACCTTGAAAAGTATGAATCTACTGGCATAATCATCATTCACGTGTTTCCACAAATCAAGTTCTATGTCTCTTATGCAAAACAAACTCCACTTAGACTTCTGCGTGGAATTTTGGTTTGGTTAACAGGTGCATAAATGTGACTAGTTCTGATCTCCTTTATAAGACAGGAGTTGTGGCAACAAACCCTTCTCCTAAAGGAAGAGCAAAACTACAACATCACAGGGCTTATAGAGCTTAAAAGAAACAACAATTTCACTGACTTTTGTACACTTGTTTAAGTATTGACTTACTTTGTTAAGTATTGATACGTTACTTTCCATGAATTTTTATCAAGCATCAAAAACCTGAGTGTTGAAAAAGTCCTTGGAGTTAATAATATGGTGCATTCCTGTTCACCTCCATGCTTACCCACTTCATGAAAGAATCCCTTTTAAAAGATGCAATAACAAATCTTAAGTGAGCATAAACTATGTGCCAGTCACTATTTAAGGTCCTAGGGAAATACAAATGAAACATGACCTCCACTATAAAGAAACTCACAATCTAGTCCAGACAGATAATCATCTAACCTCTATTTGCATATTTCTTATAATTTGGAATTCCATTCTTGGACAATTCTAATTTTGAGAGCAATTATTCTCATATTGAGTTGAAATTTATCTCTCTGTGGTTTCTACCCATGGCTCCTGTTTTTTCTTTCTGTGGCAAAGGAATAATGAATTATGTATTTTAAAATGTTAAGACAGATGTCATGTTTTTCTTCTCACCCCACAGCCCCTTTGTATTTTCTTCTTCGTATGAAGCATCCTTAATGTCCTCATCTGAGCTTCATGGAATATGGTTTCTACATCCCCCTACCATCTGCATCATCCGTCCTTGGACAAGCTCTACTTTGTCAATATATTTCTTTAAATGTAGAGTTCAGAATTGCACAGATTACCACGGTTGTGGTCTGACCAGCACAGACTGTATTCCAACTTGTAGAAAGCAAATTCGATTGAGAGCCATGATCTCTAAATTCAAGTCCTACTTTGACCACAGATTTGTTATGGAACCATGAGCCAATCATTTCACATCTCAGCTCTCAGTTTTCCCATCATTTCTATGTCTGTAATCCTAATTCCAGGTATTCAAACCCAGGCACTATATTTTATTATTGCTAACTAAGACCACATTTACTATTTTTGCTGCTTGTCCTCAACTTAAATTCAAAACTTCTTCTAAATAAGCTGCTATTAAGCCATGTTATTCACTCATTCATTTGTTTATTCACCCATTGATTCATTATACATTTATTATACATGATGCATGTACTGAGAGTCACCAATGACCAGAACCATGCTGATCTATGAGAAGACAAAGACAAAGAAGCCAGAATCCCTACCTAAAAGAAACTCACCATCAGATCCTCTTTGTCCATTGTATCAAAGATCTCATAGCCCATGGGGAACACTGAGGGGTAAGTAAAAAATTATAGAGAATGTAACAAAGTTTCTGAGAATGGTCAGTCCAGAATGTTTGGGGACCCTCCAGGAGAAATCTCCAGGCTGGGTAGATGTGCTTCTTCACAGGGAGATACACAGGTCAACTTCATGCTCCACACAGTCTCTGACTTCTTGTTTCTGAGATTGTGTCCACTCCTCATGCTCTCTTCGTGCCTTTCTTCTCTCCATAATTCTCAGAGCAAATGGCAGCTCATCAGTGAAGCCTCCTTGACTCCCTGGGCAGCCTTCCAAATTGTCATGGTACACTCTATGTTCTTTCTTAATTCCCCATACAAGTCTGTCTTTCCCTTCACCTAGGAGCAACCAGAAGGCAGAAAATTAGTGCCTTGTCAGTTGTTTCCATTTATTCAGCAAACATTCATTGCATGCCTACACCATGCCTGACACTATTCTAGGTGCTGTTATGTAGCAACGAAGTGAACAGCAGGTCTCTGATCCTAGGTTTACATTCTAGCAGAGGATGTGGAAGTGAAGATTAATTAAACAATAAACAACAACAACAGCAAAACTAGGAACTTATAAATTCTATTCAAAGAATTAAAAATGGCCCTGGCCAGTTTGGCTCAGCAGTTAGAGTGTCGGCCCACAGACCAAAGAGTCTCGTGTTTGATTCTGGTCAAGGGCATATAGCTTGCAATTTGGTCCCCGGCCCTGGTCAGGGTCGTGCGGGAGGCAACCAGTGGAAATATCTGTCTCACATCAATGTCTCTCTCTCTCTCTCTCTCTCTCTCTCTCTTTCTCTCTCTCACTCTCTCCCTCCCTCCCTCCCTCCCTCCTACTCTATCTGAAGATAAATGGAAAAAATATCCTCGGGTAAGGATTTAAAAAAAATTGAATGAAGCAATTCAGGGTGACTGGGCGGTTATTGGGGATGGGGTACCTCCAGGCAGAGTGTAATATTTAAAACTTGGCCTTTGAAACAAAACAGAATTGGACCCCAGACTAGGCTATACTTTATGATTTAACCTTGGGCAGACTATTCAATTTCTTTATGCTTCATATTTAAAATGGAGAGAAAAATGTCTTCCACATCCACAATGGATATTTTGAGAAATACACAAGACAGTCATGTTGGGATTAGAACAATAACGTACATATAATCAACGTTTAATGTATGAAAATTATTTTTAGGAATATATATTTTGTAAAAGTAAATGAGAAGACTGAGTTGTATTTCATCGGTTAAATAAAGCATAATGGAATCATATGGTCAGAGTTGGAAGGGACCACTAATCAAAGGGGTGGCTCATACCTTTGGAGGCAAGAGAGCTGGTTCTGGAAAATTAAAGCGATATAGAATTAAGAAACAATACAGCATCTCCAATATTTTTCAAATGGGTCCACTGGCATGATATCGGAACAAGAGAAAAGATTATTCTTTCATTTTAAAAGAGGTCTATGCTGATAAAGCACATACCCTTAAACCTCTTGTGAGCTTCTAGGCACAGGATGAGTGAGTCAATATTGTGGCGGCTTTGCAGGACCGAATTCTTTACTTTCCTGAATCCTTGAGGAGAAGTCAGTACAGACTATCGAAATATGACAGAGATTATCTCAGAGTCATATTAGACTCTCTGCTAATGTTTATCTTCAGATGCTACATCCCGTTTCCAAAGTCACACAGCAACAGCACCAATTACTGCTCCTCGATGATAGTAGACGTTTCACTTATATAATTCATCATCTGGAAACCAGTAACAAAAACCTTTTCATTGAATTAATTGATGTGGTTACATGAGCATCCATATCATATGAAGGAGGAAGGAGCATATGAAATAATGTCATTGGTTTTTACAGCCAACATATAAATATACAAATAACTATGGCCCTTTGACATCAACATCAGGAAGGTGAGACCTACCCCGTCATATTTAGGTCTCCTTCCAGCCTCACTCTGGACAAAAATATGCTTTACTGGTCCACCTATACCTTGATTAATATCTATCTATCTCCAGTAATGCTAAGTAAGTTATTTCAGCTTAGATTTTTTTTTTTTTTTTTTTTTACTTTTAACTTTCAATTCATTTACATTATTTCTCTTGCTTTGAGTAAGAAGCAAAAAATAAAAAAAATGCTTTCCTTCATTTTTCTAAACCAAATTTAATTCAGCATGGGGACCTAACTCAGAGTTAATGAGACGTCCAAAATCAGTTATTATGGGGGAGAGGGGACAGGAGCCAGTCCTGGTGTTCTATGCGTAGTGATTTCATTGCCATGGCTAAACCTGCCTGTCTTCCTCACCCATCAGAGGCACTCCCTCCACACGGGGCTTAGCCACAGAGATCTCCTAAATTAGTAGTTTATAGGACGCACATGGTCAACTCATTCTGCAGATGCATTTAAAAAAAATTTTTGTTCTTTATTGATTTTAGAGGGAGAGGAAGGGAGAGGGAGAGAGAGATAGAAACATTGATGAGAGAGAACATTGATTGGCCGCCTCCTGCATGCCCCCCACTGGGGATTTGGTGCACAACCTGGGCATGTGCCCTGACCTGGAATTGAACCAGAGACCTCTTGGTGCATGGGTTGACTTTCAACCACTGAGCCACACCGGCCGGGTTGCAGGTGTGTTTTACGGGAGCTCTATGCTCTTCTTCTTGGGGGGTATCTCCCCTTACTGGACTTCCTCCTCTTCTCAAGATCCTCACCACTATTTTCCTTCATCTCATGAACCCTCCGTCTCTGTTACAGCCCTTCTCTGCGACAACACAGCTTAATTCTTCCCTGTGGACCCAGGCCTTGAAAACAAAGGCCTTTTTATACGTCCAGCTATGGAAACAAAGCAGGGTAATGTCCCAAATTGTCAACATGTTACAGCAAATTATTAATAAATATAATACATAAATAACACTTGTTTAACTAGTAAAATTAGAAAATATAAGGAAACCAAAAATATAAAATAATCCCACCACCAAGAGATAAACACCATGGTGTTTGTGTATATCCTTTCAAATAATTTCTATGAATATATGTTGAAGTTTTTATTTATTATTTTTATTCATTTATTTATTTATTTTTGGTTAATCTTGCCCAAGGATAGTTTTCCATTGATTTTTAGAGAGAGTGGAAAGGAGAGAGGGAGGGAGAGAGCGAGAAACATCGATATAAGAGAGACACATCTATTGGTTGCCTCCCACACGACCCTGACTGGGGCCAGGGATCAAACCTGCAACCCAGGTACATGCCCTTGACCAGAACCAAACCCAAGACCCTTCTGGCCCATAGGCTGCTGCTCTAACCTCTGAGAAAAACTGTCTAGGGCTGTTGAGGTTTTCATAAGGTAATAAATTAATTTTTGATAAACTGAATCCTCACTAAAGAATAAGCTACAAAGTTGCAAAGTCATTTAAGCATAATTTTTCAAACTACACACATATACCGTGTGGTTCTTGTGTAAGTTCCAATCCCTCTCAGGAATCAGTGAGGCCTTCAAAGAGCTTAACTGAAGTTCTCTAAATTACCTATCTGCATCTTTCATTCTTCCATATGACTAATGTTCTATCATTTCCCATGCTACTGGCAAGGAGCCCTTCTAGTCTCGGAGCTGTTATCCAATCCCCTCCCTTGTCTTGTACGGTATGAGTACAAGCCACTCATTGACATTATGAAGGCATTCGATTTGGAAGCAGGGGCCAGTATAACTAGGGTCACATTTTCAAATAATAGCAATGACATTATGAAATCACTGCCTGGCTAGTGTGGCTCTGCGGTTGAGCATTGACCCATGCACCAAAAGGTCACCAGTTCGATTCCCAGTCAGGGCACATGCCCAGGTTGTGGGCCCAATCCCCAGTGGGGGGCATGGAGGAGGCAGCCAGTCGATGTTCTCTCTCACTGAAGTTTCTGTCTCTCTCTTCTTCTCCCTTCCTTTCTCTCTAAAATCAATAAAGAAAAAAATTGTAAAGAAATGTACTATTTTTTACTTTTATTTATTCAAAAATGTGTCACTTGATTATAGTCAAAAGAATTTGAACCAACTTTCAAACTTGAACACAATATAAAATTGTATAATTAAAAATAATGTGATGTCGTATTACTTGAAATAAAAGAATGCACAAATAGCTGCTACTCATCACCTGAGCTTCAGTGAGTGTTAAAGAACAAGATGTAGCAGAGTACATTCGAAGATCTAATTGGCTTTATTAAGCAATCCATGAATCAGGCAGCATCCCATGTAGGAACCAGAAGGGCGGTCCAAGGAGTTGTACAAAAGGGAAGGTTTCTATAGGGTAACGGGTGAGAGAAGAGAGCTATTAACAAAAGAAAAGAAAGAATTATTTTTAGATCAGGACATCTTTGGGGGGGAGAAAACTGCAAGGGTTTTTATCATGCAGATTGCCTCCTCTTTCACTGGGGATGGAGAGGGCCAATGTGACAGGTTACCTTTCTGGTGTTTGACCAGCAAATTCCAGACTGATTAATTAAAATTATGTTTCTGGGAGAGGTTGAAGCGACAATTAGGTCAGGTATTAAATCTAGGCTTGGTATCATGGGCTTTAGCACAATGATGCCATTTGGGCCTATGATTTTCTCTGTAATATTAGCTACTATAAAAGAGCATTGAGTTTTATGGATGAACTAGCCCAGTATTCTTCTAACAGGCTTTAATATATGTTGCTTCAAGGAGTCTCATACAAGATGACAGATGAAGAGAAAACGCTATGGCCACTAAGGAACACTCCTCCTCACTACTTACTTGAAAAACAAAATTCTTAGCTAGAAGTGACTTCTTCTGTTCATATTTATAACCTCTGCAAACATGGCATTTCAAGTAAGACTCCCAGAGTGAGAAATGGCATCATGAGAGCTGGGGAGAGAAGAAACAGGGCAAGAAAGAGTGAGAGATCAAAGGTCCTAGGAAGGTGGGACCCATGAAGGTAGCAAACAATTGGATTGGGAGGAGCGGGGCTATTACGGGGAAAGAAATTTAAGAGATGATTTATTCAAAGAGTCCTTCGCGAAGAAACATTCAAGCAGGATTGCAGGAATATGGAATGGCAGCGAGAAAACAGAGAGCAGAAAGGTGGCGTCCTGGGAAGGCCCCTTGCCCTGAAGTCTCAGAAGGCCAATCTGCTACATGTACCAGCTTGGTAGGGGAAGAGCTAGCTTGGCAAGCTGGGCAGAATGAGGCCAAGGCACAAGTCCAGAAATGATTCTTTCAGGCCTCCGGGTGAGAAGGAGAATGTATTTAAAATAAAAGTTTTGTCATGTGCATATTTTCTTTGTCCCAATTCTTGACCTCAAGATATGCAGATGAGATTGTTTATATTCTGCAGGACAAGCTGCAGGATGGGAACAGCTAGCCCATCCTCTCCACGCAGAGGCCAGCCCCCCTCTCGGCTGTGGAGGCAAGGGGCAATCACTAATGCAGGCTGCTGGGTAGCATCTGATCGGGCTGCCCTTGGAAAACAAAGTCCTGGGGTCTCAAAGCAGTCCTGAGCAGCATTAGAAAAGACACACTAAAAAGGAAACACACTAGCCCCTGCTTACGGAAGACAAATCCATGTGTGGTCTGCTGTGGTCTGCCTGGGGAGATCCAGGTCAGAACCGCCAAGCGGAGACAGCCATTGGAAAGTACTGTTTAGGTTTGAAAAGATGAGTAGAAAGAGAAAAGTGACTACTCTATAAGTGGAGGTTAAGGAAGAAATGGGAATGGAAGTCCCAGTGTTCCACCTCTCAGCCTTTCCAAAGGCATGTAGCTCAGTTCCTCACAGGATGGCAGGAGCCGAGCAGGGACTGCTAATCAACTCACAGACCCAAGTCTTGTAAATAGCCAGTGACGTTGCCGACGTCCCCCCAGAGGGTTGGGACTCACTGCACCAGCATCCCCATAATAACATTATATTTCTCTTTTAAATAAGATGTACATGAATGTTCACGTGAGCCCAATTACAGTAATGCATGAGTTATATAAAATTAACTCTCCTGCTTGATTACGGTCATGCAGGGACTAAGAAGAAAGGGCTTTTACTTTGTAAACTGTATACGCTTTAACATTTAGCCTCTCTATGTAATGCAACTGGCCCAGTCGCACCTTTTCTTCCCTTCTGTCAGGATTACCTGTAAACTGAGTCTCCAGAGTCTTTCTCTCGTTAGAGCAAAGGGATCCAATTTTTCTGAACTGCGAATGTATACAGTGGAGTGCTTTGTAGCAAGGATCTTGAGTTCAGAAGTTCTGCATACAACGTGTAGTTTAACTGTCTGGGTAAAGAATCTGCAAAGGGCAAGAGAATGAGTCTCTAGTCTTCCAGGAGCAGGGAGGAAAATGCTTTCTTCAAAGGGCGATCCAAAGCTGCTTTAACAACAAAATGATTAAAGGCTGCCTCTTCTCTCATCTTACATCTGTCACTTTTCTGCATTTCTTTTTGCCACGAACATGAACACAATTTTTCTCTGAATAAGACTTCAGATTGCACATTAACAGGGAATTAAAAGTGAACTTCACTGCAACCCACACCCAAAGCGTGTGTATTTTTTTCCCCAGCATCTGCCAGACCTGGTGCCAGAAAACCAGAGTGGAAGGAAAGTCATTGAGCTGGCACAATAAGCAAATAATTGAAGGCAACAGGGATTGAAGCTTCATCCTTATCAGTTCAGTGGGGACATGAAAATGCTTCTCTGAAAAGCTGCACAAAATTACCTCACGGGGACTGAATGCTCACCGCACTGGCTCACCACAAAAGATGGAAATTTCGTTTTGCCACATTGTCAGCCCCTGTTCACCAAGTACACGGGAGAGCCGGAGGCCATAAGGAAAGGCTTGGAGGGGAGAGAGACAGGATAACCTGTGAGTGCCTAGGAACATTCATGGCACAGCAAGATCGTGTACTGGGAGCAGATTGCATTTGCAAGGGAAGGAATTTTAATTTGTAAGGAATTTCAACTTGTAAATTGAAATTAGGCAAATTGGATCTTATTTTCAGAACATAGAAAAATACATTCGTAACCCAGGGCCTGAGTTAATATTTTTAGCAGCACCTTTAAACAGGATGCTTAAGGTTCTAGATATCTATATCACACCACGAGCTTCTCTGAAAAGGTCATTAGGCAAACATTGCATTTAATATTTGGAAGCCCATGGCAGACGATACAAAATTATTTTACTTCATAATCTCTGCCTGTTTGCTCACCAGCAATACAGAGAGTGAAAAGACATTCTTTGAGTCTTTGCATCCACGAGGTCTTTGTGGGGGAGATTTTCAAAGACATCTTGGGAAAGGCTGGAGATAATGTGCAGTCACCTGATAGTTTGGGGGAAACTGATCCAGCCATCTGCATTTTGCTTCTTACTTCTCATCACTGAAAATTTTTCCGTCAGGATCTGAGGCATTCGAGAGATTCCATTGTTGATTTTTTGTACCTTCTTTGAAATCAAGGTCTTTCTGTTCTCTTGAGTTACCATCTCCCTGGTACTAGCTGCGTCACATTGTGCCCGATGCTAGGTGTCAACCTTGAATTTTCTACCCTTTGATCATTTATTAAGTTGTTTCATAGTATCAAAAAGCCTCAAAAGGTATAACTTGAAGAATGACCACACTCAAAGGAACACTGTGCTGGATTTGATCATGAATACAGAAAACCAAAACGCCTTATATTAAGACAAAGGCTTTTTTTTTGACCTGAAGTTAATAGAATAAAACTGTCCTTGAAGGACTGACTTTTTACCCTGGCCGGTTTGGCTCAGCTGTTAAAACATCAGACAGTAGACCGAAGAGTCATGGGTCTGATTCCGGTCAAGGGCACTACCTGGGTTGTGGTTCGGTCCCCCACCCTGGTTGGGGTCATGTGGGAGGCAACCAATCAATGTGTGTCTCTCACATCAATGTTTCTCTCTCTCTCTCTCTCTCTCTCTCCCTCCCACTCTCTCTGAAAATCAACAGAAAAATATCCTCGGGTGAGGATTTAAAAAAAAAAGGACTGACTTTTTCTTTCTAGCTACATCTGAGGATTTTAGGAATTGATATTATGGTTTTTTGATTGATTGTGATATGTATGATATACATGAAATGACAATTTATAACTAAGAATAAAAACATGATTGACACATACTGATTTCAAACTCATCTTTTATAGGAGAGGTATTGTTTTGGGCACTTTATGAATACTACTTGACTTATTTTTTACAACGAGCTTCTGAGACACATTATGATAAGTTTTGTGGGGTTTTCTGATGAATTAACTGTAAGGTAACTTGTAAAGCTGTAAATAACTTGGTCAAGGTCACAGAGCTATGATAAGCCACAGTCAAAATTTGAACCCAGATCAAACCAAAATCCATTCTGCTCCATTGTGTCATGCAGTTTCCATTACTTTTTGTTTTATATTAGTATGTCAGAAATCATACTTCTTTCAAGCTTACCTGTTGGCCAGCCAAATACTTGTTCCAATAATGTTGTCATTGCTTTAATTACTTTGAAATTTTGCTATGGAACTTATCCTCAGAGGCAACATATGAACCACATCAGAACACCTGTTCCAGCATATTATAAAAATGCTGCCTTAGAGGTCTCCTTTTCCCCTCCTCATTCTCCCAATTTTAATGGACTCAGCTGTCCACATAGCTCTTTCTACCTAAAGTACAGGGTGGAGCGAAAGTAAGTTTACAGTTGTTCATATGGAAAATAATACGCTCATTAGTAAACAATAATATAAGAATACATTCTGTATTTTGTGTACTCACAACTGTAAACCTATTTTTGCCGTATCCTGTATAGGCGTCGGGAGAAAGAGTTGAACGAGATTATTGGATTGTTATAGGTGATAACATATCAGATTTTATCTTGATCATGTATATGTTTACTTGTTTTCCTGTCTCTTTGTCATCTCTGGCCCCTCTACCCCAGTGAATGTTAAGCTTCACGAGATTAAGAAGCCTGTCCTGTTTATGTGACCTCAGTGCTTAGAACAATTCTTAGAACATTGTAGGTGTTTAATTAATACTTGTCGAATGAATGAATGAATGAATGAATGAATGAATGAATGTAAAGTCATCCTTGAGCTTCTGCCAACCTACCTGAAATAACCAGCTATGTAAGTCAGAAAACTAAGCCATTGTGGCATATATCAGCAAAGGTTGAATAAGACGTGGTTTGAAAGTCGCTAGTCACTGAAAGAGACCCTCAAAGTCTAAGATGACAGTGCAGAGGCTGCTGAAAGGGTCTTGGAGTCTTTTTTTTTTCTTTTCCCTTTCTCTCTTTCAACCCTCCATAAGCTATACTAGCTTCCAGGCAGCACCCTGGTGGGGCAAAGGGTATTATGGAGCTGGTATGCTATAAATTATAGTCATTACAATATGTCAGCCCCACCCCCCTCCAGCTGAGATCTTTAACTTGTTGCTATGAGAGCTTTCAAGGGCATCCACTTTCAGAAAGATCTGGGAGCATTAAATGCCCTTTGCGGCCCACCAGGCTTTTGGACTTAAGTGCATCGGACACCTAGTGGGTGCATTTTATCTCTCAATCAATTTAATTAGAAATCGTCAGGTTAAAACTGATTTGTTGCTTCCGAAAGGCACAAAAACTCTAAGCTTCATTTGTAAAAGCTATTCTCTTCCCCTTGTCTCTCATTCTGTCCTTTTAATCCCTAGTGCAAAACAGCACAAAGGGGGCAACGCATTGTGGCCACCTTGACGGCCAGAGAAAGCTGTATTGTTAAACTCATCTAGAAAAATGAGTGAAGGCTTAGTCATTTTTGGAATCTTCGGATGGCATATTTATATGCTTTGACTAGTCAGGGTGGAAACCTACCTTTGTTTTATTTCTCATTAATATCACTGATTACTAACCTTTTCTCAAAGATGAGAAATATTTTAAGTGGCTCTGCACGACAGATCAGAATGGCCAATACATGAACTGATCTATAAAACTCAAATACTGATCTAGGCAAAAATAAAGGACCAAGGGGCACCTAGTCTGATTTCATTTGTGCAGGACACAGGTCCTGATTTTATCATTAGCCGTTCATGGGCTGGGATGCAAGTAAAAAAGAAAAATGTTAGCTACTGAAGAACAGTACTTCCAAAGCTACCGAGATAGAAACTATAAAACGAACCCTGCTTTCCATGAGGTCAGCCATAAATGAAAGAGATGTATTCAGAATAAATTATCACCAGCAAAGGCAAACAGAAAGCTTGCATTTCACCTGCCAAGCCTTGTCATATGGAAGAGTTGAGAGTGAGGAAAGACCATTTTAAATGACCTAATTCTAAGGATCTCTACTGCAATCCCTGCCTGTTTTAAATTTTCAAATAAAAAGAACCTGCATAGTTAATGGTTAATAAAAATGATTAGTAGGTAGAGAGTACAGCACTGAATCTGTCAGACCCAAAATGTGTTAGAGAGAAAAATCTATAATATACTGCAGGAGATTGAACTGTTCTTAATTGCATACATTACTACCATGTGTTTGCACATTTATTATTTAAATTTGATTACTCTATTCTTCTTTGGTATAAGAAAAGTAAACTAGAGGTCCAGTGAGATTTAATTGTGTTGTATTTGTTACCTGAATTGAGTCCATTCAAATCTGCCCTGGGTCCAATGAACTATTCCAAGAAGAAGCTATGGGAGACAGAACTATATCAGGAACTACAAATTCAGTGCAAGGACAGCCTTAGATAACTATAAAGGGATTTACCAATCGCAAGGACCTCCACATTGAGTATGTGGACCCAGGCAAGATGTTAGCAATGCACTTTTAATCTCCGAGTCGAGACTTGCTCTAAAAACAAATTACAAGGAGATTTATGAAGCCAAGCTACCTATGAATAATGCACACCAATTCTTTTTTAAAAACAAATATCTCTATAATTTTCCAGTTGAATAACAATGAAACTCTCAGACTACATAATTTCTAATTGATTGTAAAAATGTATGGTTTAGCATTTTCTTGTTTCCATTCTTGAGATTTGAGTTTGGGGCAACCTAGGGGAAGGGGTGATGAGGACCCAAGTCTGAGAGCGCAAATATGAGCTTTGAGAAGGTGATTGTTTTGCACAGATTTTGAAATGTCTTGTCTGGGCACTGTGATGGCCACAGCTATTGTGGCCCAGGACCATACCACATTGGCACTTTGGCAGCAGGCTGTTTTGGCATGAAGGTGAATCCTGGGTGAAGCACAATCTGCCTTGTTTTGTGCTGTATTTCAGAATCAGCTGCATGTCCTACTCACTTTTTATGGTGCGATATAGTCTAGGACACAAAGAAATCTGAGGACATGTATAATAATAGAAGCTTGCCAAGGGATGAGGTGGGGGGGCAAGGCGTATTGCTTAAGATTCCGGATCGTGTTTACATTTCCTGGGGAAAACGCCCACTCCTTGTGAGTTACTCGAGATATACAGACATCAATCAAATTCTTCCAAGTTTGACTTTGAGTCTCTGAAGCCCTCAACAGTACATACTTGTTGAAACCAAGACTTCCTGCTGCCCTATTTCTCATTAAAGGCGCTACCATCAGCAGGATTAGATTTGCTGACCATCCTGATGAATACTTGAAAGAGAAGACAAGAAACAGAGAACTCTCTCTAAGGAATCTCTATTACTGAAAGCTTTTGTAGTGCTTTGAAAGTCTTCTTCAGGAGGAGATTAGAAACTTTTCCCCCTGAGTTACGGATGTCTTAATTTTATAAAATGCTGCTCAGATGTTAAAACTTATATTGAAAAGATGTCTTTTCTTCTCTATTCATTCAGAATTGAAATGGAACCATTTAGTTCAACCATCTTGGCTGTAAAATACAGAAAAATACAGAAAAATACAGCAGTGTAGTAAGACAACTACCGGCAACATTACGATTGTCTGTGTGTCTGTGTGTGTGTTTGACAAATCAGGCCTTATAGCTGTTCAAATGCTTGGTCCATCCAAAAGTACTATAAATACCTTTGGAAGGTAACTTCCAAAAGTGAATACTCTCAAATTTGAAAAATTGTCCAGATCTTTGAAAAATTAAAACAACAAATGAAGTTCAGAATGAGAGTTCAATGGGAGTAAGAAATAATTCATGTAGTACAAAAAATTCAAAAAGGTTACATCAGATTTTAACTATTCTAGCATTATTAATTTAATTTCTAGTCATTATGATAATACCGAGCATTTAGAATGCATTTAGTGTTTATGTAGATGGAATCGCTCCCTCTAAAAATTACAATTTTGAATTAATATGCTATGAAAAATGTCACTGGAAAATGCTATTATTATTCTGCCAGCAGAATAACTGTTCCCTGTTTCTTTTTATAAATGAAATCTCAGCGTTTATTTTTTATCTTCCTTAGATTTTGAAAACTGTAATGTTTCTGTTTAAGAATTCTCCTTATGCTACATTAGTGCCATGTTCTTTGACAGCATAAAAATATGCAAATATAGCCTTTTTAATGGTGATTTTCATTTTGTTACTGTCATTTAACCAAAAAAACAACTAACTGATGATGTTTCAAGTTATCACTTACAACAGTGAAGTTACTGAATTGATATTTATATTCAGAGTAGATGACACAGAAACAAATATGTTTGAAATGCCATCTGCACCATGTTGATTTCTTCTTTAAAGGCACAATAGAGTTGTTGAAGTTCAGCCTTAGAGGGACTATCAGACTTGGGGGCAAAGATGGCACATTATTACCCAAGAAAAATGGGTAAATGAGGTTTGCTGAATTTGAAGATGGGCTGTGGGGAAAAGAGGGAGGAGAGGGACGTGGGACTGTGAAATCTGTGGCTTTGCAGGAATCTTTCCATTTTGGCAACATGCACTCTCTGCTTTTTGGCCCTCCGTCTCCCAGACTGCCCACTTGGCTCCTTGCCTCACTGCCTACCTCTCCTTGCAGCCTCTGCTCGGTATTACACAGCTTCTCCATCTGTTGCTGGTTGCTAACCTGCTGCTTAGGAAACCCCAGAATACTCTGCGCTGAATTACGTGGGAGTGGCACCTTTCACAGCTATTTGAACTGAGAGAGGCAGGCAGCTGGGTGGGAGGAAAGTTGGATGGAAGAGCTTTGCTGGAGCAACATGCAGTGCCTAGCAAGACTGACGCTCAAAGGTGGAGCTGAAGGCACATCTTGGCAGTTGCTAGAAGGTGTTATGTGGGAAGCTTTCTGTCATTTCAAAATGATTAGGAAATGAAGAGAGGAACTCCTCTAATGGGCCAGTGGATAGAGTATCGTAGTGAATGAGATTTTTCTCCTACCTTGACCTAGGTAAATGATGCTAAGCAATTCAATAAACTCCACTCTGCCTAAATGTTTATGTCTTCATGGGTAGAAAAATGAAGCTTCTTTGAAGTCTCTCTACCTTCCCCACACATACACTCTCACCGAGGGTTATCTCCATTCACATATCCCATTAAAAGACAATAATAAGTATAACAATAGTTAACATTAACTGGGCACTTACTCTGACATAATTGGTGTTAAGTGCCTTACATGCTACGTTGAATAATTTTTTATTTGCCCCTCAGAGCCTCTCTGAATGTGTCTTCACTTGTTCTGTGCCCTGTGAGGCTGACCACTCTGGACTACATCTTTAGGCTCCCTTGTTCTTTGACTTCTGGATGGTTTCAGCTTACATATGTAAGTCACTGGAAGCAGATGGGTGGGAGGGAGAAAAATGAAGCTAGAGAATTTTTCCCTCTGTGCCCTGTCACAGAAGGTTGGCTGTGTCCCCATATGGCAAACCCTAGGCAGCAGCCATGCCCCACACCTGCAGATTCCCCGCCTTGTCCCTTCAGGCCTAGAGGTGGCAGCTATTCTGTCTCACCATCCTCGTTCTTTGCCTTAACCCTGCCCACACCTCTGTGAACATCCCCTTTATTAAACTCTTCTCCATCTCCTGACTCAAGTGGGTTATCTATTCCCTACTGGGACTCTGACGGAGGCACATGCATAACATCCTCTCAAAAACATTGCAAGGTAAGTAGCCTTTGACGGGTAAGGAAACTGTGACTTCAACTGGTTTAGAACTTGCCCCAGTTCGTGTCTCTAATAAACGCAATGACCAAAATGCAAACCCATTTTCCTAACTCTGAACCAGTGCCCAATATTGCCAAGATGATCAATACTTTCTAATATCTTATTATTGCATAAAATAGTACTTATTTGTATTAGTCTGTCTCTTGCCCTTATCATTGCAAAATCCCAAAATCTTGCTTAGACTATTGCAATCCCATTATATTAAGGATGATTTACTTGGTTTTACTTAACAAAACAGTTCAAGTTAGCATAAGAAAACAGAATAATTAATCTCAGGTTGTGGTGGGAAGCCTCAAATATCCCTCATGATCCTACCTCCTGGTATTTATGCCCTTGTCTAATCCCCTCCCCTTGAATGTTCACTAGATTTATTGACTTCTAATGACTAGACTATGGCAGAAGTAATGAGATGTCACTTCCAAGATTAGGTGTTTTTTTTTTTTAATGTCTTTAATTTGAATACTTGGTCTTTTTCATCCATTCTTGAGAATCTTAAGGACGAGTTGTCTGAATTGGTCCTGAATTCTATGAATGTCACAGGAAAATTAGATGTGAAAAGAAAGCAGCATCACTCCGTAGCACACCCATATCACTGCTAGTCTGCTGTTCACCCACTGGTATGAGGCAGGGGCCAGGCCTGCCTCTGCTTCACCTTCCCCGGATCTTCCCCTTCAGATTCTCTGAATCACCGGTCAAGTATCTGTGCTTTGTTCACAGACTTACAGAGACTGCGTAAGCAGATTCTGCCATTGCAAGACGTCAAATACCTTGAATTTCATAAATTCAAGAAAGGGCTTAACAAAAAGTCGAGGAAAGTCAGGAGCCTATATAGTCAGAGGCAGAAGTTTGTTGAACCTCTTTCTCCAGCTCCACCCTAACCCAACTGTAGTCCCCCACTTCCCTTCTCAGGTTTCCCAACCCCAAATTCCATATTCTTGAGAGATAATCTAACTTTTCCAGCTTCGGTCAGCTATCCTCCCCTGAACCAATAAGCTGCGGACTAGTAATATTATACGGTAAAAAAAAATAGAGATATAGATCCCAGAAGAGAAGAGCGAGCCCAGCGGACCACTACATGTTCCCAAAGGTCTCCCTGCCTGCAGTCGTTCTCCTCTGATTATCCTACCCATTGGAGTCACAAGGCCATACCACGTACTCAGGGCTCATCTCAGCGTGGTCTAAAACTAGCATTTGAAGTTTAGATCATTTAGCAGTCTGGTTCATAATCCATGTCTAATGTGCACAAACCACTTTGAAATTTCACGAAGCTATATTTGTCCACATAATTATAAAAGTTCAAATTTGGCCTTTTGTTATGATTACTTATGGACTTCAACTTGCATTAAGCTGTTAAATGGGTCACACAGTCTTCGTGTTACTGTGATTCAGTGATACTCACTGTCACCACACTTTGGTCACGGCACCACCACAAGTAGAAAGACTACCTGGAAACGCCTTCTGATATTATAAACATTAAAAATATAATTTTCCTTTTTAATTATTCTTCCATCTTTTTACCTTCAGTAATGTTTGTTTACCTAGTGAATGACTGCCTGCTAAGAAAGAACCTATAACACCCTGATCATGTTCCTGCCAAATAAGGGCAGTGCAGTTGGAGTCGTACGGACGTCTTAAACATACATCTGCAGGCACGGAATGGCTTTTGTTTAACACATATCATTAGGTATACAAATGGGAACACTGTACATTTGCTTAAATGTGTACAATCTGCTTGTGAAGTTGTGCTAAAAGAATGTGTACTTAATGGTACTGTCCTTTGCTTCACACTGTCTAATATCTCATAGGTATTTTAAATTATAAAAATAAGGAAATCCAGCAACTAGGGTAATGGATCTCAGTGTTTCTGGTGCATGAGAATCATCTGAAGAAGTTGTTTTGATAAAAAATCCTGAGCTCCAAACCCCCAAAATTCAGATCCAGTTAATCCACCATGGACCTGGGAATTTAAATAATTAAGAACACCCACAGGTAGGTCTGATGAAAGGCATCTGTCTGTCCACACCTTGAAAATTTTGTTTAAAAATTGCAGTAATCCCAGAATTTAAACCAGTCATTTTTTGGCTGAATAAACACAAAATACCTCCTAATTCTCGTAAAGCAAATCATATCACCAAGCCACCCCACAGCCCAGAAGGAATTACTTTTGACCTGGAAGCTTGCAGTGAGTGAAAAAGTGAGTCAGCCACAAGGTCAAACAAGCAAAGAAAACTGCAGGCAGGAGAAAAGGTCAGCATGAGCACGAGCACCCCTCAGCCGGGGTTTCGGAGCATTTTGATAATAAGGCCTGTGAAGCTCAGTGGTAGCTGAGGAAAAGTGTTCTAAATGCTAGTCAAATGAGGGGGGAAAAAACCATTTTGTTTTAAGAAACAGCTTCTGTTTAGAATGTTTGGAAAATGAGCCAGTAATAGCATCCTTTTATTGGCACCAACTCTATGGATTTGGTTGCTTTTAAAATGATGTTATCAAACAACTTCCCTGAAGACCTGCAGCCCTGCTGCCTTTGCTTTGTGTCAGGCACAATTTAACCTTCATTATGTTCTCAGCAGAGGTGTTTATAGGAGACACTGTGATCTCCATGCATTGCTTCCTCTTTTTGTTCTTCCACAGCCTCAAATACCAGGCTTCTTTAAAAAGCCCGTGGTTAGCACAACTGACCTATCTGTTCTACCCAAGCTCACCCTGAGGGTGATGGGCTTTCCATGGCTGTGTCGGTTTCAAGGATGATGGAGTGGACAAATAACACTAAAAGGGATCTGGTTGCATGGAATGACAGATGTGTATTGAACTGACCAGGGTGTCTGGCCAAGGGTAAAGGGAAACGCAAGGATTCAGGTGGGGGGCAAAAGACAAGACAGAGATGTGGTCAGGTACAGGGCCAGAGGCCAAGAGCTCTGCAATGGGTAAAAAGGCCATTGGAAAAAAAAGAGTGAATTCTCATTCTATCGGAGACAAAAAGGTGCACAAGGAGTCATATAGCCAGAAAGCCAATGTCAATTACCAGAGGAGTTGAAAGACAGCACAACAAAAACAAAAACTCCTCGCACTAGTCAGCTGCTAAAACCAAGGAGTCAGGACAAGAGAGTCTTGTAGTCTTTCTGCTGAACTTGGCAATGTTCCCCTAAGTGCAACCTCTGTGCCATCCAGAGCACTGGTTAAAAAGGCAGGCATTTCCCTCTGCCAAAGTGCACTAGAGGAGACTCTGATGATGTGGCTAGACTCCCACAGTGGGTTCTGTGTTCATTCACTAACGCTGGAGACCCGCAGTGCAAGTGGCTTGAGCAATGGGCTTCCTTCTATTCTCCTCCAACCCTCCTGTCTCATTGAATACAATTAGACGTCAGCGTCATTACCACAGAACTGTCATCCAGCTCCTTTGAAAATGAATCTAGTAAAGTAGAAGTTCTCAAGGGAATACGGGCTGTTCACTGAAAAATATAGACCAAAAGTTACAGGGTCAAAACATTACAGGTCAGTAGTGTCATAATGTCTAGAAAGATGCATTTCCTGAGACTATCATTTTCTTACCAGAGTGGCAAGGCATTGCCTTACTGGTCTCTTGGACTAATGTAGAAACTTTCCCCTAATGAGCTCTAAGGTGTTCCGTAGAATACTTGTAAAAATAAGATTTGAGAAAGTAAACACAGACTCTCCCAAAGTGGGTATTAACCATTAGTGAAGGGAGAAATAGAGTTCAGTTCTCCCGACCCTCAGCGGATTATTGCTGTATCCATTCGACATCAAGTGTGAGGAATTACATCATACAGTCAGTGAAAACCCCCTCCCCACATTGCCTTCTGTAATTTGAATGGAAAATGAGGCCTGCAGCAGTACAAAACAATCTTCACTGTTTATACATAGCTCATCTACGAGGGGAAAGCAACGAATGAGCACACACATGCAATAAACAACGTGGAAGAGGAAGAGAATTAGCAACCGCAGTTTCCCTGCAAATTGTTTTGTAAGGTGATAATAAAATTCCCAAATCACTTGTTCTGAGTCCCCAACTTATGTACACACAGCATCATCCCAGTAGGAATAGCAGCCAAGTCACACTGCTATAACTGAAGGCAAGAACAATTACTGGAAAACACCATTAACCCCTACTTTCCTGCCTTTTACACACGTGTGGCTTTTGAGTCTTGTCCCAGAGTAAACAAAACTGTACTTGTACATTCTGCCCATGAAGAATTTTATACTGGCTCAAATTCGTGGAGGACTGTGAGTACTTTCATTTTAAAGTAACCTGGCAAGTCTTACCATTCCATCGCTCTTCAAGGAGTTCCCATTAAGTCTAAAATGCTTCAGAGATTAAAAGGGTATATTAATGTTATTAGAGACTTGAGATAAAATGCCATGCCTTGCAGGGTATCTTAGCACTTAATGAAAACATTTTCATCACATTCTGAGTCTATTATGCCAGATCTTCATTTCATAAGTTGTAAGATAATCTTATTTTAATTAGAGGAGAGATACCAAGTATATCAGAGTAATACAGCTAGTTATATTCATTAACTTTCTTCTTGTCAGGTAAATGGCTCCTTTAGAGTTTGTTACACTGATATGCTGCCACGAATGTCAGTAAAAAAAAGAACTAGATACATGTATATAAATTCTGAATGGTTTATAGAGCACCACTGTTTTCTAACAAGGACCCTATACAAGCCTGCACTATCCAACATGGTAGCCACCGTCACATGTGGCTTTTGAGAACTTGGAATATGGTTAGCTCAAATTGAAATGTGCTGTGAGAATCAAGTACACATAGGAGTTCAAAAATTTAGAAAATATATAAAATATCTCAACAATGAATACATTGATTATATGTTGAAATAAATATATTTTGATTATTTGGACTAAATAAAATAGATTATCAGAATTAATTTCATCTATTGCATTTTACTTTTCAAAATATGATTACCAGAAAACTTTAAGTTCTGTATGTAACTCACATTACACTTCTACTGGACACTGTTGCTCTGTATCACCTAAACAACGTGTGAGGTCAAATTTTAATTATCTATAGTGTATTATCCATGTTGTTAAACAGTAAACATAAATGATAAATGTCAAATTGGTTCCACCTGAATTCTGAACACATCCCTAACTACCTGTCTCCACTGTCCAGTCAGTTAAATGAAAGAATGGAAAAGCTAGTCTTCGTGGCAGGCTGAGGAAATGCTACCAGGTAGGTCTGTGGCTGCAGAAGGAAAGTGAACAGTACTTCCCAGAATCAGACGTGGAGGCACGTGATTCTCAGGAGCGGACTGTGACGTGAAGCCCAAGCACCTTGTGGAAAACCACGCTTTCACAGCCAGCACGTTTGTGACCCAGACACTCAAGTGGGAGAGGGAGCGCCTCAAATTCCATCTCGTGGCTTTGCAACTCTTGCCAGGCAAGGGGATAGAAAGGTACATGTTTGGATAGGAAACGTTTTTAAAATAGACAAATATCCTAGAGACTGTGCTCAAACACCTTGTTGGAAGGCCAGGAAAAATATGGGCACCAATCAAAACAGACAGCATTTAATCAGAAGCCACTCCTGCCAAGCTGGTAACATATGAGGGCCATACAAATATTTTAAATGTAAAACTTGCTGCTCTCAAAGAAAAGGAATGTAGAGTAGGTCAGAGGCAAACTAAAAACAAATGGCCCGTGAAGAAATCAGAAGAGCACCTCACAAGGGACTCCAAAGCAAAAACGCAAACCCCTTTTACTACAACAAAGTCTGGAAGCCAGCTAGAAAGTGTGAAGGTCACTCAGGGATGAAAAAGCGTTGGGAGAGAGAATCAATTAGTTATTTGCTTTTGTCTTTACTGTCGAAGGCTTTAGAAAGAGTCTCGCCTCCACCTTGTTTTAAAGCAGACAAGTCAGAGGTATTGGAACAAACAGTGGGAAACACGAGATTTTCCTGGACCGAGGTGACAAGCTAAATGTAAATAAATCGCCAGGACCAGACAGCATCCGCCGAAGACTTCCGGAATAACTCAGGGGTGAAATATGGAACTGTTGGACAGAATGTACAACCTGTTGTTATTAAGTGCGGGGTTAAGACGAGAGTGGCAGCTTGCCAGCATGACTCACACTCATAAGAAAAACTCCAGAGAAGATTCTGGAAACAAAATTCTCTCAGTCTTAGTTCTGCACTTGATAAGGTAATGGCATCTACATAAACACTAAAAATGCAATACCTAGGGGACTATGGTTTATATGAGGTGGAGTCTTGGCTAATAATCAATGAGGGGCATTTTTCAGATGATTTGGGAAACTTAAACCAGACACTAAGAAATTCTCAAAATTGTGTGTGTGTGTGTGTTTTGAGGGTTTATTGTTAGAAATATGAAACTTTATGATAAAATTATATAATATTTGGGGATTTCATGAAAGTACCCAAGAAGAAAAAAGTTAAGAAAAAGGGTAGATATAACAAGAAGAAAAGCAGACTGTTGATAAGATGGGTACCCAGTGGTTTATTATTTTCTTTCTACTTTTGTGTGTTTGAAAATCTCCATAATAAAGGTAAAAATTGGTCAAGGAAACAAAAGAGAAATATATGAGCAAGAGTCCAAAGGAAAACCAATGAGTACTATTTATTTAGATTTTTTAAAACACTTTGAAATTTTCCACACTAACATTTTACACACACACACACACACACACACACACACAGTGGGTTTTTTTAGTTACAATGAAAGTGTTTCTCACAACAGTCAGGGAATTGTCCTAGAGACAAAGGCAAAAGGGGAAAGAAAAATGGGAATTTCTCTGGATGATAAAGTGCTAACAGTGATATCCCTGATGAGCCAGTTTTATATAGAATCTTAAAAAAAAAAAAAGACCAAATGGAGAAGTCATGTTAGTATGTGCTATGAAACTCATGTCAGTAGTAAACTGTACAAGCTTACAAGAGGAAAAATGCCCCCAAACCTTTCCAAGGCTGCCTAAGAAGAAAACTGATAGATGGTCTTTAATGTGTATTAAAAGATTAACTTTAGAAAAAAGTAATATAAAAATATATGCATAAGCTATAAGATCTTGTTCATTACTGAACTAGGAAATGTTTAGAAAGAACTATGAACCATTCCTCCTATAATCAGCTTATTCTAACTCTATGGCTGAAGAGAAAGACTATGTTGAAGACTCCTGGAAACGTGTTTCAGATATAAAACATTTTCAAGACTAGATGTGTCTAAGGCAGCAAGGTGTCTGCTTTTTCTGGTCACCACATCTCAATGACAGTACAACTAATTTGAATGAAGCCTGAAGAACATCATCTAGAATCAGTAAAGGAGTTGAGTAGACTATCAAAATAGACTCAAACAGTTAAAACGTTTTGGCTTAGAATTACAAAGCTTGAATGATATTGTATTATCAATATTTATGGGGAAATAAAAACATATAAAGTAGACTGATTATGGCTTCATTCACCAATTTGTAGAATTAAGGGCTACTCCTTGAAATGTTAAAGCTTTAGTTCTTAGACAAAACAATTAGTAAGATACTATGCTGTGAGAACAAACTTAAAAAAGATGTTACACACCCCCTCAATAAAGGGTTAAAACTAGAAATATAAAGGGACTGAAGGAAACTTTAGAAAAATGTATGTCCAATTTACTGAGATGAGCATCACTGATGGATATGTATAGAGCAAATTTACGTTAAAAAAAAAAAGAAGAAGAAACTAAGAAGGGTGAAAAAAATGTACTATCATATGTTTCAGGACTTCTCTCAGAAACAGTACTGGGTTACATGAAAAATTATAGAAGTTTTGTTGGATTAACTTCATCTTTGATTTATTGGTGTCACTTTTTACTACAATTAAAAATTAACTATAATGATAGAAATATTTCAGTATTCAATATCATAAACCATAAATGTACTAATTATGAAGATATATTAGAGTACAACTTATGTGACCAAAAAGTGCTCATTGAAAGTCCCAAATTTTATGAATTGTTATATTATTTTCACATAGAATTTATTCACCAATGATTAGAAAATTATTATTGTAAATTATTTTCTTTAGTTTTTCCTTAAAAGCTGTAAGAATTTCATAAACATTACTTGATGAAGTTCTTTACTCATCCTCAAAGGCAGATAATATTTTTATAAGGGATTATTATTTCAATGTGTTACTTACTCATTTCATGTCTTTTAAATCCCAAGAAGCTGAGTGTGAAATGGTTAACTCATTTCATCAAATAACCAAGAATGGTTATCTGACACTCAGTAAGCTAATGGACAGTAGAGATTAGACGACAATCGGAATGTTGTCTATCAAGATATTTACTTATTTGATCTTGCTCTAAAATTATTGCAATACCTGCTAATCCTGTCACAATCTGTACTCAAAAATCAACCAATTATCACATTCCAAGAGTAAATATTTTCATGCTACACTTCTAAAAAGACAGCATAATGTCTTAATCTCTTTCAGCTCTGCTGTTCATAGATTCACTTTATTTTAGATAGCTAAAACTTGAATTTGTGAATTTATAAAGCCAAGTGAGGTTAAAGTGAAACTTCCTGTGCTCCTGCAGCAGGTGGCGGTAATGGTTTCGTCTCACCTTAGAAAGGTGAAAGATGTCTGGTACCCAGTGCCGCCACACACTTGTTCACCTTGCCACAGTGCCCCTAACTCAACTTCCAGACTCAATCTCTATGCTATCTGGTAGATGTTAGGTAAATAGCAAAAATACAAAAACCTCATCATTATGACCAACATTAACCCTTGCCTAATAAAAATCTTTGCCTGCTTGGTGTTCTAAGAAGAAAATTATTCATTTACAAATGCTCATTAGCTAAAATGTTAATAATGGTGATCTCTGGTTAGTGGTTTGATTGATCATTTTAATTTCCTTTTTTATATTTTTTATTTTCCAGTGTTCTTTACTATAAATTAATTGATTTATAATCAGGAAAAGCGTTAGAGTGTTTTGAAATAGGTGTCACAATTTCCACTTATGTGATCTGGAAGATATATATATAGTCAATACTATCTCGCTGGCAATCAAGTTTTTCAGGACTGGAGTCTTATGTAATATAAATCAACGTCTTTTATAAGAAAAAAAACTAAAAAGATGTACGGGGCCCTGCTTTAATTTGTGATGAAGTCATATTGCTGCCTACCATCGTTTATGTCTGAGTGAAACAGACTTTGGGATGGACTCGGCCACACAGCACACACACGGCATGCCACTGTCTTTGTCAAGTGGATCATGAGAGGGGGCTTGACATTTTGGAGTAAAATGCCACAGAATCTCAAAATAGGACTTTGAGAATTCTCAGGGTCCACCTACAAATACCATGGGGTTTTCTTCTTTGCCAAGGGAACTAAGTGGGGATTTCACTTAACTTCCTTCATTTAAGGAATCTCAATCAGTTGTTCTCCAAATAACAAAGTGCAGACTCAGCACAAGGACCTAAGAATTATATCACACATTGTTTATGGCTGAGTGAGCTTCCAGAATGCTGCTATATGCTGAGCACACAGCTATTTGTCATGAAGCCATCAATCAAATTCAGTTGATAATAGAAATCCCTAAATAAATGAATTATAGAAATCAATGAGTCTGCTATTCTTTCAGAGTTTAAAATCACTAAAAAATTTACTATGGATTTAGAAGGCAATTAAATAGTGGGCATCAATATTCTCTTATTCATTTCACAGCTCTTTCAGGCCTAACTGCACTGTTTAGCAAAGACCCAAAGAGACTGCTAAAGACAGATTCCACTGGGGTCATCCCAGGAATAGCGGAAATGAAGGCAGTGGTCAAGTTGAGTTAACTATTCCATGAGCTCCTAATTACAAAATAAAGTGAAGCTCCTTGGGGCCCATCCAATTATACCTACCAATGTAAACCCAGATCTGACGTACCTATTATCTCAATTAGTAGGGCCAGAGGGAAATAAAAAATGAAACCTCACAGGCAATAAAAACCTCCCACATTAGCTGTGAAGTTTAACTTCACTTTTCCTCTCATATTTCTAAAAGTAACCGTGACTTTTTTGTCTTATCTTTCCTCTTTGTTTCATTACAAAGCATTCTCAATGCCTAAAAGTCCCAGATAACATTTAGTAAAGGAGAGAAATAAATGGCATGGATAATTATAAATTCAATAACATGCACGGAAGTGAGTTGATTCAGCATATTTGTTGCTGTGAAGTCTAGCTTGCCATACATGGTCTGATGCTGGCTTAAAGGGGAGCGCATGTGCTTATATAACTATAAAGCTTAATTTCTTTCATTCTTAACAATATTGTGGCAGCAATCCCACTTAAGACCACGATAGCAGCCTATAAAGGCTGCCTGCTACATATCTGGCTCTGTTTCAGGCATTAAAGATACAAAGAGAAAAAAGTAAATAAATAAAAAATAAAAGAGGAACAAACCATGGGTCCTTCTTCAAAGAAGTTCCAAGCTGACAAGCAAGAAAGACATTAGAAACCAATCATTGCCATGAAGTGTGAAAGGCATAGTACTGTATAAGATACAAGCAGCAGAACAGGGTTACTAAATCTTTAGGGGTCGGGATCCAGAAAAGGCTGACAGGAGGTGATAATCTGAGTATTAGTGGCTGGGATGTCTTTGAAGAATCAATAAAATTTAGCCGATAAACAAGGAACAGAGGGCAATTCATATAGAAGTCTGAGCGTGTGCAAAATTATAGAACATAGAATAGCTTAGTACTTGGAAACAGCATAGTATTTGTGGAATAGCTTAGTATTTGTAAATAGTTTGGTGTGGTTGGAATGAAAAGTGAGCAATAATAAGAGACTCTGTCCTCTAAGTGTGTATATCCTTCATCCCTCCTCTGATTGAGGGCTATTTACCAAGATGAATGTTTGGGTTTCCTGAGTTGTGCAGCTTTAGTTCAAACAGAAACTCTGACTTCCAACTCTGTATTCATCTGGGGCTGTCATTCCTGGTCGTAAATGGCATGCTGAGTGACTGAACTTCTAGGTGTGCTCCACTGTAACCTGTGCTCGCCTGCCTTGCAAACCCTTAAAAGAAAACTGACACAGAGAGCCAATGCATTTTTAAAATTTATCTTTATTGTTGAAAATATTACAGATGTCCCCATTTTTCCCCCATTGACCCTCTCCACCCCACTCCCCGCCCCCCACCTTCACCACACTATTGTCTGAGAGCCAATGTATTTTTATGAAAATGCAATTACTAACAGGGCTTTATTGCTGAAAATACAAATTAAATTCTTTCCTCCCTCCCTTATTCCTATCTATCATCGTCCTCCACTCCAGTCAAAGATGTACTCTTAGTATGCACCAAAAAAAAAAATAAATAGTTTTATCTTTTTTAATATCCTTTGATTATAGGAATTGTATTTATAACTGTTCCTGGCAGAGGGGTTTGCCTACAAATGATTGATGAACAGAACAATCCATCAATCAGTTCATCTGATTGCTGCATTGAAGGCAAGTGTGGAACCATAGCCATGGAGAGCCAACCAATTGAAGCAATGGAAAATATCATACATTGTCTTCAACTTTAATGAACTAAGAGAATAAGACATATTGGAAATCATAAACATTTGTCTTTACATAAATCCTACCTAAAAATAAAATAATGCCAGGTAATGTTAGTTACAATGACTTAGCTACAAGAAATGGAAAGTTTATTGCCTAAACAAAAAGGAAAATGTATTCTTTCAAAGGAGAAGTCCAGAGTTCCAGGGCTGACTAAATTCAGTGGCTCAACAATTACATTTTTTTATGGGCTATCTTCAGGTTTTTACTCCTGTGTGCCTCCTTCACGGTTATAATTTGGTGCAGTAGTTTCAAATATCACATGACACATAATATCCAAATGCCAGATTGGAAAATTAGGGCACATTTCTCTCATATTTTCTCCATATCTTGTTAGCCAGAATTGCATCACATGCTTGGTCCTAAGCCAATGGCTGTTAAGGGGACTGGATTTATTGTGATTGTCTCAGTCTTAAAGTAATCAAGATCCACCTTGCTGAGGGGCTAGGGAAGGTCCCAGCTTCCTTCAGGAACATGAAGAAATCAGGGTTCTGAAACAAGAAATTAGGGGATGGAGAAACACAAGCAGGATTTGCTGTTAAATAAGCAACTAATAGTGTCTACAACAGCCAATGACATATTTAAACTTCACCTCATTACACTCATTCTATTTCCAAAGGGTCAAATAAACAATAGGTTGACTGTTATTTGCCATAAGAAGAGGTATCTGTGTTTACTTTTAAGAAAGAAGAACCAGATAAACAATACTTCAACAACAAAAAATAAGCAAATGAAAGAAAAATAAAATAAGATCACAAAGAATTTTGAGCACCATGATCTTGGAGTAAAAAAAAAAAAAATCTTGTGTTCCACTATTGTGAGTTGTCATTCCAAAATAAATAGAATTTCAGTGTTGCATTTGATACAATAAGTCAAATTTCCTCCATGTATTTCTTCTATTGACAGTAAAGATTGAAAAGTGATCATATTTAATACAAGAGACAATTGACTTAAATAAAAACAGTCCAAGACTGAACTTGCAGCTACAGCTCTTCTAATTACAAGTGCTATGTCTGCAGTCTTTTACCCAGAAATATGCAGGTTTTCGCAGAGTCTTTGAGGCTAATGCTAATTAATTTGTTAATTTATTCCAAAGTTATTTTGGTGGGCAGAATAATTTAATTTCAACCACAAGTTAATACAGTTTTAAGAAACCTTTCTGGAATTCAATGTCTGTCACACACTTAGAGTTAATGCCATATTGCAATATTTAAAAGTTTATTAACATAAAGTATTTCAAGCTATACACTTTAAAATTAATCTCAAACTGAATTGAAGATTACACCCATTAAGCATACCTTTAGGAGTTGAATATTGGGCATAACAATCACCGCAGGTTGCCTAGCAACCCTGTAGCAGCACTTACAGTAAGTTTATCCTAAATACTAACATAAAATCGGCGATGAATACATATCCACTTCAAGTCCCTGTTTCCTAGAAAAGTGCACTTTTCTTGTTATTAATAATTCTGTCTTTTGCAATAACGGGGAGTTGAATTTGAATGAAGGGTTGAAAAGGGGGTGTGTTGGTCATTAAGCTATCATCACTCTCACTGAGCAGTCTTAAGAATGATGCCCAATCATTAAAGCAATGATGTCAGTTGCTGGTCATCATGGTTAAAGTAAAATTAATATCAGATGAATATCTCAAGCCATCTTTTTTTTTAACAGCCATGTGGAAAATAAACCTTGTTTCCATACATTCTAATTTCTGAAAAGAATATAAGATTAGATTATGAGTGCCTTGGGGCATTCTCCAGGCTCTCTTATTCTTTAAAATGCCTAAGGTAGGCCCCACAGTCAAAAACTGTCATCTCTCATCCCATTTTCTCCTGCTCGAGTATATTATAACAAATAACCTTTCTAATTCTGCATACATTCCCATGTCTGTACATTTACATGACTGGAGTCTCCGGTGCCACCATTGCCAAGGAGCTCTCTGAAGCACTGAGGCTGTGCTCTGCCAACTGCGTTTGGCTGCCCGGCTCGTTCTGGGCTCCCAAAGCTGGCAAGCTAATATGCTAATATAATTCATTAGCCCGGGCTTTGACAGACAGTTCAAACAGGACTCCACATCAGCACTCCAGCACTGCACGGCCATTATGCCATTTCAGGAGGCACAGCTAATTCAAAGAAGATGATGACAGGGTTTGCAATCAGGGAACATTAGCGTGCCGGGCGGTGGAGAGGCTGAACATGCTAGGCAGGCAACACTGCCAGCAGCCCTGATTTGATTTCTGGCACCACTGGCGGGCTTGGCAAAACACGGAGGTAATGAGATAAACTGAAATGCCAGGCACTGGGACTGGTCTTTGAAGTAATTATTCTCTCGGGTAACAAGGGACAAGATGAAAAAGCTTTCAGGGACAGGCGGTGGGCACCCATGGGACCTGGTTTCCATTACAGCATGATACTCTGCTGAGCACCTCTCTCTCCACTCGGGAAAGCACAGTGCTAAGTAGGCTGTCAAAAGGGAGGGGGTCTGAGGGGAAAAAATAAGGCTGAAAAAAAGGTAGAAGGCAGACAGGGAGATTGTCAGAGCCCTGTAAGGGAGAGAGAATTAAGTGACGTGCTTTAGAATCTCTGTCAGGAATCAAGATAACTTCCCTGGCTTTCATCAATTAGTCTTTACATTCAACACGAGAGGGAGAAAGGAGAAGGGGCCCAGGCAAAGGACTCCACGGGCCACAGAAGCCCCAAGCGTGGTAAAATCCACGAAGATGCTGGCCAAAAACAGATAAGCCTTTGGCGTTTCCCCTTCAGGGCTCTTGGCTCTGCCAGGGCGGACCTGAGTGAAATGAGTAAGAGAGACTTTCTGGAAGTTCAAGCCTCTAAGTCTCTGCATATAATCAGGCTTACCAGGCAATTCTTTATGTGGAAATAGGCCCAAGGCTAAACTTGAACCAGAAATAAATCATTTCTCACTCTATAGTGAACACTGCTACTTCTGGATCAAATTTGAGGTCACCGGCTAAACAAACCGGGAAGCACGCAAGTTACAAACCAGGAGAGTTACTCCATGAACACACACCTAGAAGCTTTAGCTTTCTTTGATCTTCACAAAAGAAAACACTACCCAACTGAAAATAAATGCCACACCAGGATTGACACCTGAGAACCTGTACAAAGCATGTCACCTTTGCTCTGTTTGTTTTAAAAAGTGAGAACCAGGATATATTTGAACACACACACACACACACACACACACACAATGTTGGGATTCCAGAGAAGCTGTATATTTCAGTGGTTCACTTTTGGTTTTTGATTTCTCCATATAACAAAACCTACCCAAGAGGTTCATCAGCCATACCTCTCATACATTTTCTCCAAAGATCTCCCAGATCCCTTCTCTCCTCTTTTTATACTTATTCTTTATCTCCGGCACCTCATTTATTCTTGCATTTACAACTATCATCTCTATATGGAAACGATTATCAACCTCTTGCTAAAGCCCAGTGATCTATATAAACTTCAGGTCCAAACTTTCATTGGCATTTTGGAGGGCACTATTGATGTACACAGAGCTGGCAAGCAATATACTTTGAAACACAGCCACCAACTCAAATTCCACTTGTGCAGAACTCCTCCTCTGTGTTCCTGTTTCCATGAATAGCATCATTATCTGTTTATTCACCCAGCTCAAAACCTTCCCATCATCTTCTCTCCCTCTTGTCTCCCACATCCATTTTGATAAAAACTTTGTTGAATAACTCTCAGGTCTCTCACGTGGATCCCTGAATGTCATTCACACCATGCTTTTCTCAATTAGGAACCACGTTATGTATTACATTATGTTTTAAAAATAAAACTGGGAACATAACCACTATAATATTATTTCAGTTGGAAAATATAGTCTATATATCTACTAACCACCCAACTTAGACTCATTTCTGTTTACTGTACCCCAAATTTATATCCAATCAGTTCCAAATCTTGGGACGCTACCTCCATTTCTCTTCTGTTTGCTGCCTTAGGATAGGGTTCTGCTGTTATTCCAATTTCTGCCCTCAAAATGTACACCTGGAGTATTGTAAGAGTCTCTTCATTGGTTTTTGTTTCATTGGTTTTATTGCTACAGGGTTACCTTTTGAAAACATTAATCTAATTGTGACATACCTCTGTTAAAAAACTTCTGTGCTTCTATCTCAGGACCCTAAGGGTTCTTTGTGATTTGTCTGGGGCCTATTTCTCCAATTTTCCCTCCTCCCCTTCTTATTCTGATATTCCAGCCACTCAGCATCACTTTCTAACACAACCACTTTAGTTTAGAATGCACTAATATTCCAACTATAAATTTCTTCTTGTCACATTCTACCCATCCTCCAGATTGTTCAAACCCTATGTCCTTCAGGAGTTATTACCCGTATCTTCCCCCTGTGCAAACAAACCATTAACTCAAACACCCTAATCCATAAACAAATGTCAGTTAGCATTCAGAAGGTTTGTCCACATTCTCTTTCTTTGAAAATAAGATAGCTGGGTTTGTGTGTAAGAACATTTTGTGAAACATACCATATGCAGAAAAGTATGTAGTCAAGATTCTTTCTTATGATATAAGTGACAAGTAAGTATCATAATAGTTAGGTTAGTAAACAAATTCAAATAACTTGGAAATGTGACTTTACACAGCGGATTAACCTCAGTGTTCTTTAACAGGCTCTCTGCATGGTGCCATCACCTGGTCTTTAAGTCCACCCAAACTTTTGAGGTAGAAATTAGTTGGAAAAGTGAGGCTCCCCCAGTGTCCCACTCTCCTGACCCCCTCCTTCTGGTTCTGAAGAAATTCTGGTGACCTCCTTGATTTTCCTCAGCTCTCATCTACAGGACTTCTAGATAAACAAAGACGGTCATTCAGTTAGAGATAATACTTTACAACTGGAAGAGGCCAAGAGGAACTTTTTGGCTGATAGTGAGACTTAAATCAAATTCACTGTGGAGTGAACCCCTCTTCAGATTTCCAATATGCATCCTGGAGAGAACGGAAAAGCCCTCCTGTAGAGAACCACCACCAGCCTGGGCACTATTACTGATTTGAGCGCATTGTGTCACTTGGGTATTCTGAGGAAGAAAAAATATTTAGAACCTCTGGTGTAGGTCATGCTGATGATCACAGTGCCCATATCACAGGGCTGTAATGACACAAAGATGACAACAAATATGAAAATGCTTTACAGAAAAAACCATACTCTAAATGTGACAGTTAATTTAGGTAACCTAACTATGTCCATTCTCCCAACGTGGAATAATTTGTTGTTGATAATCCATCATTCTGTCTCAGACAGCACAGACTCACCGATGTAGGTCTTCTTTCATAGTGTACTTGCATGACACATGAACTGAGTCACATAACCTGGGGAAAAAGGAAAAACAAAGAACTATCCAGCTGTGCGTTCTCTGCCACGTTGATCAGTGTCTTCATGCCTTCACTTTACCTTCAGCCACGTGGTCTTCTGTTGGAGAGGTGGCGGCACACATCACGGGGAACATAATGAGCGTCATAGACTTTTAGAGCAGGAAAACACCACAGAGATCATAATTGAGAGTAAAGTTTATCTGAGAGATATAATTTTATTTTTCCCCTTTGTGGCTTTAACGACCGGTGCAATCTGCTCCAGACTGTTGTGTCCCTTCTTAAAAGTAAATTAACTATCTCTTCCTAAGAAGGGAATTATTTTCTCTTTGCACATATAAAATATCACTTAAAAAGTGATGGTTACTGGTACCTTTTAGAATGTTTTGTTTGTCTCTTGCTGCCGTCCCCGCCCGAAATGCAGTCTGGCATCCACACTCCCGGACGAACACTCTAATTACAATATGTCCTCTTTTCCAAGTGGTCTCGGGACAAGTGAAATAAACCGGCAAGGAAAGGAATGCTGTAATGACAGCAGGCACGGGGGAATGATTATGGCGAAAGAAAATCCACCTTCTGTGTTTCTTGACAAAATCTTCAGAAAAGCAATATATCCTTTAAGTGTCATTTTAATGCTAAGTAAGATACAGTTGGCATGAGGAAGGCAAAGTCAAAATTACAAGAGGAAAAAAAAAAACACGAAAGATCTGTATTCTAATCTGCACACACAATAGTGTACACATCAGATAATCTAAACAGAAGTAATTTGGAAATTGTAAAAAAAAAAAATTTAAATTAAAAACCTGCAAATATAGGTATTTTTAAATACTCTATATTGTACACATTTCATTATTATCTGCCCCATCAGCCTGTAAATCCATTGATGTCAGCAGCTTATTATTGGGGTGGTTTTTTGTTTGTTTGTTGTTTGTTTTTGGAGGAGGACAGGATTAATAATCTTACATTGTCTTGTACATAAAAGAAGCTTGATATATGCGTGTTGTGTAAAAGAACACCTGAGTAAAGAATACAAAAATCATAGAATGATTAAGTCATTGAGTGAATGAAATAATACATTAAAGGGAAGGCAAGAGAACATAATCACAAATGGACTGTAAATACCCTAATGGGTTAGAGTCATTGAAGAGCATTCTAATGTGACTCACAAATGCTCTCTCTTTTTAGCAAATAAGGAGCTATTAATCTAAGGTGTTTCTCTACCTGCTTACAGAGGAGTAACATTTCAAAACACTGTCAGATTTTCTTTTTAGATCAGGGCAAACCAGAATGCACCCACACTAGGGTGGGAATTATAAAGGCTATTCACCGGCAAGCTTCGGGACATAAACTGATCACCAGCTGGGGTCAGGAAGAAATTATGGAGTCTCCTAAAAGCTTCCTCCAGAGCATGCTGCCGTGCTCACTGCTGGAGTCACAATACCAATACTAAACTGAAGCTCAACTGTTATTTTTTTTATTGAGTAGCAATTCTTATGGTTTTCAAAATGAGAAGAGAACACAACAAAGAAATCTGCTCAAACAGCAGCAGCAGCTCTGTTGTCCTGGCTTCCAAGCAGAATGCAGGCGGTGGGTGATGAAGGTAAGAAAGCCTGTGACAGTGTTGATCGAAGATCCAAAGTGTTCCACCTGTGTGAGGGACCACAATATTTCACCGAAGGACCAGGAAAATAAGCATACGTTTCTCCTGAGAAAGTACACAGCACGAAAAGGCAAATATTTCATCTTTAAGGTCAACAGCTACATCACCATCAGTTTTCTCGTTGAAAAGCTACGTTGGAAGTAAGGAAATGCCCTATTCAAATGTAAAGTTTTTCAGCCCAGGCTAGTAATTTCATTCAGTTAAAATCATTTCATGAGATCATGTCACCTGAGAAAAAAAGAACAGGATATGTAAGAGATGAAACTCCTTTCAAGGACACAATGCTTAAAAACACACACAGCAGACAACTGCTGGTGGCAAAGCTGTTGGGGTTTATGTAAAAGAACCCACAAATGTCAAACATTGATTCTAGTAGCTGGAGTGCCGGGATCCTGGGTGGCATATTCAAAACAAGCCTAAGCTTTGGCCAGTCTGTGTGCTTCTCAGGCACAGACCTTCTTACTGATGCAAATACAGGGGAAGCTGCCTTAAAGCATTAGCAAACCACCACCGTCCTTAACCCCATCCAAGCTCTTCACTCCTACAGAGAACAGCTTGAGGCTTTGTGCCATGCCCAGAGTCAAAAGTTCATTCTCTCTCAGAGATATTGGCAGCCAGGGCCCCTGAAGAGAACAACAACACAGTCTGCAAAGTCAAAACCTTTTGCCAGATCCTCACTGTTTTGCCTCAGACGTCAAAGAGAATGCTGTGAAAAGTATGCAAGCCAGAGGACTAGACCTGTTTTCAAATTAACAGTGCCCTGAATATACCCGAATACAGTATATATTAGATAATAGGAACATAGGTGGTGCTGAGCTAGGTAAAGAAAAGATGAACACATTGAACTCCAGTGCAGCTCTCCTAGACACTGTCAACTCATTCATGCAATAGATATGTGTTGAATGCCTGCTCTGTGGAGAGAGAACAGGAATACAATGGTGAACAAGACGGGGCCCTCGTCATTTAAGTGTTAAAATAAAGCAGTCAATAAATAAGCTCTTCTTCCAAGTTTTTTCGAGGTCTAAAATGTCTGTAAGAGAAATGCTAGAACATGTCATTTAAACCAGAGGTGGCTACATTCACTTGCGCCTTCAGAGGAGCAGGGGTGCGAGTGGCAGCAGTGATGTAAGTCACATAATCAGGGAGAAGGAGAACGGGTGGGAATGGAGTACAGTGCATTGTTTAGCAAAGTACAATGATGAATAACAGCCGTGCAGAGGAAGCCCAAGCAGCTTGTGGGTAGGAAATAGAGCGAGCCGGATGGCTCAGCACAAAGTATGAGAAAATATATATTTTTTTCGGAGTGGCTGAAAGGCAGCACAGAGAGGAAAGAGAGATTGAGCCAAAAAATATAGCAGGCATCCAGAACTTAAGTTGGGAGATATGGCTGAGGGACTTTTTAAAGAGCCCAGTGTTTCATTTTGGACTATCTGATTGTGGAATGCCATATAACTTCTCTCGCTCTTACCCATTTCCTCAGTAAATGCTGCCACACACAGCTGCTTCCCAGAATGATATTTTAGGAATGTGAAAGAAAGAATCACAGAGAATGGTGTCCTATGTCTGGGCTGATGCCAGTGAGGGGGAGCAGAGTTTGCCACCTCAATATGTTAGCAAGGAAATAGCACCAGAATGTTACCAGTGATTGGACCTTGGCTCAGCAACCTCGGTACTTGAGTTCTGGCTAAGAAAGAATTCAGAGCCCAGACTCAAATACAAGCAAAAGTTTTTTAAAAAGTCACAGAAGAAGTGACCGTGGAGGAAGTGAGCTAGCTGGGCTGCGTGGGCTCAGGAAACAAGTTACAGAGGCAAAAGAAGGGCCATTAGAGCTTAGGAGAAGGAAAGGCAAAGACACATGCCTAAAGGTAGAAGGCACCAGCAGCCTTAGAGAGAGAGAAAGACAGCCAGGTTCTTCATCTTGAGGGTTTTTAAAGGTGGGATTTCAGAGGAAGTCTCAGGGGAGGATCTCAATAGAACATTCATCAGTTTCCATGCATGTCTTTTCAGGATCCTGGTCTCCACTGATTGGTCTGCACTAGGGAAGGGGGTCATTAGTCATTGCATCTGGTCCTGATGTCAGCCATGGCATCACTCCATCTGGTTTTGCTGCTTTTCTGGGCCTGGAGTTGAAATACAGCTGAGGCCTAGATGTTATCTCTAGTTTGACCTAAACTCTGTCTCTGTGGTCAACAGACCTGACACTTTGTTCCTAAGATTATTTGATATGGGCCAGAACCTCGTTGTCCTGCAGGCTTAATGCTTACGGGAGTGGTTGTGCAAGAGTTTGTATGGGAGTCATGTGAAGCTATTCTCTGACCCCCTTGTCTCTCCTCTAAATGGGTCTACCATATGACTGGAGACATGTTAGGTCAGGGGAGGGCTTGAACCTCATGACCAGAGATATGAAAGGTCAGGGGATCTAACCTGCATGACCAGTGACATACCAGTAGAAGAAAGGTTACCCTGGGGCTGAGATCCTTGTTTTCCCAGTGTTGCCAGGTACCTGGGGTTTTCTGCTCTGGTAACAGAAAGACATATATACCTGCCTATGGGTCCTACTCTGTTCACGCCTGTCTAACTGCCTTCCACATATATATGCCTTTTGGGATATTAACTATTTTAAGTTGGTTATTTACCAACAAAAAAAAGAGAGAGAGAGAGACTCAGGAAAAACCTTGAACCTTCCCTCTATCTAAATTCTAAAAGGAATTTAGATAGAGAACCTGCTCCAGAAAGGGAGCTACCCTTAGAGACACCTATAATTTAATATAAACTACTGTGTCATAGACAGGGAGGAACCTAGTCAGGTTCAAAGTTCTCTCTATTGTCCTATTGTTAATTATGGCCTAGCAAACATTTGTTTACCAAAAACTTGCTTTTTCATCTCCATGTGAATTGCCTTCCTGCTCTTTGAAGTCCCAAACCACACACCCTCTGCTCCACTTCTCCTTAGCTGATGATGGCACATAAACCTCAACTGCCCAATGTATCCTTGGGGCTCATATTCTTAGGAAGCCCAGTATGTACATATGTAATAAATCTGTATATTTTCTTCTATTAATCTGTCTTATGTTATTAGTTCAGCAAGGACTTAATAAGGTTGGAGGAAAAATTATTTTTCTGCTCCCACACCAGGACAGAGATAAAGGAACAGCCACAAAAGAGAAAATAAACAACAAAAATCTAGCATCAATAAGAAATCAGAGCCCAAAGATGATGAGATAAAGCCAGACTCCCTGGACATTTCCAAGACTTCCAGGGCAGGTATTGGTGTTTCCTTCAAGGTATCAAATAAAGATTCTTAAGAGCAGCAGGTGACATCTGGATTGTATTTCTGCAGGGCAGGACCATGTCTTTGTCTTTGTGTATCACATCATGCCTCTACAGGTGCTAGTACAAACCTCCTAGAAAGAACTTATGAATGTTTGTGGAATAATTTATAATAGAGTGATGAAATATCAGCATCAAACTGCCAAACAGGGAATGCAGGGTCACCTAGGGAACTTCAGGTCTGAAACATAGGAGCTGCTTCATATGCAGGTAAAGAGTTCATTGCTCCTGGTTTCAGAGGCTCCTAGCCAGAAGTTTTTTCTCTACAAGTTAGCCCAGGATTGAGATTACCACTGTTAAGGATCTTGGGATAGACTTAAGACAACAGGTTCAAGAGCAACACCTTCATACCTGGTTCTCCCACACAGCACAGAGAAAATCCCATCACATTTGGAAAATGTTTTTAAAAACCCACTCTTTATAAATGTTAACTTCATTTTTTCTATTTGAATTTGAAAACAGCAAAGACCAAGCTAGTAATTCTTTGGGTATGAGTGGTATTTAAGGCAGAACCACCTTAATGTCAAAAGGAAAAAGAAAGTAAACCATATTTTTTAAATAGATGAATTTACTCTTACACAGAGTTATCTCTGTTCTAGTGAGATGATGCCTAAAGAAAATAGAGGTTTCAGACACTGATTTACTGGGCACATACTCTGCCAGGCACAGGGACTAATAATGTGGACAAGACAGAAGTAGTCTCTACCTCCACAGTGATAGCATTATCATGAAGGAGAGGACAAGCAATGGGGTAGTTAAAACACAGAATGGCAGGTGCCAGTTAGTGGGCTATAACATGCAATGAGAGTGCATAAGCAGGGGGCCATCTCAGATCCCAGGTCAGGGACAGCCTTTATGAAAAGTTAACATGTAACTGGAAACCTCAATAAGGAATAAGATTTGGCTCAAAAAGAAGCAGTGAGAAGGAGGAAAGTGTTGTAGGAAGAGAAAAAGCATGCATTGGGTCAAAAATACAGATTAAGCACAGGGTCAATCTCCAAAAAAGCAAGAGCAACTAAATTTCACTTTTTTTTTCAATCTACTGTTTTTAAAAAAGAGCATAGTAGCAATCATTGGGGGGAAAAACACCTTTGTTGGGCTTACTTATTGTCTAAATATACTTTACAATTAGAACTGTTTTTGTTTTGAATCTCAAATGTAGGATAAACATAATCTGTTCAGTGTTTAGGGCCAGTGGTCATAATCAAAGAAGGTATTATTTATTGAATGTTAATTATGTTCCTGCATTGTTCTGAGTGTTTAACCATCATTGGCTCATTTAAGCCTCACAATGCTCCTATTATCATCCCATTTTATAGATGGAGAAACTGAGACAGAGAATTAAGAAACTTGTTTGATAGGCCAAATGAATAAATTTCTAGAATCACACAGTCTCCCAAAACTGAACTTGGAAGAGGCAGAAAACTTCAACAGACCAATAACAACTAAGGAAATTGAAGCTATAATCAATAAACTCCCAGCTAACAAAAGCCCGGGTCCAGATGGCTTCACAGGGGAGATTTACCAAACATTCAAAGAAGAACTAACACCCATTCTCCTCAAACTATTCCAAAAAATTCAAGAAGAAGAAAGACTTCCAAGCTCTTTTTATGAGGCCAACATAATCCTAATTCCAAAACCAGATAAAGACACTACAAAGAAAGAAAACTACAGGCCAATATTCCTGATAAACATAGATACCAAAATCCTCAACAAAATATTAACAAACTGAATCCATCAAAGTATTAAAAAATGTATTCACCATGACCAAGTGGGATTCATCCCAGGTACAATATTCACAAATCAATAAATGTGATACATCGCATAAACAAAATGAAAGATAAAAACCATATGATCATTTTAATAGATGCTGAAAAAGCATTTGACAAAAACCAGCACCATTTTCTGATAAAAAAGCTTAGCAAAGTGAGAACAGAGGTATCATAGCTCAACATCATAAAGGCCATATATGAGATACCTACAGCCAACATCACACTCAATGGGCAAAAACTAAAAGCATTTCCCTTAAGAAGAGGAGCAAGACAGTGATGCCCACTTTTGCCACTCGTATTTAACATAGTACTGGAAGTCTAAGCCACAGCAATTAGACAAGAAAGAAAAATAAAAGGGATCCAAATTAGAAAGGAGGAAGTCATTATTCACAGATAACAGGATATTATACATAGAAAACCCTAAAGACTCCATCAAAAGTCTACTAGATTTAATTAATGAATTTGCAAAGTAGCAGGATACAAAATTAACATCCAGAAATCAATGGCATTCTTATACCCAATAACGAACACTCAGAAAGGGAAACTAAAAAAACAATCCCATTTACCACTGCAAGAATAACAACAACAACAAAAATACCTAGGAATAAACTTAACCAAGGAGGTAAAAGACCTGTTCTCTGAAAACTACAGAACATTGAAAAAAGAAATAAAGAAAGATATTAAAAAATGGAAACATATACCATGTTCATGGATTGGAAAAATCAATATCATTAAAATGTCCACACTACCCAAAGCAATCTATAGATTCAATGCAATTCCTAATAAAGTACCAATAGCATATTTCACAGATCTAGAACAAATACTCCAAAAGTTTATATGGAACCATAAAAGACCCTGAATAGCCACAGCAATCTTGAAAAGGAAACAAAGTGGGAGGGATCACAGTACCAGATATCAAACTATACTACAAAGCCATCATAATCAAAACAGCCTGGTACTGAAGCAAGAACAGACATATAGATCAATGGAACAGAACAGAGAACACAGAAAGCAACCCAAGACAGTATGCACAATTAATATTCAACAAAGGATGCAAGAGCATACAATAGAGAAAAGACAGTCTCTTCAAAACATGGTGTTGGGGAAGTTGGACAGCTACATGCAAAAAAAAAATGAAACTAGACCACCATCTTACACCATACACAAGAATAAACTCAAAATGGATAAAAGACTTAAATGTCACTCATGAAACCATAAAAATCCTAGAAGAAAATGTTGGCAGAAAAATCTCAGATATATGTACTGGAATTTTCACTGATATATTGCCTAGGGCAAGAGAAACAAAGGAAAAAAGTAATAAATGGGACTACATCAAACTAAAAAGCTTCTGCATGGCAAAAGAAACCAGCATCAAAATGAAAAGTGAGCCCACTTTCTGGGAGAACATATTTGCCAATGACACATAGAATAAGGGGTTAATATCCAAAATATATAGAGTACTCATACAACTCAACAAAAGGAAGACAAACAATCCAATTAAAAAATGGGCTGAGGACCTGAATACACACTTCTCCAAACAGGATATGCAAATGGCTAGGAGACATATGAAAAAATGCTCAACATCTCTAATCATCAAAGAGATGCAAATTAAAATGACTATCAGATATCACCTCACACCTGCCAGAATGGCAGCCATCAATAAATCCTCAAACAAGTGCTGGTGAGGATGTGGAGAAAAGGGGACTCTAGTACACTGCTGGTGGGAATGCAGACTGGTGCAGCCAATATGAAAAACAATATGGTGTTTCTTCAAAAAATTAAAAATGAAACTGCCATTTGACCCAATGATCCCACTTCTAGGAATATATCCTAAGAAGCCTGAAATACCAATCAGGAAGAATATATGCACCCCTATGTTCATAGCAGCACTATTTACAATAGCTAAGATCTGGAAACAGCCCAAGTGACCATCAGTAGATGAGTGGATAAAAAAGGTGTGGTAGAGTTACACAATGGGATACTATGCAGCTGTAAGAAAGAAGGATCTCTCACCCTTTGAGATGACATGGAGGGACCTGGAGAGTATTATGCTAAGTGAAATAAGCTGGTCAGAGAAAAGACAAGTACCACATGATCTCACTTATTTACAGAACATAATGAACAAAATAAGCTGTCGACCAAAAGAGATCCAAGGTCATGGAAGTAGAGGACAAACTAACAAACCTCAGAGGGATGGGGGTTGGGAGGGGTGGGAAGAGATAAACCAAAGAACTTATATGCGTATATGCACAACCAACGGACACAGACATTAGGTTGAGTAAAGTGGGGCGGGGCGGGGGAGCAGAAAGGAGGAGGTCAATGGGGGACATCTATAATACTTTCAACAATAATAAAATAATAAAAAAAAAAAGAAACTTGAGGTAATAATATCATTAAGTGACAAAGCCTGGATTTTAACCCAAATAGTCTGGTGCCAAAGTCTGTGCTCCTATCTGTGGATTTTGTATCCATATGTTGGGAAAGTGGATAAATTCCCTATGGCTTAAAAAATTTTATACTTAAAAAAGTGAAGCCAAAGAGGAAAAGGAAAATGAGATCATGAAGAGTTTTATGAGCCATATCAAAGAGTTTGAACTTCTTCATGAGAGGAATGAGAAGTCTTTGAAGGTTTTTAAGCATGGAAATTTTATAATCTGATTTGCTTTGTATCCATATCTCTGTAGCAGCAGTGAGAACTAATGAGGGGGAACAGTCATGGGGCAGGGAGACAAGGAGCTGATTCCAGCGATCCAGGTGAGAAGTAGTAACTGCTCGGTTCCAGGATAGTCGCAGGGAAGCTGAAGACAACTGCACATGTTTGAGAGGAGTTTAGGAGGCAGAATCAACAGAATTTAGCGTCTGACTGGAGGTAGGGTTGGCGCAGAATGAGAAGTAGAGCATAACGCCCACATTTCTGAATGAATGGTAGTACAGGGCACACAGAAGGGGCAAGTTAGGGGACAAGACAGGAGTTCAGGCCTGGACACATGTAGATAGGGGGTCTGATGTTTATCCAGCAGGTGATGTCCAGTAGACAGTTTCATGTGAAAATCTGAAGTTCAAGAGACAGTAATTAAAACCATAGGAGTAGATGAGATCCTTCCACAGCAAGTATGCTGTGTAAAACTGAAAGAAGACGGAAAGACTGCCTGGTGGTGTGGCTCAGTGGATTGAGAGTCATCCCATGGACTGAGAGGTCCCAGTTCGATTCCCAGTCAGGGCACATGCCCAGGTTGTGGGCTTGATCCCCAGGTGGGAGCGTGCAGGAGGCAGCCAATCGATGTTTCTCTCGCACATTGATGTTTCTATCTCTCCCTTCCTCTCTCTCTAAAAAATCAATAAAAACATTAAAAAATAAATAAATAATAGAAGGTGGAAAGAATAAAAATTTAAGATATTGGCAGAAGAGAAGCCCAAAGGATGCCAGGTGTCAGAGTAGTGAGACTTCAGAAGAGCAACATGTCCCAGAACAGAGTAAAATGTCAAGAAGGGAGGAGAGATCTGATGCTGCTGAGAGAGCCACAGGATGTAGCAACAAGGACATTATTAGTGACATTGGCAAGAGCTATTTTCATGCCAAGTAGAGAGAGAAGCCAGACAGCAGCAAATTGGAAGAAGTATAGGGGTGAAAAAGTGGAGACAGGTTGTATCAGGAGGTTTGAGCTGGAAGGGAACGACGAAATTGGGCAGAAGAGTACAGTTGTCATTATCTTCATCATCACTTTTGTAACTGTTGCTTTTCCCAAAGATGTGAACACAAAGACTGATGGGAAGGAGCAGAGAATCAAGAGTGTTTATAAGGAGAGATCCTGGAGAAGGCAGAAGGATTGAGATTCCAGGTAGAGAGGGATCCTTTGGCCCTGATGACAGAAGGTGTTAAATCAACTAAACAAAAAGACCATGAGACTGAGGTGGCTGTAATGCCCTGGAGGCCTATGTAAGCAAACCCACGCTTGAGCCTGTAAGTGTCTCAAGGTTACAAAATCGAAACCTAAGGACAACCAATCACACATAGCCAACTAGTCTTTAAACTATAGCTAATCAATAATTTCCTGGCTTTGCTTCCGCCTTTTCTCTCTGAGTCTCTCCCCAGCTCCTATTAGTGGAGTGCTTCTAACCACTTTTGGTTTGGTACTGCCCAATTCGAATTGATTTTTGCTCAAATAAACTCTTAAAATGCTTAATATGCCTCAGCTTATCTTTTAACAGAGGAGAGGAGCAAGCATGAAAGACAGGTACTTGGTAGGGGCAGAGCAAGAAGTGAAGGCTATTTCTGAGCAACAGCTTCTACGTCCTCTGAAACCGGGCAAGGCTGCCTGCTGAGTGAGAGGGGGGATATAGGAGAGGTTTGAAGAGATGAGTCCACTTCTTTGCCACCTTCACTGACTGTTTGTGTGGGTAGCTCAATTCAGTCCCAGAAATTGCCAATTCACTTGCAGGATTTCATGTACATCCTGTTTTGTTTGTGTGTTTTTGAAGGAATAGTTCAAATATTAAATATCATGGATGGAATTATGCTAGAGAGAATAGAGTTACAGAAGTAGATAATGAGGCCTGTGAAGAAAAAAGTATTCAAAAAATTATTCTACTACAAAGCTCTTTTTAGCTGAAACGATAAAATATTTCTATAGAGGATGATTTTTAAACATTCCAGAATCTTTGTTTTTGTCTATTTCCGTATTCATATTGGACTTTGGGGACTCTGCAATATCTATATAGATAATTCTTCCACAAGATAAAAGGACCCAGAGCTCAATATTTGTGAAGTTGTAAATTTTTTTTATCTCCCATATTCCATAATAGGATTTTATGATTTTCATAACTGAGTCAAATTTATATTTCAAATGTCTTCTTCATTTTTATAAAACTATCATCAAAAACAGTACATTATGTTGCCAGATCCCAAGTATTAAATTTCATCCAAAATCAATTGCTGAAACTACCTCTTTTGAGGAATTGATGTGCTCCCTCCTTCCTGATAAACAAAAATTATGCAACTTACTAGGTCTCCTTTGACAAAGCTATAGGGCTGTTCTTATGTCTGATTGGAGCAACTGTATTTACCCTTGTAGTTAGCATATGCCTACTTTTCCATTTCCTCTAGTCTGTTGAATTAATATGTTCTTATTGACCTTGCTGGTGTGGCTCAGTGGATTGAGTGTCGCCCCATGCGGATTGCAGGCTCGATCCGCAGTAGGGGGCGTGCAGGAGGCAGCTGATCAATGTATCTCTCTCACATGGATGTTTCTCTCTCTCCCTTCCTCTTTCTCTAAAAAAAAAAAAATCAATAAAAACATATTTTAAAAAATATGTTTTTATTGGACATAAACCTTTTGGGATATGTTATACAAATAAGTAAGTTAAAGGACCAACTTAATCCTGTGGGTAGTTGAGAGCAATTCAATTTCTCCATGAACACTTAGGTGTTTACCTTGTCTTCACAGCACATAATAAATCTGTTATAAACTAAATATTCAGTTTTGTTATGAAATCCTGAGCCTACACAGGAAAAATTATCTTGAAAAATTCTCATAACTTAGATTGAATTGTGTCCAAATCTTCTAAGTGGTATTCCAACTTCTTATTAAACCACACCACAATGTACAAAAAATAAAATAAATAAAAGTATAATTCATCGGTGTTAAAAAAATTTTTTTGGACCCGGTATGTTACCAGATTATTTGGTTCCCCATTCCACCTGGCTGTCTTCCAGGAAGTGGCATTCTGATTTTTCTGGGGATAATTGTAGCTCTGTTTGCTCTATGGTTTTTATTCTTCCAAGTGATTTGTTTTACTCAGTTTACACCATTCGCATGCCTCATGTTCTTTTCCAGGAGCCAGCCCATGATATTGAGAAGCGATACACATCTGGTACCTTTAAAAGTAGCATCTGCATAGCCTGCAATAATTAGCATTTTGCTTTACTGTGCATCCTGCTTTGCATTTATACTGCACCCTGAATCAAATGACTTGGAGACCCTGAATTAGTTCATTTCTACAACACAGCTATCTTGCCCAATATCTCAGAAAGACTTGAAGAAATTGTTTTCAAATGTAACCTAGAAAATGGGTGACAGTGAAATCAGGTAAGCAAAGCAATAAAGCAAGCCTAAAATAAGAACACCTGGAGATGAAAAACCTGGAGCAGCTTCTCTAAGCCAAACTGTTTCCCTAAGAATTCCTGAACGCTAATGAAAGCAATTAACACTGCACACAGCTTGCCTCCCGCCATATCCTGCCTGCTGGTGGACTCTGAGTGGCCTACATGTCTTCTCCATGATAGCATTAGAATAAAGCAAAAATATTTGTAAGACGATAAGGAGCACTTATCCTATCGTCCTATAAAGTTTGCTTTACACTGAATGAAACAGGTATTTTAAAATCGTTCAGGAATACCACCTACTTTCCCCAATAAGCACAGTGGATTTTTTTAAAGCAGTTTCTACAAACGATATCTCGAAGTTATAAGTATTCTGCTATGCCTTTGTAAAAAATCTAGTTCCTCTCCTTTTCCATATATCTATACTGGTGAATGGAAAAATGATACATATGAATTCTGTCCTGATCTCTATAGATGGAATTTGGCACCTTGATTCACTTTGGCATAGAAACAAGTTATTTCTTTGCTGATGTTGTGGGTTTAGTTAGAACCCAAAGTGCATCCTCAATCTCCTTAGCTTTTCCAGGATGTGGGGCTGTTGTGATGTATTTTATAATTTTTACTATGTTTATAGAAGGATTCACAACTTGCAGTTTAAAATAAATGAGCTGTTTCAACATTTTCTTTTTCCCACTAGGTTGAGACTGTACCCTTATCGTGTTCAAAATTTCCATTATTTTTTAGAGTCTATTTCTGAACTTTCTATTTATTCCTCTGGTCTATTTATGCACTGGTAGCAAACTGCATTAACTTTTGAGTTGCTATAATAGGTTTAATATCTGGAAGTACTAGACCCCCTTCAGTGTTCTTTTTCAGAATTTTACTAGATATTCATATTCATTTTCCAAGTATCTTTTTTTTTTCAATCCTCACCAGAGGCTATTCCTCCATTTATCTTCAGATAGAGTGGGAGGAAGGGAGAGAGAGAAACGTTGATGTGAGCGGGACACATTGACTGGTTGCCTCCCGCATGACCCCAACCAGGGCTGGGGACAAACCACAACCCAGGTACATGCCCCTGACCAGAATCGAACCTGCAACTCTTTGGTCCACGGCCCAACACTCTAACTTCTGAGCTAAACCGGCCAGGGCTCCAAGTATCCTTTTGTATCAACATGTATATTTTAAAAATATTCTATTGATCTTTTTATTGGCATGCCAATTTTTTATTAGCATACTATCTTTATTGACGATTACTTTCCAAAACAAGATATATTTTTCAATTTGTTCAGCAATCTTTTGTGCCTTCAATAATAGTCCTAAACTTTTAAAATATAGATCATGCACATACTTTTTTAAGTGTATTTTTAAGTATTTATTGTTAATGCTGCAATTATATATGTGATTTTTAAAATTATATTAAATCTTAAAACTGGTTATTTGTATATGAATGCTATTGATTTATAAGCATTACATTTTTACTGCATTATCTTATTTAATATCTTATTGTTTTAGTATTCCTTTTTAAGTTAATTCTCTTGGCTTCTTCAAGTATACAATCATATCACTTATAAATAGTAAATTTTTTAACCATCTTTAAAATTTTTATACCTCTGTTGTCTTTTTTTAGTCTAAATGCATGGATTATTACTTCCAGAACATTTAGACGAATAAAAGTGGTAACAGTAGGAATTGATATCTTATTCCTGTTTACAGTGGATAACCATCTAGAAAAAAAATTATATCCATAACTTATTTCAAATCAATCGAAGATTTATATGCAAACAATTAAATCATAGGAGAAATTATGAGAATATCTTTATAAACTTAGTTTCAAGGATTTCTTTCAAAATATTATTCAAAATCCAGAAGCCGGACATAAAAAAGATTGAAAAATTTGATTACATCAAAAAAGATTTCTACTGGCAAAATAAAATGAAAACAAAGCCAAAGACAAAAAAGCAAACTGGTAACAAAAAATGCCATTTACAACTCATATAACAGAAGAAGAACTACATTAATATATAATAAAATGCTCCTAGAAATTGATTTAAATAATTAAAAACCAATAACCCAAGAGAAAAAGGATATAAACATACTTCACGAAAGTGAAATAAAAATGGCTCATAGTCCTATAAAAACACACTCAATCTGCCTTACAGTAAGAGAAACGCAAATTTACATCAGTGGCTCAGTTGGTTGGAGTGTTGTCCCTTATGCCTAAAGGTTTTCAGGTTTGATTCCCAGTCAGGGCACATACCTAGATTGTGGATTCGATCCCCCAATTGTTGTTTCTCTCTCAGACTGATATTTCTCTCTCTCTCTCTCTCTCTCTCTCTCTCTCTCTCTCTAAAAATCAATAAAATCATATCTTTGGGTGAGGATTTAAAAAATGAGAGACGTGAAATATAATGAACAAAACAAACTGATGAACAAAATAGACCCAGAGACATAGAAGTAGGGTACAGACTGACAAACCTCAGAAGAGGAGGTGGGGGAAAGGGAAGAGATAAGCCACAGAATTTATATGCATGTGTGAATAACCATTGGACATAGACAACAATGCTGGGGACAGGGTGGGGGGGGGCGGTGATGGGGAGGAGGGTGTCAATGGGGGAAAAAAGGAGAAACATCTGTAACAAAAATAAATTAATAATAATAATAATAATCAAATAAAAAGCAGAAAAAAATGAGAGACAGATAAATGCAAATTTAAATGATACTGTAATGTTTTTTCTCACCTATCAGCATGGATAAAATCTAAGAGCTTGATAACACTATTCTAGCAAGCCTAAAGGGGGAAAAAATAAAATATTTCAAACTCCATTGGTAGAAATACAAACTGTTGAAATCATATGGATGATAATTTGGTAATATCCATCAATATTACAAATTCAAAAACCATTTGACACCATTCTTCTGCTTGTGGGTATTTATCCTATAGACATATTTTCCTATGTGCAAAATGAATAACTTACATGGTTATTCATTATGCTGTTACTTATAAGAACAAATGATTAGAAACATTCCTAATGTTTATCTAGAGGAGACCAGTTAAATAAATTATCCATACAATAAAATATTATGCAGCTAGATAAAAGAATGAGGAAACATTTAGTGTCCAAATTTGAAAAAGCCTTGAAGATATTGTTATTGAAAGCGAGAATTCAAATGTGGGCCACATGGTATTTTTTTTTATTTAAAAGAATAATAAGGAAATAATTCATATTTGCATTTGCTTGTGTGTGCATACACAAATTCTGGAAGGGAACGTAACTAGTAACACTGGTTACCTGTGGCAGTGGAGTAAGAGCTCAGCACACTGGGGATAGAGGTGGGAGAAAGATAGGTCACTGATACTCTAATTATTCATTCATTCATTCATTTATTTACTTAACTTTGTCAACCAATTAATACATTTAAAAAATAAAGGAAGGACTTCTCAGAACAATGAGAACAGAAAAGTAGGTCCAAACTTCTTTTTTCATCTCAGCTGAAAAGTAAGCAAAGAGTGTCAAGAAATTTCTCCCAGAGATGGCTCAGAAAGAACGAGACTGGAGCAAGTCATCAAGAGCTAACTGATGATTTTCTTTTCAAGGCAACCCGGCTCACAAACTCACCTAATGTCGAAAGGGCCACTAATAAAATAGCCTGTGCTAAACTTTCTTGCAAATTAGAAATAAAAACCTTCCCGCCCTCCAGGACTCAAGTCCCCAGCCTGGTCAAGTAAACAGTGTATTTACGATAATTTTTAGATAGTGCCTCTTCCTCTGGGTGGAAGCAGCTTTGCTCCAGCTCACACAGCTCAGTCAGCAAGTACATCAATTCCGGTCCCCCACTCAGCCAAGTGCCCTCGCCCAACCACAAAGAGGTGTAAGAGTGAGGCAAGGGACTATTCCACGTGGACCCCATGCACCACTGCGGCAGTGTCATGTGACCAAACCCTGTCAGGCAGAGAGAGGCAGGGATTCTTGTTGACCCCAATTTCCTATAAGTATACCATTACATTGGATATCGCCCCATCCAATGTAATGGTATACTTTACTGAATTGAAGGGCAATTTTTCCTAAAAAGAGAAAGAGTGAGAGAAGGAGAACAGGAGAAAGGAAGGAAGGAAGGAAGGAAGAAGGAAGGGAGGAAGGGAGGGAGGGAGGGAGGGAGGAAGGGAGGAAGGAAGGAAGGAAGGAAGGAAGGAAGGAAGGAAGGAAGGAAGGAAGGAAGGAAGGAAGGAAGGAAGGAAGGAAGGAAGGAGTCATAGGAAAAATGGAACTCCTTGCCTTAGAAGTGCTTTCTGTGCTCCCCAAAAATCATCCGAAGGCAGAAGCACCGGTGGAGGAAATACAGGATCACAGTCAGGCCGCTTCTCACCAGCTGACAAGTACATCCTGACTCAGAGACATTTTCCTAAAACAGAAAGACATTTGCCCAGATTGGCAGACAAACAACAGGCAAATGACAATGATGTCACGTATCTAAAAGCAACAGTAGGGAAAATCAGATATAGAAAACAGGGGTCTGAAGTGCTGACTCCTTCTGGGCCTGTCCATGCCCCAATTTTCTCTCTGTCCCTCTGTATCTGTCTAATGACCAAACTATTAATATGAATGTATATTATCTCACCCTGGCCAGTTTGACTCAGCGGTAGGAGCGTCACCTGTGGACTAAAGAGTCCCGGGTTCGATTCCAGCCAAGGGCACGTACCTCGGTTGCAGTTCGTCCCCGGCAGCAGCCCCTGTTGGGGTTGTGCGGGTGGCAACCAATCGATGTGTGTCTCTCACATAGATGTTTCCCTCTCTCTCTCTCTTTTCCTCCCTCTGTCCCTCCAGCTCTATCTGAAGATAAATGTAAAAATATCCTCAGATGAGGATTTAAAAAAAGAATTTATATTATCTCTTTTCTTCATCATAAGACATAAAGGGAGGAATGAAAAATGGCAAGCTAAGCAGTAAGCAGACCCAGAGAGAATGTGCCATCTTAATTTTTGTTCAAATAGATCAAAATAGACCTGCCTTCTATCAAAGATAAGTATACACAAACAGTGTTAAGTCCTTTGAAAAGTTTTGGCAAGAAAATAAAGATAACATGATAAAGTTGGAAGAGTATGTTTTTACAAAGATTTGTTCCATGAAACAAACACTCAAACATTTTAGAACAATGTTTTCATAATATTTAAAATGAAAGATAAGATATAGGAAGATATTTTTGAAAGGGAATGACTGTCCAAGGGAACGAAAGCAAAGCATGTAAGGTGACTAATAATGTCTTGATGGCATTTAAAATATCACTCGAAGCTGTAAAGAACTAAATTGACATTAAATCTGGGATGTGAAGAGAGATTTGACATGTACTTTCAGAAATAAAAGATAAATAAAAAAGAAATGAAAAAGTCAGAGATAAAGGATAGAATAGACGAGCAAGCAGCAGAAATCTGACATCTGGATAATTGATCTTCCTTGAGGAGAAAATAGAATACTCCAATCCAAAGCCATTTAAGAAATAGAGCTTGAAGCTTCCAGCATTCCCCTCCAGTTCATTCTTGCTAAAAACTGAATTCTAGCTCAAATGTCCAGTTCATTGATCTTCCTGCACAGATTGTGGGTTGTTTCCCTCAAGAGCCAAATATGAACGTAGCAACACAGATTCCTCATCTGGAAAGGGAATAAGTGTGTTTGTGAGATTAAAATAAGAAAGACACAGCATTAAAGTATACGGTACTGATTTAGATATTGGCCAGTAATAATAACAATGACAGTAATAACAACTTAGGTATTCTGAATATTTCCCATGTGTCAAGGAATATATGAAGCATTATCTCATTTAATAATCATCAACAACTCTATGAAGAAACTATTATTGTCAAAGCCATTTTACTGATTAGTAATCTAAAATTTAGTAGGATAAAACAATTAGTCAAAGAACACACAGTTAGGAGAAAGAACAGACTTGAGCCTAGTTTGTCTTTTCCAGAGTTCATGCTCTTAGCCACCATGCCATTGCCATAAAGTGCAGGTAATCCTGGATTGTGACACTCATTCTCAAGATGTTCCTCTGTGGCCACTCCAGAGCTTGTACTTCTAGATGCAGCCAAAGAATCAGGAGAGATTGGATCTCTAGTGGGAGCAAATCAATCCCCAAAGGTCTTTGCCCAGTATGATGTATAGATATTTGTAGCACATTATTGACCACAGCCCACAACTATATTAATCACTGAATAAAGCCTACTATTAGATGTAAGTGAGACCCTGGACTGTTCCACATGAAGAAGAGCTAACAAAAGAGAGATGGGTGGGGGAAGGCAGAGGATAGACAATAGACTATGAGAGCAAATGCAGCTTTCCTACTGACCAAGCAGATTCCAACTGATCACACACCCGCCAGTGGCTGAACAGAGCCCATCTATATCAGAGAGGTCATTAAATGTACCATGAACAATTACCTTGATTATAACAGCCTGACGCTTTGGATGGTAAATTGTCAAGTGACCTCACTAAGTCAATTTATAAATTGAAAGGAAAACACTGGTTTACCCCAGACTATATAATACAAAAAAAAAAAGTATCTATGACATAATATAGGAGAAAAAACCCTCTTCTCAAAAGAAGATATGAATACAAGGCCTGCAAAATTACAGCACATACCTCTATGTAAATCAAAATTTATTAAAAGTGACCAACACCCTGACATATCCTAACAAAATTATTAAAATTCTAGGAGGAGAAAGAAACCCACAAGTAACCAGGCAAAAAAAAAAAAAAAAAAAAGGTGACCTAGAATGAATAAAAAAAAAAAAAAAAAAAGACAAGCTAACTTCAGACTTTTCCCCTGAGACATTGGATTCGAGCTGAAAAGAAAGGTCCTCTCCCCTATATACAATATTCTCCTCCTGAAGGCTCAGAGTGCCCATTAGCATAGGAGAGTTTCTGCAAAGTCTTGCGGAAAGTCATGCCTATGAAATAGAACAATATCAAACATTAAGTTTTCTATACATATTAACTTATTTACTTCTCATAGCTTCCATAGAGAGCAATACTACTGTTATTTTACAACAGAGGACAGGGAGGCACAAGGAACTCAGTAAACTGCCTGAGGCCACATCTCCAGAAAGTAGCAGATGCTGTGATTTGCACCCAAAGCACTTCAGCTCCAGAATCTGTACTTTTAGGCAGCATGCTATTTGAAAACTAACAAATCACCTAAAATAAAAGACAGTGTACCAATAATAGGACTACAATCAGCCCACTTTGGACAGCTCCTGCTCATCACTCATGCTAATTTAAATGTTACTCCATTAAGAATGTCTTCCCTGTGACCTCTTCCAAGCTAGGCCTACCAGTCAGGGTATAACCAGAAAATGAGAGCTCTCTAGGTATTTCAGACGGAGGGGATTTAATACAAGGAATTGGTTACAAAAGTGATGAAAAAGTTGTGAAAATCAATAGGGTACAAGGAGGCCAGAGGTGAATAACAGCAGGAAATTCCTATCATCTCTATGGAGAAAAAGGACAGTGGCAACAGGCAGTGTCCACAAGACCATGGCTGCTCAAAGGGAGCTAGCACCACAAAGTGAGGAACTAACTGATAGGAGCGGGAAACCCAGAAGAGATGCAGCTGTTGTTGGAGGGACTAGAGGAGGCACATAGAGAAGAGAAGAAGTACCCTGAATCCTCCTCTTGTGGCTGAATTTATCTGAAAGGGATAGGAAAATGGAGACTCGGTAATGTTGTTTCCTATAACACAGAGCAGAGCAAGGGAAGAAGAATACATTCAGATAAACTTCCCCTGCTATACCACCAAATGCTCCCACAATATGCCTATGGTAACATGCTTTATTTACCCTTGCACCTACTTGTTCAGTGTTTGTACTTCCCCATATGGCTTCCCCAAAGCCATGGCAATGCACCTATCAGATTCCCCTTTAAGAAGGAACCTCTAGTTACCACACCTGTTGGATCCATCATGGCATTCATACCAAGGTCATATTTGCCAGGACTGCCCTGAGTCAGTGACTAAGCACAGTAGAGTTATTAGAGCTGGGCCATTTGTGGCCAATGTTGGACTCCTCTAGTGAGCAGTTTTTGCTTAGGGCTCCCCATCAGTGTAACTGAGAGTTTCTCAGAGCGACACTCTAGACTTAACTTCTTTCTACCCGACCCTCCTTCCTTCCTCTCTTCTTGCAACACTGTCAGACCTGAGGCTCTCCTCATCTACTCCCACTCCCTTCTGCATGATCTTTCATGAGTATTTCCTCCAAAAAATCTCTTGCACTTCTAATCCCATCTTGGCATATGCTTTCCTGGAAAACCCACCAAACTCTAACCTCCTGGAGAGGAGAGAATGTGTAGATCTTGTTCATTGCTCTAGTTCCATGACCCAGCACAATACCTGGTACATAGTTGGTGTTCAATATATATTTTATAAATAATTGTTAAATGTTTAAAGGGATGAACTGACACCACACAATAAACCTGTAGCAATAAATATTAGTCATGAATAGATTTTAAACAAGCAATAAATAACTTGCCTTCAAATGAGGATTCATTATGTGGCATCTTGCCATTTGCAGCTTAATCTCATACAAAAAGAATTCTCTATTAATCATTAAAGTGAATAACATCCAAACATTTCTGGACTTGACATGAGGGAGAACTCTTAGAATTTTTCCTTGGTTTCCAAGTAAAGCAAATAACTTTTAAGTTGGCACTTCAAATATTTCAGAGATTTACTATTCACTGAAAGATGTGTGCATCCACTAGATAGGGAACAAAGAATTTAGACTACGTCAAATCAGAGGACAAGATTATTGATAGGAGTATTGTTGTGGCCAGGAAACTTGAACACTATGGCACTCAATTTAACTGCCCCTCTCCCTGTTGGCCCTTTATTTGAGTCTCACTCTTTCTTTTCCCTTTTTCAGAGAGGAATACATTTAAAATATCTGAATCAAATTGAGATTACGAAAACCAAGCACACAGTGCTACAGAGGGCTCACAATTTTCTTTCGTCTCACTCCACAAAACCAAGAGCCAGATAAGAAGATAAGATGTCAGGAGAAATAATAGGCATCATGTTAAGTGCCAACTTCTTTCTTAAAAGTCTCCCTTGCCACTACGATTAACCCCTTCCTAAGACAAAAATCTGAACTAGGTAAACACTTAATTTTGAGTGAAATATCTGGAAAAGTCTAGGCTTACTTTAAACAATGAATTTATTCATAGTTTTAATGTCTATTACTTTTTCTGAAATTAATAATGAAAGTTAAGAAGAAGCACAGTGGTTCCCTTTGACCTGTATTTCTTGCAAATTAGAAGGTAAATCTACAGGCTTAATGAGATTCAGGTTTTATTTTTATTTTTATTTTTGGCAAGACTCCTTCAGAGGTGCTTCTGTGAATCCCACTGGGAGGCACATCATGTGTGGTCACCCATTTCCTGGTGGTAGCAGACACCCTCGTTCAATGCCCAGCCCCATCAGGTAACTAGGAATTGCAAATGCTACTGCAATATTGTTTCACTCATTAATTGGAATATTTTATAAAGAGAAACCATATCATCAATAATTTGATTACCTTAGATATAGTTAGTATAGGAAAAAGCAGAAGAAAAGCTTGATTCTATTAATTTACTCACCAGCTTTCAAAATAATGAATTGGATCCATAAAATCCTTCAAAGTTAACTAATGAATTTTTCTTTCTTATTTATTTTAGTGTCTGTAATATATTTAATATGTTTTAATCCATAGAAACGATTATTTTTATTTGTGCACAATTAGTTCATCTTTAGCTAAAGTCAACCTGCTCATGTTGACTCCTGAGTCCTTTTGAAATGATCTCAGTAGTCTTTGATAGTGACTTTGCTTTCAAGTATGACAAGATCTCCATGCTCATCTTATGTATTTCCTGTCCCAGACCTGAAATCAGCCTCTTCTCCAAGAAGTTATGGTTTAAATGTAGTGAGAACTATGAGCTAGTGTTGCTCATTTGCTGCTTGCATTGGTCTTTGTTCTAGGCCTTTACAAGGAACAAAGGTAGTAAATGTGTGATTTGAGAAAGGGATACAATATACCATGTGTCTATATGCACTGATAGCTCCAATTCAAATTCGGGACTAATCGGTCTTTATGTCTTGCATTGTAAATTGGCAGTTAGTCGTGTGATTAGAAGAACCCTGATTATGGAAAAACTGGACATCTTCTTTTAAAAAAGAGGGAAGAAGACAGAGATAGAGACAGAAAGATGGACAAGAAATTTATGGATTAAGCAAAAGGTAAAGGCAATTCAAGTGTCCATCAATGAATGAATGAATCAACAAAACAAAAAAGTGTTATGTACTGACAATGAAGTAGTGTTCAGTCTTAAAAAGGAAAGAAGTTTTGGCACATACTATCTAACACGGGTGAAACTTGAGGACATTATACAAAGTATAATAAGCGAGTTACAAAAAGAAAAATACTGTATGATCTACTTACATAAGGTATCTAGAGCAGTGGAATTCATAAAGACAAAAAGTAGATTGGTGTTTGCCAGGACCTGGGAGGAGGGTGGAATGGGAAGTTGTGTTTAATGGATACAGAGTTTCAGTCATGGAAAATGAAGTCTTAGAGGTGGATGGTGGAGACGGTTGCACAATATGTATGTGTAGTACCACTGAACTGTATACTTAAAATGGATTCAGATGGCAAACTTTATGTCATGTGTATTTTACCACAATTTTTAAAAAGAGAATTAAGGGACATATCAATAAATGTAATGTTACTAGGGTATCATATTTTGCATTTCCCAAGAGCTTGAGCTATAACTCTAGGACATAGAATTGTGGGACCCAGGAAGGAATTCCTGGGAAGGAGAAAAGGCTGACATAAAGGTGTGTTAGGGATGTTGCCACATGCAGGTAATAATTCTGCCTGGGCCCCTGAGAAGCACTTGGCATTCTGCTAATTGTCTTCCTGTGGGACAGGAGGTCAAACCCCACTCCACAGGCCCCTGTTCCCTATTAGTTCACTATTCCCACTGGCTTTTATGACCCCCACTTTTGGGATGAACTGTGCACCCAATAGTGTGCTCTCTCCTTTGGTGCAGAAAGACATGGGATGTGTGCTTAGATAAGACACTGCCCCTGAGAAGGAGCCTGAGCTCACATAAGACGGAGGCTGAAATCGGAGGGGCTAACAGGATGTGACCTGGAGACCCTAAGGCCTCCCCCACAAAAGAGCCGACAGGAAGTAGAATACTAAGTACTGATGCTGCAGAGGAATGATCATTAACTTCTTTTTAGATGTGATCATTATATTGTGGCATGTTTCAGAGAAAGAGAGCGAAATCTTGTTTTATGGCTACATTCTGGAATATTTACAGATGAAGTGATAGGAAGTCTGGGATTTGCTCCAAAATGATCGGAGAGAGGTACGGAATACAGAAATAAAATTGGCCATGAGTTAATACTTGTTGAAGCAAAGCAATAAGTACATGGGGATTCACTATAATATTCTTTCTACTAATCTGTGCATTTAAATTTTTCTACAGTAAAACATTTTTTAAAACAATTGTTTGACAGCACTTATAAAGATAGCCATCTAATTTCACTGAGGTCAAAAGTGCATTTTTCTGTGCAACCTGTTTTTCTTGGTTAGTTACAACAGTATTTTCCATTTTCAAATTATGAAGTTTTTCAGATGTTCTGAAAAAGGTAATTTCCATTTACAAAGTCTGAAAGTGTTTACGATAAAAATCATAATTAGACTTTAAAATAAATGTTAGTTGCTCATGAAGTGTAGTTATTTACTACCTATACTTTTTTGTCTCCTGCTACTGAAAAATACTGTAAAAGTTAAACTCACTTTTAGGAAACCATATCATTCACTACAGATATAAGACACACTGAAACAAGAAAGCCAAAAGGCAAGCCTTGCGTTGTGCTGACGCTGCTAGTTCAAAAATGAAGTGTTGTCAGATGGAATACCTGAACCTACTAACACCATCATATGTGTTGTTTCCTCAGCAAACTTAAAAACATGTCGTAAAAGTCAGATCAATACTTTGCATTACCTTTTCTGGAGAATTTATTGTTCTAAATGATGGCATTTCACCGTTTCTATACGGGTTGCAGTTCGTTGGTAACAAAGCAGCGAGAACCAACTGTTACTTCATCTAGAAAGGAAATGATTGGAAGAATGTGGGATAGTTTATAGAGTGGAAAGGAAAGCTGAAGAACCAAGTTTGACCAGGGGCACCTTTCAGGGCACCAGCCGGGTGAATGGCCCAGATGGAGTTCCAGGCTTCCAATCCCTCTGCTCAGTATTCTTTCTCCTTGGAAGTCTCAGTGGCATAGCTTAATCTGGAGCCCTTCCTTGATCTTGACTGACAATCCTAACATAACTATTTATGAGGAATATTTCCCCAAAGCAAAAATAGGGCCAAACATGAAAAAGAGATTGGAGAATTGCAGGCTGGGCAGGTAAAATCAACAGAGACCCCCTGCTAACACCATGCAGAAGGCTCATTCATCTCAGTGTCCCCAGAGCACAGCTCAGTGCCTGGCTGTGGAATGTGCACAGTGGATATTAATACTGGACCACAGTACATATTGCCAAAAGCATGGACCCAAGATATAGAAAGGCAATGCCATCCAACACAAATTGACTAAGATAGATGTTTTGGAAGACAACAGATAAACCCAAACAGCTTAAAGAGACTAGCAGAAATAGAAGCACATTCTAAGTTGGCCACACAACTTCACAGCAATCAGGGCCAGCACATCCTTTTGGGGGGCGGGGGTGGAGAAGTTCTGATAAGATGAAAGACCAACGTGCTGCATGTACACACACATCAGTTAGACTATTTCTTGACTGATTACCTGAGTCTGTACACTGATTTGTATATAGAACCCACAACTTTAAGACAAAGCTGCAAAAAATGAAACTCTGCCAATAGTGACTACAGATTTTCCACTCTGCGTGCAGTGAGCTATTGATCATATATTGATCTGGTAAATACATCCCTACATATCTTTGTCAGTGTTATTATTTTCAAACACGAAGGGCAGTAATCCTTTGCCATTAGCATGAAGGACTACCACAGACTGCAGGACACACTTAGACAAGAAGCATTCTTTTTCTAATTTTTTCAATTATAGTTTACATTCAATACTATTTTCTATTAGTTTCAGGTGTAACATAGTGGTTAGACAATCATATATTTTACCAAGTGTTCCCCCTGATATTTCCAGTACCCAACCTCTATCATACATTGTTATTACAATATTATTGACCATATTTCTTATGTTGTGCTTTACATCCCTATGACTACTGTGTAACTACCAATCTGTACTCACTCCCTTCACATTTTTCACTCAGTCCCCCAAACTCTCTCCCCTCTGGCAACCTCAGTCTGTTCTCTGTATCTATGAGTCCGTTCTTTAGAATCCACATGTAAGTGAAATCATGTGGTATTTGTCTTTCTCTGACTGACATTTCAATCAGTATAATTCAATCAGTATAATACCCTCTGGATCCATCCATACTGTCACAAGTAGCAAGATTTTGCTATTTTTAATGACCAAATAATATTCCATTGTATATATGTACCACACTTTTTTATCCACTCTTCTATTGATGGGCACTTGGGTTGCTTCCACAGCTTGGCTATTGTGAACAATGCTACAATTAACATAGGGGTGCATATAACCTTTTGAATTAGTGTTTTGGGTTTCTTCAGATATATACCTAGAAGTGGAATCACTGGGTCATAAGGCAGTTCCATTTTTAATGACAGTTCCAGCTTAATCCTCCATACTGTTTTCCACAGTGGCTGCACCAGTCTGCATTCCCACCAGTGCATGGGTTCTCTTTTCTTCACATCCTCTCCAACACTTGTCATTTGTAGATTTGTTGATGATAGCCATTGTGACAGGTGGGAGGTGATATCACATTGTGGTTTTAATTTGCATCTCTCCGATGATTAGTGATGTTGAGCATATTTTCATATCTCTATAGGTCATCTGTATGTCAAGAGGCATTCCTTAATGAAACTGAGAATGTTATATGAGCAATTATATAAAACATGTTAGTGCCTTGCCATGTCTAAATCAACATTGTAGTCCATTAATGTTTACATGCAACTTATGAAAGGCTATGAATACAAAGCTCTTTTTAAGTGCAGGTAACTTCAATAGCAATATACATTCAAGAATAAATATTGTCTCACACTTCATTCATGCAAACTGTGATATTCTACAATGCACTAATTTTGCACCAAAATATATATAAAAAATAAGTCACTGAAATAATGTTCAGATTCTAAGATAAATATCAATAAGAATGCTAGACAATTCTAAAACAACCCAAACATGCTTTCTCTGTGCAGACATAGATCCACTCAAACATGAAGGAGAAAGTTAGATTGTACATTATCTGTGACTAGCTTGTTCTGGAGTTTGAATACTGCTGTACTTTTCTAATTAATTCTGTTCCTCTACAAAGATAGCTGATCAGACAGTGAAATCCAAGTTGTTTAATCACCTTCTGTATACACAAAGGCGCTGGCTGGAGAAATCCATGTTCCAAAAGTGCATCTCTTCTCTAATTGTGATTTATTTGAAAATGGTTTCATGGTCTGAGTTAAGAGGAGTCCTAAATGTCAATTATTCTATTCAAACCAATCTTCCAAAGAAAACTATGCCTTTAGAAAAGAGAGGAATGAAGGAGATAGAATGCCTTTCACACGTAGAATATGCTTGGGAAGTGCTTGGGAATGAACGTGTCAGGGATCCCAACTTGAGCCCGTGCTGCTACCACATTTCAGAAAATTCTGTCTGGACAGCTCAAGCAAACAGGTAAGGAGAACCTGACAGAAGTTTATTTGTTTCAAATGATGAGAAACTTTTCAGAGAAAGTTATTCTAAAAACAAATAAAAATGACTCCAGAACAATGACTTGGTTGCCCAAGAGAGGACCCAGGCCCTCACACTCACCTCTTTCCGTTCCCTCTGTCTGGATGCCTGTCTGGTACCCAGGAGGAAAGAGGGTTCTAGGTAAAACCCCAATGCCCTATCTCATAGAACTCCACACTGACAGAGAGGCACCAGCAGTGCCATGTCTCTACACTTAAAACATCCCAACACAAAGTTGGAGAGAGGTCCCATACCCCACTTGATCACAGACCATCCTGCAGTTTGGTCACTGAGAGGGCTCTGTCTGGTCCCTCATGTGCCCCAGTGGCTGCAGTACCTGACTGGAGAGCAGAGTAGCCATATGATGTCTGGGCATCTTGCAGGCACACGTGGGAATCCTTGTAATCACCACTTCAGGGGAGCACAGCATGTGGCTTGAGCAGGGGACAGGGAGAGCCTGTGAAATTTGGTACATTACAGAAAATGGGACTCCATTGTACCTACAGATTAGTGAGTTTGAGTCTTCTCAAAGAACAAATAAATAAGTCCCAGTCACTTTATTTTATTTTCTTATTTATTTATTTATTTTCAATCCTCACCTGAGGATATGTTTTTATTTATTGATTTTTGAGAGACAGAGAGAGAGAGACATTGATCAGTTGCCTACCATACATGCCCCAACCAGGGATGGAACCTGCAACCTAGGGATGTGCCCTGATGGAAATTTAACCCACAACACCTTGGTGCACAAGATGACACTCTAATTAACTGAGCCACCCAGCCAAGGAAGTCTTAGTAACTTTAAAACATTTTTCCCTTCACAAGATTTGACTTCAATCAAAATTAGAAGATTGTGATGTCACAGAAGACTGTGATATATCAAGACAAAGGATGACAATGGGAAATAATCCCATTGATCCTAGAAAACAGTCAGTTACAATTATATTTTTTTCCCTTGAATTCATGGTTTCAGTAAATCAATCCAAGCAACTCCCAAGCTCCTCAAAGATTTGCTTGATTTTTTTAAAATATTCATTATGAATAGTTTCTTTCAACCGTTTTAATGTCATCTTGTCCCATCATGTCTGATAAGCAAAAAAAATTAACTCAGGTTGACATCCCCCCTACCAGAAATGCAGTGCTATTGAATTATCTAAAGATGGTTCTAAATACCAGCCTTTAAATGATAACTAATCTGCAAAAAGCAAGCATTGTTTCCGACACGCCATGTCACATTTCTAACAATTCATTCTGCATTGTGCTACATCCTGCAATGTCAGCTAACGTGGAAAGCAGCAGTACATGATGGGGTGACTCAAAATTGAATGAAAGCCACTGTTCAGGCTGAGTATCCATTTTATGCCATCCATTAGGCAAAATATAAGGGCAAAGAATGAAAGGTTATTTTCAGAAACCATTGTTTGAAATAAGCTATGCTTCCTTGAACACTTACATAAAATGTATCTCTCTTCCCTGTATCTTTACTCTGTAATTTATTATTGTGAAAGCCAATTTAAGAGATAAATTCTATGCCATTTCCCTAATCAACTTGCACTTATGCATACTGTCACTTCATTCCATAATATAGTTTTTGGCTGGAAATCATAGATCTTTTAAAATTCTGGAGTTGGAAAGGAACTGGGAGACCATATAGGACAACCCATTTACTGTGCTGATGAGGAAACAGAGCCAGAATGTAAAAAGATTTGTCCAAAATCCCACTGCTAATTAGTGGCAAAGCTCCTGCTAGAACCTGCATCCCCTTTCAGCCAGAGTCTTTCAATTACACCCTGTGTGATGACAGCTGCCCTGAGGAAGTGCAGCAAGCAGAGGGCACCTGAGATGGTTGACAACAGTATAAACAGCAGACAATTAGACCTAACATACTCTGAGTGAATTTCTGCTTTCTCTTTATTTCTTGTCACATTTCAGTGGTTTGAGAGAGTTGGCTATTTATGTACAGCGGTCAAGAAACAAAATCCTGTGAACCTGATAAAATATGGTGTGTAATAAGCCAAAAATGAAATAAATGGAAAGCCCAAGAGGGCCCCAAGAAGACAAGGGAGAGACAGGAATCTGGAGAGGAGAGAGCACTGATGCCACCCAGCTATTGTTCCGGTTTCTGAGATGAGGAAACCCAGAGGCAGAGCCATTCGCTTCCCAAGGTGACCGGGAAGCAAACATTTATCAGATCCTCTCTCAGCTATCTTTCTAACCAACAGTTGCTAACCAGAGCTTTTATAGCTTCTTCTCAGTTGTCTTTCCAATATACATAACGGGTACACCCAACTTCTCAGTTCACGTTAAGTCGTGGGAGATACTAAAAGGGAGGAAGGACGCAGAGTGGAGTCATAGTCTAGAAAGGTACTTCTAAAAGCTGGCTGTATTTTAGGGGGTTGGAGAGACCTGCATGGACGAATTTCAGGAGAACCACAACCTCTCTCTTCTCATCTATCACCAAGGCCTGAAAAAAACCATCGCTGCTTTGTGTCAAGGATATTTGTCCTATGTTCACAGGTTGCCCATCCTGAACTTTGTGCATGTTACCTACCATGTTGTTCTCATGAACACTTTCAACCAAATTCAGTTTGGTCCTTGTCACTGGACCTCTTAACTGTGACTATGCCACTCATTCCCAACTTTGCTTTCCTTTCAAATGTACACAAATCACTTGTATAATAATATGCCTTCCCTTCTTGAAAATGGAGGTGTTTAGCCCAGCTGGTGTGGCTCAAGAGGTCGCCAGTTCGATTCCCAGTCAGGGCACATGACCAGGTTGTGGGCCAAATCCCCGGTGGGGGGCATGCAGGAGGTGGTCAATCAATGTTCTCTCTCGTCGATGTTTCTATCTCTCTCTCCCTCTCCCTTCCTCTCTCTCTAAATCAATAAAGAAAAATAAAATTTAAAAAAAGAAAGTGGAGGTGTTTACCCAGTGTAGCACTGCTACCACTTTCCCCCATGACCCTGCTCCCTCAAGGGCTGCTACACAGCCATTCATGCCTCCACAGGAACTAACGCAGGCAACTAGACCCAAAAATCTGGACAGTGCTCTCTGATGCCTTTCTTCCATATCTTGGCCTTCTAGCTCTCTTACCAGGTGATCCTCCACCTTCCTGGTCGAGCAGCATTCTGCTTACCCAGGAGGCCGACGTGGAAGAGGACCTGAGAGAGCGAGCATCTGGGTGTGGTCTGTGGACCTTGCCCCGCCCTCCACACACTGAGCCCTGCCGATAACTTCAAAAGCCTCTTGTTCTCTTTGACATTTTTCAAAGGGGTCTGTTCTTTCTGAGCCTAAACTTTTCTGACTCTCTTCTTGAAGGTTCTTGTGTGTATTTCATGCTTGTACTAAGACATTTACTCCTTCTTTCCTTGAGCCCAGCCTGTTAAACCCCAGTGGTTGGTCCTCAGCCAGCTGTAGAGCCTCCACAAACAGCACCTTTCTGATTGCTTCATGAGGAAGGGCATATTTCAGAAGCACACTTTCACAACTACAGTTTTAGTGTCACCTTGCCTATTGGAATCTTGGCTGTGCGAAGTCCTGAGGCAGAAGGGACATCGCCCTTTCCAGGAACCGTAGCTGGGGACAGATGAGACGCAAGTGTTTGTGAGGCAGGGGTTAACCTTGTGGGTCCTAACCCTCAGCCTTTCAACATAAGCCTTAATACTAAGAAGAATGACATCATTGCCCCTCCTCTCTTCTGCCAAACACCTTAGGGCTACTTCACAACCTGGAAGGGAAAAGAAAAGGAGATAAATCTGAGGAATAATCATTGTTAACCTTTCTGATTGAGGCCAGTTGAGGAAAACCAGTGGCTGAAGTGAGACTTGACATCCTCTGCAGGGGTCTGAGTGGCCAATAGCCCCATCCTCACAAACAGCACAGTGGCCCACAACAAAGTGTGAGTTTTCACACCTCAGGAACTAATGCAGCTAATCTTGTATGGATGAGAGGCACCTCCATTGTCACATCTGCCATTCACAGAGGTGCCAACGTGCACTAAAATCTGCCCCACTCCAAGCCCCATTTGACACAATGATTCATTATGGATGCTGAGATGTGGAGGGGAGCAACAATATCCTAAAGACTTTTTCTGCCCACCTGTGAGTCACACCTTCTGTCACCAGGCAACATGTGGCCTCTGTTCACTGACTCACCACCACAGGTGTTCCTGCTGCTCCTTTTGACATCACTATGCCCCCAGACGGCTGCCTTCTACTTCCCACCCTCACCTTCTTCTTCCCAGAGCCCATTTCCATACTGCAAAATTGAAGGTCTCTGTGCACACACCAGAGAGGCTTCCAGACATGGTCCTCACCACTCCAGCAGCCATCACTCAGGAAACCAGCCTGGCACCTCCGAGAAGGCGTGAGCTGCAATGGAGAGCTTCTGCTCCCTTCAGCCTCTGAGCTAAACTCATAGGAGCAAGATGGGGAGCATAGTTTCAATTGTCAGAATTTTCCATAATCTGCCAACTAGTTGCTTTTGCAACATTCATATTTCCAGTCCCTGGAGGGGTGGGGGAACATGCCAATCTGCATTGCTGCTTTTAAAGATGAAACCACCCAAAAAGTATTCGATGCTCCAACATGGCTGCAATTTTAGCTGCTCAGAGAACACAGCAAGATAAATAACCAAGCCATGAGAAATTACAGCACTATGCACTGCAATAAATATGACAAATGATAGGCCAGATATTCATTGGCTCATAACACTTGGCAGGCATAACCATCTGTGGATCCAAAGTTCGAACTATTTGTTTTTTTCTCCTACAGCTGCCCTGATCTTTGTCTACCTCAGCTGGAACCTCTGGTCTTTAAGGGACCCTGGGCAACCTTGCAAAACCTTTTACTTTATTAGGTTTTAATTAAGGAACACAGGTGTTGTCACAGACAACGGTAAAACTCTCTGAGTGTATGAGAGAAAAAAAACAGAAAAAGAGATCTCATGTCCCTTTCTTAGTATGGGAAGCTTTTTACTTGCAAAGAACCTGAAAGCAGGAGAGGCGAACCTAAGGATAATTAAGAAAAATGATGGTGCTTGTTGCCAAAGGAGAAATAAATCTTCGGTGTCTCTCATTTATTTATTGATTCAACAAGGAACCCAGCATGGGATTTAAGTTCCTGCTTTTGTCACAAGAAAGGTAACACTGAAGTCCATTATTTCATTCTGTGAAATGCGAATCTATATTTCTCATTTAGCATCTAAATCCTCCACTTGGTTGAAATCTCGCAGCTTACACCACTGATAAGAGAAAGTGTAATGAGGCCTAATGTCGCCACAGCAAAATTTGCCCAATTAGACCAGCTGTTCCACAGAAAAAGTACACTGTGAACTTCTAATCCAGAATCTTGACAGTTTGGAGTTGAAAATTTCATGCTAAAAAAATCAGATTCTTAAAAAATCAAGTATTTTTCTAAGCATAGCTACTTCCTGCTCTTGATTCTCCCCTTAGCCCAGAATATAAGGAAGGATTTCATCAGAAAGGTGGAGAAAAGGATTTTTCATGTGGTGAAAGATGATAGCAGAAGTTCCCCGTAATAGAAATCTTTTCCCCAGTTCCGAATTCTGCCTGGGATTGAGACCGCTGAATAGCACAACTGATTTTCTGATTGTTGGGCATTGTGCCTTTGTATGAATAGTTCACTTTCAGCACTTATTAAAGTAAAGCAAAATGACCACAGCCAAGAGCAAACTTTTTCTGCCCTCCTCACACACAAACACCAAACCCAATAGTCATCAAGGCAAACTTTGGAAGAACAGAAACTGAAGGATTATGAGAGCACTCTGCCTCCATGTTCTACCACCATGAAATCAACACTAGGACAGCAATGTCAACCTATTCAGAAATATTTACTCACCAAATGTGCATCGAACACCTTCTGTGTACAAAGCAACAAGCACCAACCTCTGTGGAAGTTAGTGGGATAAAGATAAACCAGACATGACCCATGTTTTGAAGCTCCCAATTGTAAAGATGAATCATCCTAATACAGACACAGAGACCTACATTGTGCGTGAGGGTCACGGTCCGGGCTGGGGCATCAGAGGAGAGACAGGTCAGCTCTGAGCACAGAACCAGAAGTCTACTGGAGGAGATGGGACTTGGAGAAGGAAAGGTAAGACTTGAACTTGCTGACATGGGGAAGTAGAAGGGCACCCCCAGACAGAGGAAGAAATGTGAAATTACAAATATAGGAAGGTAGAAAAGTGCTTTTGAGCCAAGCACAGTGAGAAAATGAGCAAAATACCAGATGTGCAAACAAGCATTAGAAATCACCTGTTCACAAACATTAACTGAGCATTTGTCTTGGTATATTTCTGGCACTTGTGAGGTCACTGCCTGACAGGACTACACAAAATATCTCCACTCACACAGTTATTTCTAGTTGGGGAAAATGTATATTGAAAAACTATATAATGCATCAGATTGGAGAACAGGGGCTATAGAAGGTGTTAGAGAGAATTGCTCTGATAAGATACCTCTGGAGCAAAAACCTAAAGTGAAGGGTAAATGTCTATTTTGGGAATTATAATCCAGGCAGAGACCCTGAGGTGAGACGTGTCTAGTGTAATATGATATGCAGTTGAAGACGGAGAAGGCCAGGACAGCTGGGCAATGGTGAAGGAGGCAGCAGGTGATGTCAGAGATGGCACTGGGTGTGGGTGGTGGCCGGCCACCTCCTCGGGGTTTGTCTGCCAGAGTTTGGACTTCAGGTTTTCCTTTGGGTGGGATGAGACGACATTGGAGGGTTTAGAGCACAGGAGTGACATGACCCACCTGACATTTTGGGGTGAGTACTGTGGCTGCTGTGTGGATAGATGGGGGGTCGGGGTGGAATAAGGATGAAATTCAGGAGAGCAATTAAAAGACTACAGCAACAGCATGAGTGGGGTGATGGAGGCATGGATGAGGGGTACATTGTGAACGTGTATATAGTCAGGGAAGAAAAGGTTGGAAACAGCATTTACAGGGAGTGTATTCGTAGCCTAAATTGACCAAATGTTCCCTCTTCAATGACAAAAGTTTAGTCATACAGTTTCAAGTTCATGTTGACCCTGACAGACAATCATATCATTCGAAACATACAGAAAGTACAATTAGCTGGGATTACTCACAGGTCCCAGCGATAACATCCACCTCTCCAAGCGGGACGAGGAATGAATTGGAACTAATCTGACCGATAGTATTGATTATTGATGCCGCTGTCGCAGCGGACTTTCTCACTCAGGGCTTGGGTTAGAATCCAACTGCACTCCTGGACTCCTCTGGCTACTTGAACTACCGAGGGTGAGAATGTGGTCTTTGAGTCCAACAGCTACACCTCTTCTTTCCTAGTAAATTCGGAGCGAGCTTGCCCCATGATAGATCCTGAAATGTGTAGCAGGTGCTGTCCAGGCTGCCAGGCAGCCGAGAAGAGGCAGGCAGTGACAGGTGGCCACGTCGTCCCCACAGCTAGTGCCGCGGGAAGACCTGTTTGTTCCCCATCCTTCCGAGTGACTTTAGGGATACAGCTCTCCCCTGAGTCCCGGCGCCCTCGCCCTCCCCCCCTTCAGGGTGCCACTCTGATTTCTATTTTTCCCACATCTCCTATCACAGCCTCATATTATTATTAACACAACTTATCATGTCATGAGAGAGGTGCCTGCTTGATGGCTTGGGTATCTCAACATGATTGATAAGCTCTTAAAATCACCCAGGTGAGAACTGCTGCCTTGGATGCCTCAGACCGATGGAACAGACAAGGAGACTGTATTTCCAAATGCCTGAGGCAACCTCTAGGTCAGTTTCCTCCTCCACCCAAAAATAAAAATAAAAAAAAATAAAAAAGGAAGGAAAAGAGGAAAAGAATCCACCAGCATAATGCAAGAAATGCAAGGCGATGTGTCAGAAATAACAATGCAGGTCAAGTTGGCATTTGTTGTTACTGGAAGTGATGAGTGATATTCCATCCCCTCTAAGTGCTTTTGCTCCTCCAGGAAAAATAATTCTGCCTCTGTCATTATCTTCCCAGAGCAATAGAATGTGAGGACTTTTCCCATTATGAAATGATGGCCCCATCGTAAAATAAGGATGAGCATTCTCTCTTGGTATGTAACACTGTTTTTTTAAAAATATATATATAAATAAATAAAACAGCAATTATGCACATAATTCCACTGTCAAAAACACTTTAAATGATTTTCAAGCTTTAATGTACATACAATTCACCTGAGGATCTTGCTAAAAATTAGATTTCTGGTTCAGAGAGCCTGGTGTTTGGCCTAAGATCCTGCCTTGCTAACAAACTCCTAGGTAAAAGTCACCACCAATCACATATCAGGTCGCAAGACATTAAAGAGTATCTCCAGAACTGTATTTTTGACTACCTTGTATTTTGTTTTACTTTCTAGAATATTCCTATCTCTCCTAGATTTGGATTTTGATCAGGACCTTTGCTCTGTGGCAGTATTCGAATACCTTGACTTAATTACTGTTGGTCATGTATTGCTGTTCTCAGTGTCAGACGGATTCTTTATGATTCATGCCCTGCATTTTATTGTTGATATGTAAGTCACTATGCTGATAAGTTGAAGTGGGGAATTTTCTAAACCCTTGAGAAAGTTAGTAATTAAATCCTTTAGAAATGCAGTAAGCAAGAGTCATATGGTTTAAGAACTAGTATATTTCTTTGGGAAATATTAAAGCTGTAACAATCACCTTTGTAGGGGGTAAAAATAAAAACGATCCTTTACTTGCTGCTTTGTAGAGCAAAAGCTATGAAAAATCTTGGAAGAACACGTAGAATAAAAATAATTTTATTTTACATTTTGATTCAGATCCTACAATTTCAAAGGAAGCCTTTGAATGATAGATTGATTTTGATAATTTCCTGCATTCCACTTAACATCACCTGGAGCCAATCAAGACAAATTGGAATATCTTGCTCTGACATTTGGGTGTGAAGCAAAAACAACACCTTTATATTTTAAACTTCACTGTTTCTGAAAGTGAGAGGTGGAGAGGCTGAGAGGCTGAAAGTTCTGCTTCATCCACGCCCATAAGAAGGGAACACAGCATTTGGCCCACAGATCAGTTCAAATCAGATTTGCTAAGTGGTCGCTCCATATGAAACCTCTCTTAAGTGGACTCTGTTGATCAAGCCAAAGCGTGTCCTACAGTTCATTGTGTAGATAAACATCCTCTAAAGTCTGTGGGTGAATATATTTCCTTTCCTTAAAACCCATGCCAATTTTAAGATTGTCGATTTATTTTCAAATTGCAGAGTTGGGATGGTATTTGAGTATGCAGGAGGATATATTGCTCAATTGTCATTTAACCATAGATTAAATGTCTGCATAAAAAGGAATGCATTTTACAATTTTCAAATTGATGAAAGTTTTATGGGAAGATGTAATGAGAATGAGGATGTATTTTATGCAGGAGGAAATGCTGTCTGGCACTGAGAACCACAGACAAGGATTTAAGAGTCTAGGATTAAATTGGTGGCATCAGAAAAGATGGTTTCAGGCATGGATGCTCCAAGGTAGGTCAAAAGAGCATCCACTAAATCATAAATGCTCCCTGCTTCCTTTGTAACCTCAAAGACTTTGTGGTTCCCAGGTGAAAGGAGAGGGCAGGATCACTTCAGATCTGGCTGTGTGAAGCCAGGTGCAGTATTGAATGAGTAGAGCACAGAGTCGAGGTAGCATCACATGGTGGTCAGAGGCATGGCTTCCCCGACCAGACTACTTGTGTTTGAATCCACTTACTAGTTGTGTGACCTTGGGCAGGTTACTCAACTTCCTTGTGCCTCAGTTTCTAAGCTATAGAAAATAATAATAGCATCTGCCTCATAAGGTTGTTATGAAGATTAAATGAATAACATTTTTTTAACGCTCAGACCAATCCCTGGTGTAAGCATAAGCATGTTATGTTTGTCAAACACAGCAGGTCCTCGAATAACGTTGTTCTGTTCAACATCTTTTTGTTATAATGTTGATGAGATGCTGTAGGAATTTAACTCTGTTGATGTCAATTAGCCATGGTAAAATTGGTTTTGTTACATGGCATTTTCACTTAAAGTCGAAGAACCTATCGATGACATTAAGTGAACACTTACTGTAAATGAATGGATAATAAAACAAAGAGGTTTATGCATGCATTCTCTAGATTCATAATGCCTAATTTCAATCCTCAGCTCTGCCATCCTACTGGGAAAGTTATTATTCTAGCTGAAGAGTAAAGTATTCATACAATACTGTTGACCATTATATAGTCCTGAGCAAGTTACTGGCCTTTCTGAAGCTTGGTTATTCATATAGCAGTGTACCTCCCAAGGTTGTTGTATATTAGCTACCTCCCCCTTGCTAGTCTTAACATCGAATTTGTTAAGTATGTTTTTAACTCACTGAAAAATAGTTTAAACAAGAAAGGGCTAAAGAAAATAAAATGAAACAAAAACCCTGTAGTGTTACACCAGCAGCACTCTTCCAGGTTAGCATCCACACATTAATCAACCCTCTCTGGGCATGGCCATTCATCAGTTATTACTCGCGCTGTCATGCAGCCCATATTTGACTATTTAGTTCACAAAAATAATCTCTTTCGCTGCATGTTTTCCAACAGTACACAACGATGATAACACCTTACATTTATATAGCACGTTAATGTTTTGCAAAGCCTTTCACATCCATTATTTTATTTAACTGGATACATTGTAAGAGGGTCATTTGTCTTTGAAAAAGCAGTTTTGAGAAAATTTCCAAATTTAATTGAAAACCATACTTTCACTGCTACCAGGAGTTATCATTGAAAACTATTTCCATCAGTGGTTCCTGTCAGGTGATAGACCGCAGTCACTGCGTCTCTGGATGTCTGCTGCCGAGGACAGAGCTACGCTGACATACAAAGAGCTCTTTGTCCTGCCCTCTGCTCTTCTCTTGGCTTTGATCCAGTTCTGTATTGTCTGTTATTTTGAAAACATCTCTACTTAATTAAAAGAAAATTCTTTTTTTTTTCTTTCACTTATTCAGAATCTCCATACATTTACCATTACTGGAGATTAGCTTATAACTACCTTTTCATGAGCCTAATAACTCAAGATCATAGGTCTGTTGCCCCCTCCACATTTAGTTATTGTACAATCTAAACATTAGTGTTACCCCAACCTCCCTAAATCCACTTCCTCTTCAGCCTGGACTAGGAGCTCCTGGCTGAGATTATTATTGATTATTTATTTCCTGGACTTTTTTTACTTTATTAAATGAGTAAATACATAGCTCAGCTACTTTCAAAAGGCATCTGAAGTGACTTAAAAATACATGAGTAGTCGGGGTTTGATAAGAAGCACAGAATCGATGGCCTCCCAGGGTCCCCCTCTGGCTGTCCCTCAGCTTTCCCATCCTCCTTTGCACCCATGTTCTGCACACAGAAACCAGTCAGTTTACTTTTTCAGTCTTAAATTCACTCTGTGAAGTGAGTGTAAACTTTGTGGACCTCAGGATCTTCTCAAGACCCATGGTCTCTGCTTTCTCCATCCCAGAATCCTCCGTTTCATACAGACAGGCCTCTGGAGACTCCATGCACCTGGTTCTGCCTCTCCTGCCTTCAGATCTTTCCAAGAAGTTTCTCTTATTTATTTAACAAACATTTATATCAAGTTCTTATTCTGTGCCAGTCTCTGAAGAGCATTATGCAGTTTAGCTCTTTTAATCCTCATAACAACGCTCATGGTAGAATTATTATCCATCTTAGAAATCAGGAAACTAAAAGGGAGGGAGGTGAAGTGGCTTCCACACAATTTCCAGCTGAGTGGCAGAGCCGGGACGGACTCTGACGACTGGTCCTAGAGTCTGTGCTGGACTCGACTCTGCCTCCATTCGATTCTCTCTGTGATTTGTATTGATCTGCCTGAAGCCCCGTTAAGATGGGTATTGATCTGCTTGAAGCCCTGTTAAGCTCCTACAAGGTCAGAGCGCATGCTGCTCTGATGTCCCAAGCATTTCTGAAGCAGTTGTGTTCCTCCAACATTGACTTCAGTAGCTGGTGACCCACTGCCATGGAAAAATAAAAAACAAAAAAAAACTTGAACTTATTGAAAATGAGTTTAGTAGACCCTGGTATTTCTGTATTCTGTGAAGAATGTAATTTTTGCATTGATCCTCATGAATAACGTCTGAATTTAGAAATGTGAATGCATTGTCTAGATCGGCAGGAAAACAGAGATGAAATAGAAATAAAATGACAACCCAGACTTGGAACAAAAAATGGTTTTCTGAGTTTTCTTTTGGGGGAAAAAACATAACCTTATAGGAAGATACACAGGGAGACCATTTAAAAAGAAATGAAAATGTCCAGATCTACTTAGTAACTGTGTCGTTCTCTTCCACTAACCTAGAATATACAACTCTAGAAAGTTCCTGACACTTATATAGATAGGCTTTCTGTTTCCCCAGTCTAAGTATTTTCATCTCTAGACTTCTGTATTGTTTTTATTATTTTAAACTGCCTAATAACTTACCAGCAATGCACTGGCTTAAAATATCTATTATCTGGAGCACCAAATGATCAGTGAAGGGTGGCAAATTTCTGCCAAAATAACTCACCCTCATTGATTTGGCAGGAAACCAGGCTTTGCCTGTTATTATTCAGTTCTGAAGGGGAAAAAAAAGTTTAATCCTTCCCTATTTCTCTGTTCCTCTCCGCCTACACCACTACAAAAAAAAAAAAATGCATTTACCACTTAAAATGTGGCAATTTATATAAAAATAAATATATATTAAGGCTTTAAAAGGCTAGTATTTTAATAGAGATTACCTCTGAGTAATGAAACTGCAAATAAATTTTATATTTTTCTTTATACTTTTTTGCATTTTCTATAATGATAATGTATTACTCTTACTATGAGGAAAAATGATAGCTTATATATTTACTGATAGAAATATACTTAAGTAGAGAGACTAGCTTTCTGGGATGACTTGAAAAATTGAAGTCAGACCCATGTATAAACAAAGTACATGATTGCTCTACTAAAACTAAAGATTTGCCAAAAACAAATTCCGAAAATGATCTCTCCCCATCCTCTTATTGATTGCAGTTATTGTTGGGATACAAATCTCCACGGGTCTCTCATGTTTCAACATGTCTTTATTCTTGACTATCTTCTCTAGTGTGTGTGTTTAGTGAACAGCCTGGGAGTATATATATTCGAGAGCACAAAGGGCAGGCATGTTTAGTGCCTATTATAAAATATTCAGATTCACTAAGTTCTGGAATTCTCCCTTGTAACACAACTCACTGCATGTTACCTGGCCCTTTTTGCACTGCTCTGAAAATTAGGGCCAAAATATGGCTACTAATATTACTGTGAGAAATAAATTGTCCTTTTATCTCTGTCCTTGGCATCTCATATCATCTGCCAGCACCCATGAAATTGTGACAGACTAACTTTTTAGTTTGCAAGTAGGGTAAAGTCCGACTCTTCACGGTGCTTCACAATTATCAAGATAGAGATATATTTCGTTGGTTTTAAAAGTTTATTTTCTATTAAAATGAGCATATATTTAAGAGAGATAGTACTTAAGCTTTATTAGTTATTTATAACTTATTATGTGAAAAAAATTATAGGATTCTTTGTTGTAAACAATATTTAGGCAGGGGACAATGTGATGAGAATATCACATGCATCCTTAAAAGTTGAGCTCAGTAGTTAACGGTACTCACAAAACAGGAAAGGAAGTGAGGAGAAGCAGACAACCAGTGAACAGGGTTACTGTGTAATTCATTGTCACTTTAGTGTATGAAAGGGGGTGTTACTAAATAATAGAATAGAGTATTAGATTTACAGCATATAGTAAATTACAAAATCACTGTAAAAAGAGTGTCAGGCTCCTCTGTGCTCCATACCTGGCTTCCCACACCTAGACATACTGTACTCTGACCCAAAAGAGCATTTCCAGCAGGGCAACAGCACAATGCCAAGCTCCGCAATAGTGATTGATGGACAAATGTAGGAATTTCAGGCGACAGACCACAGAGTCTGGGAAGATTGTTTTTACAGTTCTTAACAGGATATTTTGGTACTGGTCACAGTTTGGATTTTTTTAAAAAAGAGGACATAATGTGTTTTTGAGTAAAACATTTTTCCCAGCAGAGACATTTAAGAAGAATACTAGGTTCACTTGAAAGCAAATCCAGTTCCGTTTCTGTTGTCCAGGATCTAATGCACACAGCCCCACCTGCAGAGCCACATGAGCCACGCCCATGAAGATTTCCAGATGTGCATCAGCCAAGACGTGTTAGCCTTGATTCCCCTGCTGATGTGCTTGCAGCTTGCCTTCCTAGCCTACAAATTGTTTTCAGTTAAGTTGTTGTCTAAGAGAGAGAAAAAAATCCATAAATGAATGGAGTTTTTTCTTAAAAACTCCACCAAGAAATTATTCAAATGATGGAAGAGTTAAGAGGAAATAAAGGCGCTGATTCAAATGCTTGTATCATAGAGAAGAATCATATCATTATTAAGTGGTAACAAGTGGATAAAAAGAGAATAACACACTTGAAGACTGAAAACTTCAGTTCTTGAACATTCTACAGGTACTTCACCTTTCTGTAATCTCCAAATAGGGGAGACATAGGGCTTCTAAGAGAATCCTGCACTCCAGAAAAACTGATAAGTAAAATCAAATTTAATCTTGACGACAATCACATCTATTTGGATTTTAAAAAATCATCAGCTCATGGGGCCAGAGTCCATTAAAGCGTGTGTTTAATTAGTGTTGTTTAGCTGGAGTGCTCTATCTGCATGATCTTGGATAAAGCCAGTTATGGTGCTGGATTTCCCTAACCTACATGAAGCTAGCTAGCTCTATTTAGTCTCTTCTCTGCTTGAAGAAAAAAAATAAGAATAAGACAAGCTTCTGGATTCTTACATGGTGTGTGAATCCACTTAACACAATTATAATGCCCAATTAATCTTAGCAACATGAGTGATGAATCATTTCTCCAGGTGCCTCTGCAAAAGAAAGTAAATTTAGTTCCAACTTTTGACTATTGTTTTAAACCAACTGTAATCTCCCAGATTAATCAGGAAACTAATAACTGAACTCAAATCCATATTCAGAAATACCTCTCCTCATGTACCCAGCACACTGACTACCCAGATACCAATTTTTTCAGGTAATACAAGGAACAATAAATTTTGTCATTTGCTTCCCTTTTTTAATCTTGATTTGATGGTATCTCCTGCCATCTACTGATAGATAAAAAAGATAAAATCAACTTTTCTGGATCATTTCTTCATTATACCATAAATAATCAATTGCCATCTTTTGCTCAAATGTGAAAAATCACCTAATTTTAACATCAGTATTTTCATCTCCAGAAACTAGCAATAGGCTTGTTTCTAGTGGAAACCCTTTGGCTGTATTTATAATATTTTACATTTAATAGCATCACTGTATAAGAAAAAACTCTCACTGGCTTTGGAGTCACAGACTCTGGGTCCTTGTGCCAGCTCATCCTAGGGCATAGACCTTGTTCTCCTCAGTTAGCATCCTTATTCTAAAAGCGTTGGGGTGGGGGCACTTCTTTCCAGCTTCAAGATGCTCAAAGACTTACCACATTTATCTGCATTCAGGATAAACACAGCTCCTAAGACCAGGTCACTCACAGTTTTATCGATGGCTCAATTTTAAAAATCAGAGTTCACCTCAGCTGCCCTCTGCAGAAGGCTTTTCCCATTTTGTCTGTTATGTCCAAATACTGCATTTCCTGCCTGGCGCAACATGTAGCATCTTTAGGAGCTGTCTGCTGCTCTTCCTCATGCTAACACAGCATCTTCACTGTGGAAGACTTCTCTGCATTCACTCAGACAGTCAGCATGGGAATAGCGATTAAGCTGTTGAATTTAAATTACTTTGCCACCTACTATTGCAGCTGACTCCAGCTCCCAATTGGGCAATAGATATCTTTGATTCTTTTTCTAACCTTTGAAGAGCAGTCATTCCAATGACTCCTTCTTATCTGAGGGTCAGTTATCTGGTAACTTCAAATGTCTAAGACACCATTGAGAACCACAGATAAAACAAAACAAAACAAAAAAAAAGATCCTCTGAGAAACATCTTTAAAGGTCTGAAATGCATGTCACCAAAACTCATTTCACTAAAGTTCATGCACTGGCATAAGAGTTTCTTCTGTCCCATTCAGAGTCATATATCATCAAAATTTCTAAGCATATCCATGTTGAATTTTTAGCCATTGCCATTTAAAAGCAGCAAACTGAACATGGGGAGAAAGCCTACCAGAGGCAGGAATGGCAGCCTCGAGAAGTGACAGCTGAGCATCTGGCAGCAAACAAAAGTGAAAATGTTATATTGTCTTAACTAAATCTTTTAAGAAAGCAAAGAAGTGTGTAATTCACATTAGAAAGATTAGTGTTAAACTTTGTTCAAGTAAAAAATAAAGTACAGTATGGAGAATACAGTCAATAATGTTGTAATAACTATGTATGGTGCCAGATGAGTACTAGACTTACCAGGGTGATCACTTCATAAGTTATATAATAAATATCTAATCACTATGCTGTTCACCTAAAGCTAACATAATATTGAATGTCAACTGTCATTACAAAATTTTATTTTATTTATCTTTATTGTTGAGAGCATTACAGATGTCTTCCCTTTATTTCCCCCCATTGCCCTCCTCCACCTAGTTCCCACCCTGCCCCACCCCAGGCCTTCACAACCCTATTGTCTGTGTCCATGGGCAATGCATAGATGCCTGTAAATTCTTTGGTTAATCTCTTCCTGCCCTCCTTTCCCTCTGAAAATTTTTAAAAATTATTTTAAAAGTGGTCAAAGACTTTAAAGGTATAAGTTTTAGAGAAGAAAAATTCACTGTGTAGATTTCTGCATTTCTAAATGATTTTAGAAAGATGAAGTATTTCTGTAGAATAAAAAAAAGAAAAGGGAGTTGACACAGTTGGGTTCTTCCATGGCCAAGTTCTTCTATTCAAACTTAATTTTTCAGGGAATTTTCCCAGCCTTTTCCCTTATACCACACCCAAATTCTCAGATTTTGAAGAATATAACATGTGCAACAGAATTTTTCTTGGTAGTTCAGATTCTTCTCTATTAACATGATTGGTCAAACCATGATAACTTTGGGGCTGACTGAGTTGTAGAATTGTGTGGTGCTCTACAAAAGCTCCCTTGGCCAGGATGTTGTTGTACTACTTGTGCCTGTTTTGTTCTGGTTTGTCAAATCAAGTTCAAGTTTGCTAAATGAATAGGACTCACAACTTGTAATGGAATCTTCTTTCCTCAGGGGCCTCCCCTATAACTAAATTATGTCCCCAAGCCCTTAGAGACATCTTCTTCCTCTACCATTCTAATTCTAGCTGGACTCAGGGTTTACCTCACCTGAGTTTAAACAGTCAAGCAAGGCTGATCAGGCAAGTCTCGCATCACACTTGACCTTAGTTTCCAGCACTAGTACTGTCATGTGAAGCAAAGTGTGTCAAAAAAAAAACAATAATGTGTAACAGATTGCAAGAAAAATATGAATATGCTTCTGCTTCCCTCGGATTTGCCCTTTTACTGTCATGCACTGGGGTGTGAAGAAGCACAGCTTGGGAAGAATTTGACCTACTCTGTAAAGGTCATAAAAGTTTCCAGCAGAAAGTGATGACTCATGTTCCATACATCCTGATATTTCAGAGTGTTCAGGAAAAATGCAATCTAGTCCAACACACCCTTTCTTTCCATCATTTTCTTGCCAGGTCACTGTACTTGTGAATTTCACTACAAAGGGAAGTTCAACAGCCAAGGTGAGGGAAATGGCTTAATGTGAACAAAAGTTCAAAAGCAGGGCGAGAGGAGTCAGGCTTCTCTGTGCCTTGTGTTTATGAAAGAGACAGGTTTCATCCAAACACACAGATCTTTCTCATACAAATATGTGGCTCAGTGTTTTGGCATCTTTCAAAGCAAAGTTTTAGAGGCTGCCTTTCCTCACGAGTTCTGTACACACACATATGCACGCACACACAAACACCAGCTTTGAAATCGGCTGGTATTGTCTCAGAACTTGAAACACATCCAGCATTTGACCTTAACTTTCCAGCACTGCAGGAAGCAGGAATTCTCACACCCTAAGGCCTCTAGTTAAACGAGCCCATGGAAATCTCTCCCCAAAAGATGCTTAATTGGAGACACTGTGTATATACCATTTTCCATTTTCATTGAAAACCAACAAGGTCACACTCCAAATCTGGATATAAACGTCTCATTTAACAATCAAGCAATATGGCTACATAACAAACACATGATTTGTGAGATCAACTTTCCATCTATCTGCATGTGGATCTAGGTAACAAGAGCTAAAAGACTTTCCCTTCCCAGTGTCCTATAATGAAACAATCAGCTCCAACTCTCGCAGTCCTGTCACAATAGCAACATTCCAGTTCCCAAGAGAGAGCCTGATTGGCCAAGGGTGGATCAGTCCCCACCCCTTAGTCTGGAAAAGGCAAGGATCTCTGATGGAGGGAAGGACCAAGACTGCATGCAATGGGGAAAGCAAGACATGAAAGGAAATGAGAATGGATACTGAGTGGGCAAAATCCACAGGTTAACTCTACAAACAGGGAGGTAACAAGATACCAAAACTCAGTTAACATCTTAAGAGGTTGTTCAGGCTGTAATGAGGATCCGTGGGTGCTTAGCTTATGTTGTAAGTTTTCCTTAATACATGATTATGTACTCCAAAAGAAAAAATAGCTCAGGAAAAAAAATAAATGTAAGATGAACTTCGTTAAAGCTATGGAATAGCTTAGTTAGCTCAATTATCTTATCCTAGTAAAGGATATGGGAAGAAAAAAGAGGTCTTTTAAGCCGCTGTCAAAAAGAAAATTGAACAAGAAACTCCTAATTGAGAAAATTATAAAATATTTGAATGGAAGATGTCTTCACAGGTCAGACCTAACTACTTATTCAGTGCAGAATTCTCTTTACAAGATCTTGTAGCTTTTGCTGGCATACATATATCTCATCATTGCACAGCTCTAACAAGCAGAATGATATTCCTTATATAGAATAAAAATCTGTTTACCCATGAATCCCACATATTGATTCTAGTTCTGCTGACTGGAACTACGTGGAAAAAGAAAACATAATTTGCATTTTCACATGACAACCTTTCCAACACTTGGATCATGGCCACTATCCCCTTCCCACCCACCCCTGACAACAATAAATAAATAATTGATCCCTCTCAGCTGAACACCTCCAGTTTTTTACATGGTTTCTCATAGCACTTTGCTGACTTTTCACCATTCTTAGAGACCTCTTTTGTGCAGACACTGGTTATGCATACATGAATGTAATTATTGTTCCTCCTGTCTTGTTCCAGAAAAAGATTTCTGGTGGCTGAGGTTCAGTTTGTCAATACCCCTTTAAAAAATTTGATGCCCGAAATGAAACACAATACTCTGGAGTCAGAAAGCAAATGAACTGTGTTCAGCACACTTCACAGATAGACGACCATATGTCACTAAGTGTTTCGGGATCTGCCGTCATTGAGGAGGAGGAAGTACAAGACTGCAGGGGAGTTAAGACAGAGACCTAGGTTGCAGTTCCAGTATCATTCAGTGTAAAAAATACCCGATATAAGGAAAACAACAGATGCAATGTGCTGCTTGTCATACAAAACTCTTCCACCATGGGAATATCTTATCAGAATCACAACTATTGTTGCCTCACGCTCCCTAGGGGAAATTCCCCTGGGATGTGTTAGAAGAGGAAACTGCCTTGAAAAAATTTTTTCAGGCACATTAGAGCTGACAGAAATCAGTTCTGATGTCAGGACTGGGAATGTGGAGGATCTAACCAGGAACACAGCCCAGGTGCGCTCAATGAGCCATCACAACCCGAACTGAAAACCACCTCCTCTCCGCTCCTGGCGCTGAGGATTTTAGCTGTCTCGAATACGGGGTAAGAAGGGGAAAATGAGGCTTTGGAAGGTAGGAGGTTGTAATCAAAGGCAGATTTTGTTAAGGGGTTAGCAAAAGCACTTTCACGAGTTTAATGCATTCCCCGTGCCTGCTAGGACACACAACATATAGGAGCCTGCTTTGATTTGCATTCGATTGTAAACTGTCTCCGTGTGATTTTACAACTGTTTCTGCTAATTCCAGAACTTAAAAATCCAGCCCTGACAACATCTTGTGCATTAATGAAGTATCTGAGATGTTACTGATTCAAAAGCCAGGGGATACCTTGCATTTAGTTCCCCAACTCAGACACACATGTGCAAACACCCAATCCGTGCTGATCCATGTCCTGTGTGTGGTAATAGTCTTTTTTAAAATCCATGCATAATTATTTAATTTCTAAATCTCCTAAGCAATGACAATCAATTTTCCATGCTTTATCTAAAATCTATTCCTAAACTTCTTATTCTTACCATGGAAAATAGTAAAATAGTAATTCCCACTTTTGGAAATGAACAGTGAACTTTGTTGTCTTTAGCTGTTTTGAATTCTGTCTTATAAAAAAAAAAATGAAAATTCTGCATAGTGATTCTGGCTGACTCTGGCTACATGTTGCTTATGCAAACCTGGGCTGGGATTATAGCATTTCTCAACCTGTGGCATAATCCTGCTTGAGATGAAAGGGATGTCTCACTACACAAACATAGAAAGGTATCTTCCATGCATATTTCAAGAGAAGCCTACCAAAGCCCACCCTGTTTGAAAAGTCATCCTGTGACATAACTCACTTTGTGGGGAGTAACACTATTTGCTACACAACACAAACAGCTGCATCCCAAAGGCAAAATGCAGGGAGAGCTGTAGGATGCAAGCAGGTACAAAAATCCACCTGTGTTTTTACATATAAATATGGTATATGTAAATAAGTGCCATGAGGGCAGGGATTTTTTTTTTTTTTTTATGTCATATTGACCGATTTATCCCAAGCACCTGGAACAGCACCTGGCACACATTTGTTGAATAAATGATATGACTAAGAATGATTGTTCTAAGTTCAAGTCTAAGAAGATAATCTTCCTGGACCCAATACTCTGCTCATAAATTTGAGGAGATAAACAGTCCCATGCTGGCAAATATCAGCATATAAACTTAACGTGGTGAAGAGCATCGAGTGAGTAGACTTGGCAGAAAATATCTGGATCCACGTAGGTATTTTAAAATTTGTTTTGAGTCTGGCTGGAGTGGCTCAGTGGTTGAGCATCAACCCATGCACCAAGAGGTCACCGGTTGAATTCCCAGTCAGGACACATGCCCAGGTTGTGGGCCCGATCCCCAGTGTGGGGCATGCAGGAGGTGGCCAATTGATATTCTCTCTCGTCGATGTTTCTATCTCTCTCTCCCTCTCACTTCCTCTCTCTCTGAAATCAATAAAGGAAAAAAAAGTTTTAAAAAAATTTTGTTTTGATGTCTTACTGACCAACAAAATCATTCTTCATGTCTTTCTATATTATACAAAAAGAGTTCACAAAGAAAGGACTGGTAGTCATGATGATCAGGTGTTTTCTTCTCTTATGTCTACGGGAAATTACCACCTTCATAACTCTTTTAACTCTAGATAATACAAGGTGTTAAAACAAAGAATAGGGCAGATGCATTGAGTCCTGATGCTAATAAGAATCTCTACTAAGTAAGGAAGGCAAAAAAAAGAGAGGCTAGAAAGAAGGAACCGGGATGCTAGGGAGCAAGTGTAAACGGGGATGTGAGGCTGCAGCTGAAAGATAAAGGTGTGGATGCCAGAAACCAGCAGAGCAGAGGGCCAGCAGGCAGGAGGTTAGGCAAGGCACGGAGCCCAGAGGAAGACTCCCCAGCCTCTCCATTGCCTACCTTGAGGATGGAGAAGAGAAGGGGAGAGGCCCCTTGGCAGATGTGCTTGGCTGTCAGTCACTACAGTTCTCTTAATTATTCTGTCTTACTATTTGCTGATGGCTGTTTAACAAATAGCAGATCTGGAAGATGGACCAGCAATGTCCTCATGGAAATCCTATAAGCAAAATGTAGCATTGGTTTTCTAGTCATACACCATTGGCAATGTTATTTCTGATGGATATATTAATAATAATCACAATAATTAAAACCATAAGATATTCATAACTTCCTTATAGATAAATGACATTTTTCCTCTAGGAACATCCAAAACCTCATTTTATTATTTGTACATAAATAAGAACCACAGGTTAAGTAACTTTCTTATGCTTATTGTAGCCAACAGCAGAGCCAGGAAAATCTGTGATGATTCATGCCCTACACATTCGTAGATTCTATTAAGTTGTTACACGGTTTGTTTTGTTTTGCAAAAGTTCTATAATGGTGCCACATTTGAAAATGAGAGAAATGGAAAAATATTTACACAAGATTGTATTGTTTTTCATTCAAATACAGAGACCAAAGATTGAGAGCCTTGAGTCAAATATTTCTTATCCTTCACACTGTACTAATTTTAAGGGCTAGCATCTTTGGGTCTAATACTAATCATACTTAGACTGCCCAGCCCTGATGAGCAAGCCAGAATATATGTGGTGGGTCACTGAAAAGAAAAGTTCATGTATGTTGGAATCAATATTACCTGTAGTCTTAAAGTATTGAAACCAGCTCTAAGGCACAGATTTCTGCTGGAGTCGTGGTAACATGGAAAGATTCTCACATCATGGGGCCGTGAGAGGAATGGAGAAGAGTCCAGTTTTGTCATCCAGCACAAATTTCCAAAGGGAGGACTGCAGCCCTTGGGACTGCCTCCTCAGACCTTTCCCAGGAAACTCTTCTACTGTCCCTGACAAAATCTGCACATGTGGGAACTTTGGAATCACTCCCAAAAGAGATGACAGATATTTCTTGTTTCCAAGTCATCATTTTACCCCAAATGGAGCTAGAAACTTAGACTTCCAATTAGAAATGGTAAAAATTTGAATTTAGTAAATATAAAAATTAAAATAGAGCTTAGGTTCAACTAAATTAACATGTGCTGTTTTTCTACTGTAGCCATAGAGTAGATATTGGGGGTGAAGATTATGATTATGCCAACTCTTTAAGTATCTGAACACTAGGGAAGGGTAAGTACAAAAGACCATCTCTATAGAGCTGTGGAAAGAGCACAGACCAGGAGTCAGGAAGATGACTCTGGCCCAGTCTCCCCGCTAACTGACTGTGATGTAGGGCAAGTCATGTAACAGCTCTTTGTCTATTTCCTCATCTCTAAAATGAAGGGGCTGAATAATGATGATGGCAGTGACAATAGCAACGGCAACAACAATAATAATAGCTAACAAGGAGAGCGTATCAGTTGCAATATAATTTAATCCTCTCAACACCCCTATGATATAAATATAACAATTATCTTCATTTTACATTTGAAGAAAGCAAGGCTCAGAGAGGTTTAGTAATTTGCTTGGTTGTACGGCAAGTGGAAGTGAACTTGCTGCAAAATTAATGACATTCGTTTAAGCCTCAGAGCCCCTTATTTGCATAGGCAGCATCCAACACCTGATTTTGTATTTTCTGTGGGGCTTTCCAAATTGTATATAGAATTCCCAGACCTCACAAAAGTTGAGTTTGCCCCTGATGCAAGCAAGAGGTAGAGTTGGAATTCAAAGCCAGGGGAATCAAATCTGAAGCCTGAGCTCTTACTCTACTTAACTGGCTCACTCTGTCCCCCAGAACTTTCTAGGCTGTCCGTTATGCACGGAATTGTGCCCCCCACCCCAATTAATATATTTGGTAAAAGGGCTTTAAGAAGGTAGTTAGATTAAATGAGGGGCTTGGTGTCCTTATAAGAAGAGCAAGAAGAAAAGGTGAGAGCAGAGCTTGCTCTCTCTCTGGGAGCACAGACTGAGGGAAGCTCATGTGAAGACATGGCTAGAAGGTGACTATGGCAGTCTACAAGTCAGGAAGAAGGTTCTTACCAGAAACAAAATTTGCTTTCAAGCCCCTTGATCAAGGGCTTCTGGCCTCCAGAACTAGGAGAAAATAAATATCTATTTCTTAAACCACTCAGTCTGTGATTATGGTAGCCCGAGCAAACTCATACACTATCTTATGCCTGCTTCATCCCTGGAGTATAATAAGACTGATGACATTTCCTTAAGAGGGACATTCCAAAATGTAGTATCTTAGATACAGCCAGGACAACATGTTTCTGAACCTGACTTTAACTAATTTCTCAGAGAAATAAAAATGCCTTCTGCCCTGGCTGGTTTGGCTCAGCGGTTGGAGCGTCGGCCTGCGGACCAGAGAGTCCTGGGTTCGGTTCCCACTAGGGGCACGTACAAAAAAAAAAAAAAAATGCCTTCTTCCCCTCTGATTTTGGGGAAATAGTGGAGTATTAAATCTTGAACAATAGACAGCAAAAGTTCAAGTTCTAATCTCAATTATTCCTGGTTTGCTAATGATATGCTGGAAGTCCATGTGTAAGCCATTCTAGCATCCTTAGGTTTAACGATTTCATCTGCATAGATTGCTGGGCAGAATAATTCATCAAGATTATACTACAGAAATTTTGCTTATATAATACAACAAATACCACTTGATTTCCCTTTACATGTAGAATAGTCCCGGGCTCCTCAGTGAGGAAAGTGAATTAAATGGACAATCAAATCACATGATGTTTTGAACTCAATATAAGATATTAAACATACATTGTAATACATAGGCAATAATTCATTTTTACTTCTCACTGACTCTTTGGTTCTTATTTATTTCATTGGCATTCATTCATTCATTCATTCACTCATTCACAAGTATATATTAAATACCTACTAAGTGTCAGATGCTCTTCTAGGCCTTAGACCTACAACAGTGTGGTAGGGAGAAGTATAAACTGGCCTCCAAGATTCCTGCCCCTGGTCTACCTATCCTGTATACGCTCCTCCCCTTGAGTGTGAGAAGCACCTGTGAATAAGATGAGTTATCACTCCTCTAATTAAGTTACATTATGTGGTAAAAGTGACAAGATTTTGCAGATGTAATTAAGGTCCCTAGATCAGTTGACTCTGAGTTAATCAAAAGGAGATTATCCTTCGTGAGCCTGACCTAATCAGGTGAGCTCTTAAAAGAAGATCTACAAGTCAGAGACTTATTGCTGAACTTGAGGAAGTAAACTGCATGTTGTGAAAAAGTCTCATGGCCTGAACTTTGGGCAGCCTCTAGAAGTTGAGAATGTCCCACCAGCTGACCAGCAAGAAAAAGGGGACCTACGTCCTACAACCACAGAAATAAATTCTGCCAGCAGTTTGAATGAGCTCAGTCCGGACTTGGAGTCTCAGGTGAGATTGCATCCTGGCCAACACCTTCATTTCTGCCTGGTGAAACCCTGAGCAGAGGACCCAGCTAATCCATGCACAAACTCTGGACCCACAGAAACTGAGATAATAAATATATGTTGTTTGAAGCTGCTAAATTGAAATAGAAAAATAGTACAGAGTGAGTATTATAGATAAGATTCCTGCTCTCATGGAACTTTAGATCTAGGGGGGAGATAGGCAATAAGCAACTTACAATAAATAGTATTATTTCAACTATTGATATGTACTATGAAAAAAATTCAATGGAGTGGTAGTGGAGAGAAGATACAGATGGGACCCCATTAGGTGCACTGGGCAGGGAAGACTACTTCTGAATGAGGAGAAAAGAGCCAGCCATGTAAGAACAAATGAAAAGAACATTCCAGGCAGAGAAAATAGCAAGGGAGAAGCCCTCATATCATTACAGAATTATCTCCAAGAGCTAAATGGAGACACTATTACATAAGCTCATTTATTCAATGAATGTTTAATTTAATATAAAACTATAACTGCCTAAAAATATGCTTCAGTAGACTGGGTACTATTGGATATTAATCAGTTGAAGTGCTATTATCAAAAGTTCTAATTATAGTAGCCTTTTCAATTTGACTTTTCTGCAACTTTTGCCAGGAGAAATTTGCTTATAGGATAGTTATTGAATTGGAGTGAATTCTTCAACTTTATTTGAAGTTTCATGTTTGGTTGTTTTAGGCGAGAATGTTGTTCCCTTTTAGGAAAACATAAAGAGAAAAAGCTTTTAAATTGTGCTTTATCTAAGACCACTGATGTGTAAGTCAAGATCTCAATTAATGTATTAAGAAGACTGTATTAATTGAATAAATACAAAATGGGGACACGTTGGTAATTTGGGCTAGCTGCCCAGTACTTTTGTATGTCGTATAGAATAGGCACTGTGTGGTATCATTAAATCTGTGAGACACCAAACAACACTACAGTAAGTTAGTAAGTATTGTTAGCAGTAGTTGCATAATTTTTTAATGAAAAAATTGAGGCTTAGACAGATTAAGTAATTTTCTCAATATTATACTGCTGCTAAGTGAGAAGCTGGGTCTTGAATCCAGGTGACTGCCTCAAGCTCAGCCGGTAAATCACTGACTGTATGATAATTGCAATAACAACTCAAATGTGTAAGTGCTTACCATGCACCAGGTTAAGGAAACATATGTAAACTTATTTAATCCTCATAGCAATCCTACAAAGTAGGTACTCTTAGTGTTTCTCATTTTATAGATGAATCTCAGAGAGGTTAAGGAACTTGTCCAAGGGCAGTTAACATCTCTGGAGCTCAGTCCCCTCATCCTAAAATGGGACATCACTAGTACCTACCTGTGATACAAAAGGCTGTGGACGCATTTGGTCCCAGACAGTCTGGCATCACAGACACACTCTGAACCATCCTATAACAATGCACTGGCACCAACCCTATGACCCACAATGAAAGAATAATGACTGTAAAACCTACCTGGCATATTTTCTGTGCTTCATTACTCTGGTGGCAGGTTTACATAGACAAACTAATTACAGCTGGACACTTTAACTTATCCTTAATCATTCGTTTCCTTAATTTCTCTTTTCCTCTGGATTCTCTATCTTAATCTGCTTCATCAATGTGTGAGGGCTGGAGTAAGGTGCCCCGCCCTGCCCATCCCTCCCCAAATATTGAAATTGAGTAGTAACTACAACAGCATGCTCTGCAACTGAGGCGAATACAATCAATTAAAACAGATGGGAACTGCTGGTCTGCACAACAACCCACTGTAAGATGCATTTTATAAATGTGGGGCTGATGAGACCAGGGGACCGCCTTGTGTTGCAAAAAGGAGACTACGTGACTTCCAAATCCAAAGGAACTAGAGAATAGTTCTCAATCTAAGCAAGGTAGGAAGCGAGTATCCTAAGGGCAGAGACATGACTAGCATAAAGAAAGCTCTTATTTAATCAATTGTATTGTAATCTTTCCAGGTCAACAAATGTGCAACAGGAGGGATGTCATCTGAGTGGGGCCTAGAAAAGGAGATCCAAAAAGGAAACACCTGTCAGTGTTTATTCAGCTCTGTCCCGGGATGAGAGAGCTCTGAGTCTAGAGCAGTGTTTTTCAAATTGTGGGTTGTGACTCATCAGTGGGTCACAAAATTGGATTATTGAATAGCAACTGACATGTTTCACAAGTAAAATAGGATAGACCAGAGTGTATTCCATGAGATAAAGTTAAGTACTGTTTTGTGAAGCTTTTAAATCTATTTTAAATATTTATGTATACATATTTATGTTGGTGTGAGTTGCTTGTGTTTTTGATGTGATAGTGTGTTTCTCTGTGGATCTTGGTCAAAAGTTTAAAAGCCATCGTTATACAGATCTTATTTCAGTTTTCTAAACCAGTGATTCTCAGACTTTGGGATTTCATAAACCATAAATCATCCTCTAAAAGAGGAAAAATTGAGACCTGTCATAGGGTTGCCAATATTTTCATTCTGCCAAATTAAAGAAAATTTACAAAGATAGTACTATAATTTCCCCAAATCAAGAAGATTTGGGACATAAAAATAATAACGTAGTCACAGAATAAAGTATATTCTTTTAAGTTAAATATATTTAGTTTTATGGTAATTCCATTTGCACTTCCCTTAATTTTTTTTTTTTTTTTTTTTTTTTTTTTTTACTTTACTGCACATTTGTGAACATGTCCTCATTGCAGAACAGACAGAACAAAGCCCAGAATCTGAAGGAGCAGTGCACATAGTACTCTTACCTCAGTAAGATCTTTCCTAGTGATACCTCCCTTTCTTTGCTTTAGGTCAGCACTTACTGAGCTACCTTCAGATATTGTCATTTTGTACCTGAGGAGGTACAACCTCCCCAACAGTGAGTCAGGACAGAGAAAATGACCACTGTGGTTTGTTAATATCAGGTCACTGTCCTTTATTAATTACTACACATACTTTATAAATCACTCTCTCATGAGTTCAGTTGCATGAGTCAATTTCCCCCAAACCTTACCGTCTAAAAGTGAGTGGATAATATTACATTTCTGGACCTATAAACTGAAGAATTGGATATTTTAGACCACATGACTTCGGGGGGCAGAGTGGAAGGTCAGCTCATGACAATTTCTGCCATTTTAGTACCACTGTGATAAGCTCCTAAAGCTGACCCAGGGCGTTTACATGGTGTTCCCCAAGTTTCAAATGCTTTTCAAGAAAACAGCCCAATAGTTCATTCCTTGCTCCCAGCTGCTCCTGCATCCAGACTGCTCCCCCTTTCAGGATGCTTTTAAACTTTGTCATCTCAGCTTCTCCTTACCTCTTTCCTAGATGTGACCTCCTTCCTCCCTGACCAATAGCCACACTTGAGCAGACCCTGGGAGGCACTCTCCTTACTGCTTTGTTTTAATCCCATCTTCCCAATGGCTGTCAATGTTCTGGTGCCCGTCCGTCATGCCCCTCGCCTGGCATATGACATTCTGAAGTAGCCAGCTGACCTCTCTTTGATAGTTCTTTCAACGACAGCTTTTTAGAGATAACAGTTTCAGATCTGATTGCAATAAAATTGCACCGTTTCTTCTAGACAAGAGCCAAAGTGAGACAGTGTTTTCCCAGACGGTACTAATTCATAAACTTTTGAAAACTAGAAGTATATGGGACTCAAGTTTACCTCTGAACTGTTTATATAAAAAGGCAGGTCACTAAATAAATGAGCAGCACAAGAAAAATTTAAAGAGCTTGATTGGTCATTTTATTTTAAACACATTAACACATAAATAATATGCATTCAAAAGATATTCCTAATAAATCAGAACTCATCTATTCATTAAAAGAAGATTCTAATAGCACTTGAACGTAGAAATGCTTTTGTAGCAATCAGTTCAACTTACCATACTTGAAAAAATATAATTGCATTTTTAAAAAAAGATTGTATAATTCAGATAATATTTTTCTCCAATTTAGATTGAGCTTCCTCCCATTTAAACTAAATTAGTTCAATTTTATGTCAGGGATATTTACACCAGTTTCCTCTACTAGCTTCATTACCCTCTCCCTGCCCTGATTCTTTTAAAGGTCAATCCCTGAGCTGGAAAAACTCCATCTTCCCACATTTTCATTTCTCTTACACCCTGTAGAGTGCAATTAGCAGTGAGAGTAGACAAGCCTAATCACCATAGTAGATTGTGGTTCTAAGTAGCTGCTGCCATGAACTGTATACAGTGTCTGAAATGAAGACCGAATACACCTTTCCTTAAAAGGCTCTTCAGCTCTTGGTGAACATCAGCTTCATAATCCTGGAAAACTCAAAAGCACATCATGCCTTCTCTGTGGCCCTAGAACTTTGTGATTTTTTTTCCTCCCATTACAGCAGTTAACTCTGTTGTTTTTCCCGTCAGGTATGTACTTCACTGAGAGCTTCTCCACATTTTTATCTTTGTATTCCTCCCCAACTCCATCCTCATGTCCTATTGAAGGGTCTTGAATGTAGGAAACCACTAATAAATGTTTGCTGAATTGAATTATTAGACTAGTCAAACCCTTCATGTTACACATGAGGAAACCCATTTCCTCAAGGTTGAGGGAGGTCATCCAGTTAGTGTCAGAGCTGAAACTCAAGTTCCGGTCTTTTACATTCCTGATCCACTCAAATGCCACACTTTGTCTAACTACCTTGACTGTGAGCAGAGGTGAGATCCAGTGCCCAAAGGATGCTGTGTTTTTAGTTTGTTTGTTTCAAGTTTCTATTTATATTTTATCTTCCTGTTGTTGTTTTTTTTGTTTTTTTGTTTGTTTTTGGTTTGTCTTTTTGTTTTGTTTTAGTTTTCATTAAATAAAAGGAACAGGGGGAGATGAGGGACCTATGGTCTCTTGGGCTGTGAGAGAGAGCCATGGGCCCTCCCCTCCCCCTCTTCAAGGTGCACTGGGCACTGGGCTTGAGGTGTAAGCTTGACAGAGAAGGTAGTTGGGAGTTCTGGGAGAGGTCAGAGGTCAGACCTGTGACCCATCCACCCCACCCAGGAAGATTCATGGACAGGGAAAGAGACTCCTGGACCCCAACTACAGCTCATCCCGAGGGCAGGGGCAGCTGGGACCTAAGACTCAGCCAGGCCCCCTTCATACCCCAGAAGGAGAAAGGGGCAATTGCATTCATCCACTGGAGAATGCAAAGCTATGGGGCAGAGTGGCTGGCCCCTCACTCGTGGATGTCCCAGATCCACAAGTTTGTCAGTATTATTTTTAAATTGAGCATCTGAGACAATACTAGCAAAATTACTCTGTAAAATAAGTTTAAGCATTCATTAAATTATAAGATGGCATCACTAGAAAAGGCCTTAGAAATCAAACGGACAAGTTTTACAAATGAGGAAAGTAAGGCCTGAAGACACCAAGTTCCTTTTGCATTATAACACATTCCATCATGTTTGCCATTCATCAGGCCTGATACCATGACTGTGTCTATGCAACAGTCTCAAATTGTTTCAGAAAGAGATACTCGAAATATGTTTTAATAAAGCAGTTATGCACATGAGGACAGCCAGCCAAACCCTTACTCCCTTGGCACTTGGCACCTTTGCTTGTTACCTGGATCTCTGACTCACTCAATAGTTATTTAGTTTTTCAACTGGAACACAGCCATAGCTTCAACAAAGACAACAGTTCTTTGAGGCCAACAAATGAGAGCCCAGAGGAAGAGGAATTTGGAACTACACATTTTTAGCATTCAGAGATAATTCAAGACACTTCAAGTGCGTTCTACATGTAAACCCCAGGCAAGTACTTCTCACTACCGCCATTATTCACCTACAGAAATATTTTATTGCTAAGATGTGTTGCATTGCCAAAATATTTTTGATAAAAAGAATTTATATCAGTGGGTTACATAGATACAACCTCGATATAATCAGATATCCTAAATTTTAACATGAATATGTAGAAATTACAGAAAAATGATTCAGAGGTAATTTATAGAAATCCATTATGTAGATGTTCATTAATTCAAAAAAACAGAACAGAATGAGAGGAAATGGTTTTACATTATTGCTACAAGAAGGATTTAAATGATCTGTGAAGAAGAACTTCCTGAGAAAATATACCAAAATGGTTTTGGAATTCCCTTCTTTAAGGCTTTCAAATTAATATAACTTTCTCTTAAGACAGGGTGAGAAGTTTCTGTTGTTGTCTTTGATTTTGTTTTTTTGTAATAGCAAATAAAATTTTTAGTGTTCATTCATCATGATACCTCAAGGAACAAATTCACATAATAGAGCTCAAAATTAACTACTTAAAAAGGCTTATTAAACTCTGGAATAGGTGACTAAAGGAATCTCTAGAATCTTCTTCATTGGGGAGATTTAAGATTCAATAATCAGCAGCAGAGTACAGGGGAAGAGGGAGGGGGACACGGAGGAGGAGGCTGGAGATCCACCTATTAAGGAAGGAAGAGACTGCCAAATTAATCTACTCATCTCACAGATCTGTCCACAGCCCTGGGCCTCTCCAAGTATCAGTATATTCATGCAAAAACGAGCGGAATTCCTGACCACTTCCTTCAAGTATTGTTTTTCAAGGTCTTGCAGTATCTTGAGACAACATGCATGAAAAGCACTGTATTATAAGAACAGCATTATTGCTAAGTTACTCTTCTAATTTAAATCTGTTTGCCACAATTCCTGTTTGCTTTAGGGCTCTGTAATGAGAAAAGCAAAAGCTAAGGTTATTGTGAGGTTAAGGGGTTTCCTGAGACTGCAAAGGGACAACTTCATCGCCTCATTAGGTTTGGCCTTGTATTGTTTTCTAATTGCTTCTTGTGCGTAAATCTCGCCTTTCCCAAAAGACTTTGAACTTCTCCAGGATGAAGACCTTGTATATAATTTTTTTTGTGTTGCCTAAGTGTCTTAAGTATATGCTAAGCATGTAACAACTCACTTAAAGTAGCTGATCAATTTATTGGCAGGGAAGGCTGAGACACCCTCTTTATTTCCTCTGGGTATGCCACAAAGTGTCAGAAAGGGATAGCAGAAGAAGTACTAGTTTTGAAGATGGCATATGTAACACAAGACATGAACATATTTTTGAAAAAAAAAAATTACATCTTCAAAGCCAAGGAGCTCAACTAGATAGTTATTCTAAGAATTGTTATTTATTTAATTTAGGTATTTAACACATATGCTACTTATCATGTTATAGGCACTGGTCCAAGATTTTATAAACATTAACTCATTTAAACCTCATAACAACTATAATGATAAGAATTGTTATTATTATTATTGTTATATAATAAGAACCTGGGGCCTAGAAAGGAAAAGTAATTTGTCCAAAGTCATACGGCCTTGCTGGAATTTGAACCTGTAGAATTTGTCTTGAGAGTCCTTGCTCTTAACTATTAATCTCTGTGCAAACTACATCACCTGGGGCAGGGGCAATGAGAGAAAGACAGACACAGAGGACAGGAGAGGGAGAGATTTGAGAGAGCAAGAGAGGAGGAACAGCTGCCACCTTTAATCTTCAATTCAATAGTTTCCATTTCTGCATCCAGGTAAGCTTTGCCATCTCCTAAGGAAAATATGGGGGAAAGGGGGACAGGGATCAGTGGAGTACACACCTAATCCTTTAAAGGGCAGATTTCGGAAGTAGCCCGTACCACTTCTGCTTATATCTATTGAAAAGAACTTGGTAATACATTCACACCTAGCTCAAAGAAAGCTGGAAGTCTTAAGCTGGGTATATGTGTATCTACCTAAAACTCTGTCACTGTGTTAAACACACTCTATTACTACAGAAGAAGGCCCTCTCCTCTCACCTGGATTCCTGCAACATAGCTCTGCTTAAAAGAGGCCCTGTTTCAGAGAGGATTTCCTTGTCCACCCTATCTAAGGTCACATCCTTGTCACTCTCTGACCCATTAGTCTGCTTTATTTTTCTTCGTATTAGCGTATCACTGTCTAAAATTACATTGCATTTTTATTTTCATCAGTCTCCACCCCACCCCTGAAAGTATAAGCTTCACACGAACAGGAACTGTATGTCTTGTTCGCTGCTATATTGCCAGCACTGACTTGTTGCTCAGTAATATTTGTTGAATGAATGAATGAATGATTAATGAACAATATTCTAACTTGTCTCTCTGCCTCTGATCTTGATAACAAAACATGATGGAAAAGAATTTTGTTATCTTAACTGGCACCAGAGTTTTTTGTTTTTTTAGGAAGGTAGAGAACTATGTTTCATGAGTATAAAAACACATATCCTTGGTGTAGAGGATAAAACACAAGAACCTGTATTGGAGTAAAAGTTCCTTCATTAAATAGAAAGTGGAGGTTAAGAGAAAACAGAAGACATGAAACTTGGAGGAACCAGAAAGATGTTAGCAATCTTCCTGATTGTGACCCTGAAGTTCATTAACATTCACTACACTAAGTGAAGGCTTTGTGTGAATGGATTCTGAGATGCTTAAAGCAAAGGTTGGGGTTCACGATTAGGAAGGCATGGAGCAAGATGGCACATGGGGAAATTGGGGTTCAAGAGACAGAGGAGGCCTTGAACAAAAGCCCTTCTAGAATTTCAAAAAAAAATCATGGCATTTCCTAAATGATAGCATAAGGGGTGTAAAGTGAAATCTACCTTTTATGTCAAAACTGTACATTATTTACGCTATATCACTCATTTATGTACAATTTCCACAGAGGTTATATAGAGACTTTGGTTAGAAGAGGTTAGGGTCCTATACTCATATGCTTTTCATCATTAATATTTCTAGTGAAAATGAACACTTAATTCCTCTCCATTGCCTTAGGAAATTATAAGGAAAAGGCAGGACTCTCTGACCTTCTACAAACTGCACCCTCACTTTCTGCCCCCATTCCAGGATGCAGTGTAGAGTGAAGCCAGATGTGGTTAGATGATCCTTCAACCCACCTTCTTTTCTGCCTAATTCATTTTATCTTAATTTATGCTTATCCCACCACTTTTGGTGTCAAACTCAGAGTTAAGATTTTTCTTAGGGTAGGAATAATTACATAAAATCCTTTATTTTCTTTTGTAATATTATTTTAGGAGTTACATGTTGAGACAGTAGTACATATAAAAAGTATTGGATACAGGAGTTCCGGGAACAAACCTAGACTGTTCATAATAATTCTTTAAAAACTGCATTTTCATTGCAAACTACATGTTCACATTTATCTATTACTGCATAATGAACCACCCCAAAACTTAATGACATAAAACAAAAGTCATTTTATTATACATACAATTGGAAAGTAGGGCAGGGCACAGTGAGGATAACTCATCTCTGCTTCCCAATGACTAGGGCATCACCTGGGCAAGGCAGGGGCGGGGAAGGAGGTGCTCAGCTGGTTAAAGATAATGACACAGCTGGGGCTAGCCAGGTGTTTTTCTCTCCTTGTAGCCTCTCCATATGGTTATCTTGGGCTTCCTCACAGCATGGCGGTCTCAACATAGTCAGATTTTTTACATGGGCCTGGCATCCTCCAGAGTTAGTGTTCCAAGAAACCCAGGAGCAAATTATATACCTTCCCATGCCCTAGCTTCAGACATCCCAGCATGTTACTTCTGGCACCTTCTATTTGGCCAAGCAAGTCACTAAGGCTATTTGAGGTATCAACAAATGGGAATTAGAATCCACCTTGCAGTGGGAAGGGCAAATAATTTACAGCCATGTTTAATCAATCACATTGCATTTTTCTGGAACATAACCTCAATATAAAACACAGATTCTGTATCTTCCTTTGGTCCTTAAGTTCTGTAAGGACAAAGACATATGTATTTTACTCAATACATTCATGAAACAGACACAGTTCCTTTCAAATGATTGGTAATCAATAAATAATTGAATGAATGCATTTTTAGAAGCATGACAAATGTGGACAGCAAATACCCATGCTACCCACTACACCCTAAATTACCAAGCAAGGATATGAATATGCTTAGTTTCTTTTGATAGGAATCGTTCTCAGCCTCTAAATAAGACCTTTAACCACAGAGATTTTATTATACCTACCGAAGACCTTTGTAGGTAGGATGGAGGGTCCACTCTCTGCTGATGTGAAGGCTTGCCCTCAAACACTAAGCTGTGAGTATGCCCTGGTAGCAGACATCCCGATTGTGCCAAGACAAGATTACCACTAGAAATCATCTCCTTATGCATATTCTATCTCTATACAAGGTTTAGTCCACAAAAAATACAGATGCAAGTGCCATTCAAGCTTCCTGAGTTAGCCAGTCCTCTGGTTCCAGTGTCTTTATACATATTTCCATATTCTCAGCCTCATTCTCTCAACTTCATTCATGCAAAATGTTATGATTAGGTTTTTAAGAAAGTGACCAATGTCAAGAACTGTGAATGGTCTGACATTTTACCCTACTTGCAAATAAACAAATTAACCTGCCACAGTTTTATGGCAGAAGATAGGAGACTCCTGACTCAGAGACAAGACTTTACTACTTGTAGCACACAGGCACATAAGCTTCATGTTCATATTAGTTCCCTTTGTCTCTCCCCAAATCACATGGGGGTGACACAGAGGTGGGTACAGGTGGATCCTGCACATGCTATGGATTTGCATCCCATCTGAGGAACCCCAAGTTTAGGAAACTTCAGTCTTTTATAAGAGGCTGCAAACAACTTGCCCAATTTCTCCCCCAGAGGAAACATTGTCTTTACTATACTGGACATCATATAATCCTACCCTCTGCTCCTTTTCCATCCTTTTTTCAAGGCTGTTCACTATGCAAACATTCTTAAAAAGATAGTCCAGACCAAAAGACTTTCAGTGTATCTGCTCAGAAGACATTCAGAAATATGAAAGATCCATGGAGAATTGCCTCTCAATAGTCAAAAGCTACAGACATCAAGGAGACCTGACAAGTAGATGGTAGGTGGTAGAGTTTTCATTAAGAAAAATAAAAAGGTAGGAAGATTCCTCTTCCTTCTGGTAGACATCTTCCTTTTCTTTGGTCTTCTCTCTCTGGCTCCTTCTTTCCTTAAAAATAATTATTATGTTGTTCTTCTTTCTTTCCATGTGGTTAATATATTCATATAACCTTCTGCTTAAGAGGCAACCCAAACTTTCAAAGGCTTTTGAATTCCAAAATGAGGCTCAAAATAAAAGATATATGGAGTGACCAGCTTATCCTTCTCTGCTTCTTTAGCCATTGAGGAAAAGGGTTTTCTTTTCTATGAGCTCATCATTCCACATATCCTATCACTTTCACAGTAGTATGACCAAGACTGTCAGGATTCCCATATGGGTACAAATGAAAAAGAAACCAACCAAGGAAGCCATTGAGCTGCCTCTGGTCTATAAGTTATGCTAAAGTGTTAGCCAAGCCTTGGAGCTTACTAATGGTCCAGAATGGGAAACCACATAGAAATTGAGACTGATGCTCTAGCCAGTAATAAAGTAGGCATTTTCCTAGAGTGACCTCTGTGATAATATGACTTAGAGACCTGAGCCAACAGCAGGCAGCTAGTGATTGGATGGAGGATTCATACCCCTAACCATACCCTTGTGACCAAAGCCCTCATGTTACCCGACTCCAGCACCACACCTGTATATCTAAACCCAGTATTTGTCAACCTGCCTAGTTCCAGTAAAGTGGGAGCTTTTAAAGGGTAGCAAATATATGCCACTCATCTTTGCATCACCAGTGCCTAACACTTATTTCCCATGCAACAAACATTAACAACTGAGGGACAATTTGCTGCATATTATTCCTGCACTAATCCTTCTTAAACACATCACTTCCACATCAGAAACCTCTAGGAGCCCCCTATCTGCCATTGTACCAAGTCTAAATTCCACTTCCTAATTTCTGTGGAAGATATATAATAAGTTGATTTAATTTTTTCAAAACTTTCTTTTAAGAATTGATTGCTGAATCTTATTCATTTCTCTCAGACAGAAATAGAACTCGATTTAGGTCAACTAAATGGTGAGTATGGCTGCTGAGGTTTGTGTCAAATTCTAACACACATCAATGGTGCCCTCTCTTATTGCCATTGTTTCCACCTTGTATAAACTCTTGATGCCCTTAGTTTGTGTCATTGTATATTCTTTAGTTACAGGCCGTCTCACATAGGACAGGTTCCCATTACATAGTTCCTCATAGTTTCCATGTTTACAAGGTTGTGCAATAAAGAAAGTTAACGACAAAATGACTATTCACTAATGAATCGATCACTTATAAATATAATTTCCAAAGGATAGACCTCAAATCCATAAAAATGATTATTTCTGACAAGAGGTGAAAAGGAATAGGAAAAAAATGGTGATTAAAAGGGCCTTCACCTTTATCTGTAATGGTGTTTTGAAAGAACAATGTATTTATGTTGAGGTAGATTGTTTCCAAAGATGGCTACAACCATCTCTCCCATGCTGATTACCCTTTATCATGGGACTTGGCTGCTCCTCCTATAAAGAGATGGGGTCCATTTCCTGTCCCCTTGAATTTGAGCTTGGGGACCTACTTGGACCAACTGAATGTGGTGAAATGACAAGTGGAGAATTCCAAACTTATAAAATCCTGTAGCTTTTGCTCCCTGGTGTCCCTGAGGCTGAAAAACCTAAGACAGAGAAATCCCACATCCTTGTTGTCCCAGCTAAAGAGCCAGTCATGTGATTAAGACCATCTTGGCTTCCATTACAGCTGAGTGAGCATGCCTGGCCAAGATGACCCATTCCTGCTGAGCCCCGCCCCGGCCGGTTTGGCTCAGCGGTTAGAGCGTCGGCCTGCGGTCCAGAGAGACCCAGGTTCGGTTCCCGCTAGGGGCGCGTGCCTCGGTTGCGATTTGTTCCCGGCCATGGTTGGTCGTGCGGGAGGCAGCCACTCAATGTGTCCCCATTCCTACTGAGCCCTGCTTAGTCAATCACACAATCATGAGTAAATGAAACTCATGATTTTTGTTCTTAGCCTTGGAATTTCAGGCTGGCTTGTTATACAGCAATAGATGACTATTATTGTATGCTACTTGTGTTATTCAAAACTACTTTTTAAAAATAAATAGGTTCACCCTGGCTGGTTTGGCTCACTGGTTAGAGTGTAGGCTCTTGAACCAAAGGGTCTCAGGTTCCATTCCCGGTCAAGGGCGTGTACCTGGGTTGGGCTGCATGCAGGAGGTAACCAATAGATGTGATCTCTCTCACATGGCTGTTTCTCTCTCTCTCTCTCTCTCCCCCTTCCCTTCCTCTCTTCCACTATCTCTAAAAATCAATGGAAAAAATATTCTCAAATGAGGATTAACAAAAAATAAAATTAAAATAAAAAAATAAAGATAAATAGGCTCACTTGCAAATCTTTCTCCCTGTTTAACAATTAGCCTCTCTCTTTCCTACCTTAACTCCATGTCTTTAAGGTCTCTATTTATTTAACAGATTATACAATATTCAACAATGCAATGTGAAATCAGTGCAAATCTATGCAAAATCAGGGCAAAGTGATTATAATGTAAAATTGCAAATCTTTCAAAATATGTAAGAAATCATGAAGTTGATGAAGGTAATGTTACAGAAGCCCTTGAATCATGGGCAACTCCTCTGGCAAATGAGAATCTGCAGCTGGAACAGTTAACATTTAAAGAAGAAAAAATCCAAATCCACACAGATGATGGCACAATAACTGTTTCAAAAGGGAATAATTTGAATGTCAAAATTTAAGAGAGGCTCTTGGGAAACTGATGAAGCCTTCAAATATTTTTGCAATAATGACCTTCTTTATGACTTGCCCACAGAAATCAAATGTAAAAGGATATTGTATCGTGATACCATGTAATTTTGTTAGAAAATTATGCTTCTCAAAATCAGCACTTGATTCATCCTTTGTTCTAACATTTAACACATCATTGACCGACTAAAATTTGTTCAATGTAAGGTAAATTAATTTTAATAATTTTCTTACATTTTTTTAAGTTCCAACCAAATGTTTTTACTTTTTTTGTTCCTATTTCTAAAAGATTCACTTTAAGTGAGTTTTGGGGGTACCAATTATCTGAGGAAATCATCGCGGGGCCCTGTAAATAGCTTTAATTCATCTCCCAAACTAGCAGGTATACTCACTGAGGGCAGGGTCTTAGATCATGCAGTATTAATATCTTCTGAATAGTTCATCAATCATAGAACTGAACAGACAGTGGAAACTCACAAATTTGATGAATGTGACCACAAATGACTCACTAATTGATTGGCTTACATGTAGATTTTGCCATTGGAGAATGGCACTTTTCCATTATCAATCCCTGATCCAATGTGAGCTGGCATTTGTGCTTCTCAAAATTGTTCATAGAAGGCCTATTACAAATTTCCTGCTGAAAGCACTTTCGAAGGCTGAATACATTTAAAACCAATTCAAGCATGTAAAGTCGTTTTAGGAAATAAGCCCCACATCCCAAGGGCTTGGCTGAGGAGGGCCATGTCTGAGAACAGGTGTGCCACTTCACTGAACAGGAATTTGGAAATGTCAAACATTAGGAGCACTTTAGAAACTCCAACTCAACCTGCCTGACAGTCACACTTCTGGGCACGTGTCAATAAATGCCTTGCAGAAATGGGCATTTGAGAAAATCTCTCAGCACGGATTAAAAATTAGTTAAAACCAATGAGCATGGTAGGTTCTTAAAGAGACCGGGCTTTATTTATTGGGGGAGAGGGAAGGATTCTTCTTTCAATTTTACTTCTCCAAAGAAACTCTATAATTAAAACTAAAATGGTCATTCAAAAATTTCCATCTATTACATGATAAAACATGTAATGTTGTTATGGACTGTTATCATGTAATAGATGGAAAATTTTTGAATGACCATTTTAGTTTTAATTACATGTTCAGTCTCTTTTGACTTATCTTACATCCCCAATTACAAAAAGAACTTACTAAGAACTGTTTTCTTTGTCATTATCGGGGTTACTTCCATTTCTTCCTAAATTAAAAACTAACAATACAAGCGTGGCTGCAAGTACCCTTTAAACGTGGCCCCTCCCAGGACACCAGGCATTCTACAGTCAGTTCTAGGGCAAATACAAACAATACTTTCCGTTAGAATAACTTGTATTCAGGAAAAGAAAGAAAAAAAAAACAGATAGACTCTGTTGCATCTGTAGCATAGCAGCCAGAGAAAAGTTTACTGGCTTTAGCCAATTGGAGACTGTGGAACTGGGCCAAGTTAGCATGTTTTTCTCCTCCCCTAGATGAAGTCATGATTGAAATATGGCATTGAACTTATTTTTAAAAGGGAAGAGGAGTAGGAAAGAAAAACTAAACCTGCAGGAAAGTGCCCTGGGCCGAGGAGAACTCAGTGAGGAAGTGTGTGCATACTTCTGCACCCGGAGTGGTTCTCAGTTCTGTAACCTTCGCCTCCCACTGGGTGGAGTAGGGCTTTTAAGAGCAGCTGGAATGCAGTTCCCCAGATCAGTGTAGCCAGTTGTTGCCTGTCTGAACCTCTGCCTGTCCTGGAGAGCAGTGCTCTGAGCTGAAGCCAGCCGGCCTTGCTCTGCACCCCTCACCAACGTCCTTCTCACCGGAGCAAGAAGGAACGTTCCTACCTGCCCAGCCATGGGGGAGGATGCTGCACAAGCTCAAAAGTTCCAGCACCCGGGTTCTGACCTCCGGCAGGAGAAGCCAGGCAGCCCCAGCCCAGTGCCCTCTTCCACGCCGAGCCCCAGCCTGAACCTGGGGAGCACAGAGGAAGGCATCCGGGACAACTCGCAGGTGAATGCCGTCACGGTGCTCACGCTCCTGGACAAGCTGGTGAAGATGATGGATACCGTGCAGGAGAATCAGCACAAGATGGAGCAGCGGCAGATCAGCCTGGAGGGTTCCGTGAAGGGCATCCAGAACGACCTCACCAAACTCTCCAAGTACCAGGCCTCCACCAGCAACACTGTAAGCAAGCTGCTGGAGAAGTCCCGCAAGGTCAGCGCTCACACGCGGGCAGTCAAGGAGCGCTTGGAGAGGCAGTGCGCGCAGGTGAAGCGGCTGGAGAGCAACCATGCCCAGCTCCTCAGACGCAACCATTTCAAAGTGCTCATTTTCCAGGTCAGTGCCCCCTACTCCTCCTCCCACCCAGCTGGGACTCCTCAATATTCATGATCTCAGTCGGCCTGGCTCTCACAACCATTTGTACATCTGTCCTGCCTGTCAGGGATCAAACATACGGGCATTGTCCCGGTCTACCTTTAGAAGGCGAATGTAAAATCTGCACACAGGTGGGAATTTCCCAGGTCACTGTAGCCTAAACTCAAGGCTGATGCCCCAGAAGTTAGTAGGGTGGGGTCACTTGTCAGAGAACACCTGGATGTACTCCATACAGGTTGGGAAGGTGAGCAGATGCACAGCACCCTGGTCAAATGCATTTGTCTCTGTGCATTACGAACGTGGGGCTGACTGCAGCTGTTAGCTGGACAGGGCAAATTAATTCAGTGGCTGTTTATTAACTCTTTGTGCAAATGAGGTAATCATGTGAGGTTTTTGTTTGTTTGTTTTTTGTTTTGTTTTGTTTATTAATCAAAAGGTTCAACTCATACCTGTTTAAAGTATCCCTTTGTCCAAAGGCTACCAATGTTTGGGGGACTAACCAAGTATTGAAGACTGATTCCATTAGAGTTGAACAAGCCTCTTCTTTTTAAGACTCTTTTGGCCCAAGCAATCTTGTTGAGTTCTTTTCTAGCAAATGATGCACTAAAAATATAGAGCATAATCTTTACAAACACACTAGATATGCCTCTCACTGCACAGAGAGACTACAACTGCAAAGCAAAATAAAAGCAGTGTTATCAGTTACAGTTACAAAGGCTAGTCTTGAATATTTTTTGCTTCAAATGGTTGCCTTGAATGAAAAGGCCACTTAATTTTTTTAATGCATCAATGATGCAATTAATGTAGCAAGAGGCTATCTGGGGACAGGGAGATTGCGTGGGGCTGTTGTTCCGCCAAGTGGTGGGCATTTGTGAATCCAAGGGCAGCCCAGCCTAATGCTGGAAGCCCTTCCGCCCAGTGGAACCCTGCCAGCACAGAGCCGAGGAAGCAACTGCCATCCCTCCCTGCCCCAGGGCTGTCTTGTTGTGACCAAGTGAATAGGAGAGGATTTCAAAGCCATGGAGAGAAGAGGCTATAACCAACTGTTTGACTGTGAAAGGCACACAAGAAGAGCCTTCATCCCCCAAGAGAGATTTAGAATTTGGGATTTAAACCAAGGGAGCCTTCTTTTTCTAAATGAATCCACTCTGCCAAGTTAGAACCTAAGCCTCCTTCCCCCCGTAAAAGGAAAGACTCATCTGGCTGCTTTTTTGTCCTCCGCAAATTGCACTTGATGTTGTAAAGCTCCAGGCAGCTGGTGTCCTCCTATATCTTGCATGCTTTTTGTAGCGGGAAATTTTTTAGCTTTTAATGCAAATGGAATAGCTTTTCATGCACCAGATGAACTGAAGAGATACAGTAACTGCGCCTTTCTTAAGCCATATAAGATCCTTACTTTATTAGCCTAAAATATATTAGAAATCTCAGCTCTCGAGGCATTTCTAAATTAAATACTGATCTCCAAACAAAACTAAACATGTGCAGACCTGTTTAACTCTGTCATCAAAGGTAATTTCCCTTCTTCTAGTATGAATCAAAGAGATTATCTCTTGTCCTAGTCCTCAGCTAAGCAGGAAAAAAACAAACAACTATTTATCTAGTAGAGGAAAATCACAATTTGTCGGGATCGGTTTTTGTTTGGATTTGCCACGGATGTTCTGTAGATGTTGGGGGGGATGGAGGGAGAAGATATGTGACTAAAAATTCAAGAGAATTATAAATCTGACATTTAAAAAAACAATTGTTGGGGAACTTAAAAACACACGCTGCTACTGAAACCATACCACGGTCTCCTGTTTGTCACATTGGATTGACAGGTGTGAAATCGCAGCCAGAAATGAAAGAAATTCTACTTATAGTGAGTAAAAGGTAAAACGGTGCTCAAGACCAAGGTGGAAGCTAAGGGAATCCAAAGCAATGTGTTTAAGTTCCATCTGGGCCTCTTAGCAGGCACTTTTTTTTCAAAAGAGCAGTTTAGGAGGCAAGGAACTGGACCTTTCTTAAGCCATGTAAGATCATTTATTAGCCTAAAGGATATTAGATATCTCAACTCTCAAGGCATCATATGATGATTATTTTGAAGAAACAAATGCAAGTGTAGTTCCTCAATGGAAAGGTTGCTCTTTCTCTTGATCCTTCTAAAAGCAAGAGTGTAGTTTAGCATAGGTGTTGAGAAGACACTGGTTCAAACCCTAGTTTCACCACTTGCCAACTGCGTGCACATTTTATAGCCTCTCCAAGCTTCTGTTTCCTCATCTGGGCACTGAGAATATTAATAAGAGCAAAAAACTTTTAAGCTCTTAGTAAGCCCTGCATACTCTGCTAAGTATTTTTCTGTGCATTCTCATTTCCCCCCAACTTACAGATGAGAATGTTGAGATATTTATATTTTGTCTGAAGTCATTTATTAAACAAGCAATGAAGCTGAGGTTTGAACTCATTTAATCGGTTCCAAAGTGTGTGCTCTTAAACATTCATGCTTCCTCCCTCCTATCTCTACCCTAAGGTGAGGAATAAATGAAGTAACATATTTAAAATGCTTAGTGATTGGCATGGTGTAAGAACTCAATGAATAGAAAGAAGCTCTTCCTGGGTGGATTTGAAATGCATTTGCATGGAGAGGAGGCTACACTTTTACTTGGTTAGAAATATGCCTCTTGAGTAAAACTGACCCCACCCTACCCAGGATCTTAAAACAGCTATGCTTATGTTTTTTCAGTTGGGGCTTAAAAGTTACACACACACACACACACACACACACACACCCTACTATACATTGTATGACAACTACCATGTTGCAATCAGTATTATGGCAACACTGCTCCATGAAAGCAAAGGACACCACCGGAAGAACCTTTTCTAAATAGACCCTTTGGTAGCAGCACAGTCTGTACAGTGTGGCAGAGGGCCGATGTTTCCTAGACCTGCAGAGAATGAGGAGGGCAAATAATCTACTAGGTACTATTTTATATCTTCAAGTTATTTTTGTCACTTTTAGTCCACTTGAACATTATGCTCGTCTTTCCCATACTAAATCCACTGGTTCTCTAGTCTAAGCCAAAAAAAAATTAATGTGAAACTAAAAGAAGAGAGTGAGGAAAGAAACTCTGTCACCTGACTTGCGTGTATTTAGTACTGTAGTGTTCAGAAGATTATGTTTCTAGTTTGTTAGTTCCTGTTATGTCCTCCAAAATCTACAGGTGCTTCTTGGTTGGTTGGTTGGTTGGTTGGATCTAGATACTTACACATTTGCATTTTCTAAAATTCCAAACTTTGTTCTTAATTTATCTTGTTTAAATCATGTCATTTATTTATTTAAATCTGTGCTGAATTTATTGTTGTAGCTGTGAAGCCTTCATGCCTAGCAGTTACTTCAGTAGTATCTAAAACTGGAGAAAATTCATTTCCCTTTAAGCAATAAACTAAATTTAACAGATCCCTGTTAAACTTAGCAGCTTTCCTTTCTACCTTTGTTTAATAATAGCTTACGATCAATGTTCAAAATCAAAATACTGTGACAGGACCCAGTATAAATGAAACGAGACTTAGAGGGGATGCTGACCGAAAACCAAATGCTAAGGACTAATAAGGCTAATTCTTTGCCTATAAGTATGGCTATCTTTTTACTAAAAAGTAGAATTTGTATGGAAAATCAGTGAATTTCCAGTTAAGAGGACATTTTCTCTGTTGATTGAAGAGACTAGAATTTCATAGGTTACTGACCCTGCCTGAGGGCTTGATGCCCACTTACGGCCTCTCAAGGTTCTAGTAATGATTATTTGAAAAAGCAGTTTGGGAACGATCTCAAATCCAGAAAAGAAAATGAGCATACTCGTGGACAGCTTACACTTTCATCCACATAAAATTGTGAAATTGGGTGAAAAGAATAGAGGTTAGATATTTGCTGTGGATACATTCGTGGAGAATCAAGCCTTTAAATGTGTTCAAATATTCATCTTTTGGGTTCCTTCAATGAGACCAGAATTTTAGAAAGGTGCTAAAAGGGTAACATCTTCAGACTATTTTAAAATTGATTTTTTTTAAAAGACTATACTTTCTCTATCCAAAGCCACTGTTCTGAAAACTGCTAAATTAATTCAGACTTAGAAGAAATGGGGACACAGATGATAAAAAAAACAAAACAAAACAAAAAGAAAAACACCTTTTATATGACAACTCATGATGTTTATATCACGTTGATTAATGTTCCCATAACAGAATATTGGTTTTAATATGCTACTTATCCAGTGCCCTTTGGTTTATGAGATAAACAAAATACTGGTTCTTATTGTTATTATTTACACTTATTGAATGTCAGCACCCCCTCGGGCACTTTAAGTGAGTAACTGATTATTGTTGGTATTTCTTCCGAAAGAATCATTACTTTCTCTCATATGTTAAATAACTAAGCTCTCAGATGCAGCCTTTCCAAGTAAGTGCTGCCCCTTCTGTTGTTTTATAATCTATATTTGTTTGAATTGAATGAAAATGTTCTCAAATGCATTAGTTATTAGTTAGCGCAGGTCTTACAGTTTTGATTTTTGCATGAAACAAAACATGTTTGGCATTAATATACTATGGGATTGCTTCTGTAATTTGTTAACTCTTTTTCATGATATTTAGGTTAATATCACAGAATCAAGTATTTTGGAACTGAAAAGCACCTTAATTATCATTTAGTTTAACCTCATTGTATGTCAAAGAAGCAGAGGCCCTGAGACACACAGTGACTGGCAAGGTTTTATGTTATTAACAATCGAAATTATAGAATTGAATTGTAAAATGAATAAAAATTAACACTATAATGCCACTAGGACAAAGTTCGTGTTTACTGAGTTTTCTAGATCAGCTTTTAAATAATTCAGTATGATTTGGTTTGGTCTGGTTTTGCGGATTTTTGGGTTTTTTTGTTGTTGTTTTTTGGTTTTTTTTTTTTTTTTTTTTTTTTTTTTTTTTTTTTTTTTTTGGTGTGTAACAAAGAACACCTAACCAGCATGATCTTAAAAAAGAATCGAACCCTTGATAACACTGAAAAATAATGAAACTTTTAAATCCTCCAGAATGTGAAAGACTGCTCAGGGATTATAACTAATGCATTTTATTCTTATGACTTGCTGATTCCACCAACAGCTGCCTTAGGGGTGCAGTTCTAATCAATGGCTTTATCCACTTGGCAATCTATACCTCAGAAACACAAATCGGAGAAAGCCATCAATGTGTAAAAGAGACCCATAAATCAGAATGTCAGGTGGGCATAGTTCCATTTTAATAACTAGTATTTAGAGATTATTGGATAAAACATTTCATGGACACAAATTTATGATCCTCATATCCCTCCAAGATGCCACCACATCCCTGTGGGAATATGACAGCTTTTGTTATTGTCTTCTAACCACAGGGATAATACGTTAGTGACGGGAGAGCAAACTGCTGGCTTGTCTCTCTTTATTCAAGTTTGAAGTGACTTACTGTAGGCTTCCTTTTCAAATACTAGTCATAGAATCTCCTTCTGTTTTAAAGTGTACATATCTGTATAAATGTGCAACGATTTTCTTCCATGAGTTCCAACCCATAAAGTGCCCAGCAATTTGGCAACTTCCTCTGTGTTGATATCTGTATGCACAACTGGAATTATTAGTTCAAAAGAATGAACATAAACAGCAAACAAGCTAAAGTGCAAGGAAAAATGCCGCTTCTCAGGAGTTCTCTCCATTCCTTTTTCTCTTGCAAATGTGTCATTCATATGTTTGAAGTGTTCTGTTTAATTCTCCCACCCTTTGAAACGTTTCTAAGGGCTTTTGTGAAACGCCAGAACCAGGAGCAGATGCATCAGTGGAGACTGGGTATCTTTTTTAAAATAAATCTATAGGGAAAATAGTCAGCTGCTCTTGGGGTGGGGGGGGGGGGTTCTACTGAGTAGAACTACCCAAGGAAGCAATGCAACCCACAAGGGATTCTTAATGCCATGCTAAGGAGTCACAACCCCTAGTAGATATATGGGTAGCATAAGCAAGCAGTGAGAGAATTGAAGATGTATATTTGATCTTTCCCCTTGAAAGAGCCAACAATCTTGGAATCTTCAGAGAAAGCAGATCAAAAACATTATGATAGGAGGCAATAGACGGAAGTGTAACCTCACCTGTAGGTAGGTGAAATATCAAGTTTGTCCTTGAGATGTATGAGTCCTGAGCAAAACATGTGTGCAGGTGAGACTGGGCACCTGGAGGACTGTGCAGTTACAGAGGATCCACTGTCTGAAGTTCAAGTTGAATTTCCATCATCATGACAGTCACTTCATGGCTGAATGTCATGCATTCATTTTACTACAGAATAGGGATTTTTAAGTGTGTCAGTATCTTTCTGCTTCTAAACAAACATTATGGAAAGGTAAGGCCTACATGTGCTTGGACATTCACAAATTCCTGTGTTAAAAGGAAAGGGTTCACCTTCAGAATTGATGCCATAAGAAACCACAAAATAAATACTGTCCAGTAGACAGAACACAAAATACTGCTTGAGTAATTAAAATGACAGCAGAAGCATAGCAGTTAGCCAAGAAGACATATCTCACTTGTTTCCAGTTGCATAAAGATGCATCCAACTCATTCTGGATTATGTCTATTCCTGCTGGGTTTATTTTCATAGTTGGCATCAAAGAGCACTTGTATAAATTTCCCTGGCATTGTATAAAAGAGTTCAGTTGGGTTTCCCACTCTCTCTTAACTGCCCTCATATATGTAGTGTGTATCTACCACAGATCACTTCTGAATCACATGATCACGCACTTTCCTCAAACCGTCCTCAAAGGACACATAATGAGAGCTATAAGAGTCTAAGACTCAACAGTGACTATGCTTTTTTAATTATAAAATTTACATCTAAGGAAAAAATGTGAAATTATTAGTTTAATTCTTTTAGAAGTACAATTAATATGTCTACCTTTTGTTGAGATTGAAGAAAAGAAAGTTATCAGGGTAATCCTTTGATTACCCTAAGAGATTACACTATACAAATGTACCTCTTCTCTCATAACCAAGACTCATTTTTACAATTTTCCACCTGAATTTCTGCCTTCTTCACTGAGGACTTTTAATAACATTTTACTGAGCTCTTGATTTCTTCCTTTCCTGCAAGCAACTCCTGTCAAACCATCCCAACATTGTTGTCAAACCACAGAATAATTATGCTTCTGGACTAAGCATCAAAGCCCTAGGTTTTTCTGCAATCTACCCCTCTTTCAGTCACACTCATCCTCTGAGAATAAAATCCTTTCTTAAAAATGGAAACTACTGTACTCCTTATGCCTTAGGTTCTCCTCATTTTCCAGTGACAGCAACAGTCAGCAAACTTCCTTCTAGACAAAGAGCAAGGCCCATTCTTCTTCAGTCTTCAAGCCAGTGGAGGGGCAGTCCCCACTCCAGCTACCCTCAAGGCTGTCTTAGAAAGCCACCTTACCCAACAAGCACTCATTCAACAAGTAGCTGTTGAGCTGCCAGGAAGTATTCTAGTCACTGGGGCATAACAGTGAACAACATAAAAATTCCACCTTCCTGGGGAGTACATGCAAGTTGAGACTTGAAACATGGGAAAGTTGCTCTCTGTAAAAGTCCATGTCATAAATGATTCATAGAAATCCCACCCTCCTTTCACCTTTTAACTTTGTCTTTATATAGTGTTCCTGACATTTTGGGGGGGGGGGTCAAAATGGGTGGGTGTTGGTGAAAGAAGGTGAAGGGATTAGCCACAAAACATATATACATAACACATAGACACAGACAACAGTATGGGTGATAGTCAGAGGGAAAGAGGGGGTAGGTGGAGGTGGGCAAAGGGTGTGGGGAAATGGGGATGGAGACTTTGCCTGGGGAGATGGGTGCATGATGCAGTGTGCAGATGTTTCATTGCGTTGTACACTTGAAACCTGTATGGTTTTGCAAACCAATGTCACCCCCAATAAATTCAATTTTAAAAAATGGGAGAAAGCTTTGGGAAATGGAATCTGTGATTTCTTCACTCTACCAAGGATTGTATTTACCAGGCATTCTGCTCTTTACCTCTACCCAAGACTTTATCCTTTGTTTCTAACCAGTTTATGGAAGGACTTGGGTATGAGTGTGTGTGCGTAAGTGGGAGACACAGGGCTGTATCTTTGCAGAGAGTATCATAATTATACCATTCAGTGGTAATAAGGAGAGAGATTTCTAAATGTCTCTATATCAAAACTTTATTCATTTAGTCTTTGTAGTAAGAAGTTAAAAAATATGCAGGCTCACTCTTAGAGCACGTTTTTTATTATAACGCCAATTTCTCCATCAATCAAAATTGCAAAACGAGAAGGGAAGTTCGTACTGTTAGCATGAACTTTGCATGACGTTTAGATCCCAGACAGACTTTTAAATTCACTAAATCTAGTTATTTTTCAAACTGAAAGTTTACTGAGTGGTCCACAATATAATCAGGTAACATCACGGCTTTGGTTGAAGCCAGGGTGGTACGGACTCTGGAGCCTGGCCCACCTTGGCCCTCTTGCAGAACCTCTAGTGTCCCTGAAAGTGCAGTTTGAAGGCTGCCAATCTAGGTCAAATCCTCTTGTTCATCTGGAAGAAACTGAGACCAAAGGAAATTAAATTATTTGCTGAAAGTCTCACAACCATTTCACAGTGCAGCAAGGACTGGGACTCAGGCTTCCTGTCCACGTTCTTTCCGTGAAAATGGGAAGGCACCTTGCTGGCTGGCTCTTGTTTTCCAATATTCAAAGAACAATATAAAAATCAAAGGGATTTCTGTGCTGTGTGACCCAAGCCTGTCTAAATTCAAATTTCCCCCTTAGCAACACTGGAGAATCATTCCCCTTGCATCTGGAGGCAAGCACTCAGGCTCTGCTCCCTGAGACAGGGCAAGGGGCAGATCTTTGCGCCTGTGCCTAGAAGCTGGAGAAAGAGGTGTGCTGGGAATAGTGTGTCTGGGGAGATTCCTGAGTTTCTCTCCTCACTCTTAGCTCTAGGTGGGGGCTCAAGTGTTATTGCCCCAGAGGCCCCTTTAACCACAGAGGCTTCATAAGCTATACTGGGCATCATAACTCCCCTTTACTACTCTAAAAATGGCCATAGTGTGCCACCTCTCCTTATTCATGCCTACAAAGGATATACTAAACCACAAGGCTCTGTGAGTGGGTCCCCAGCAAGGCTGGCCCTTGCTTCTCTCACTCTAAAATGATATCCTCAGAAAAATTAGTGTGCACTTTGAACAGATACCAAGGTTGCCCCCATCTTCACTTCTGACTGCCGGTTGGGGAGGAAACCCGATCAAGGCTTTACATGGTGTCTGACACTGAAGGACTTCCTGGTTTTTCTCCCCTGCCCCCATCTCTTATTTTCCAACTTGACCTCCAGGATCCTTTTCAGTGGGATGTTGGCAGGAGCTGAGCCGGGTGGGAGAGAAGTTCACAGTAACTTACTTTAGCTCCTTTATCGAGGCAGCTTCCGGGTCTATCTGAGCCACAGCCCACTTCCCCCTCTGCCTGTCACTGATAGAGCCCATGCCAGAACCCTCAAGATCTTCCCAACAGGGAGCCCTTGGCCTCCTGCAGCTGAGGGGGAAAACCTTGACCAATTTAGAATTAACTCTTCATGTCCCAGAACACTGTAGCCACAAACATTTGGTTTCCACCATGCCCAAACCATACAGAAATTACAGCAGTTCAGGACTCTGTGTGACACGTGTTGTTAACATGAAATCTACCTTGTCCATCTCTTCAGGAAGAAAATGAGATCCCTGCCACTGTGTTTGCAAAAGAGCCTGTTCCCAGTCCAGCGGAAGGGAAGGAGGAGCTTGCGGATGAAAACAAGTCTCTGGAGGAAACCTTGCACACGGTGGACCTCTCCTCGGATGACGAATTGCCCCACGACGAGGAGGCCCTGGAAGACAGTGCAGAGGAAAATATGGGAGAAAGTAGAGCAGAGAAAATAAAAAGATCCAGCCTCCGGAAAGTGGATAGCATCAAGAAAGCATTCTCACGCCACAACATCGAGAAACAGATGAACAAACTGGGGACAAAGATTGTATCTGTGGAGAGGAGAGAGAAGATTAAGAAATCTTTCACTTCTAATCATCAGAAAGTATCCTCGGGGAAAAGCTCCCCCTTCAAGGTCTCTCCCCTCACTTTTGGTCGAAAGAAAGTCCGAGATGCGGAAAGCGCTGCAGAAAATGAGACCAAGTCAGAAGACATGCCCAGCAATGAGCAGATGCCGAATGACCACGAGGACGGCTCGTATGCGGAGGGGCTTTCCGAAGCATCCAGCGTCCTGGTGGAAGGGAAAGGGGCCGAGGGGGATAGTGGGAGGGCAGCCTCAAGAGGCAGTAACTCTGGCAGGGACAGCAACGTGGACTTGTCTATCGTGGAAGATGAAGAAGAGTCGTCAGTGGTCGTGGAACAGGCACGGAAGGTGCGCTATGAGGGCGGCTATGCGCTCCACTCCAAGGAGGCGGAGCAGTCAGAGGAGGAGCCCGTGCAGCCACCTGTGCTCCAGGTGGACCAGATGGCCTAAACAGCGTGCCCGCCCAGCCTTCGGTGCCTCGCCGGTGCTTCCAGGCGGGCGGGGTGCCGGGGCCTGGCACAAACTCCTGCACGTCCCCAGCACCAGCCTCTCACTACTGTGTTGTTGTCCACACAGTAATCATTTACGACATAGCAACAGCACGCACGAGACCAGCATTTGCTATGAAGGCAGCCTGTCAGGGGTCTATTTCTAATTTGGTCTTAGGTTTTATTTCTATAGAACTTCTCCAAGATTGCCCAGAAGAAGAAATAGAGCAGCTGAAAAACACTGATCAATTTAGCTTAGTCAGAAAAACCAGAGGCTACTTAAGATACTAGTCATGAAATGTGATTTTATTTTATGTCATTCCATATGCTTGCTGAACAGTGTACCACTAATATATTGAATTTCCACAGAACTCGGTGAATCTAATTGTTATTTTTCAAGTGTGTGATATACAATATACATGTGTTTAAGCTACAGGTGTAACTACTTTATATTTTAAAAAGAAAACACTTCTTTTAGAAAGTAGAAGAGAAAGTTCAGTTGACCATCCACTTAATAGAAACCATTGCTTTATTGAAAATGAACTGAAAATTGAAAGATTATAATATTCAGCTAATGAAGTAAGATATGTAGAAAAGTTGGGACTATTAGAAAAAGAAAATTAAGAGCTGTGGGAAAATAAGAGAAACAAGAAACAAAGAATGCCAAAGAAAATGAAGACAGAGAGAAAAAAGTATGTGCTTGAAAGTAGAATATTTACAATATCAGTTCAAGTATTTCACTCTTTATAACAATACTAAAGAAGTTTATATATCCTGGAATAATTTTATATTTTCACAATATTTTTATTTTCTAACATTTTCAAATAATACAAAAAACATTTTACTGTGTTAAAGCTTACTTTTTTAATAAATAAAAGATATTAGAAATGTTTCTCTAAAGAAGCTCAAAAGAATGTTGTCTCTTTAATATTGGAATGAATATAAATCTTCAAAATTAATTAATGTATACTGCCTTTTCTAGGAAGTTGGATCATACTATTCTTTAATGTAATGTCTTTCAAATCTGAAATAACCCATACACTCCAAATGTTGGTTTATAAGATATTAAAATCAACAGATTTGGGAAGGGAAGTCTTCTGTTTTTCCTTTTTTTTAATACATAATGATAATTTTATTCTAGGTCATATTTTATTTATATGTTAATTTCACATAATTTTAATATGTTTCTTAACTTTTTAAAGCTTGCTAGTATTTATATATATATATGCGCACATATATTCAAACAGAGTAATTTTTACTACTGCCTAACATTATACTAAAATATGGCTTTATCTATTTTTAATTACAGAATGCTAATGTTTTGAGAAAATTATTAAACAGTAGTTTAAAGATAGGTAGCAGGCAGCAAATGTCTACCATTAGTTTTTACCACCCACTATAAGTAACCTTACAAGTATAGTTAATCCAAGACAGTATTAACAAACTGCTTTGTCTTACAAAAGAGATACGTTTAACTTATGTATTGATGGCATAACCTATACAGCTATGTCCTTGTTTTGCAGTAATGTACTCCAAGTATTAGATTGTTGAACTAACAATGGCTGTGTTAAAGACTAAATAAACCAAAAAATGAAAAGTATATAACAGTGTCAGTTTTTTGGCAGAACAATTTTAGAACAAGCAGAAAGAATTGATTTTTAAACTCTCCACAAAATGTAGCTGTAATGTTGATTGTTTCAGTCTTGATTTCCCCTATTTATTCTGTTTTCTCTTTTCCCTGATCTCATTTAGAAATCTAAGTCTCATTCTTCAAGTTTAACTTTCTTGACATCACCTTGCTAGCTCTGGAGAGCATCTGAATTTATCGTAGCTGCTTGATGAATTTGATATTTCCATCTGCATTTTTATTATTTGGTACCAGAACTCATAATACCTTAAGTAGCCCTGCAAACATGAATGTATTGAAATATACATTCAGTTGATTCACACAGATAAACCTTTGTCTTCTGCAGTGTCATACACTTGGTAGAAGACTTAATTTCATTCATGGCCCTAAGCATGCCTGTTTAACCTTTACAAAGTTGCTATCACTTCTTTCTGCCAAGGAGTTGGAGGATCCAGAGCTAATATAATGTTTACATTTCCTTTTCAAAAATGCTTATGTCATGTAGTGAAAAACTACACTCGGGCATCTTTTCAGATTTCACTGACAAACAATTTATTCTACGTTCCACATTCGAAGCATTAAAATCCTAAGCAATAAACACAGAATAAGGCCAGATAATTGTTGGAAAATGCATACTGTCGGGATTACAGAGAGGAGCAGTTGTGAAAACGGAAGCTATTTATTCTGTGTTATTGTTGAATTATTTGCATTCTGGTGAGGCTGCAAAGTCCCCAAATTAGATATGTCTTCTCCCCACCCATTCAATAACCCATTTCTAACTTTATGTGCCTGGAGCTCAAAGACTGAATTAGTTTTCCCCCAAAGATTGGTTATACATTAATAAGCACTGAGATCCATATCTTAAAAATATAATTCAGGAGTAAGAAGCTTCTATTACATGGATCACAAATCTCACAGAAATATAGCAAAGATGTCATTTTTTTGGCAAGATTTTATTTTTAAAATATATAGACATATATATTTCAACAGGAATATTTTTCTCTTTCCACTTAGGAATCTAGTATGTGTCTGAATTTCTTTATATACATGAAAATAAAACACCTACACTAAAGCCAGTTCTGCACAAAATAAAGATTTTTCACATGTATTGTGTGATGAAAGCCCAAAACGTTTCTGTTTTTAGCACTGCTCACGCCAAAGATCAAGGTTTGAACCACATGCATTTCAGTCCACCATCAGGAAATTAGAAGCTCCTTTGACACAGCCAAGCTGCTAGGGTTAGTAAAGGTTATATTCAAAGTCATTTCCTACATTAAGACACTAATGCCCAAGCTCAGTTAATTCTTGCTTGGAAGTTTGTTTACTGCCCTACAGCCCAAGTCTAAGTGATTTTATATTGGAGATTGAGAGTATGAGGAATTGAAGTATAGACAGCAATCATTATTAACGGTTCCATAGCAACCACCACTCTTTCCCTAAAAACCAGGACTGACACTGCAAAGCAAGTTTTGGAAGAAATTGGCATTGTGACCTTTGTATTCTGCTTGATCTGGGTGTCGAGATAAAGACTTCTGCAGCCAGGAACTCATTCCTAAAGGGAACAGGCAGTAACTCCCATTATTAAAGATATATTCTCCTTATTTTTGTTTTACACATTGCACTGTCCTGCAGTATTTGAAACACTGAAATTATTTTTAACTCTCCACTCAAACTTCCCAATGAAGAAGCCAGGCCTTTAGCAAAACAGCTTGATATTCATACATTTAGACATTACACCACAAAATCAATTCATTAAATGTTTATTGAGCAGTGCAATGATTTGTCTCTCCCATATGCTAAAATTCTTAGTGTCCAAAGCAGCAAGACACAAGCATGGGGGAGAGGGAACCAACATTTTTGATAGCTCATGTTACACCAGGCTGGGGTCTCCAATGGTCAGGTACTATGTACCTACCACATGCTAGACACAAGAACTACTTCATTTAATCAAACAAATCCTATTAGGAAGGAGCTATTTGTACCTGAGACTTTTGAAGTTTAATTTACTCAAACTAGTAAGATGCGGGAGGGAGGGAACTCCAGAATTCTTAACCACGCTAAATACTCACTCACTACGTTATAATCCAACTATTTTTCCTTTGCTGGTCACAGAGTTAAAAATCTTGCCCAAGTTCACACAACTATTGCATGTCAGAGTCAGTGTTCAACCCCAGTCTGAAATCCATGCCCTTGCCAAAACAAACTCCTAATTATATCATCCAACTGTGCTTAATGATGAATCACTTTATAAGCTTTTAGATGGTATGGTACTAATTTCATTTTATCACCTCTTATACAGCAAGTATCACATACAGCTCTACTATGTAAATTATTTTGGTGATTGTCATCCAGTGCTAAGAAAGAGCAGCTTGTGGTTCTTGGGAAGCCACAGAGAGATTATTATTTAGGTTTGCTGAGGGCACGGAGGGGCTCCTAAGCTCCTTGGCATTGCCCATTGTCAGGCAATAGCTGCAGGGTTCACTTTGGGGCATGGTTTAATAAGGGAAAGTTGTCAACAGAGATAGATATTGGGATTGGCCAATTCAAAGATGGCACAAGAAGTCTGCCTCAAACACTTTGATTTAATGAGATCATACTCCTGTGTCGTGCTAAAGAAATCACTGTATCTTGCCTGGACACATCCTGTCATAGGCTGAAAAATAAACAAATGGCAAATCAGCAAGGGGGTGCCCAAGGGGAGTATTGAGGTTTGGGAGGTAAGGTGAACCTTGAGGATAGGGAGACCTAGCCTCTGATTATAATTCCTACAAAATCGTCCCGCTATCTCCTTAAGGAAAACAGGAGCTAGGTCAAGCAAACGCTGGTATCTCCATTTCTGTGGTCAAGCAACCAAAGAAAACCCTCTGGACCAGCCCTCTGTCATCAAGACATATGCTGCAGGAGACTTCTTCCAATGGTGTGGTCACAAACTCAAATGCCTGCAGGGCTCACAGTGAGTAAACGGTTCCAGGGGTGGCAGTGAATGTGCAGAAGTCATTGCATGTGGGCCGTGCCCTCCGATGGGTCACTCTTCTAATTCTTCCATCCAGAGGTGGTATCTTTTTTCAATTTCCAGAAAGAGATGGTACATTCTAGGAGCGCCCCCCCCCCCTGGATTGGGGTAAACTGCCAGCTATTACCCAATTCCAGTGCCATGTCAGAAATCAAGCCCAGTGTTGCCCGAACTTCCACTTGCTTTTAAGAAGGGCCAAAATTCAGATTTCTTTTTACACGAAATCCTCTTTACTTTTAATTTTTGGCAACTAGCTCAAATCATTTTAAATAGTGTGCAAGCCAATAGTAACTGTCTGCTCTCTGCAGGTAGCCCTGACGCAGACCACAGTTTCCGGCTTCCGGTCTATGGAGATGAAGGCTCTCAGTTCTCCTTCCCCACCCTGAAGCACAGACATGAGAATAGATGCTAGTAACAGGATTGGATTTGCCTTGAGAAAAAAACACAAAAAGCTTCATAGGGGAATATAAAATGCAACAGTACTCTTGCCAGAACGTATAAGAAGTTTTCTCTTACTGCTTACTGAATTTGTAGAAAGATTATTGTTAATGCTACATAGTTAGTGCACTGAGGATACAGTCACCAGTCACACTGAAAGTTGTTTATAGGTTCTCTGATGGAAAAGTACCAGTTGTCATTAGCATTGCCAGCTACCTGTGGGTTACCTGCAGAACCCTTGGATGTCAAAGCGATTGGTATTTTTGGTAAACTGAGCATAAGACATGACTATCCTATTGTTGTGTTCCAGTTGAAAAATAACCTAGAGGTCCTACAGATGACAAAAAAAGCAAGTCTGAATTCTGCTCTGCCATATATCATAGCAAAATTGCCAGCCAACACTCCATTTTTCAACTCTTTATTGTTTGTAATGAGGTACTAAAGGGAAAGAACACAGTTCAATTTTTTTGGATGCTAAATTGAGCCTTCCGAGCTCAGAGTTGGGAAAAAAACTGTTGCAGTTTTAGCACAAGGGGCCAGATGTCCTTTGTTAAGGAGAAACATGGTTGCAACCACCTGAAGCTCCAAAGAAGCATAGGGATTAGCTATGTTCTCCCAAGTCCACTCTTAATTGTCTCTGTAACTCCAAGGACATGCAGGAAAAGACTTGTCAATGTGCTCTTATTTGAAAAATCAAATTTCCTAGGAACCATAAATCAAGCATTTAAAATCCCTATGGTTTAATAAAAGGAAGCCCTCTCCCAGGATGGATGGAGAAATGCAATATCTTAGTTTATGGGATTGCCCTTGAAATTAACCAGAGAAAGGGAGACTGTTGTACATTGGGTATAATTTCATAATAATCTTTAGTTTTCTCTCTTTTTTTCTTTCTACCATCACTGTTTTTATTGTCAGAAACCAAAAATGTCTTTCCCAACTACCTTGTAACCAGACTTTCAGAGATTAAATAAAAGCAGGTAGGACGGAACTATCCAATAACCACAGACAGTTTTTGTCTACAAGAAAAGTTATCCCAATAAAGGTATTCCTTTTGTTTTATTAACATCTATTATATTTATTGGGCATTTATATATGCCAGGTCTGGGCTGGATCAGTGGATATAACAGAAGAATAAGAAGAGTCTTTGCCGCCTAGAAACTATCTATTGAAGAAGGAAAAAGTGCTGAGAATCCCCTACATAAAGATTTCAAACTCAAAGTAGCAAAGCAAAAGGAAACAAATAATTTGAGAGAAAAGTAAATCTTCAGCCTTTAGAAAATTATTATTTGAGTAATAGTCACTCAAGATAGTTAATGGAGGTCCTATTGCTGGACTGCGTAACACACCATAAATATCCAGGATAGAGATGGAAGGAAGCTAAACTGTGGAAGCTATAAGTGTATGGACTTACAGAATACACAGGAATAGAAATTTCTCTGCTCTAAAGTACGAAACGAAATGGTGGAAGGGAGAATCTGAGTGGAAGAAAACCTATGGTCTTTAAAATGCAACATTGACAGCAAGTGCATTCATTTGTTTTAATTCGAAGTAAATGTGGAGCACATACTGTATGTTAAGACCGGTGAGAGGTCCTGGGGTCACTGGGTAGGTAGGAACAGAGCAAACAGACATACTCTTCCCACCTGCAGTCCTGGCATGCCCTGGAATCAACTGCTTGTTTAGTCTCTCTCTTAACAAAAGTTTCTGAATTGGCTTTGTTTTGTTTGTTTAATTTTAGGGAATTTTCCCTCATGGAAACACATTTCTAATTCATAATGCTATATAATGTCTTTTCTAGAATGGGACAGGGATGAATATAAAAATAGACAGTGGAAATCAATGAGAAAATTTGACTTTCCTTAGGTACAATAACTTTATATCCAACTTCAAAAGAGCACATTGCCCTTACAGTAAGAGTTGGGATTTTTAAAATAATGTTTATTAAGGTTCTTAATTTAAGTAAAAAATACTTGAGTAGGGAAAACTGGCTCATAATCCTAATGTTTAGATACTTTCTGCTATAATATTTTTCTTAAAAATAATACAGAATACTGCCCTGGCCCGGTGGCTCAATTGGAGTGTTGCCCATACACCAAAAGGTGGAGGGTTTGATTCCCGATCAGGGCACAAACCTAGGTTGTGGGTTCAATCCCTGGTTGGGGCACATACAGGAGGCAGCTGATTAATGTTTCTCTCTCACATCAGTGTTTCTCTCTCTCAAAAAACAAACAAACAAAAAACAACAACAACAAATAAACATATCCTTGGGTGAGGATTAAAATTTTTTAAAAATACAGAAAACTAACAGTAGTTTCCTATAACTGTGTGACAAATTATCACAAACGTAGCAACATTAAGCGGCACCCACTTATTAGCTTACAGTTCTAGAGGTCAGAAATCCAGCGTGGTGTGGCTGGGTTCTCTGCTCAGTGTCACAAGGTTGAAATCAAGGTATTGGCTGGACTGAGTTTTTTCTGGAGGCTCTGGGAAAAATCAGATTCCAAGCTCATTCTCCTTAGCAGAATTCGATTCCCTGCAGTTGTAGGACAAAAGTCCCCATTTCCTTGCTAGCTGTCAACCAAGGAATTCTCTCCGCTCCTAGAGGCTACTCACCATGTAGTCCCCTCCATCTTCAAGTCAGCAATTGTGCTTTGAATCTCTGACAAGGATGATGATAACTTCTCCTCCTCCTCCTCCTCCTCTCCCCCTCCCCCTCCTCCTCCTCTCCTCCTCCCCCTCCTTCTCCTCCTCCTCCTTCTCCTTTCCTTCCTCCTCCTTCTTCAAGCAGCCAAAGAAAACTCTGCCTTTAAAGGATTAGGTCAGGAATACCTGAATAATCTTTCTTAATGTAAATTACATCATAGAACATAAAATCACAAGAGTAAAATCCATCATATTCACAGACCTGGGAATTATTACTCCAGGAATATGGGAAATCTTGGGTCCATCTTAGAAAATTTTGCCTACCACAGGGTGCAATAAGGTAAGGAAATCCAAATGATGCAAAAGAGTATTAAATAACAAAGCTGGCCCTTTCCCACTTCCTCCAACACCATACCCCAGTGGTAGCCATGGTCAAGAGTTTTCTTACATATCCTTCCAGAAAAATAAATATTAAAAGATACATATACATCTCTGTTTCCTCTTTATATTTAAATAACCAGGATCTTACTGCACCTAGCTTTTCTCATGTACTCTTTCTTGGTGCTACTTCCTTGGTGGAAAATGTGAGTCTACGTTATTCTTTACCACAACGACATAGGAGCAGCTTTTCATTTCTTTAATAGTTACATAAGAATAAGCAAAGAGATCAGGAATGAATCATCCCTAAGACCAAGACATTATCTGTTATCCCAACAATTTTCAAATTGTGGAGAGAGTTTGCCTCAGACCCCTTGTTGTACCTGGAACACTCACTTCTCTTAAAGCAAATGGGTTCTCCAGAACTCCCTGTTTTGGAAGAGAATCAACTAATTTTTCTCCAAAGTAAATTTAAATAACTTCTGGAGGAAATTATCTATTTAGATACAAAAGGATTTTAATACAAATTCCTCATGTGTAAGGGAAGGGTGCCAAAAAAGAAGAAAGATAAGAAAGAAAAGAAGGGAGAGAGGGGAGAAGGAAGAGGAAGAAAATAGAAAGCCAAATAAATCAATTACAGTGAAATTGAAGTCGAGAATTCATTTATGCTTCAGACCAGGAATAAAGTTTCACCCTCTGACCATTACCACATCTTTTCTCCATAGCAACATCAAAGAAATAAGAGGTATTTTATTTCCTTTTTCTACAAAAGATGCATTTTTTCCAAAAAAAAAAAAAGATGCATTTCTTCCTAATTATTGTCATTCTAAAGTTTTTAAACTATACTGTTTGATCTATTGCTTTAGAATATCCATTTTTCATATCTGTTTCTTCTAAATACAAAAAAAGACAAAGAGACTTCCACTACCTTTCATTGTTCTTTGAATGGGACTAGACATTAAAAAATAGATTTACATTACTAGTCATAACTTGCAACTTCTGAAGCTCCCATAAAACTCATATATTCAATTTTTTCCTACTGAAGTGACAAGTTGCTCGCTTTCATCAATTTAAATGAAAACACAGGAAGAAATAATAATGGCCCCGATTTCCATGAGCATTTTCTTTGTGTGAGAAGTCCATGAGCTGAAAGTTTCTCTTCAGAGTTTGGTCCACTATTCTGAAATGAAGATGAACTACTAAACATAATTTATGAAGCTATTCTTGAAGCATGTGTTATTTGCTCTTAAAATCCTAGAATTCCTCATCTTCACTGTTAAAACACATCTTTAAAGGTTGCCTACTGGAACATGAAGGAGGGCACTTTAGTAGTAACTTAGCAGCAATTTTAGAACACACCCCAAACTTGTATGAGGCAATTGCTACTGAGACGAATTGCAACAGAGAAGCTATGAGGAAATCCCATACTGCCCTTAGACCCAGGCAAGCACAGACCTTGTACTTTGCCTGCTCCTCAGGGAGCCCCATGCCTTAATGTACCTTCCAAAAATTTTTCTAAGTTTCCTTCTGGTGCATAGGATCAGCCAGGGCTGGCAGTGTCATTGAACAAAAAGACTCAGATCAACTCAGGGCCCTGTGCGCCCCAGTCTCCAAGTTTGGGGTGTGTTCTTAAATTGCTACTAAGTTACTATTAAAGTGCCCTCCTCCATATTCCAGTAGGCAACCTTTAGAGATGTGTTTTTAAGACATCGCCCTGCAGTGAAGATGAGAAATTATAAGATTTTTCTCTTTCAGAGCACTATCTAAGTCTCTACCCCACTCAAGGGCAAACCAGATGTCTCAATGAGCCTTCTGTGTTAGCCAGCAGAATATTTCTTTTACAAAGCCATGAACGTCTGGGTGAGATTGGGCCCCTGGAATGATGCTGACATGCTGATTTGTGGAAACTCACATTTCTGAGGGACACAGGGCAAGTTTAAGGCTCTAGGATACCAATAGTATACTGCAACCCCCTAGGCTTGAAGCCACTTGTGTGGGCTGGTATGAGAGTTCTTCAGATAGAGGTGTCACCTCCAGTCTATAGCACCAAGGGAGCAAGGTGGATACAGGTTTACCCAGAGCTGTCACTCTACATCCTCCTTAGGTTCCACATCATGTGTTAGGCTATTTTCCTGAGGTTACCTTACCCATCTCCAAGAGCTTTCCAGACCTTTGTTCCCCTATGTCCATTGATTCTTCCAACCCATGCGCTTTCTTGCTTTACATCATGTGTTGATATTATTCTCTGCCAGGCTGGTCTTAAGCCATACTGGACAAGGGATGGACATTTGTTGTACAAATGGAACCACTCTTGTTCCCCACGGTTCTTGCCTATCTTCCTGGTGGAAGTGGTAAAAGGCAGGGGTAAAGCCAACATTGAAACACATCATATTCTCGGAATGCCATCACCACTGCCTAAAGAGTTCAAGAGAATACATAATTGGAAGATGTATCATTCTATGTTGATGCTATAAAATTCTAAACACTAAATTTGACATGACCAGAAAACAATTTATCGTTCACATTTTCCTTCATATAGTGGATAAGACTTGCATTTGTGGTCATCATCAACAAAGCACAATAACAACTTTTGAGACAATCATGGAAAACCAGTGTTCATAGCATGATGGATTATACAGACTCATGAGTAATGATGTAACCAACATTAAATAAATGGTGTTAGAAACTACAGAGGCAAGAAGATCTATATTGTTTCGATTCAAACAGGATCTGAAGAGTCATGGCATTGTGAATAATAACAGCATTGCTACCCTTTTCTCACATGGTAAGAGATATGAAATTAGCCAGGAACCATGCATTTGACAATAAAGAACAAGAAGATACAGAGCCTAGCTACTAGCTATTAAGAAGTATCTTTACATGCTATGATTAGACAATAAACATGTGTGAATAGTTCTGCTTTATCCATTATTCTGAAGCTTTATTGAAAATCACCATACCTTACTTGGGCCCATGAATTTTATAACACTTTTTGAAATCAAAATTTTTATGCAGAGAGAGGTCCTACAAAAAAGATTCACCTGGAACCCTAGATATCTTAGGATGGCCCTGAAGAAGGGTAGCACGTAACTTATTAACACACAATGTCACCCTTTCTCAGTACAGCCACAGTAGATTTCACATTACATGGTTTGGGAATCTACATGACTTAATTTAGCAAATATTTTATATACACAATGAAATAATTACCATTATGTGTTGCAAAGACTTAGGGATGTTTGTAATTTTTTTGTAGTTATCCTATTTTTGTATTTTTTTCTGCTTGAAGATAATTCTCAATTATCCATATGTGGCTTATTCACTTAGTAAATTAACTGCATAAAATTTAAGTTTTATTTCTAGATTGTCTGACCTCTAACACTGAGTGTTTCTAGATGGCCTCATTAGTTGGTAGAAGCTCAGAGAATACAAATTAATTTTGATGTTAGCCTTAAATATTTTAATTATGGAAGAAAATCTGCCCTGACCATCCATATCAGGTTATTTCCGAAGTATCTATCTCTTGGATTATCTTTGCCATTTTTTGGACATATATAATTGAGGTTTAATATTTTAAGGTTTCCATTATATCAATGTCTGTTTTTCCATACATCACCCATATTTGTAGCTACAAAAATAATTCACAGGTGATTAATCTGCTTAATGACTTAAAAACTATTTGTTTGATCAAACAATTTCTTGGCCAAACTGCTATAAGAGGTTAATAGCAAAGTTCTAGCTTCAGTTAAAAAAAAAAAAAAATCACAGTTTATTTCTAGAAATGAGCAAGAAGTAATTAGAAAAAGAAAAACATTAAATAAATATATTAAACCAACTCAGAAATTATATAGTCACTCTGTAAGCATTTGTCCTTTCTCTTACCCACTAATTTCTTACCCTGTCAACTTCTGACCTAAAAAATGCTGTTGGAGACATATGAGCTAATCAGTCAATATTTTATTCTCATGAGATTTTAACATTTCTAATTCCATTGATTTTCCTTTTAATAAATCTCACAAATATATAAGTCAGAGAATAAAACATTCCGGTAACACAGTACATTAAAATGTAAAATTTGCAGTTCAATTTTATATTTCCAATATTTTCCAATAATAAAATTTTAGACAAACATTTTGTCAGTATCACCATTCTTGTTTTCAAAAATTCACTAGATCTTTCATTTAGATAGAGAAGGCTGTAAAATACATGAAGGCCATAGGGAAAATAGGAAGGAATAATTCAGATTTTCTAAAGTAATTCTTTTTCTCTTTGCTCACCAAGTTTTGCTTCCCTTTTAGCAAAAAGGATATAAAGTATCGAACTTTCAGGGATGCTTCTTATGTTATCTAACCCTTCCAAGTGGCATAATAATCATATGGCAAGTGAGAAAGGATTTTGAATAAGAACACTGGTGGCTATAATAATTATCTCTACTTTCTTAGTGCTGAACAACAAGTTTCAAGCTTTTTTGTTTGGAAATTCAACAAGAAAATGTGTTTATATTTCCTTGAAAAGCAGTGGCCTTTTGGGAACAGAATCCTTGGGGAAAGTCTTAGAACATAAAATTATGTGGTTTTCACACATAAACTATGTTATATAACATTAAAAACAATTACCTGACTTTTTAGTACCGATCTTCAAATGGATGCATCTCATTCAAAGATTAAATGCTAACAGCTTTAGATCCTTCAAATCTAGCAAAAATCACTTGTGAACGTGAAGGAATTGAAACAAAATGGACTTCAGATGACTAAATAGAAAATAGCAAGCAGCTGCTTGCTTTAAAAAAAAGAATGTTTTAGATTTAATTTAAAGATATTGATTATACATAAGCAATAACATGGTGGGAAAAAAAAGAGCTAATTTCTTTAAACCAAAGTATTCAATTGAGAATCAGTAATATCCAATTTGGTGCATCAGTCAGCATCTTTGGATAATATATTTGGTTCAAAGCACAGATTTGATGTCTTTGAAGGGTTCAAACTTCCACTGTGGAATCATGTATATTTCCCCACCCAACAGAAGTAATGCCTTTAAAATATTTGTTCTCTATGTCCTTTTTCGTCACCTCTGTTTATGTTCTGTTTTTCTGAGCAGCAGGGTCAGCCTGGCATTTCCTCGAGGACTGCTCCTGTCAGCTAGAATCACCATTCATCCAATTGCTGAATCAGCCCACCTTCATACCACAAGCTGGTAGCAATACAAGGAGACCTTCAAATTTTGCAAATTTTGTGTCTGGATTGGAATGGGCTCTAGGCCAATTTCTTTAAAACCAGTACAGATTTTCAGACATTTACACAATCACATTTCTAATTACAGAGGACCCTGAAAATACATCCCATTTTAAACTTGGATGAACTGTTTGATTCCAAGTGAAGCTCTTTTATGGTGTCTCCCAGATGACTACCACAAACTAAGGCCACAATAATTATTCCTATTGTGGCAGGACATCGTTCTAACGTGAAAAGCCAAGCTTTTAGGAGGAGTGCTAGAAATAGAGTTAATACTAGCAAACCACCTACAACTGGAAGGGAGTAGGAATCAGTGATTGAGTTCAAATTTCCAACCTTTGTGGCTTTGAAGCTTTGCCAGCCATGCTTCTGTGTCAGCTGATGGATAAAGGCTACACAGACAACACTACTGAACTGAAGGAACTTTTCTTCTCTTATAAAGGCTTATTACGGGTCAGTAGAAGACGTCAACAATTCAGAGAATAGTTTATTGTTTTCCAGTGGAATTCTGGTTAACAATGATATTGTATGGTATAATTCATCAGGACAAATAAATTCAAATACATGGGCAAACTCACTGTCGTAGGTCTGGACACCCTAGAATCCCAGCCTAAGACAGTAGTTCTGGTGTGTGAAGTTTATTGAAGGGGTGCTTTTCCAGGCAAGCTCTTCAGGGGTGGTATGACAAGCAAAAAGGGCTGAGCAAAGATGTGGTCCTATACATAGGCTGGTCTTGATCTGTTCAATGGGATCACATCACAAAAACAATATGATCCTTTCCTTTGATGTGAGGTGGCCAGCCATTTGTAGCCCCATATCCAACCATCATTGCCTGATCCTAGGTGTAGGATCATAACCTCTACGGAGTTAGTATCGGCAATTCTCTGGAGGGGGGATAGAGGGCCAGTTCTGGGTCATTAACAACCAATACTCACTACAGCTGGAGAAGGGTGCATGGACCTGGGATGGGGATCCAGACCGGGCACCCACAGCAACAACTGCACTCATTGATTGTGATTCACTTAGAAATCAGAAAAACACCTAGGACCCTGTCATATTTTAGGCAGACTGGAAAGGGTCACCTCTGGCATCGACAGGGGAAGTCAAGGGGATGGAATGGCTGGCAATCGTACCCGGTTGCCTTTAATTGTGTTATACCCTACGACTTGTGCTTCCCTTGCTTGTTAACAATCTACAGCCTCTGGCATAATGTATCCTTAACCTATTTTGGTGCTCTTAATTCAGAATTATTCCTTCTTCCCACATGAAAGAAAGAAAAGCTGCCAGTTTTGAGAATACCCATTAAGTTAAGGGCACAAAGCAAAACCTTAACATTCAACTTGAAGAGAAAGCAAATAGACTTTATAAATCACAAAGCACAATTCTTTTTTTAATGGGAGAATGAAGTTTTCGATTGAGAGATTTGGGGGAGTAGAAAGAAATCTCCTTCTCTAAGGTACAAGTTTTATTGGCATTCCGTGAGTCCTGTTACATGGAGATCCTTCGCCCGGTAAGAAATGTACACTCTGCTGTGGTTCCTGACCCTCCCTGTTTCTCCATTAGGGGCACTAGAAATTCCAAACATGCTGTGAAGCATTTTCCCTCTTTCCTCCCAGACATTCTGCTAGAGACAGAGTGACGTGCATTTTCATTGTTGCTCTGTGGTATACTGAAGTCGTCAGAATAAATCTGAGCTTCTGTTATCCAACAGGTAAATAGGAAATGAGAATCTGAGTCTGGATAGCAATAAATTTGGTAGTCTTCACCCAAATGGGTGTTCTGAAGCCACAGAGGAAAAAGAAAAAACCTCAGACATATAATTTTGCACTGCCAACTTTCCTCCTCTCCATTTTGAGGTGATTAATTTCATGTGGATGTCTAGAGAACAGACAGACTTTATATTTGAGTTCATTATAAAAGCAGAGAGGAAAAAAAAATTTGCCTATCTCCATAGGAAAGTCCTTTCTCTCTCTCTCTCTCTCTCTCTCTCTCTCTCTCTCTCTCTCTCTCTCTCTTTCTGTCTCTCTCTCTCTCTCTCTCTCCTGACTTAATCAAGAAGAGAAGCCATTAAATACAATGGTTTTAAAATCTTAACTAGAAATGCCAGTTTGGCCACAAAAGGCTTTGTTAAAAGGGCATGTAGGAATCCATGGGGAGGGCCATCATTATAATAATCCACCCAGAATGGTTTGGTTTTTATACCTCTGAGTCCAGATATTTGTCCTTGCTTCGGCAGCCAGACAAGGCAGTGGGAGATTTTTTCTGAAGCAAACAAATCTCTCTGTGTCATACTGATCCAGTCTAATTCTAGTCATCCAGCCTACATGTTATAGATTTCCTATTTTGAGAAAAACATTCCTGGAACAGGGAGTGGGCAGTGGACTCAATTCTATTTTCCACTAAATTAAGACACCTTACAGATAAGGAAAGCCACATTTTCTGTGACAGGGAAGAGGCTGAATACTTGCTGCAGTGAAAAAAATCACAAACCAAGACCCAGAGGATAAGAGGAAAATGGCAGATCGACTTCCGGTTAAAGGACAGCTATTCCAAGGCTCCTTCTAGCATCCTCCCCTGCTATTTCCCCACTCCATCCCCATCCGCAAAGAAATTGTTTCCCAAAAGTGGAGTAAAACTTGCAAGGGCTTCTAACCCTGGCCTCATACAATCAAGACAAGACCCTCAAGTTATAATTAGTTTTCATCGCCCCTTCTCCAAACATCTTTTAGCCTGGGGGCAATAGAAGCTGTCAGCCAGCATGACCAATTCACTGCAATTTATATTGGGGCTCAGGGGTCATTCTTGTGGCCACAACTGTGACCTGATCTTTTCCAGAGGGAATACTAGGGGTCAATATAGCTTTGTTCATACTCAGATCTAGTTGATTGATCATCTCTGGAGATTAGATCCTGATTTGTGGGAGTAAATGGCAACTTTTGGTTTTATTATTGGTACAAAAGAGTAAGACTTTATTATTATAATTATTATTATTATTAGATTTTTTATTGATTTTTAGAGAGAGAAGAAGGGAGAGGTAAAGACAGAGAAAAATATTGATGTGAGGGAAAAACATTGATCAGCTGCCTCCTGCACAAACCCCACTGGGGATCAAACCCACAACCCGGGCATGTGCCTGAACAGAATGGAACCAGCGACCTTTCTGTGCATAGGATAATGTCCAATCACCTGAGCCATACTGGCCAACTCAAGACTTTATCTCTAATATTTGTATTTAGTTGGGGAGAATCAGCAAATATATTTATAAAATGTATTCATAAATTAAGTGTGAAGGAGAGGAATGTGGAAAAGAAGGGAAGGGGTAAAAACTTTTTGCTAAAATTTTCCAGAGCTTACAAGAGTCTAAGATTAGACTGTTTTTCTAAATTAGCATTAATACAAATTTACCTCTTTACTGAGCCTGAGCTCAGCTTAATAACAAAATTTTACCCTTCAGAAATTCAACTGAGCAAAATGTAAACTAGGTGGACAAAAGCACTACACCCAGAGTGATAGCCTCCTTGCTAATAGAATTAACTGACATTTATTTCATACTTTAAGATGCCAGGAGCAGTTAAGAGTTCAATGGTAGCATGAAGTGTTATCCCTTCCAGACCAAAAACTAGTCAGTGGGATTGAAGTCCAGCTGGAACATTTACTAGCTGTGTACCCCAGAAAATGTATTTCTGGGATTTTTTTCTCTAGTTTTTGTTTTCCTTTGTAAAATGCGTGTTAAAAGTAATCCCCACCTCACAGGTTGTTGTACGGTTAAATGAATTAGTACATGTTAAATGCTGAACACAGGATCTAGCACATGGAAAGTTTAAATAAATGTTGGCTATTACTATTATCCATTTACTACAGATGAAAAAGAGAGGTTTAAAGGGTAAGTAGCTTTCTCAAGGTCATGCAGTGAATAATGGGCAAAGCTAGGATTTGAATTCAGGTGACCCATCTTCAAAGTCCATGTGCATAAGTAGTCAACCTGAATACCTCCCTGACAAGCACGTCCCCCAGGACCCAATGTGACTTGAACTTGGCCCTTTGTGACATCGCAGGAGCAGCACAGCAATAAGATGACAGTGGGCACTTTGGGCCAAGAGCTTGTGGCAGATCATGAGTCTGAGAATAGAATTATCAGTCACTCCAAAGACTGATTGTAGTAGGTATTATAAGTAATCTAGAGATGATTTAAAGAATACAAAAGGATATTCGTAGGTTAAAAGCAAATACTACGCCATTTTATATGAGAAGATTTTGGTAGAGGTGGGGATGTCCTGGGACCAGTTCCCTGCAGATACAGAGGGATGGCTGTACTATGTTTCCTACCTCTGTCAACATGGTCCAGAGTATATGAGCCAAGGATCTAAAAATATAGTAGTTTCTACAAATATAAATGATTTATATCAAAAGGAAAAACTCCAGATGTCCATACAGCCATACCAACAACATTTCCACAGCCAGAGTTTTGAACACACAAGGCTCCCAAGATGAATAGACCTTTGGGATCTATCTAAAGATATTGATTGATATATTTGAGTTCCTGTTCTCCTAAAACTGCTGCATATATCATGTAGGTTACAGGCTCAAGATAGCTCAATGGCCAAAAGTGTCTTCCAGATGTTGGTGGGTGGCCCCGAGACATAAAAAAGCCACAATGGTTGTGGGGAGTGTGGTTTTTTAGGTAATGCCTTGTGTTTTTTTCCTGACTATGAGGAGATTAAAGCAGAACAAACAAAACAAAGCAAAACTAAATTTAAATGAAAACAGTTTTTAAAAAAGAAGAAAGATCAAACACAACTAAATGTCTGCCATACAGCACACAACGGCAAGCCCCCTAGGACTGACAGGTGTACTAACATCATCAGCCTTAGCTTTGAATTGAAAACTCAAGATTCAGAAAACAACGAGCCTGATATTCCTCTTTCTTCCTTCTACAGAACCAGGAGATGGGAAAGACAAACTTGCAGAAAGAAAATGAAGAAAAAAAGCTTTGATTCTCTGCATATATTTATTTATGCAAAAAAAAAAAAATGTCTTCGCTGCATCTCTAAGAGGAGCAGCACTGTGTGCCAGTTGGGAACTCGTCTCGTAATGGGCACTCAAGAAATGCTTATTGGATGAGGAGCCCGGGGCTTTCAAAGTGATGGAGGTGACATCAGTCCTACCCTGGAGGGACTTGCAATTGAAAACTTCTGACACTAACCCAGACAGAAATGGACAGGCAATCCAGATAATGCACTGAGAACTCAGAGCAATCAAATGAATATGCAGCTTGACTTTTTTTTTTTTTTACATCACTTACGTTATAGTCACAGATGACTCAATTCCAAACCATTCTGTGGGTAATATGAGTTCACAGACTATTAAAATGAAGTCACAATACATTTTGTAAAACAGCCTTGAGTAACAAATATGAAGCCATTTTTGACTGGAGATGAGTAGAATGTTTTTAAAGAACCATTAGAAGGCATTTGTGAGTGAACCTTGCATAAGATTTTTCTTTCCATTCTTATGAAAGGTAAGCACGATCAGCAGCTAAACTGGTTTCCACTTAAACATAAATTTGATTATTCTGGCTAGCTCAGAAGAGATCTAATGATTCTAATGGATTCTTAAACTGCCCTAAGTAGTTCTCCACGCCTGGCTGTGTCCACAGTCGCAACGGATTCGGTCTTGTGCATATGGAACGGGAGTCGAGTTGGGCAATGTCTGACGAGTTGGCTTCCTGGCATTCCAAGGTCTGCCACACCAGCTGATTTTAAACCCTAGTGTGCCTTATGTCCCTTTGTGTTAACTTCCTATAATTTCTCATTCTTCTCCCAGGCATTCCTATGATACCTTTCAGTGGAACCCAGTTATTTTCTACCGTCTGAAACTCTCTGGTGAAAGTCTTCTGGGACTGCTGCACAGAGCCTGCTTACAGCTCAGCAAAAAGCCTTAAAACAGAGAGAGAAATGAGCTTGTAAATGCAGTCTGGAGAGGTCAGACTTAATATTTTGTTAAAGGTGGTCTCAGGAGTAATATTTGTTCATGAGGCAGACGTGAACATTTCCTCTAAGGATCAATAGTGGCCCCATTTGCACGGCGCTTAGTGTTCAGGGGTGTCTGCGCATTTATCCCACCTCGCGGCACTTTCTCTCTATAAATAAGTGCGGTGGCTGTCTGAGTTTCAGAATGCTCCTGCTGGTCGGGTTGCTCTCCTCGCCAGAGTGGAGCTGAAAAGACCAATGCGGTGCTCTCCAGCCTCTACATCCTGCTCTGCTAGTTCTAACGACACTTTGTCCCTGCCTTGAACTCCTCAGTCTGTCTGCTGCTCTGAAGCCTTTGTTCAGAACAAGCCACCCCGTTTTTTCTGGCTGAACCCTCCGGGCCATGTCTGCTGGGTTTGTTTCCCAAACTTGCAAAGCTCTGCAGACCATACGATGGGACCCCTCAGGGCCTTGAATATGATATCTTCTGCCCAACACCTTTACATCTGTCATACTCTCAGCGCAAATCTTGGGATCACTGCCTTTATCTCTCTTTCATACCTATTCTAACCAGTGTCATTGCAGACAATGCTTCAAAAGAGAGAGTTATGGCATGGTGGGAAGAGCAGGCACTGACCTTTCTTAAATTCCAGGGTTGGCTAAGCATCACTTACATGTAAAAAGAGTATAATAATGCCTAGCTTGAATATGTGTTATAAAGATTAAAATAGTACCTGGAAAGGGCCTGGCCCATATTAAGCATGCTATAGGACAACCATCGTTATTTAATTCTGATAAAAACAGGCAGAGTCTAGGAGCAGGTATTACATTACTTAGGAAGTTAGAGGAATAAACATTCTGTAGACTCCAGATCATTTGGCAGGGAGCTTGAACCCCTGCTCATGATGTCTATTCAACACTTAAAACACAAGCCAGCCTATAGTATTGGCTTTGGGGATTTCCCCCCCTCTCAGTACATCCTTGGAGAGTGTGTAGGCTGGTAGCAGAAGTGATGGATTTATGACAGTGTGTTGCTGATGGAAATCTTTGACTGGGATATGACCCCTTTCTCCTTCAAGTTTGCCATCAATCAATGGTGCTCTGCGAACTCTATAATCTCCTTTTGCCCTTATACTTCAAAAAAAGATTAGGAGCAATCAAGTTTCTGCCCAGTACATTTGCAAGGACTTTCCAGCACTTGGAGCAGGAGCGGGCACCCAGTAGGAACTCAATAGCATTAGATATAAGGAAGAATAAATGAATGACTTCATGTGACACTTTATGTCCTAGTGAAAGAATGTCCTATGGATGGAGCACTGCTCTTGCCCACAAGTTCCTCTTTCTCTTTTCACATGTTTAAACATAATTCCTCCCTAAGATAATATTGGAACTCAACTCCATTTCAGTCCATTGATAGTAGGTCACTATCAATACTTCCATGAATGATTTCACCTGAGTAAATGTCAAGACATTCAAATTTTCCACTGAACAGGGGCCTTTAGTGGTTTGCCCTTATCTATTTTTCCTGCACACCTACAATATTGGCCATGTAGCAAAGCTCAATTCCACTTTCCCACATTTCATTCTAAAGACAAATTTTGTTTCCCATGTGCCTTTAAGGAATCATTCTTGATCTCAGCCATAAAATTGGAAAGCTGCATAACTGACAAGATGATCCCCGAAGGCAGCTGAAACATGGGGTAGATTGAAACCGACAGTTAATTTGTAGCAGTAAAAAATAATGATATCATCATAAAACAAGTTTAAGATCAGACTGGGCTCAAACACACTGCACCCACAGAATATATAGATGGGCATTGTCACCCTTAAATAACAAAGCAAAACAATACTGAACCTCCCAGCTTCACCAAGCCCAATTTATTTGCTTTTTTTTTTATGGTACACTAACACCATCTGCTGGCTGCAGCCGATAAAATGCCTAACATTCTCTAAGTCCTGGAATATTCCATTCTGCAGAGACTGTTGTTAATTACTATGCACAAGGAAACATATTGTTAACCTCATGATATCACTGAAATAGTACAAATTAATCAGATCTCCCCAGAACACCAAACAAATGAAATTGCGGAAGAGGTGGGGTCTGGTCTGCTGTGCCTGAAAAAGCTGCACTTGCTGAGTGCAGAAGTCCTAGCACATTCTCTTTTTATTCCAGAGCTGTCTCCTTACACGCATTCACTTTCCGACTTCCTCCTCTCCAGCTGCCTCTCCACCAGGAATCCTACACAGCACTGCAGTGATAGGCAAAGCAGCAGCCCTCAGCTAAAAACAGCCTCCTGCTGGAGATCATAAAAGAAGAAAACCATTGACACTTATCTTCTTCAAGGAAAGCAAAGCCCCAGTAAGATTCAGCAAGGACAGAAAGGATATCCTTGGTTCTCAAAACTCTGAGAGCAATATTTCAGCATGGCTTCCTCAGGATTAAATGCCTTGCGTTATAGCTGTTTTCCCTTACTTGGCAACAAGTTAGGAAATCTTTGGAGGGAGAAAGAATAGAGTCTTTATAAGCACATGAAATCTAGCCACCTACAGAGCCTTATCTAATGTTTTCAGTCTTACCATTCTAGGCTCTTTGTTACTGGCGACCCCAGCCTCTGACTTGCCAGCCATCATGAGGATAACAAGGCTTTAGGAAATATTCCTTCTTCACCATGACGTATTTCTCTCTTTTTTTTTTTTGCTTACCTGAATTAAAATTTTTTATTTAATGAACATGTCATAGTTGTGTAATAGAACAATTTATAAAAACCCTTTAAATTTTCATCTATTTAGAAAGTTTTTCTCTCAGTTGTATTTTTATAGTCATGATGAGGTAATAATTGCTCTCTGACAAAATATCTAGTCCTTATTTAGTAAAGATGTAAAAACATCACAAGGTGTTTTCTCTGGAAAGAAGATGGCAGCCTAGTAACAACAACAAGTGACATTCTCTGGCTCTGACATGCATCTATGTATGACCAGGCTATTTTGTTTGAAGGGTATAATGACTCTAGACACAAAACACACTAGACTGAATTCAATTCCTCCTGAACAGTATCATCCTTGCATCTATCTAAACAATTAGCTCTCTCTCCTAAACATCGCGAGATGTGGACTTTAGTTGATAAGCATTCTATATTTTCATCCTGATGATGCAATTTCAGAAAGATAACACAGGTTAGGTGATTTCTATATAGCAAAGCAAATTCCTATGAGCAATGTGTCCTTGACTAAAATTTCCATTTAAAGTATTTCCTTTAGTACAAATAACCAGTGAATATATTTTATAATGTTCAAGTCATGGAGAACAGATTTTTTTTTTAATTACTGAAATTTTGGGATAATTCAGAGACATTTTCTTGCATGAAAGCATAAGACTTTACAATTGTGAGAATTTTGTCTGCATGATCTATCTTCAAAAGGTGCATCTTATTATGTGAGAAGGGAATTCAAAGTCATTGAAAGACGAGACCATACATATTCTCATGAGTATTTTGTACTATAAACTCAGTGTCAGGCCTGGCCGATGTAGCTCAGTGATTGAGCATTGACCCATGCACCAAGAGGTCGCCGGTTCGATTTCCGGTCAGGACACAGGCCCAGGTTGTGGGCCTGATCCCCAGTGGGGGGCATTCAGGAGGCAGCCAATCAATGTTCTCTCTCATCAATGTTTCTATCTCTCTCCCTTCCTCTCTCTCTAAAATCAATAAAGAAAATAAATAAATAAACTCGGTATCAGGACTAATATTCTGACTTAATAAATCCCTTTCTAGTTTTAGTTGGATAGAACACTTTTGTTTATCCTGTTTGCGTTTGTAACAGCAGTTTTCAAACAGGGGTCCACACCAACCTGGAAGCACACAAGACGTTGCCGGGGCGCAGAGTCACGGATACTTGTAAGGGGATCGATTTCCTGATCCTCAGCTTCCACATGGACTCTTTTCTAAAACTGATCTCCCAGAGAGAATGGCTGTGGTGGGCCAGTTACCCTTCCCCACTGCCCTTCACAGTCTCTCATTTCTGTATAACAAATGTGTGCCTCTGACCCATCTCTACTCTTCCCATGGTGTGTAGCGGTGATATCTGAGGCTGCGTGGGCTCCTGAGGGAGACTCCTGCAGGAGGGAAGCCGAGAAGGCACTGATAAGAATTACTGATGCACGCTGCACCTTATTTCCATATCGTTCCAGCAACTGTCTGACTCTATCTCACAAAGAATTTGAATTTATAGGTAAGGAAGAACGAGATGTGATTTATCACGATTGTTAAAATAAACATGGGAGTCAGACGTTTTCTTTAGGAAGTAAGTCTGATTTGGTTGATTGGCTTGGCAGTGAAGACAGGCTTTGCCAATTAGTTCTATGGCAGACATTTTCTATAAATCATTCTCCAGGAAACCTGTTTACTTAATGTTTAAAATATTTCATTAGTGCTAAATCATTTTCCTAGTGAGAGGTTTGGGACACTCATTTTCATTCATTGGGCTGCCACATATTCTCTTATTCCCATCAGCTAATGTTTTAAATTCATAAGCTTTTGAGAAACTATGTAGCCCCTCTTATACTTTTAAATTGACTTCTAAAACTTTTACTGTAAATTTAAATGATTGAAGAAGATGTGTTTACCAACATATTTTATATTGATACATGCTTTAAACATATATATGTCAAAACTTTGGCGCTGAAGTTTTAATTTATTAAATTTATAGAAAATGTCTGCCATAGAACTAATTGGCAAAGCCTGTCTTCACTGCCAAGCCAATCAACCAAATCAGACTTACTTCCTAAAGAAAATGTCTGACTCCCATGTTTATTTTAACAATCGTGATAAATCACATCTCGTTCTTCCTTACCTATAAATTCAAATTCTTTGTGAGATAGAGTCAGACAGTTGCTGGAACGATATGGAAATAAGGTGCAGCGTGCATCAGTAATTCTTATCAGTGCCTTCTCGGCTTCCCTCCTGCAGGAGTCTCCCTCAGGAGCCCACGCAGCCTCAGATATCACCGCTACACACCATGGGAAGAGTAGAGATGGGTCAGAGGCACACATTTGTTACACAGAAATGAGAGACTGTGAAGGGCAGTGGGGAAGGGTAACTGGCCCACCACAGCCATTCTCTCTGGGAGATCAGTTTTAGAAAAGAGTCCATGTGGAAGCTGAGGATCAGGAAATCGATCCCCTTACAAGTATCCGTGACTCTGCGCTCCGGCAACGTATTGTGTGCTTCCAGGTTGGTGTGGACCCCTGTTTGAAAACTGCTGTTACAAACGCAAACAGGATAAACAAAAGTGTTCTATCCAACTAAAACTAGAAAGGGATTTACTGAGTCAGAATGTTAGTCCTGATACCAAGTTTATAGTACAAAATACTCATGAGAATATGTAGGGTCTCGTCTTTCAATGACTTTGAATTTCTTTCTCACATAATAAGATGCACCTTTTGAAGATAGATCATGCAGACAAAATTCTCACAATTGTAAAGTCTCATGCTTTAATGCAAGAAAATGTCTCTGAATTATCCCATAATTTCAGTGATTTAAAAAAAAAAATCTGTTATCCAGGACTTGGCATTTCAGCTTTTGAGATGAATATGTAAATTATCTAGTTATGATTCCCATTTATTTTCTCCCATTCTATGCTTGGATTTCCATCATACACTGAAGGCCTTCATGAGGTTATAGTCTACAGCGTAGTAATTATTTTGATTAAATTGAACTTAATCAACCAGCAATTTTTTTTTTAGTGCATACTCCAGGCAGGCACTATGCTAGATTGTAAAAAATGTGTTATCAAATCACCCCTTAATGTCCATGAAATAGAGAAAGTAAGTGGATGTGGATACACCAATGGTACACTGGTATTTTACAATAGTGTCCTACTGCATTTGAACTTAGAATGTTATAAAGAACTACTCTCATTCATTAAATCTAACGTTAGCCTAACTTTGAAGAAAAAAGTATCTAATGCCTACCCACCCTCCTGACACCCCTCCACTCCCCACTTTCTGTACTTGCTAGAAACCACCAGCAGCCCACCTATTAGCATCAAGAGAATTCTCCTTTTCTCTTTGTACCTACCTTCCTTGCCTACCCTACCTATAATCTTACCACTTTGCCAACACAGTCTATGGTCCAGCCAAAATGGCCGTCTTCCTCTCCAACCCCAGGAATTCTCATAAGCTGGACTATTTCTGGAACATGCCTCTCTCTCCCCTCTGCTACTAAACTCTACTCGTCAGATCCCAGCACAATTGAGAGGCCCTTTTCTGTTTTACTGAGCCTTAAACTTCTGTTACAGTTTGTAATCATATTTTTGTTTCTTCTATTATTTGATTAATATCTGTCTGTCTCAGTATTTTCAAAACTACATGAGGACAGAGTCTAAATATATCATCACCATTATATCTTCACTGTGCCTGGAACCCAGAAGAAGCTACATAAATATTTGTTAACTATTTGTTTGAATGGCTTAACCCTGCTTGAGAAACCCCAGACCTGGATCATCAAAATATATTCAGAAGGACAATTCCCTGAATGTAGTCTCCAGCCTCAACCCTTTCCTTGCAAGATCCAAGGAACCTGTGAGGTATGCAATGTTCCAAAGACTTTTTCACACCCTTGCCTGGTTAATAGGGAGCCTCATTTCTATCAATGAGATAGAAACTGAGAAATGTACTTCCCTCATAGTCAGCACTACAACTGCACTATCCTGGCCTCAAGACTCTTCAATGATCCCTTCTCTGGATCCCCTCCAACTGGGCCCCAGTTTCATCTGCCTTGTTCATGCCTGAATCACGAGCACCTTGCAGACTACAAGTCACCTATTAGGTGCTCAACAGACTTATTGAATAAATCAATGACTCAATCAATCTTTGACCTACCCCTCCCCTGGAGTACAAAGCCCCTGGAACTGCCCAGTAGCATAGTATTTCTCACTTATGCATCATTTGACATCTGTCCACATTACTCTTACTCTCTTTCTTTAATCACCATTTATTTTTTCTATTTGACTCAGTAGTTTCCACACACAAACTGCCATTTCACTTTGAGAGGGTGGCAGCTATATAACTTAAGTTGACCAAAAGAACTTTCTTTTTCTCATAACCCAAAAAAGCAAAAATGAAGAAGAAAAAAAAAAACTGTCCCACTTTTTTCTCAGCCAAATGTGCCTTTGAAAGATTTGATTTTTGAGCTCAGACTCCAACTCTGTAATTATCTAAACAACTCCACAAGTACAGACTACCATATTTACATATGCAAAGCAAGAATGAGGAATTAGAATACTTAATGTATTCACACAATTGAATGTTGAGACAACTACAGATTCAGTTACTATTTTTTGCAAATGTACATCTCCAAAGTGGCCTTCTAATATACTTCTTTACAAAGCATCATGGTCTTCCATATTTTATCTCCAAATAATTGATATTTTAGAAACTTAAGTTTTTAGGTAAATATTTAGAATATGTTTGCAAATTGAGGTTCCCTGAGCAAGGTTGTTAATTTACAGGCCTCTCTGGAAAATGAGGTCCTTGGTTTGCAAACATTTTTTTGTTATACCTAGGTGAGGAACAGGGAGGGGCTGCATTGACAGCTTAATAGCTTCTTCTTCCTGGGTAGACTCATTTGGGATGAAAGTGATTATTTCGAAATCCATTTCATTCTAAGCAAATGTCTCTACCCTGGGAAAACAAATCTGAGCAACTGCTGGCTAGCTCCTGAGCAATTGCTGCCACTCGACTCAGTGTTCTTCCTTATTACTCCCAACAGTTTAATAAATATCTGTGATCGCCCCCATCCTCCTGTAGCCCCATATAAAACTTACCTCGTTAAAAAAATGTATTCTAATGAAATTATAACCTTTCTTCAGTCTTTCTAGGTCAACACTGAATGCTCTCCTCTTTAAATTTTATGCCAGTTCATAGCAGAGTTAAGATCCAACTCCATCCTGGAATGACACATTTTCCACTCAGTTGTCTTCTTGCTGTTTAATGTTGAGTATCATTTCTAAAAGGATGTCTCCCATGAGATCACCTCCCAGCCCAGAAACACCCCTAATAAATACTCCAACCTGTCCTGATCCACCTTTTCATGTCTCATTAAATGAGATTACCTGTAAAATTAGTTAAAGAGATAATGAAGTAGTGGCTGAGAAACTTTTAATAAGGGGAAAAAATTAAAATATAATAATTAACATTATGCTTGGACCTTTGAGTTCATTTCTTTTCTCCAGTTCTACTTTTTCCTGCGTATCTAAAAATCAAGCTTTCTTTATTTCATTAAGATTGGCTTAAGAACTTCAAATCTCCTTTCTGCCAGTTATCTAGGGAATCCAGGAAATAGCTAATTGAAAAACTTCACATTCTTTTTTTTCTTTTTTTCCAACTGGTTATATCATTTTATTCTCGCTCAAGGACTCGCCTCTGAAAGTACAATCAAGATGTGACAGTGTGTTGTGTAGCAATTCCAAGGCAATATTCCACGTGGGCTTGGAGGAAGGGAGAGGAAGAGGTATTTTTTACCTGGTCTGAACACTGCAGGTACAAGAATTCTGACTACAGTTGCCAAGTATTTCAACTTTGCCAAGATATCTAGGATTATTATTATGATCCTTTAGGAAGATAACTAATGGATTTATTGAGAATCGCTTAGCCTGCCTTATAGAGTAAGAATTACAGATGGGCTACCATGCAGCTGATTATAAATAACATATAAAAATAATATAATTGATTCTGACATTTATTTTAAGTTCTCTCCTACCAGGAGTCAGCAAGCACTTGAACCATGGTAACAAATGAAGCATCACTTATCCTCCTCAAAACATCTTCCTTTACTCTGAAAATTGTGCTGATCATCCTCTGAAGCCCCATCCCAAGATGATCACTATCCTAATAGCATTAAAAAAAAAAAAAAAAGTCACTCTAAATGTACTTGAAGGAGATTTTTTTTCTCCCAAGAAGCTCTGCTGAATTCTGTACCATTCACCAGTTACCTATTCTCAGGGTTAATAATGTCACTCTGCCACGTTGTGTACCTGAGTCTATAAGACTCTCACCCAGATCTTTGGACTGTGTCTTCTTCTTTGGGGTTGTGTCTCACTGGGCACCGAGGGAGGTGAGAAAGGAGGCAGGGAGGATTATTTACTCAGTTCTTTTAAACGAATTTGGTGAAAGCTGAAAATACTAGGAAATATCCATTATAAACTATGTTTTCTTGCTTTTTGCTATTTGAGGTCTTTTTCGGTTCCACATGAACTTTTGAAGTATTTGTTCTAGTTCTGTGAAGTATGTCGTTGGTATTTTGATGGGGATTGCATTGAATCTATAGATTGCTTTGGGTAATATGGACATTTTAATGATGTCAATTCTTCCAATCCATGAACAAGGTATGTGCTTCCACTTTTTTATATCTTCCTCTATTTCTTTTTTCATTGGCCTGTAGTTTTCTGCAAATAAGTCCTTTACTTCTTTGGTTAAGTTTATTCCTAGGTATCTTAATTTTTTTTGCTGCAGTGGCAAATGGGATTGTTTTTTTAGTTTCTCTTTCTGTGAGTTCATCATTGGTGTATAAGAATGCCATCGAATTCTTGATGTTAATTTTGTATCCTGTTACTTTGCCAAATTCATTTATTAAGTCTAGTAGATTTTTGATGGAGTCTTTAGGGGTTTCTATGTATAATATCATGTTGTCTGCGAATAATGACAGTTTCATTTCCTCCTTTCCAATTTGGAACCCTTTTATTTTTTCTTCATGTCTGATTGCTATGGCTAAGACTTCCAGTACTATGTTAAATAAGAGTGGTGAAAGTGGGCATCCTTGTCTTGTTCCTGTTCTTAAGGGAAATGCTTTTAGTTTTTGTCCATTGAGTATGATGTTGGCTGTAGGTTTTTCATATATGGCCTTTATTATGTTGAGATATGATCCCTCTATCCCCAAATTGCTGAGCGTTTTTATCAGAATGGGTGCTGGATTTTGTCGAATGTTTTTCAGCATCTATTGATATGATCATATGATTTTTATCTTTCATTTTGTTTACGTGGTGTATTACATTTATTGATTTATGAATATTGTACCAGCCTTGCATCCCTGAGATAAATCCCACTTGGTCATGATGAATCATTTTTTTGATGTATTGCTGGATTCGATTTGCTAATATTTTGTTAAGGATTTTGGCGTCTATGTTCATCAGAGATATTGGCCTGTAGTTTTCTTTCTTTGTAGTGTCTTTTTCTGGTTTTGGAATTAGAATTATGCTGGCCTCATAAAACGAGTTTGGAAGTCTTCCTTCGTCTTGAATTTTTTGAAATAGTTTGAGGAGAATGGGTGTTTTTCTTTGAATGTTCAGTAAAACTACCCCGTGAAGCCATCCGGGCCTGGGCTTTTGTTTGTTGGGAGAGTCTTGATTACCTCTTTAATTTCCTTAGTTGTTATTGGTTTGTTCAAGTTTTCTATCTCTTCCTGGTCCAGTTTTGGGGGACTATGTGTTTCTAGAAATGTGTCCATTTCACTTAGATTGTCGAATTTGTTGCCATATAAGCGTTCATAGTATTTGATAACGATCCTTTGTATTTCTGTGGTGTCAGTTGTTACTTCTCCTCTTTCATTTCTAATTTTGTGTATTTGGGTTCTCTCTCTTTGTTTCTTGGTGAGTCTAGCTAAGGGTCCATCAGTTTTGTTTATCTTTTCGAAAAACCAGCTCTTTGTTTTATTGATCCTTTGAATTGTTTTTTTGATCTCTATGTCATTTATTTCTGCTCTGATCTTTACTATTTCCTTCCTTCTACTTGCTGTGGGGTTTTCTTTTTGTTTGCTTTCTAGTTCTTTAAGTTGTGAGGTTAGATAGTCTATTAGAAATTTTTCTTGTTTCTTGAGGTAGGCCTGTAGTGCTATGAACTTCCCTCTCAGAACTGCTTTTGCTGCATCCCATAGATTTTGTGTTGTTGTGTATTCATTTTCATTGATTTCCAGGAAGTTTTTAATTTCTGCCTTGATCTCCTCGGTAACCTATTCATTGTTTAATAACATGCTATTTAGCCTCCATGTGTTCAAATGTCTTTGCATGTTCTTGTTGCAATTGATTTCTAGTTTCATGCCATTGTGATCTGAGAAGATGCTTGATATAATTTCAATCTTCTTGAACTTGTAGAGACTTTGTTTGTGTCCTAACATGTGGTCTGTCTTTGAGAATGTCCCATGTGCACTTGAGAAGAATGTGAATTCTGTAGCTCTGGGGTGTAATTCTCTGTAGATATCTATTAAATCCATTTGGTCTAGTGCTTCATTTAGAGTCTCTGTTTCCTTGTTAATTTTTTGTCTAGAGGATCTATCCAGTGATGTCAGTGGGGTGTTGAAGTCCCCTGCTATAATTGTATTGCTGTCGATTTCTCCTTTGAAGTCCTCCAGAAGATTTTTAATATATTTTGGTGCTCCTATATTGGGTGCATATATGTTTACCAAATATATCTTCCTGTTGGATAGATCCTTTCAATATTATGTAGTGATCTTCTTTGTCTCTAGTTATGGCCTTCATTTTGAAATCTATTTTATCAGATATGAGTATTGCTACCCCAGCTTTTTTTCCCTTTCGGTTTGCTTGGAAGATTTTTTTCCATCCCTTCACTTTCAACCTATGTGAGTCTTTTCTGGAGAAGTGGGTCTCTTGTAAACAACATATATATGGGTCATGCTTTCTTATCCAATCAGCTACTCTGTATCTTTTTATCGGAGCATTCAATCCATTTACATTTAAGGTGATTATTGATATGTACTTACTTATTGCCATTTTTTTTAGTGTGGTTCTATTTTCCTTCCTATTTCTTCTACTAATTACAGCAGTCTTTTTAACATTTCTTGCAGTGCTGGTTTGGTGCTAATGTATTCCCTTTTTTTTTTGTCTGGGAAGCTCTTTATTTGACCTTGTATTTTGAATGATAGCCTTGCTGGATAGAGTAGTCTTGGATTCAGATCCTTGTTTTTCATGACCTTGATTACTTCATGCCATTCCCTTCTGGACTGTAGTGTTTCTGTTGAGAAGTCAGCTGATAGCCTGATGGGAGTTCCTTTGTAGGTAACCTGTTGCTTATCTCTTGCTGCCTTTAGGATTCTCTCTTTTTCTTTAATTTTTGGCATTTTAATTATTGTGTGTCTTGGTGTGGGCCTGTTTGGGTTCTTCTTACTTGGGGCTCTGTGTGCTTCTTGAACTTGAATGCCTTCTTCCTTCATCAAATTAGGGAAGTTTTCTGTCACTATTTCTTCAAATATATTCTCTAACCCTTGCTCATTTTCTTCTTCTTCGGGGACTCCTATGATGCGAATATTATTACGTTTCCAGTTGTCCCACAGTTCTTTTAAGCTGTCTTCTTGTTTTTTCATTGTTTTTTCCTTTTGGTTTTCTGATTGGTTGATTTTTTTTCTACCCTGTCTTCTAATTCACTGATCCGGTCCTCAGCTTCCTCTACTCTGCTGTTTAGTCCTTCCAATGTGTTCTTTATTTCTGCTATGTCATTCTTCATTTCTTCTTGGTGGTTTTTCATTTCCACTTGGTTGATATTCAATGTTTCTGTGTCTTTACTCATGGTGTTGATGTCCTTACTCATGCTGTTGAGCTTCCTCAAGATCATGGCTCTGAATTCTACCTCTGATAACTTGCTTAACTGCAATTCATTTATCTCGTCTTCGGTAGAGGTCTCTTGTTCTTTCATTTGGGATTTGTTTCTTTGTTTCACCATTTTGGCTATCTCGGTGGGTTTTGGAGTCTGCCAAATTTTCCCTGTGGGTGTTGGTGTTCTGCTGTTTGTGGCTCCCTCTATTGGGATGAGCTTGGGAGGATCCACGTTAAACACCACTGTCAAGTCTTACTTTCCTGGGTAGATTTGCAAGCCCAGGAATGGTTCAGTTATCCTCTAGCTTTTTGCCTGGAGCCTATTAGTCTCGGTTACTTGAAGAGCCTTGGGTTCTCAGTTGAATGAAAACCTCTTTCAGGTGTTCGGGGTAAGAGGATTTCCCAAGGGTGGGGCAGATGCTGGTTGATAATGAGCCTCAATGTACATTTCAATGGCCCACCTGGGTGGGGTTGAATCTTCGAGGGAGGGGCCGCCACCTCTCTCCAGAGCCCTGGGAAGGAGTAAGATGGCCACTGTCCTGCGGTGGCCGCAACTCAGCAAAAGCTCTGAGCACCCTCCAAATCCTGAGTGTCCCCACACAGTTCCAGTCCAGTCCACCCTGCCTCTGCTGGAACCCAAGGTGAGTGGCTGTGGCTATTTTAGTGCTCTGTCCTGGCCCTCTGTGCTGTGGAGCAGGCTTGGGACTTTAACCCTGAGGGCACTGCTCACAGCCAAGACCGCTGCTGTCCATGGTCTCCCAGCCTGCTACCCTCTCATGCCTCCGCAATCCTACCAGGATTGATTCAGTGTCCCTGGTTATATATGGTCCTTTCCCGCTGCTTTTCTGTTGCTTTTTTCCAATGATTTGTCTTTATTTTATTTGTAATTCCCATTTGGTCCTGGAAGATCATCTGTGTAGCTTCCATTCACTCTGCCGCCATTTTTCCATCCTCTCTGTTTATGTGAATTTTCAAACTTTCAGGTAATCAACTAGTTAAAGTGAATAAAAGAGTTGTAAGTGCAAATAGTTATTAATACAATCCACCCTAGAAATACATAGCAACACCAACCTCATTGACTGAGAGAGCTCAGTATTGCATATCAACTTAAACTTACATGTCTTATCTCTCCAATTAAAAAGCAAACAATTTAGGAGCAAGTATGAGTCATATTTTTTATTGTCAAATTGTTAAAGAGAGTGTTTAAAAGAGAGGATAATTATGACCCTTATACAAATATAAAATGAACATGTCAAAGATTTTATTTAACTCAATAATTAATGAGGGGACCAGTAAGATGTTACAATCTGTTCAGAGTAGAATTTAAAGTACAGCACATATATAATCAGATAAGGAATTCTGAAATGAATTTATAACTGGACGCCAGACAGGTCTATTCACAGGGCTATAATCAATTTCATTTCACCAGACACAATTAATTTACATTTCCATGGACAAGAATCATGTGCATTATCAGTTCTCTACAACTTAGAGAGTTATAAAACAGCTAAAAGACAATGAAAATCAGAGATAACCCAGAAGATTGTGCTACAATCTTCTCTTGGGATTCTCTTTATTTATTTATTTTACCCACTTCAGCACTGCACAATTTTTCCTGACAATACAATACCTCACATAGTACATTGTATGTAGTAGGTGCTCAGTAGACATTTCAATATTTGAATGTTTGATTAAAAGATCAATTCTAGCTTTATCAATTGTATTTGAAATGTGAGTCTTCCCATTATTCTTTTTTTTTTTTTTTTTGTCTGAGGCCCCTAGTTTTTTGCCCTTTTTTTTCTAACTATGCTTAAGTTATAAGTAGAGAAATGTTTCTGAACTCTGGGTTTAGCTAGGCTTATTAGGAGAGAGTATCGGATACTGAATTATAACACTCGTTTGGTACAATTATAACAAGAAGTGGTCTAGAAGTGATAGACTCTCTTCCCAACCCTGAGCATGAAGTTATGTGGCCCTAAAAAGGGAAACACTCTGGGGATGGCCAGGTGGCCATCAGCATCCTGGCCTAAGTTATGCATCTCGAGTTCAGCAAGATTTCCCTCAGGTCTTCTGAAGATAAAATAAGCTATATGTTTTTCAAAAAGTTTAAGAATTTTCTTGAAAAATCTTCATTATTAGAGACTCCATTCCTATAACCTCAGCAGAGAATCATAAAAGTAGATAGAGTTTTCCTTCAGGAGCTAGAGAAATTAAATAGCTTAAACTCTTGGTCTAAGGCCATGATATTTTCCAGATGGGCTAAGAGGCAGAAATTAAGTGCAATTAGAATTCCAACTGAAGTCATCAAAACATGAAAACTAAAAGGAAATTTAAAATCTATATAAGATTTCAGTCATACCAACAACTCTGAAAAAATAACTATAGATAGACATCAAGGCAATCTTGTAACTGGTATCAGAGACAGTCTACCCTTGTGCCCTTGGATGCACAGAAAACCAGATCAAACCAAACAAGGTAAGATGCCACACAGCTTGCCAATTAAAACCCTGAACAATTTAAAGTGCAGAACAATCCATCCACATTAAAAAACAAACACAATATTCCACGGCCATTTATAATTGCTTCTCGACCAAAGCAATTTTGTGATTTGAAAGCACATGTATTGAAAAAGAAATAAAGCTTGGCATTGCACCAATAATCAACCAACATTTTGGCACCCATTCAGATAGCATCCACCATGAAAAGTCATAGTAATTCTTCTCATTACAGTGTTTGCATGCACATAAATCAGATTCAGGTGAATTTGCAGTGTGCTGTGAACTGCCAGAGAAGCCAACAGATTGTCTTAGTGATACAGGGTTCATGTCTGTGAGCAGCACATAACTCTCAGAGCTATTGGACCACATTCCAGATGCTTGGTCCTCAGTATTCTTCCATTTCCCTAAACTGATGAGTTTATATGTGACATTTTAAACTTTTGATTTTTTACTGTTGCCTGGATTTTAATTCTAAGAGGATCTTGAAACTTAGATCAGGGGGAGGAAACCGCATGCAGTCTTTTTAAATGAGATCTGAAATTTTTTTTTAAGACTAGCGCATCCTTGGCGCAGAGGCAGCATGTAGCCGTGTTCCCTTGGAGTGCCGTCCTTTTAGCAGTTCACGCTGCAGTGTCTGTCTGCATTTGAGCTTTCTCTCTTTCTGCTAAGCCTACAATTTCCAGGTGCACTTCAAACAGACTGAGAGAGAGAGCCCCTTGACTGCGTGCATTTCAAGCCTATCCTTCACAGAGGATCCAAGCAGCTGCCGCATTAAACAGGAAACCTGTGGGTCAAAATCCAAACTGAGAGGGAAAAGGTAACAAGCAGACCTGAGCCGGGGTAACTCATGATTAAGCAAATGAAATTCTAATTAGGCTTGTAAGGCCCTGAAGTATTTCCCCCGCAATGGCCTGTCATGAAGCCTTTATGCAAAGAAAGCCAGTGCGTTAGATGCGGGTCATGTAGCATATAGTCACACAGATTCGTGTTTATATTCCCTCTTTCACCGTCAAGCAAACACTTTTTTAAAAATTAAAATATAGTTGGCATAGTCTTAAAGGCAGAAAGGTAATGGAAGCACGGAAGGAAAGAAGAAAAAAGCAGCAATCTGTTCAGACCCGATGTGATCCTTGCTCAGGGGACAGCTGGGTAATTGTTCAGTTTCTCCTGATTCACAAAACAGACTGTTATCAGCCTAAATAATGTCTAATAAATTCACCAGAGAGCATTTCAGGCCTGCTATCCAAGTCCTTTTAAAAGTAGAATTGTCATTATAATTAAGAACATTTCAGAATTAAAGATATGTAGAATGTTATTAAAAGTAAGGACCCCTACTTAATTAGGCACGCCTCCGCACAAGCAGTGAGTGGCGCCCTGGGCAGAGCGGAGGGAGAGAGGGACACCGCTCAGCAAGCAGCCTGTGTGACTTGAGTGGGTCTCCATTCACTCGGGCATGGAGAGGTCAGGCCCACACCTGCGATGGGAAGAGCTGCAGGGTCAATGGAGGCGGTCTGGGCAATGTCTTCTGAGGTGTTCTCGCTGGGAAATACAGGGTGCGGCAAGGGCAGGTTTACAGTTGTTCGTAAGGAAAATAATACAATAACGAATAAATAACAATACAAGAATAAACTCTGTGTTGCAGGTACTCACAACTGTAAACCTACTTTTGCCCCCACCCTGTATATCTCAAGAGGAATAGAAAGTTCTGTGCTTATTAAAAAATTAATAAATAAGACAAGAGTCAAAGATAAGTCCATGTTCAGACTCACTTTCACACTTTTAGGTTTAATTAGCTTATTAGGATAAAATCATATTCAAAAAGCAACAGCTTAAAAAAAACCATTTGGAGGCCAACTTTCACTATCATATCAGTCCAATCTGGACTTTCCTTGACTCGATTAACTGACATGCCATTACATTTACAATTACGCAAACAACTTAGCAGGACCTAGCATGCATGATATATACCTGCCTGCAAACCTGACCCTTGGAGTCCTGGGTTTCATGCCCTTTGTCACTTGAGTGCACCTCCAGCTGCTTTCCTTCCATCCTCTCACTGAAAACATTTCCAGGGTTACTGAGTCCCTCCTACCTCTATCTCTTGACCCTGCGGTTCAACAATTGCAACATGAGCTAAACTTGAAAAAGAAAAAAAGCTTTGATAATGATACCTAATAATATTTATCTCTCGCAGATCTCTGTATGAAACATAATTAATTCTAATGGATTATTTCATTTAATTATTTCAAGTACCCTTTGAGGAAAGTACTGTTCCCAGCCCCATTTTACAGATGAGAAAACTGAAGCATAGAGACTGGTAATTTTTCAGGGCCAGCTAGTGGGGCCTGAATTTAAACCGAGGTCTCTCTGACATTGAAATGTCCTTGGACCTAACCTCTTCACTGAAACTTTATGACTCACTATGCCATGTCTTCTCTAAATTTTCTATGAATTTGAGGTGCTTATTTAACTATTGAACAATAAATAACTTTTATAAACCCTGCCCTGAAAAAAAGAAGTATTTCCCAGCATCCCTATGTGCTTAATATATTCATAACAAGAGTAATGGCAAATGACAATAATGTAGACTTTCACAGAAAGGACAAATTGTTCTAAATTGCAGGATGCGTTCATCAGTCAGCATGATTAAACTGTTCTCACTTAAAATAATGCTTTTCACTCCCTCTTAGTCATGCCCACTGTCCCCAACTGTTACCAACATCTGAAAGAGAACCTCCAGCTTAACAAACTCGGGGGCTCCTGGAAGAAAACTTCTTATGAAAATAAATACATTGCAGAAATCGAAGAAAACAAATGCTATATTTTAGGTCCATGATTGGGCTATTTTAAGCCATGTGGGCATGTGTTCATCTGATCTGTCAAAGTATCTTAAAAAATAAAGGATAAGCCTGACCGGTGTGGTTCAGTGGACTGAGCATCGTCCCATGGACTGAGAGGTCCGGGTTTGATTCTTGGTCAGGTCACATGCCTGGGTTGCAGGCTCCATCCCCAGTAGGGGTCATGCAGGAGGCAGCCGATCAATGTTTCTCTGTCACATCGATGTTTCTATGTGACTTTCCCTTCCTCTCTCTCTAAAAAAATCAATAAAAACATTTAAAAAAATAATAAAGGATAAGGCTATAGTCAATTATATTGTCACAATTATATATAGTGCCAAGTGGGTACTAGATTTATCAGGATGATCACTTAATAAGTTATGTAAATGTCTAACCACTATGCTGTAAACCTGAAACTAATATAATATTGAATGTCAACTGTAATTGAAAAAATTTTTGAAAACAGGATAGGCTTTAATAAAAATATATATGGACCCTGGTCAGTTTTCTCAGTGGTTAGAGCATTGGCCTGCAGACAGAAGGGTCTCAGCTTTGATTCCCGGTCAAAGGCACATACCTGAGTTGCAGATTCTATCCCTGACCCAGGTTGGCGTCCTGTGGGAGACAACCAACCAATGTGTCTGTCTCACATCGATGTTTCTCTCTCTCTCTCTCTCTCTCTCTTTTTCTGTCTCTCTCTTTTTCTCTCTCTCTCCCTCCCTCCCATTCTATCTAAAAATCAATGGGAAAATATCCTCATGTGAAGATTAATAACAACAACAAAAACATATATATAAATATATATTCAAGTTGGGATTTTATTTCTGTTATTTTGTTTTTTAGTTCTTTTGTGGAGTGGGGAGGATCACTGATTAATTACTATATAACTAATGAAAAACAAAAGACAAGAAACATATTATTCCTAGATAATATTTTAAATCCTAGCTCTACTATTTCCTTGACAATTCCTTGAGACATGACTAGCCTCATTTTATAGATGAAGGGCCTCCGACTTGGACAGTTTAAGTGACTTCCCAAGGATGCCCAGATAGAAGGGGTTGAGTAAGGTTTCAACCTTGCTTTCTCTTGCCTTATCTTTCGCACCTGCTAACCCTTCTCCCAGGAAAGATCATAATGCTCTCTCCCCGTTTCTATATTTGCCTGGATAATTCTAACTGATCTTTCAAGAATCAACTTAGATGTTATTCTTCATAGGAAGCCTTCCTTGGAACCAATGCCTGGATGGTGTTCCTCTTACATGTGTTCTCACAGTACTCTGGGCTGTCACGGCTCTTTTCATGGTATAATATAGTTGCCTATTTCTTTGTGGTACTTACTTCTCCCTTTCACCCCCAACCACTGACTTTAAGTGTCTTAATTGCTAGGGACTGTGGTTTATTCAATATTCTATCCCCAGGGTTTAGCACAGTGCCCAACACACCAGAGGACCTCCAGTGTTTACTGCAGAATAAAAAATGATTAAATGCATGAATATAGACTCCAAAGCCCACGTACCTGCTGCCACAGCTCGCGAGGCGTCTCGGCCTGCCTGCAGCACAGTCTCTCAGATCATGTGTGTGGCAGCACTGAGCGCAAGCCCCAAAGAGAAGTCAGCATTCAGGAAGCATTCTCAGTGGTTAAATCCAGGTGGGGTACCCAAGGGCTTAAACCAATTAATTACATCAGAGAAGGGCATGAACTTTCTCATATTTCAAATCAATTAAGACTTTGTCAGTAGCACAGCAGTTTAGTCCTAGTATTGAAAACACAATCATTTCCTCATTATTTGGGTGGAGGAATGAATGAACTACATGTAGCTTACTTAGCAGTAGTGCAGCCACAACGCTATTTTATAAAACCCAGTCTAAATAGATATGACTAAAGACTACTAAGAATAAACAAATAAAAATAAAATGGAAGTCAACAAATGAAATCTTTGGGGGTTTTTTTTGTTTGTTTGCTTGTTTTTTGTCTTTTGTTTTTTTGAAATTCCAGTGCTCTACAAGGCTACAGGTGAGAATAGACAAGGAAATAAAATCACTCTTTTCCATGAAAAATTCCACCACAGAATAATGCTCCCACAAAAGATGCATTGTCCTAATCACTGGAACCTGAGAATAAACTACCTTACATGGCCAAAGGGACTTTTCAGGTGTGTGGATTTTCTGGGTGTCTTGCTTTGAATATGGAGAAAGAGTCTACTTACAAGGGGATGCAGGTGGCATCGAGAAACTGGAAAAGGCAAAGATTATTCCCCTAGAGGCTCCAGGAGTACAGCCCTGCAAACACTTTGATTTTAGCTCAGCAAGACCCATTTCAGACTTCTGCCCTCTACAGCTAGAAGACAATAAATGTTTGTTGTTTCAAGATCCTAAGTTTGGGATACATTTTTACAGCCGCTATAGGAATCTAAAATGCCTCCCAAATATTTGCTCCTAATAATCCCAACACAACATGTTCAAAACTAAACTCATCATCTTTTCCCCAGCTATGGCTCATCCCCTGAACTATCCTGCATGGCCTGGTACCCTGACTTTCTTCTGGTTTGAGGCTAGATCCTTCCACTTCTCCTTTCTTGTCAGTCTGTCTCCAGTCCTGCCAATTCCTCTTAATGAAAGTCTATCAAATAACAGAGTTTTCTACTCCCATTGTCATGATCCTAAAAAGAATACTAGTTCTTTAAAAAATTAAATGTTAGAAATAATTTAAGGCTTACTTGACTGAGAAAAGAAAATAAAAAAGAAGAAAAAGCAAGAGAGAAGAGAATAGAGGGAGAAACCCTCGATATACCCCTTATTAACAGTTCCTGACTTAATCATCAGGCAAGTAAATGAGATTTTCTGATAGGCAGTGAGTGTTCATCAGATAAGATCATCTAAGAAGCTCCCAAATCTGAAAAGAGTTTTTATGATTAAAGAAAGTGATGAAGACTTGTAGAGAAATGCAATGAAACAAAGACCTTCCAAAAGTATTCCCCAAATGCTATTCTCCTTCACGTCCCTCAAGCTTTTACTTGGGACACAACCACAATGTCTATCAAGCCCATATCCAGGATGTGACTATGGCCTACATGGGGGTTCTCCACTATTCTGTAGCAGTGCAGAGGCAGGTGCCTTGGGTCCAGTCATTGCCTAAGATAAAAGCATTTAGCAGATGGGAGTTAGTTCATGGAAGGGCCAGCTGACCTACTTAAGATATTTCATCCTGTGAAAGTTGATGGGAGAATAAAATATGTCACCAAAAGTTCAGTTAGATATAGAAACTCTCTAAAAGGCCAAACTCTTAGAAACCGATAAAGGAAAACAGTTCACTTTCCAGTGACAGCTTGTCATTTTCCAAGAGAAATGTCTCTGCTTACACAGTCTCAGGACACCAGATATTGAGTCTGTCCTGACATGTGCTACAACTCTAAGTTACTCAGCTCTGGGTTTTGAAAAACTGTATTTGTAAAGACAAATATTCTATAGTGAAATGTATAATATTTTGTTATTTATGGAAGCCACCCCAAATGTGTTATTTCTCAAGACAAACAAAAACAACTGATGACCTCCCAAAAGTCAATCCCCTGTATAGGGTCACTGCAATAGGCACCCCCAGGCTTTAGTAGGGCTACCCAAATCATGCTATAGTTATAGAGTCCTGACAGGCTTCCCACAGTCCCTATAGGCAACAGCTGGTGACATGTTACTGGAAAGCCTGGTGAGCAACGCCCATCCTGGTGTTTTAGCCAGTGGTATTCTACACCTACAGAAGCCAAGCAATGTTTTCAACTTTGATTTACATGTAAATTATAGCTTAGCTTTTATAAATTTAACTGTTGGAAATGCATGTAAATAAGTATTGTAATAGTAAAATATCTGCCTTTTCCCACTTCTCTCTTCCTTTCCTTCTGGCTTTGTGTATGTAGGAAGAAGGAATACTAAACAGACTAAGAAATGGATCAAACCATGCCTATTTCTCTCCCACACAAATTTAAGCAGCTCAGCAGTATCCGTGTCCAACATTTCAGTGTTCTTATCCCTGTAAACCAGGAGTGGTCCATCTGAGCCCAAGATGGGGTGCTCCTAAAACCTCAGCCAGTAAAACCGCTTCAATAAATAAAGCCACCAACAGAGAATACTGCTGACATTCTATCTAGCAGATCTGATCACATTTGAAAAATTGGATCCACACTAATTATAGGAACTACAGTAAGAACTCTCTCTTCGTAAGAAAATTGAAACCAAAGATAAGATTTCATTAACTGAACCCCATTCAGGAGATTTTCTTCCTTAAGAGTATACTTCTGATTGCTTCTATCTCAAGCTCAATTTTAATTGTTAAGATTAAAGCCTTGGGAAAAATCAGGACAGCAGAAATAATCATTTTGAAATCATCATGTTCACTTGCAGATGAAATATCTAAAACTAGGGCAGTGAGTGAGTTTGCTAAGAAATAGGAGAGAGAGATGCTGCAATCAGGCCGAAGCAGACTTAACTCAGAAATCCCCGGGGACATGCACGGTGCGGTATTCTGAGGAGCTGTATCCGTAGGTCTGTAAACAGTCGTGGTTCACATGCCCAAGTAAAGACTGGTAAAAGATGTCCCCTTAACTAAATATTCTACAAAAACAGCACTCTCAGGGTTGGCCTGTGTAAATGGGTCATAGACATTTAAAGAGATATAAATAACTTCAAGTTACACCTGTGTGGCTGATTAATTTTGTTCAATTTTGGTGAGGAATGTTACACTCCACCTTATGAGGTCCCCCTCCTCCAACCTTCGGGGCATAGGACTGGGGAAAATAACAGTGCTTCTTCTTCCTCAACTCTTGACCATGCCCCCTCCTTGTGGTTTTTGTCCTTTAGTCTAGTAATATGGTGTTTTACATGGATTTTTTAATGTTAAAAAAGTCATGTGGCATATACATTGTTACTTTTTAAATTAAAGCAGTTAGAAATTGTGTCTATTCTATGAATTAGGGAACTAGTCACTGTATCCTTAAACAATTGTCTTAATTTTTTTTTTAATCCTCATCCCAGGATATTTTTCCATTTTCGTACAGATAGAGTGGGAGGGAGAGAGAGGAAGGGAGGGAGAGAGAGAGAGAGAGAGAAACATTGATGTGAGAGAGACACATTGAATGGTTGCCTCCCGCATGACCCCAGCCAGGGCCGGGGACAAACTGCAACCGAGGTACATGCCCTTGACCGGAATCGCTCCAACCGCTGAGCCAAACTGGCCAGGGCAATTGTCTTAATTTTTGAAAAAATAAGGCAATGAAAAAAAAAATGTTTGCTCTAATCAGATGTCTTGATATTTTTAAGTAAAACCTAAAGAGATGCTCCTTTGTACTACAGAACTTGATATTACTGACCACTAGAGTTACTTTTCTTACTGAGAATTGCCACCTTAAATAGAGACTACACCCTAGACAAATCCTCTCAGCAAAGCACAATTGTAGCCTGTCTATGATCATCTATAAAAACAGTCTATAACTCACACAAATTGAAGCAGGAAAAACAAGGCAGCATCTTTCCAAATACAATCAAATACATTTGAAATGTCAACTGTTGAGCAAATATTTTATGAAAAGCCTGATCCTTTGCAGGGGTTAAATCATTCTCCCAGAGTGTAGTCTGTAGGTACTTAGAAGGGCCCAGGTATATGAATGCTTTGGGGAGACTGCACCAAAAAGCGGTAGTCCCTCTGAGATATTATGGGTGTTCCTTTAAAATTCATCTCGATGGTCATAAAAGCTTAGGAAATTCTTTTTATTATGGGACTTTGCCTTTGCTTTGCTCATGTGTGTTGGGACTCTCTAAGAACGAATCATATTATAAGCCTTCTTCAGATTTATTTGACCAAGAAACCTTTTCACAGAATGTCTGCTAGCCCTCATGGGGTCCCTAGTGTTCAAGGTACATAGTTTAGAAAACAATGCATTTGTTTGTAATGTGACAAAGCTCATGCAGCAGTGGCTATAAAATAAGCACGAAGAGATGGTCACTCAAAAGCAGTCCTCTTACCTGTGATATCGCCATCTAAACCCAAGCAATGGCATCAAGTATTTTACTATACCGACTCTCAGACTTCAACAGTTATCAGAAGTGGCAGGTTTGAGTTGAGTGACAAACAGTTGTATTCTCTAACACCATTCAGGAGCATTTCTCAAGATCCTTTCCTGGCCTGTTCCTTAAATTTTATGCAATTGTACAGTTTTGGTGCCAGAATTATCTGGCTGTACATTTAATTTTCAGTTTTGTTTCAAAGCCCTGTCATTTCATCAATCAGAGCTATTCCATCTGCTGAAATGCTGACAAATGCAGCTGCTTTGTCACTTCTGATCAATTTCATTAATGTTTCCACTTTCTCTTTCAATTAGTAGCCTGTCCTTTGGACTGTTTAAATGACTTGATACCACCTATTGTCCGCAGATTAAAAATCAAATTATAAATTGTTTTATCCTTTACATTAAAAATCCTTCCTCTTTTTTTTTTTTTTTTACCAAATCTCTTCTAGTTAGCCTATTTACCCTCTTAAGTGAAGTTGTACTCTACCATGCTGTCAAGTAAGGGGTTCAGTTGTTACACAAGGAACGCACCCATGCTGGGATGCTCATGTTGACATTCATTTAACCCTTGTGCCCTCACTCAGAATTGAATCTTTTTCCATTTAAGTCTTGTCATTGGTGTGAATATTTTCAGCACATTAAACAGCTGCTTGAACTGTTATTTTACTTGGCCATTTTCCTCATGCATTTTTTGAATTCATCAGACACAATACCTATGCAAGCTGGGGCAAAAGTACGTTTACAGTTGTTTGTATGGCAACAAATACAATAATTAATAAATAATAATACAAGAATTAATTCTGTTTCATATACTCCCAACTGTAAACCTACTTGTGCCCCACCCTCCACTGTCAAGTGTCTACAGTTCTTGACTTAAACAGACATCCTTGTGACCAGTTTTATTACCACGTAAACCCAGCAATTATGAAGTATCATTTGAATGCTATTCTTCAAGTAGAGCTAACATCTCTTCTCTTTCTTTATGGCATGAAAATCAGTCTGTGCTTATTTATTTTAATTGTATTTTTTAAATGTACAGATTTTAATTTTTGTAACAAAATGCAGAAATAGCCTAGAATTTTGACTGTCCTTTCTCATGCTTTGTGTCACAACTGACAGCATGAAGCTTAGTAGCCTAAAGCCATACAGCAACAGTGCTATGGGTCATATTTTTAACTTCAATGACAATCTGTAATTGCCTGCAGCCTGCCTTATTTCTGGCCCTGCTGATGATTTCTTGAGGACCCGTGATAACGCAGCTCCAACTTGGCCTCTAATCTGGCTCGTGCCCCCTTTTATATGTTTTTACATTTTTTCAGGGTTATCAGGTCTTACAGTAAAGCAGTCAGAGTCTACAGCTCTACCTCCTTCTTCAGGGCGTTCCAAGGAACTAGAATTTCCTTCCAGCCTGTGAGCTTTCAGAAGCGTCTGCCTTTTCCCCTGGCTGGGAGTGCTGATGGTTTGAATAGCAGCAGCTTTGCTTCGAATTCAACTGCCGATACCAGCCTTGAAAGCCTGTTTGGCTTTAATCCTTTCTAGACATTTGAAATTTTCAAAATACCACTTGTCAGTATAAGTTTCCTTTCCCTCCAGTATAACTGGATTACATTTGGATTGAATTTAAGAGATGTTGTCATTATTTCATTATTTTTAGAAATATTATCTTCTTCATTAAATGTTTACAATGAACATATGTGTCCATTTATTGAACTAATGTGTACTGAATACTAATTATGTATTAAGCACTGCCTTAGAAGGTATCAGAATTCAACAGGAAAGAAAGAAAACGGTGTTACTGTCCTTCAGGAGCTTAGAGTCTAGTGAGGGCACACAAAACCTAATGAGATAGACATGACTGCTAGAGAGGTGTGGGGGGCTATGATATTACCTTAACCAGAGAATCATAATAAAGTGAGAGGCAGCAGAGCATTGAGTAAGAAAAGCAGATGCAGGAGCCAGAACATCTGGTCCAAATCCTCCTCCATCATTTCTCAGCTGTGACCGTGGGCAAGTTAACCTCACTTTGCCTTATTTGTCTCATCCATAAATTGGGGGCAATGATAGTTCTACCTCAAAGGTTTGTGTTAAGATCAAACAAGTTAATATCACAAAGCACTTAAAACAGTGTCAAGCACAAAAAAATAGTGCAGGAGTATTTATAAAATTTTAAAAAATAACAGAAGTCATGGAAGTCTTCTTAGAAGAAGCTGAGATCTGAAGGAGTAGGAGCAGCCACTGCAAGGGAGAAAGAAAAGGAAACAGAATTGTATCTGTATAGCTAGAGCCTAAAATGTCCATTAAAGACAACTAAAAATATCAAGGTACCAGTTTAGGGATGAACTAAAAAAAAAAAAATTTGAACTTTAAATTCCACACAGTCATAGATCAAGAAGGTATATAATAATAATAATAATAATAATAATAATAATAATAATAATAATAAATAATAATCACTATACACAAAACAGAATAATATCCCCAGATACTAAAATTCTGAAGATACTTAGATACTTGAAGGAGTAACAATAGAGCTAATACCAAAGTCTGCTACTTCCCTGTTTGCAAACTTATGAAGTTAACTTCCCAACAAAGTGACACAGAGTCAAAATAAACAGTGCCTTCTTGGAAAAATCTAGGATATTCTGGAGATACATCCCTACTTCTAGAAACATAAGAAAACAGAAACAAACAAACAAAGAAAACCTCTGGGCTAGTTGGAGCAAAGGCTCGTTCTAGGTCAGTAACTCTTTTTGTCAAGACTTCTTAGAAGGTTCCAGGAACAGAATACAACTTTGTGGTTATGCAATCCACACTGCCTACATAAAGAAGAATGTCAATGGCTTAAATGTTGCCCTTTCAATCAGCGACCTAAAAGACTACCCAAGGGATTACCCTATTTCCATTAGGTAGAATCATGTGAAATTGCCATTTTTGTAATTCAAAATGATTGAACACCAGCAGTTTCATATGCTTACACCTAATATATGTTATGGGAAATTTTTACTTTGTTGTGATGCTTTTTGCTGAAAGATAAACCACAGAACTGCAAGTGGTTTCTCAACCTCTCAGTAAACAGGAAAATAATGCAGAACTTACACTTCATAGTGAAAGTTTCTTTATACACATACTCTTGGTGTTGGAAAATTTGTCTCCTTATAGAGAGACAAAATGTACCTTTGTATAATTTCTATTTATTAATACCAGCTCTTTTCTCCAACGTTACCAAGAATAAGTCACCTTCCCCACCCACCAGAAAGTCCTGAACATCCCACATTCTCTGGTCTTCCTAGCTGTGTATCATCAGCAAATGTGATTAGGATGTACTTTAATCCACAAAACAGCATTCTTAATGCAGTATTTCAGCTTGTTGAGATCCAACCTATACATAGAGACACTCAATCTACATAGCTTCCTCTAACTCCTTACTCTGAGACACCATACCGCTGTGGCATGTTTGTTAGAAAAAGACTATGTTATTTTAAGAAAAGGCATTATGGTTTTAGCACCACAGTTCTGTGATAACAGTGTTTTAAGTTTATGTCACCATTCCAATCACACAGTTGATGGCCTGGTTTGAGAGGGGCAGTCACTGCATCTGTGGATACTTTTGGCTGCAAACAACAACAACAAAAAAGATTGTGGCTAGAAAATAAAGACTCTTAAAATTACTTTACATAACAGGACCATGAGATTTTTCAGGAGCTCCACAATGTCAGGATGTGGAAAGTTGTCCCTAACATCCTCTTGGTTCCCTTGCATCGTCAAAGGATGGCTCCAGCAGCTCTAGCAACCTTGACCTTGCAGGAGAACATCCAAAACAGGCAGCAAGGAGATAGAGGGGTGAGAGAGGAAAATAAAGCCTTCTTTGCCTGGGTGGTTTTTTATCAGGAAGGACAAACTTTGCCAGGTCTTCTTGAGGCTTATTGACCAAAATGAATCACAAGCCTAACCCCTACACCAGGGCTTCTCAAGGTGTGGTCCTCAGAAGAGCAGCATCAGCATTTGAAAATACAAATTCTCAGATCCCGTCCCAGACCTACTGAATCAGAAACTCCAGTATTAGGGCCCAGCATTCTGGGTTGTAACAGGTTGTCCAGGTGATTTTGATCCATACTAAGGTTTGCGAGCCACTGCCCCAATCACTGGCAAAGAAAAACCAGATCACTTACCAATCATTTTCATTCATTAAAACTGGGCACATTGGGGCCTGAATTAAAATTGGACTTCTGATGGCAGAAAGGGAGGAGAAGAGGGCAGAGGTAAGGAGTGGAAGAAGAGACGAAACAGGAAGAGGAGGGATAGAAGCAAGGGGGCCCCATCCTCATGGAAATGGGTACTAGAAGTAGATCTTAACTCAAACTGTGCCCATTGCTTGAGAAGCACCCAAAATTATTGATTTTTACAATTTAGAGGGAGCCAATACAACTGATAAAAAGATGAAGGAAATCAGTTTTCTAATGAAAAACAGACTTGATTATTCTACTTCAGATGTAATTTAGGAGTGTGATAAGTACTATACCATGCACATTTGCCAAGAAGCAATACACACTGCAAAAATCAGTAGTTAATTAGAACCTCAGTAAAGTGCCAGATTTCATAGGGAGTGTGAGCTGGGGCAAAGAGTGTTGTTTAGCAAAATGTAAATTAATGGGTTTGCAATCCTTCCTACTTTTGAAAAACTGGCTTTATATCATCTACAAAGCAGTGTTGGAGAATGCACAAAGTTTAGTTTCCAACTGTCTATCGTCTCACGCAAATATAATGAAATAATCAATAAATCTAAAACTGTGAGAGAAATAGAATGGATATAGGAGTTCAAGGAAGAAAAAGAATAATGTAAAATTTCTAACTGCAAAAAAAGGGCTTGTTTACTTCTTAAATGAATAATGGTGGGTCGGTATCAAATCCCATAGTCTTTGATTCATTGAACTCATGTAATGATTTCTTTGCTTTATTTTAAAATAATCAAGATTTGCCTGGCCGGTGTGGTTCAGTGGTTGAGCGTCGATCCATGCACCAAGAGGTCGTCGGTTCAATTCCCAGTCAGGGCACATGCCCAGATTGTGGGCCCGATCCCCAGTGGGGGCATGCAGGAGGTGGCCAATTGATATTCTCTCCCATCGATGTTTCTATCTCTCTCTCCCTCTCCCTTCCTCTCTCTCTAAAAATCAATAAAGAAAAAAAAAATCAAGATTTGTAATCTGTAGAAAATGACATTATTTGAAGCTGCTTAAACTGAAGTTGAAACATTTTTTATATTAACTCAAAAATGTGCAAAGTGCAACAATTTTTCAAAATCACATGAGGGGGAAAGTTGGAAGACCATCTGGTTCTCAACCATGCCTGCATCAAAGCCGTAAATGACCAGATGCCACTCAGGAAAAACGAAGTCAGATTCTCTGGGAGCACCCATCCAACCCTGCCCATCCTCATGGTCTTCACATGAGCCAGAGCTGAGAACCACTGCCATAGGGTGAATTCGCCTTTCCTCTCATATTCCTCCAGGATAGAAAAGGTCTGGGAAAGTAGACAGAGCTGGTGCAGGACAAGACAAGGAGGGGACTGAAAGAAGAGAAATATGCAGAGAAAAAATAAGCAGGAAACAATGGGCATTGAAAGCCATCCCACCCAATTCCAATTTTGCTCAAGGATAGTCCTACCTCTAATAAATAATTTAGTTATTAACAATGCTTCTTGGGAAGTACCTCTGTCCTTTTTATTTTACTTGTATTATTGCAAAATTTTACAAAGTAAGTGTTCAATAAACATCATTTGAATGAATTAATTCTTGTTGCTTATGTTTCACAATGAAACGTATTTTAACTAATAAATAGTGATCGCATCAATTTTATGTCAATTTCTCCTCCACAGGCTACTCAATATTCAATCCAAGAAAAAGTGACTTCATCCTTGTCTTGGGTGTAATGCTACCAACACCAAGGACTCGGGAATAGACACTGTTCTCTATCTGTTAGAAAAATGTCTGCTACTGTGCTGTAATGTATTTCACTTTAGAAGTCCTCCATGATGCTACTCATACATACAGTTTTCGTTCATCCTTTTTTTTTTAAAAGAATAGTTTATTGATATTTAGGGAGAGAGGAAGGGAGAAGAGAGAAACATCTATGTGAGAGCATAATATCAATAGGCTGCCTCTTGCATGCCCCCTACTGGGGATCGAGCACACAACCAGGCCTGTGTCCTGACGAGAATCAAACCGGCAACCTCTCAGTGCACAGGACAACGCCCAACCCACGGAGCCATACCAGCCAGGGCTCATCCATCCTTTAAAAAAAGAAAACTTCGTAAGTGGTAAATTGCACACATATGTCCTTTTTTCTGACATCACTAGGTTCTAACAATCCATAGGCAATTGGTATTGTTGTTTCGATGCCTTGGCTGTTGATATTTGTCTCAATTCCTTTAAATGGTAGCTCACCTGTGGGTACTGAATAATTCTACACAACCTCCAAAGGCTGTCAGAAGGTGCTTTCTTGAAATTTTATCATTTCAGGAACCAATGTGAAATCCTTGGTAAAATCATGGGTTCCTTTACACTTGTTGTTGTGGAAGCCATTCCCAATTTGACAAGCTATGAATGTTTTCTTTCAGTTCATAGAAGCACCATGATGAAGATAGCAGCCAAAATACTTCCTCGCTAGAGGAAAACAATTTTTTTTTTGTGAAGTGCATTTTATTGATTTTCATACAAAATTGTTCAAGTCAAGAAAATATAGGATTCCCTAAAAGCAGGAAAAAGTAGGACTCCTCCTTATCACAATCCTCAGCTAGGCAAATGCTTTAAAGAAACAACTGAATCCAGAGGCATGAACTTGTCACACTGAAGACAGCCCCGAATCATGAAGCAAAGTCTCTGAGGCATAACTGACACTTGCTCCTCATCTGCAGATTTGACAGGAGTCTGCGTTCACGAATCCCCAGCCCTTGCTTAGCCTTCGCCTTCCGTATGCATGGCTCCTGCCTTCAAGGCCTCTCAAACGTTTTCATCAGCCACAAAAATTTGGAGATACTATCAAGCTGTTGGTTTGTCCAGCTTTTGTTCCTAAAGACTAACATTTCATGCTGGACTTCACCAGCAAGACTGAACTGAGAGGCCTGGGGCAGCCCATTTAATCACGCAGAAGTGGTCAACTGCTGAAAGGTTGTTAAGTGACCCGAGTCTCATAGATTCCTGTAACTCCAGGTCCTCGCCTTCATTTTTTTCATTCTCTATATCACAATGTTGCCAAATCTAATTGAGTTTATTTCTCTATTCTCCTCCCACAGCTTCTGCCCCCTCACCCGAGGCTTTGCCCCCTCACCTAGATTTTTGTGACAATGGCTGACAGGCCTCCTCACCTGGGGCTTTTCCTCTCTCTAATTCGTTCTACCTACCATTGTGTTATCTTCAGAAAGCACAGCTCTGATCATAAAATATCCTTTTTCAAAAAGTTTCAAAGACTCCTCATTGCACACAGAACTAAACCAAAACTTCCTCACCTGGCTCTCAAAACTACATAGCTGAGTCCCACAGTTACCAGATTCAACCTTTACGAAGGGCTCACTTTCCAGACACTCACGTAAATGCCAAGGTTATAAAGATTAACGAGAATATTAAGCATGTATTGATCTTAAGGAAAAAACAATAAAATATGGTTCCCCCAGAAGTTCTTTTACCCAGGAGGCCAGCACATAGACAAATCCAGAGGGAGAGGCTAGTTTTAGTCTATTCTTAACTCACACATACACCCCATTTTTTTTTTGTCCCCAACACACCATTGGCAGAAATTCTCTCCTCCAGCCGTTTGAAACAACCCACAATTCTTAACAATACACAACAATCTGCTGTCTCTGTACCTTTGCTCACTTGGTCCCCTTCACCTGGACACCTTCTTCCTCCACATCCTTCCTGTGGGCACACACCTTCCGGCTCTCGTCAAATCCTAACTATTCTATAAAGCTCTCTCAGAGTTCCCCAACCAGATTAGTACTCCTTCATTTTCTTACTGTGTATGTGGTGGCATTAAACACCATCTTTATTTCCCTCCATGTCTCCCAAGGTGCCCAGAGCCTTATACATAAGTAACCTCAAGAAATATTTGGTAATTTTCAGTTAACGCTTTAGACTAGGACCTTGACAAAGTGGTACCTGATGTATTGACTCTTTTTGTTGAAATTCTATGTTATTGTTTTCAATGCAATATTAAGATTTACTTCCAAATATCCACTAAAGTTTGCTATAGCTTCTCTAACCAGATTGCAAGACAATTGTCTTTTAGCCAGCAATATAATATAGGGAAGGAAAGATGAGGTCCTTTTTGTCCATGATGTTCTTCAAATGCAGATTTCCTTGGCTATGTCTTTCTCTGACAATCCTTGATCCAAATGGCTCAGTGCAACCACGGTGGACACTGACCCACAAAGCAGCCACAATTCTAAAAGTCAGTTGTCAAAACAAACAAACAAATTCATTAAATATTTGCTAATTAAATGGCTTCAATAAATTCTAGGTTTATGAACTATTGCCATCTTCTGCTTTGGATAGAGGTAATCTTGGGCTCTGGAACACAGAAGCTATGCCTGTGCAATGACAAAATAACCATCAATTAGGTATTTTAAAAATTAATTCTCAATCCAGTGGTGGGGGGAATCAATCAAAGACGTTTTCCTTATTTCACATAACAATGTGGTTGGCTAACTTTGATTTTATGCTCTTCAACTTAGTATTTTATTACCTTGTAGATAGGAAACACTGGGTGTGGGGGTGGCTACAGTGTATAAAGTCACCAGGTTAAAATTGTCTCCTGGATACAAGGATAAGCTAAGATCTTCAGCCTTCAACCTTACTCAGAATTCGGAAAGATAAGATAAACATAAAAAAGAGTTAATTCATTGTTGTCAAATATCATAATAATGCAAATAAGCCACACAAGAGTACTTAACTGATTGATTTACAAATATTATCCTAATCAGAGCTGTATACTCAGCTGATGGGAAGATCACTAAGAATCAGAGTGCTCCAGCAGCACAGACAAAAAGGCTAGTGAGAAGCCCTATCTAACTGAAGAATAGATTTTTATTTTTTATTTTTTTATTTTTTCTTTATTGATTTTAGAGAGAGAGAAAGGGAAAGGGAGAGAGAGATAGAAACATTGATGAGAGAGAACATCGATTGGCCACCTCCTGCATGCCCCCCACTGGGGATCGGGCCCACAACCTGGGCATGTGCCCTGACTGGGAATCGAACCGGCGACCTCTTGGTGCATGGGTCAACACTCAACCACTGGGCCATACCAGCCGGGCAAAGAGATTTTAACTGGGGAACTAATAAGAAAAAGAGTTGAAATAAGCTTACAGCTACAATTCTTCTAAATGAAGTCACAGATTCTAAAGGCCTATATCACTTCAGGGTGATATAACCCCTGAGATCTGTAGTGTCTACAAAGATATGCAGGGACCGACTACTATCAGCTGATCACAAATCCTCATGGGGTGCAGATGATGATATGTAGAATGTACCTTTGCTTTGCTATCCTGTGACCATCAGACCACACCATCCACCTCACTGAACATCCTTCTTTCATTCTTCTGCCTCCTCTTCCTGCTCAGCCTTTCCCCACAACTCTTGTAGGCTTTTCTGCCTCTATTCCCTTCCCATCCGGTCCCAGTTTTCAAGGGACTGAGCTTCGTTTCTGGCTTCATTGGAAATTAGCTGAAGCAGAACCTTCCTGAGGGTTGCTGAAGAAGACTTCATTTCAGAGGTTGCAAAGTGGTGGCCCCCAGGCAGAAGCAAGCCTACAAACACATTTTGCTTTGGTCAGTACAGTGTATTAATTGCTTATCATTAGGGGTCATCTTTTAAAAATTAGGGGATTTCCAGATTCTTCTCTTACCAAATTAGAATATCCACAGTGTCGCAACTGAGGAATGACTGCTCACTTGTAGAAGGAGATAAGCTCTTTAGTTTTCCATTCCTCATAGCTCACCACTTACATTATTCACACTGCCTTCCCAGTCTCACAACAATTTGAGTTGGGCATTCCTGCCTTAGGATTTCCATGCTCCTCAGACGAGAGCATCTATGAGACAAACAAAACTTTATTTTATTACTATTGACCACTACTTATAGTATAATATGGACTCACTATGCTAAAAAAAATTTTTTTAAATATGTCTCTACTCTGCCTTCCTAAAGATCTTCCCAAGAGGAAAGAGAATCTAATTCTATGACAATTATAAAGTGGACAAGTTTTTAAGGCACTCTTATTTTGTCAGATCACTAGGTTACTACAGAAGTAATTATGATGTAATATACTAACCAATTACTAATGTGTATTGAAAAAAGTCATCTTCCACAGGAAAAACTAAATCAAAGTATAGACCCTGGAAAAATCTAAATCCATAAATACTTTTACTCCCTTTTCTGCCTCCAGAAATAAATTTTAAATCTTCAGACTAGGAGAATGCAAAATCCTTCACTCTATGGCTCCTTATCTTTCCGAATTAACTGATTTCTCCTTTGCTACTACCCTCATCAGAGACAGCGTCACCTGTTACCTGTTTGCTACAATAAGTTCCAAGAGATCTCTCTAATTTCTATTTTGTCCCCCTCATACTTGATGTCCATTCTCTACACAGTAGCCTTAGTGTTCTTTCTAAAATGAAATTCAGAAAACATCACTCCTTGGCATAAAATCCTCTAATAGTGTCCCACTGCATTTGGGATAAAACCCAAAACATTTGCCCTAATCTTTAAGATCCTAGGAGATCTTGCCTCTGTCTGTCTTTCTGATCTTAGCTGGTGTCATTTTCACCGCTGGCCATGACTCTCCAGCCACACTGGCCCTTTTGTTCATCACATAAGCCTGTTTTATCAATACCCTTGCAGTTCCCTTTCCCCAGGCCTTAAAGAGGCTAAATCCTTCTCATTATTCTACTCTCATTCCAAATTTTACCCCTTCAGAGAAGTCTTTCCTGTCCTACCCACTCCAAAGTAACTTTTCCTCTCGACCCTGTCACTTGCCACTACATTAATTTATTTCTAGTTTATAGTATATCTCACTGTTGGATGATCTTATTTGTTTATTTATATATTATCTGCCCCCACCCCCTAATATGCATGCTTGGGCCCTGGTCAGCTTGTTTGGTTCTATATCTCCAGTGCCTAGAGCAGCCCCAAGCACACAGCAGGTTCATTTGCACCCTACACCTTGTTCACCAAATTGAATACTTGTTTTCTCCCTAAACATGTCCCCTATCATTTCCCATCTCTCCACATTTACTCATGTTATCCTCTTAGCCAAAACTTTCTGTTGCCAATTTCTCTTATTGTGTAAATTCTACCTGTCCTTCAAATATCCAACTCAAATATCATTTAATTCATGAAAATGTTGCTAACCCTTCAAACTAATGTTGCTACATCCTTTCTCCAAATCTTTATAGCACTCCCCTTATCTTTTTTATATGCCATTTAGGAAATTATGTCATATATTATAGTTATTCATAGATCATCTTATTCCCACCACAAAATGATTAGCTCCTTAAGGACTAGAACCATGTCTCATTTATCTTCGTACCCCTAGCTTCTAGGACAGTGGGTCTCCCTACATCAATACAAGCTTTATAATAAATAAACTGAGTGAATGAATAATTTATCTATAAATTTCTACTCCTAAAACATAACCTTATAAAGAAATTAAAAAGAAACCCAAAATTTCAAGTTCTTTTTTAAGCGAATAGTCACTCAGCAGTTTCTTGGAAGACAGGGAGCATAAACAATCCCCTTAAAATTTTTCTATCACCAACTTTAGTTGCCTTATTTATAATTTTGAGTGCCATATAAGCCAATAAGTTTTGTCTTCCAGTTTCAATGAGGAGATATTTTTTCAAAAAAATAATTAGCAAGTGACTCATTGAAATATCATGTTTTAAAAAAAAACGTGCAGAGCTGCCTCAGTGGATGGAGCCAATAACTGAACTAAATCAATTCAACTGAGCTATATTGAAGTAGTTAGTCAAAGATCTTCATTTTATCTTGGCACTAGAACAAAAGTACGGAACACAATATCCAGATGGCAAGTAAACAACATTATTGTCATTTTCAAGTGGGAAGAGTATAATTTGGTTTCTACAGAAACAAAGAAAATATTGGTGGGGGGTACTTTTTCAGACAACTTTGACCTCAAACTATAACCCACATGTTATAGAAAATGTAAAATGTGGGGTCAGTCTCCAACATTAAATTCATGAATTACTAAGAACTAAGTTACAAAGTGCTTCATATGTGCCAGGTGTAGTTCTAAGTTCTTTACATAAACCAACTCATTTCATCAGTAAACGACAATAATATACTAATAATTACTATTATTTCAGTATTATCATTATATATTACATGATAAGATATAAATGATCACACTCCATCTTCCTTTAATGGATGAGGAAATGAGACACAGAAAGATTCAGCCCTCAGCCAAGGTCACCCAAGTGGTTGGTGGTAGCTCTGGACATGAATCCAGTCATTTTGACTCCAGAGTCCATGCCCCTAACCATCCCACTGCCTTTCCCCTCCAGCTTGTTCTTTAATTTTTCCAAAATATACCATTCATCTAAAGCAAAACAAACTCTTTTTCATAGTCAAAGTAATGGATATGCTAAATCCATTGAAGAAAGTTCTCTGCAGATTTCCACAGATGGTAGAAAATGTCTTTCTTTTCTGATTCATGACCCCATGGGAACCACCCCAGGCTGGGAACCTCAGAACCTCAATTGACTTGAAAACATCCCAGAACCAGAGGAGCAGCCTAGATGCCCAGGTTTCCCCACAGCCTGACTCTAACCATCTTCTTAGCAGCATGGGCAGAGACTGTCTGAATATGCCAGAGCCCATTGAAACCATTCTTTTCTTTAAGGACTTTTTCTAGAGTGTAGAACAAAATTAAGCCTAATAAGAAAGGTATTTAGAGAAGAAATATTATGCTATGTTTAAGAGAAACTACATTTCTACTAGAAGAAAGAATGTTTCTTTGGCAACTATGGAGAGATGCTGGCTTTTTAGCATAACGAGCCTTTAACTCCGCAGAGGGGTAAAAGACAAGGCCTTGGGCCTTCAGAGGTGATTTTGCACAAAAGAACACCATCAGACCTGTTCAAGGGGCTCCTGCAGACTCTCCCTAGGTCCCATCTCTTTCTTCTTTGCCAGTCTTTCTCCACTTTCATTTAAGCATTCCTGCACACTCTGATCTTGGCACTGATCTCCTGCTGGGTGACCCAGTTTTCAAGCACCCTTTTCTTGTTTCTAACTTCAATCCTTCAGCTCCTTACTTCCTTCTCTCCTCATCAGCATAAGTAAGGGCACAGTCTTTTATTTTATTCTTTTTTTTTTTTCCATCACCATTTACCTCCCATACACTCTTCTACCTCCACCCACCCTCCTCATTCCTACAATCACCACACTGTTGTATATGAAGGGTACCATCTTTTAAACCACACTTTTACATATACATTTTTATCGTCTTTTCTCTGATCAGAAACAAAAATGGTTTTCTATTTTGTTTCTCCCAGCGCTTTCTACCCCTCTTCTCTTAAAAAAAAAAAAAAAAAAAGCTTATATAACCAGTTCTTTTCCTGTAGTCTCAGCCATATGTAAATCACCATTCCAAGAAATATTATCTAAAACTTAAGAGTTTAATAAAATATAAATAGCTACCTTGAACTTTAAATTAAATTTTATTACTCTGAGAGAAGTATGCAAATTCCAAGTAACAACTCAAGAGAAAAGAAAAATGAAAAACTTCAGAATTTTTTCAATTATTCCAAAGAAGCTCATATCAAAGTCACTTTAATTTATAAACTTCAAAGACACACAGATTCCATTTATTGAAGGGCCAAGTCAGAAATATTGATAAAACCATCTAGTTATTCTTTAGAATAGATTAACCCTGGATTTTAACTATCCTACAGCTTCTTAGCCTGGACTTAGTTCATATTTGTCATCAATCATCAATTCTTTTGCTCTTGGATATTATATGCTAACTAATATTGAATAGCATTTTATTCTTTATCACTCAGAGCATGTCTTTCTGAGACTAGACTATGCCTAGTTTCATTTATCTGAACTTCTACTAACTTCTAAAACTATATTTTATTCAATTTCATTAATGTATTTGGGTCAGTATAGCTAGTACATTTCAGAGAAAGACTAAAATTTGCTCCTATACTTAGACGTCTTTCTCACCTTTCCTCCCATACCTTCAAGCATAATCTGATGTTTATACTATATTAAAACTTTCCTAGCATTATTATTATTGTTAATGCTATTGTTCACTTGACCCTGTTTCCTTTCTTTCAAGCCTCACATGTTTCTTTTTTTACTGCCCAGCTAATACAACATGTGACTCTATACCTACCGGCTTCAATTCCCATATAACATTTCCTACCCCCTCTGTAGCTTATACATCTTGAATTTATCCTCCACCAATCTCCAAAACTGTGTTTTAGCTCCATGGGATAAAAGGACTGTCTTCTGCTCTTCTCTATTTGCGTTTAACTTTTTGTCAGACTCCTGCAAGTCCATGGTTCTGGTCAATCCTGCCTCTGTGTTTCCCAGTCCTCCGCAGATTAGTTTCACATTTCCTACTGACTGTAGGCCCCCTCCAAATGGATGTCCAGCCGTAACCTCAGATCCAAGAAGTCCAAAATTCTATACACTATATTTTTTCTCAAATAAGATCTCTTTACAACCATCTGGTTTCAAATATTTAAGAATCAAAACTGAGGAGATTCCAAAATGATGGTGGAGTGAATGGAAGCTACACAGACCATCTCTCAGGATCAAACTAGAATTACAACTAAAATAAAGACAAACCTTCAGGAAAAAGCAACAGAAAAGCAGCTGGAGAGGACCCATATAACCAGGGACAGAAAAAGGACACTAAATTGAGCTTGGTAGGAACTGTGGAGGCGAGAGAGAGCAGGCTGGGAGCCCATGGACAGCAGCTGTTTTAGCTATGAGCAGCTCCCACAGGTTTAACATCCCAAGCCGGCTCCAAACACAGAGGGCCAGGACAGAGCACTAAATTAGCTACAGCCACTCACCTTAGGCTCTGGCAGAAGGAGGGCAAATTGGACTAGAACTATGTGGAGACTTGAGAGCCTGGAGAGCTGGGAAGGCAATAGGAGGTTTTTGCTGAGTCACTCCCTCATAGGACAGTAGCCATCTTACTCAAAGAGCCCCTTCCCACAGCCCCGTGGAGAAGCAACAGCCTTCCCTCAGGAATTTAACACCACCCAGCCAGGCCAGAGAAATGCAAACTGAGGCTCATTAACAGTCAGCAAGCATCTGCCCCACACTCTGGAAATCCTCTTACCCTGAATACCTGAGAGATTTTTTCTTTCAGTTGAGGGTTACAACCCAAGGCTCATCAAGTAACTGAGACTAATAGCCTCCAGGCAAAAAGCTAGAGAATAACTGAACATTTCCTGGGCTTGCAAATCTACCCAGGAAAGTAAGACTTGACAGTGGTGTTTAAAGTGGGTCCTCACGCCCTGGCCAGTTTGGCTCAGCGGTTAGAGTGTCGGCCTGCGGTACAGAGAGACCCGGGTTCAGTTCCCACTGAGGGCATGTGCCTCGGTTGCGGTTTGTTCCCGGCCCTGGTTGGTCGTGCGGGTGGCGGCTGCTCGATGTGTCCCTTTCACATCGATGTTTCTCTCTCTCTCTCTCTTCCTCTCTCTCCCTCCCACTCTATCTGAACAAAAGAATGAAAGAGTGTCCTCAGGTGAAGATTAAAAAAAAATAAAAATAAAAAAAATAAAGTGGGTCCTCACATACTCATCCAAACCCAGTAAAGGGAGCCACAATCAGCAGAACACCAACACCCAAAGGGAAAGTTTGGCAGGCTCCAAAACCCACTGAGACAGTCAAAATGATGAAACAAAGAAACAAATCCCAAATAAAAGAACAAGAGAACTCTACCAAAGAAGAGATAAATGAAATGCAGTTAAGCAAGTTATCAGAGGTAGAGTTCAGAGTGATGATAACGAGGAAGCTCAACAGCATGAGTAAAGATATAGAAACACTGAAAACCACCAAGTGGAAATGAAGAATTACATAACAGAAATAAAGAACACATTGGAAGGAATAACCAGCAGAGTAGAGGAAGCCAAGGACCAGATCAGTGAATTAGGAGACAGGGTAGAAAAAATCAACCAATTAGAAAACCAAAAAGAAAAAAACATTTAAAAACGGGAAGATCGCTTAAGAGAACTGTGGGACAATATGAAATGTAACAACATCCACATCATTGGAGTTCCAGAAGAAGAAAATGAGCAAGGGTTAGAGAATATATTTGAAGAAATACTGACAGAAAACTTCCCTAACTTCGTGAAGAAAAAGGGCATTCAATTTCAAGAAGCACAGAGAGCCCCAAGTAAGAAGAACCGAAACAGGTACACACCAAGACACATAATAATTAAAATGCCAAAAAGTAAAGACAAAGAGAGAATCCTAAAGGCAGCAAGAGATAAGTAACAGGTCACCTACAAAAAAAAACCCATAAGACTATCAGCTGACTTCTCAACAGAAACACTACAGGCCAGAAGGGAATGGCATGAAGTAATCAAAGTAATGAAAAAAAGGATCTGAATCCAAGACTACTCTATCCAGCCAGGCTATCGTTCAAAATAGAAGGTGAAATAAAGAGTTTCCCAGACAAAAAAAAAGGCTAAGGGAATATATTAGCATCAACCAGCACTGCAAGAAATGTTCAAAGGACTGCCATAATTAGTAGAAGAAATAGGAAGAAAAATATAACCACAATAAACAAAAATGTCAATAAATAAGTACATATCAATAATAGCCTTAAATGTAAATGGATTGAATGCTCTGATCAAAAGACACTGAGTAGCTGATTGGATAAGAAACCATGACTCCTATATGTTGTTTACAAGAGACTCACCTCATAACAAAAGACTCACATAGCTCAAATTCTTCCTTTCTGAAGCTCTTCTCTGTTTATTCCAGATCCACACTATGATCTTTCTTCTTTGATACTGCTACAAATGTAGTTTACTTTTACAACAAAAAAGCTCAAAAATGTCACAGCTTCTCTTGCATGGTCTGTGCTGCCCGCAAGACAGTGTTCCATATGTAGCACTCATGGCAGACCTTCCACAAATATCTTATAGTCAAGGGATAAGTGAATCAGCACAGATTGTCTTTATAAGAGGGTGGACTCTGATCAGCTTCTAGGGTAAAATTGTCCACAGACTAAATAATTCTCTCTTATCTCTTTAACCACTAACACCCAATGATTGCCATTCAAAATAAAGTCTCTGTTTTTGCATTCATGGCCCACCCTGATCCTATCTATACCAGACTTCCACGCTGATATCTCTATCTACCATCCCCACGTGCTTTACCTTAACCATTCAGCTCTACTCACAGTGTTCCTATATTCCCTTTGAAATGAGTTAGCTACTCAAATCAAACCATTAGAAAAAGTTCTACAAAAGAAACCTAATAAAATCTGAAGGAAATAAATTAATAAAATAAAAGCAAATATAACCAAATTATAAATGAAATCCAAGAAATGGTTCTTTGGGGAAAATTATAACAAATCTAAAAAAAAAATCAATTCAACATATAAGTGAATATAAGGAGAGAGAGAATATAAAGACAGAGAAGAGCCCTGCCAGTTTGGCTCAGCGGTTAGAGCCTCAGCCTGAGGACCAAAAAGTCTTGGGTTCAATTCCAGTCAAGGGCATGTACCTGAGTTGCAGGTTTGATCCCCAGCCCCAAGGCCCCGGTTGGTGTCATGTGCAAGGCATCCAATCAATTTGTCTCTCTCACATCGATGTTTCTCTCTCTCGCTCTCGCTCTCTCTCTCTCCCTCTCCCCCCTACTCTGTCTGAAAATAAATGGGAAAATATCCTCAGGTGAGGATTAAAAAAATAAATAAAAGACAGAGAAGAACATTTTTACAATTATTTTAAAGTATTATGTATAACTATTTCAGCCTTTTTCAACCAGTTCCAGGACAGCATTAAGCCCTGGCACCCACTGCATGTAACACACGTCTCTCCTATGCAGAGCTGAGAACATAGTCATACAAAACATTCTTTCAAAACTTAATTTACTGAGATCTCAATAAAAGGAAAATTTTGTGGAAAAAAATATAAATTACTGAAAATTACTTAAGTAGAAGAAAACTGATCAGAGGAAATCATAAAAGAAATTGAATAACTTCAAAAGCAAATGACCTCCAAAATGATCCAAAGCAGCTATTTTTATCATGACTTCTTTCAAATTTCTATGCAATATATGCTTCAGGAAATAGGGGAGGAAAAACTGTAAAATACGAAAACATTTTAGGAAGCTGAACACTGACCCCAATGCCAAAATCTGATGGAGAGAGGAAAACATTAAAACTACAGCCTTGTCTCAAATACAGATTCAGCAATTCTAATAAACAAACAATTTAGCCAGCTAAATTCTATAGTATATTGTAAACAATGTTCAATAAGCAAAAGAGAGTATATCCTAGAACCACAAATTGAGTTTATTATTTAGAAAATAATTCATCTAAAATATTAGCTCAATATATCCAGCTAGAAAAATGAACTCAAATAATGTCAATCCATGCTTTAAACTAGGAAGACAATACTTCCTTAACATGAAAAATAAGGCTGTTCTTAATATAGTGGCCAGAGCCATACTGAATGCAAACTACTTGAGACATAATGTTTAAAGTATGAATGAGATGAAGACACATCATGTTACTGTTAATATTCAACATGGTTCTAGAAATTCCGGTCAGTACTTTAAAAATTTGAAATAAAAAAAGTAAAACTTGAAGGACATAGGAGACAGAATCACCAGCATTTGCATGTGATATAATTATATACCATAAAAAAAGAGAGAGAGAGAGAGAGAATCAACTGAAAAACTCATAATTAGTAAAGTTCAATAAAGCAGAAGATATGTATATAAAAATAGGGAGCTTTCCAATGTATCAGATAAAACTGGTTTGTAAATACCATCAAAAAAATTCTAATTCCAATAGAAACCAAACATACAAAATGCCTAATGCTAATCTTATCAAATAACATCTGAGATTGCATCAATAAATCTACAAAACTTCAAAAAAAATAATTTCTAAGTTTTGTAAATGGAAAAACATACAATCTTCTTCTCTGAGAAGAGCTGATATTAAAAAGATGCCATCTTTCCAAATTAATTTACAGGTTTATTATAATTCTCTAATTCAAATATCCATAAAATTTCTAACTAGTCTAGATGATTCTAAGACTCATCTAGAAAAATTAATTGTTGAGATTAGCTTTTAAAAATGTTAATGAAAAGAGTAGTGAATGAAGACTTGGCTTACTAGATATAAAAACTTTTATGGAAGTACAATAATTTAGATGGTATAGTAATCGCACAGGACTTGGCAGATTAATAGGAAAGATTAGATAGCTTTGAAATAGGACTAAAAATATATAAAAACTTGATAAATGAAAAATCACATACCATAAAAATGCTGGAAGTAACATTGTTGAATATAAAACTGATTTAAAAGCGATAGAATATATCACCAAGAAAAAGATACACAGATTTGACTGCATAATTTTTAAAATTTGTATTCCATGCCCCTGAAATAAAGCTTATCTAATGTAACAACAATATTTTAAAAGTTAAGAACAAAACTATCAGAAAACACCATAAAAATATTCAAAAGTAAACTGCAAACTGGGAAAAATATTTGTAACATTTATTACAAGTTAATAACTTGATTGTGTAAAAGAATAGTATCACATCAATGAGAAAAACAAGAACATGACTATATTCATTTTCTGCTGCTGTACCAGATTGCTACAGATTTAGTGGCTTAAAATAATCCAAATTTATTTTCTTACGTTTCTAGAATTTAGAAGTCCAAGGTCAATTTTACTAGGCTGAACATGTCCACAGGGCTATTCTTTCTTGAGGCTCTAGAAGAAAATCCTTTCCCCTGCCTCTTCTATTCTGGAGGCCACCCACATTTCTTGCCCCTTCCTCTACCTTCAAAGCCCTCAGTATATCTTCAGATCCTCTCTGCTCTGACCTCTGCTTCCATCATCACATCTGCTCTGACTCCAACCCTCTGTCTCCCTCCTGTAATGACCCCACCTGGATAATCCAAAATAATTTCCTCATCATAAAGCCCTTCATTTAATCACATCTGCAAAATCCCTTCTGCCAGGTAAAGTGACAAATTCACATGCTTTGGAGGCATCGTTGTGAGGTCATTACCACACACATCAATGGGAAGATAAAGCAGAGACTATACAGAATTAACAAAAATAAACAAATGGCCAATAAACATGTGAAACACATATTCAATCTCACCAGGATTCCAACAACTGGAAAATAAAACAATAGTGAGATACTTCTTTTGTCTAATAAATTGACATAGATTTTTCTAAAATGTGAATGCACGATTCTAGCAAGAATATATTCCAGACCCTTCTAGACAATAATCAGGTGATATATGTTAAGTTATCCAATCATTTTATTTCTTGAAATTTTTCTTAAGGAATTACTTAGGGAGGTGTTTGGAATATATAACAAGGCTATTATCCACAGTATTTTAAAAGGATAATAAATTAGAAACTACATCCAACAATAAGGTATTGGTTAAATAAATTGTGATAAAGCTATATGATTAAATACCATGCTGGCATTAAAATTAGATCTTCAAAGATTTTTAATATTGAGGATATTCTCACAACATACTGCTGAGTACAAAAAATAAACAGAATACAAAACTATATATATATTATAAAATATGCAAATAGAAGGCTAATAATGGTTAACTCAGAGTCATGGGATTATGGGTTATTTTTATTTTCTTTATTATACTTTTTATATTTTCTAAATTTTAATAATAAATATTATTATTGTTATAATCATAAAAAAAGGTAATTAAAATTTTTCAAAGTAAGGGACGACAGATGTTGGCCATTGAGCCTTAGAACTCTAAGCAGGATGGAAAATAAAGAGTGTCATACGCCCCCAAATGGCAGCTCCCACACATCAATCGGAGACCAGCCATGCACATTATTCCTTTCAGAAGCAAAGCCAGCCAGCATGTGCAAATCAGCATCTCACAGTTATGCACCGTTGCCAGGAGAGGAGCAACACAGAACAAGTTCAAGCAGAGAACCTCAGACCCCAAGTAGAAACAGGTTTTTCATCCCTGCACTTGAACCTAGAAAGTATTGTGGGCATATTGCAGAGCCCTCTAGAGTCAGAAGGGAAGAATGAAACAACACGAGTTTTAATTAAATTCTCACGTAGGAAGAAGAAACTAATTGAAATGGCTGAAGACTACACCAGCTAAACATGTCAGACATAGCACAGTGCACAATGCAACTTTTTTTTCACTTGGCAATAATAATAATAATAATAAATATAAAATTTGGATACAGGCTCCTAGAAGGAATATTCATTTCAAAGTGTGAGTTAGGGCTCCCTGAAGTTAACTCTGTCAATAAGAGAGTAGAAAGTTAGCTTTATGATAGCAATGATGTGTTTTCATTGTTATATGTTCAGTGCCTAAAACAGTGCCTGGCTGGCAGGTACCTTAATTGTTAAATTAAGGTTGGATCAGTAGAATTACTATAAACCTTTATATTCTACGTTTTGGTTAATTGACTTACCACTTTTATGAAATTTGAACTCACAACCAAGCCGTATTGGGGAATTCATGAACACATTTGTACGCTGGAGGGGATATTACTTTAAGGGAAATCCTATCTCAGAACCTGGAAAGGAACGTCAACCCCTTCAAATTCAGGCTCTTCTATTTAACACCAGAGAACAGATATCTCAGAGCCTGAAGTGAGTCGTCAAGGACAAACCTCTGACTGATAGCAGAACCCAAGTGGAGAGCTCTTTCCTCTTCCTCACCCACCCTAAAGATAAGCGTCAGATGATGCCGTGTACATGACAAGGCCGTGGAGGCATGTTCCCTGTGGCTCCTACTTCTCTCTTCTCACAATAGATGGCCACCTGCCATATTACCTCAGACTGTCTACACCCAGCACCTGCCATTTTCATTTTACTAACTCTAAAACTTAGTATGGGTGACATTACTTTTCTCAAGACTAATGTCAGCGATCCTTTTTGAAATCAGTTGCCAAGTGATTTTGAAATCAGCTCAAAGAACACCATTTCTGAGGACACTGAATATCGCAAACCCAATAGACTTCCTGCTCCTTGTAATTGTGCTGCTCATCCTTGAAGTCTCTGTATTTGACATTTTGCCATTGTCGGCTCATTAAATAAATTACTTATTAAAATAAAAGAGCATCCCTGCAGTAAGTGCCTGGCCTGCTGACATCCAGCTGAAGAACGATGCCAGTTGGTTCTCAGCTCTGTCTGATTGCACCGAGTCAGCTTGGCTGGAGCCACCAGCCCCAAGCAGCCCCCGCAGAGGATGCGGCTCCCAGAAGGAGGGCGTGGGGTCCCCGGCTTACCGAGAGGGGAGACACCTTTACAAATTGGGGATCTGAAGCATACTAGTATGCTATTGCAGGCACTAACTTTTCTTAGTGAAAATCTCTGATTTACAGATTACCTTTTTTATATTCAAGAAGAGCTAAACAGAAAAGCTGGCTGGAGTCTCTCACAGGAAGATGTGGATACAAGCCCACCAGAAGCAGACAGAGGGACACTACCGTCATGAGCAAACTTCAAGGCAAAAGAAAGATTTGAATTCCCTCACCTCTCACCTCAAAACTGTTTTTCCAAAACTAAAACTCAAGCAGTAAACAGAATACGTGAAAGATGAGATGCACCCTGCCCCTCCAGCCCTGCTCCCCTGGAACGCCAGGCAGCAAATGAAGACTTCTGTGATTTCGTGCAGGGAAAACGGAGCAGATAAGGTCTTAGCTGAGCTGGGGCTTTGATAAATATTTTCATGGACTGCTGGGTCTCACTAATTGGATACTTTAATGAAACTCGAGCTTTCTCTTTGTGACTTCTAACATCTCTTTAACCCTTACAACTTGTATGGGCAATTTTTTAAACAAAAGAATGGGTGATTGCAGAGAATCCTGTCTTTTTCTTTCAAACAGATAACCCAGCAGTAAATTGAAAATGGCTCCTAAAGAGAAAAGACCATTGCTTTTTCCTACTGCTTTCAGAACTGCTAATAAGGAGATTCTTTCCAGTATTCACTCAAGATGAAATTAACATTAATTGAACATTAAATACGAAGGAGGCAGCACCCACTAGAACTTTCACACTTCTCCGCCGACATCCTCACCCCACCAATTCCTCTGCTAACATACTAGGCGAAAAGATGTCTCTTCCCATTGTACCTAAACAAATCAGTGCACAGGGAAGTGATTTATCATTCACGAAAAGCAATCAGATTGCTTGGAGCTGACAGCTGTTCCCAAAATGCAGCTGAGAAACAGAACTTTGGCAAAATGCAAAATTTGGAACAAAATCGTATCACTGTACGTCAGCTGGCAAGAAAAGAGGCTGATAGTGAGCTAATAAACAAAATACCATATAGCTCAAAATGCATTCGCTGCTAGTCTACGTTTACGAACAAATATGGTCATTCTCCTCATTTTTCCTAAGTTACTTTCAATCAAACAAAACCCCTGGTAAAAGCAAAATACTCTCTTCAGGGTTGTTTATAAGATTTAGGCAAACTTTTGGTAAAGACTTTTTTTTCACACAATTCATTATGGGAAATGGACCAGGGCAAAAAGAAAAAAAAAAAATGATGAAACATGTACAGAGGTTAAAGAGGGACAGAGCTTTTACTAGAAAAAGAAGAATTCCAGTATATTCTGTCCTCCAAGCCATAATTTGTTTTATTCCCCATGTCGAGAATGCTTTCCCATACCTCTCTGCTTGTCTAAGACCTAACTGTCCTTTCAAACAAAATATAGATCCTCATCTAACCTCCAAAATGCTATAGTTCTGAGAGAGTTTCCCTGACTCTTCCGACCTTCCGTGATCTTACCTTCCTTTGAACTCTCGCAGCATTTCTTTCGGCAGCCCCTGTCCATGCTCTTCCCGAGTGCCCTCATCACATCATCATCTCTAATCCCTTTCTTTCTCTCCCTGCTCACCCCATTCAATCACATTGAACCCCTTGCCCTATCTAAAGCAAAATTTAAACACATTCATTGTCAAAGAAACGTCCTCCATCCCTTCTTCCTGGCCAGTCATACCCCGTCTTTGAGACCTAGTTCAAATATTCATTTCTTCCATCATTTAATAAACATTGAATGAGCTTCTGTAAGTCTTGCCTTAAACTAGTAGCTAGGGATAAAGATATGAAGAAGGCACAATCTCCATCCTAAAAACTCCCACATATTGTTAGTACTCTTCTAAATCCCTGTGTCGTGTTGACATAGAGAGGATGATTGCTTTTTTGTGAGAGACTGAAAAATATGTATGAGCTGCTGGAGAAGAGTTAGAGAGATGAAGAGATTGGTTAATGGGTGAATTTGGATTCATGAAGATCTGGGGATAAGAAGTGGACCAGAGGTAAGAGAAACTATCCTTATGGAAAAGGGAACCTCTCTTTTAGTAGAGAAGAGAGAGAGGTGTTAAAATGTGTAGGAATGCAACATTCATTCAACAGATATGTATTGAACATGCATGTGTAGGGGAACAGAGTATGTCTGTGGGGGGAGTAGAATGAGATTCAAAGTAGGGTATGTCTTGCCCAGCCAGTGTGGCTCAGTGGATTGAACGTCAGCCCCATGGACTGAGAGGTCCCGGTTTGATTCCTGGTCAGGGCACATGCCCGGGTTGCAGGCTCAATCCCCAGTAGGGGGCATGCAGGAGGCAGCTGATCGATGTTTCTCTCTCACATCAATATTTCTATCTCTCCCTTTCTTTCTCTCTCAAAAAAAAATCAATAAAAACATATTTTTTTTAAATACAAAATCATTAGTAGGTGAAAATTAAGCAAAGACATTAAAAAGAAAACTGGGTTAGCCAGGCAGATGTCTGGGAGAAAAGTGATCCAGGTAAAAGGATCAGCCAGTTCAAAGGATCTGAGGTGGGAGCATGCCTAGCATTTAGACAGAAATTGATGATGCTGCATTCTAATAGTTTCTAAATCTTTGTGAAGCAAAGACAGTTACCTACTGACAGAAGAGCTGAGGCAGGGTGGACGATATTACTAAAAATTTGTATCAGCTGCTCTTGAGTGTAGGAGAGGGGACATGGGGGGTGTGTAAAAGGACTTCTAGCAGCTCTGAAGGTTGGAAGAGGGTTTAAAGTCCATGTATTTTCATTGGCATCATTCTCACCCCACAGTCCAGTCCTAAGAGCTAAGAAGGCAAAAAGGAAGGAAGGATAAAATCCCAAGAAATTGGTAAGAGAAAGATTCCTGTGATGGACAGTGGAATTGGGAAATAAAGGAAGTGATGCCAAAAATAGAACAGATGCAGTTAGTAAAATGGAGGAAACTTTCACAAAGTCTCCCAAAGAGCTAGTCACTCTCTCTTGTGCTCCATAGCAGGTTCCACACATCCACTGCCATATTATGTCACATGAGATTATGTTCATATGTAAGAACATTTTATTTCCCTTTGGATCTCCCCCACGGCTTTGCCCAATGCCTGATCACAAGTAGGCACTCAGTCTATACTCACTGACTAAAATAATTAATTAAATAAGACATCATTCGTGTTTTGCAACCTTTTATAATTATTTACCTTTCCATGTGTATCATCGATCTTCTCTACCGTATTATGTAGGTTAAGAGCAGGAATCAGGCCTGTATTTCTTTAATTTCCTAAGAGTGTGCCTGCCCTAGCAATAGAAGAAACTCAATAATTTTTTGTTATTGCTGTTGAAGGGGAAAAAATGATTAAGACAGTAAAGCAAGGTCAATTTCTGGAGTTCTCTCTCCCTGAAGCAGTCATAAACTTGCAGTTGAGTAATTGTAAAGTTTTGAGACTAGAGGAAAAAAATGATGTAATCAGAAGAACTGTGGTGACAAGTGTTGAAAAAGATGATCCTGGAGATAAATGGCTCCTGTGTCTCCAACATCACCAAGTACTTCTAGAAAATTATTTCCCAGGCTAGAACCATCCCTGCGGTTAAGAAGGGCATTTTACAAAAGAATCACAGCTTGATGGAACTATCCTTCAGAACAATGATTCTCCAATCATGATATGAGTATCCTCAGGGGAACTGAAGTGATTCTGAAGATGTGAGGGACCAACCCCAGGGTAAACACAGTACATTTCTAAAATATTACTAGATGTCAAATTAAAACAAATTAACATCGCCCTGGCCAGTGTGGCTCAGTTGGTTGAAGTATCATCCCCTGCACCAAAGGGTCAAGGGTTCAAGTCCTGGTCAGGACCCATACCCCAGCTGCAGGTTCCATCCCTGGTCGGGGTTTGTACAGGAGGCAAGGGATCAGTGTTTCTCTTTCACATCAATGTTTCTCTGGGTGAGGATTAACAACAACAACAAAAAAATTACATCAAAAGAATTATAGATACATTATGGGAAAGAACTTAAATTTTGAGTGAATTTTAATGATAATATGAAACTCTGGATATAAGCTAAGATAATTTGGCCCCTCTTCCTAGACCCTGTCCATGAGATGGGGATCAGAGTTGGAGGGGTAGGAGGTGATATTTACTTTCCTTAGCTATTCTAGCACTTCACTAGGTGAACTGGAGAAGTATTTCATTATCATCACTAGCTCCTTGCTGATTTCATTAAACAATTAAACATCAAGCAACTTCTTAAATCAACTGAAATTTTAAGTGGGTCTTACTACCAGAGAGAAAGTGCACTGTGAAGATAATTTTCTCACTACCTACCAGGCCAAGTATATCCTTTTATTTTTCTTTATTTTTCTTTCTTTATTGATTTTAGAGAGAGAGGAAGGGAGAGGGAGAGAGAGATAGAAACATCAATGAGAGAGAACATCAATTGGCCACTTCTTGCATGCCCCCCACTGGGGATTTGGCCCACAACCTGGGCATGTGCCCTGACCAGGAATAGAACTGGTGACCTCTTGGTGCACAGGTCCATGCTCAACCACTGAGCCACACCAGTGGGACCCAAGTATATCCTTTCAATAAACACATGAATTGTCCTCCAGGTTCAATACAATCTAATGTGATTACAGGCTGCACAAATCAAACACAAAACAACTCATTTGCCCTTTAAAAAAGTATCATTGCCATTTACTCAAATGATACTTAAAAGTATCATTGCCATTTACTTTCATTAAAATGTTCATTTTGTTTTGACCCAATGTAAATCCAGCCCTACATCCACATATTCATCAAATTGGAAAAGAATGGCTAGATTTCATGCTGCGGCACGAATACTGCAATAGTATTAACCCAAGATTTTAGTAGGCTTTTTCTCTCCTTCACACAATGATTCCCTACTTCTGTGTTCATGTTCTTATGCTAAATGTGTCCTCCACTGTAATCTTAAATTGTAGTTAGCAGTAGGTACATATAAATTAAAATATAAATAGAGAAGTTGAATCTTTGCGGTGGAGAATAGAAAGGAATATGGACAGTTCTCTTCCTCTTTCACAACTTTGTGCTCCTCTAACCATCCATGGCTACCATTTAAAACTCTCCCATCCACAATCCCCAGGAGAAGAGGATTTATCCAGGCAGAAGAACACATTCCAACATGGTTTTAGCTGCCTAGAGAAGAAAAAATGTAAAAAAGAAGATGAAAAGAAAGAGATTTACAATGTTGTTTTTCATGCAATGCTTCACCAAAAGCCAAGCATAAAGAATAAAGGATACCTGGGGATAACTTCTTAGAAACTTATAATTAATTTATTATGTTTACCTCAAACTCCTGCTTTCTCCCTAAAATATTTACATCATTAAAATTCAATATTCAAACATATATGTGGATTTTATCTGAAGTAAATTAAATTTAGATGAGTTTGCATTTATGTTTCTTTAATCCACTTATGTATTTATTACTTTATCATCAGAACATTAGCTAATGATTTTCAAGGATTGGACTGCAAGAGTGGGCTTTATATGAATTTTTTTTAACTATCTTGAATGTTAGTCATTTTAATCAAATTACCTTACTCAATTGCCAAATGAGCCATTTTTATGGAAAGAGCTGAAATGTATTTAAAGGAAACCAGAATAAACTTAAAAATTGTTCTCATTGGTCTTAATATGGAAACAATTTAAAGCCAATTTGGTATTGGTTTAGATATTTTTCAATCAGCAGGATAAACTAAATTATTCAACAACAAATACCCAGAAAGTTTTCCCTGTATACAATTTATTCAGGTTAAGCAATTAAGGTGCACAGTCCCAGAGATCTCCTATCCAATTTATACTGAGATTTGGTTTTGGAAATGCCGCTTCCTTCCATGCTTTCTTCTCTCAAAAGCCCACAGCACATTTTTTTAAGGATTTTCACTGCCAACTGCCTTTCCTTATTCTTCAAGTACACTTACTTCTTCATGGAGTACTTACTAGTAGTTTTCCACAATTATCTTCCCCTGTTTTAGCATTATCTAGAGGGGTTTACTACCAGGTACACTTCTACCCAGACAAGCACAACATAACCTAACAGCTGCCCCAAGAGTCTCACAAAAGCGCAAGGTGTTTGGAAAGTACCTGGGTGTGTTCAGTGTAATTTGAGTTACAACCTTTGTCTTTGATTCCTGACTCTCCACACGGCATTACATAAAAAAGAGACAGGGCCCAGCCGATGTGGCTCAGTTGGTTGAGCATTGTCCCATGCACCAGGAGGTCACTGGTCACCGGTCAGGGCACATGCCTGGGTTTCAGGCTTGATCCCCAGTAGGGGGTGTGCAGGAGGCAACCAACATTCACTTGAATTATTTCAAATTGGATTTCTATTTTAGCATTCATTTGTATATTTATTATTGGGCACAGAAGTCAACTGTTGTAACTGCTTCTGAACTCCCTTTACCCCTCATCAAGGAAAGAGGAAAATAAAATTAAATATTGACACAGGTCAATTTTTTTGTGTTTCTTAATAAAGCATAATCTGAAATGGATGCAAAGATTACTCAAATTAGGAATTATATCTTGAGTATAATTCCTATTTACATGTAATATGTACAATGTGCCACAGTTTACATCTCGCTGAGCCTGTTCTGCTCCCAGCCTGACATGGCAGGCTCTGGTCAGCACAGTCCTTCAGCACCATGAAAGCTCTAGACAGGAAACTTCCTCTATCATATTCAGGACAAAGACTGGACACAGACACCTTCAAAGGGGCATGGTCCAAGAGCTGTGCAGCTTGTCCAAGGATATCAATGGAGAAACCAAGTGAGAGCAGAAGAGGAAAAAGGTTTTCTTCACTTTTCCTCATTATTCCTTTTCTGTACCAACAAACATAGTACCTACTGTGACTTACACTTAATGGAGGTGCTCAATAAATGTCAAATTAGCAAAATACGCAGACAAGTAAAACCAGAGCCACTCTTACACCCTGGTAAAAAGGTATCCCTACTTTAGAGGATGCCAAACTCAAGAGAGGTCCTACTCGGGCTCTCTTCTAGCTGCATCCCTCCCGTTGGGGCCAAGGGAACATGCCCACCAAGCTCCTGTCCTGACCCCCAAAACCTGACGATGGTCTGGGAATGGAAGACCTTAAAATGTCCTGCCTAAATAACCCTGAGCCACTTCTAGTGGCTGCCTAAGCCTCCTCCCAAGGCCTGCCCGCCCAAGGGCTAACCAAACTGGTACACACACTTCCAGGGTGGGCAAGAGTTGCTGATTGACATGGGTTGGGGAGTGACCTTAGACAGAGCGTGGACATGCAAGCTCCATAACATGCATGTATGTGAGGCCCCTCCAAAAATTGGAGGAGCCACAGGTGGGAAAAGCAAAGGAGGGAGCCAGGTGCAGGGTACCAGGAGCAGACTCTCCCAGAGCCATCTCATTGTAGCTCAAAATTCTGAGGAGTCTGAGAATTCTAAATTCAAATACTTCTCCCTCATTACAAGGCAATATCTTTCAGTGTACTAGAATACAGAATACTTTAACAGCTTTTAAGCTTGCTTTATAATTTTTAAATACTTAGACATGTAATAGACTTACATATGTCCTCTTACTCCAGGCCCCATACATGGTAGAAACAGATTCTTCTATGCAAAGAAAGGAACCAAAGAGGTAAAAAGAAGAATGAGGAAGAAAAGAGAAAGAAATAACAAAGAGTTGCTTACCAAACATGGATTGGGTAATTCATCTTGATACACTATACTCAGTGCCCAGTAAACTGCTTGTAATATTACAGGTGTTTAATATAAATTTGGTGAGTGAACAATTAATTAATCAATCAATCGATAATGAGGAAACCAGCCTAAATTTACTGCAGACAGTTGTGGCCGAACTAGGGATCACAAACCTTTTCAATATAACCTGCTAATTGCTTATTCAGACACCTGGTACCAAGCTCAAGCATTGAAAAGACAAAATTAATGACTCATCTATTGCATAGAACTCTTCTGACAGATCATGAAGCCTGTCACCAGAGAATGAAACGACCCCCAGGGAAACATCCTCACATCTTAGGCTGCAGGCAGACCAAAAAAATCAAAACAAACAGGCAGGCCAGTTTCAGGACTTCTGAAATTCTGTCCATTCAAAATGAAAACCTTAAATTTGGGCCCTGGCCAGTTTGGCTCAGCAGTTAGAGCATCTGCCCGAGGACTGAAGGGTCTCGGGTTCAATTCCACTCAAGGGCATATATCTGGGTTGCAGATTTGATCCCCGGCCCCGAGGCCTCGGTTGGTGTTATGTGGGAGGCAGCCAATCAATGTATCTCTCTCACATTGATCTCTCTCTCTCTCTCTGTCTGTCTCTCTCTCTCTCTCTCTCTCTCTCTCTCTCTCTCCCTCTCCCTCCCTCCCTTCCGCTCTATCTAATCTAAAAATCAATGGAAAAATATCCTCGGGTGAGGATTAAAAAAAAAACACTTAAATTTGGCAAGGACAATGAAGCTGAAGAAGGAGTAAGATGTAAGAATATTTCAAAGGGAAAGTGAATTTGTAAAATTGTTAATTCAGATATTTTTATTTTTGCATATAAGCATAATTGAGTAAGAACGCATGTTAATCTTTCTCTCCTCCCACTTCTGTACCCTACCTTCTTTTTAACCTACACAGTGGTTCTCGGTCATGTTTCTCAATCCTAGAATTACTTGGAGGCATTTAAAAAAACACCAGTGCCTGGGCCTCACCTGTAAAAATTCTGATTAAACTAAGAATAGGGCTCAAGAATCGATATTTTAAAAAATTGTTCCAGGGCTTTCTAATGTATAACCTAGGGAACTACTGAGCCGGGGAATATAGCTATTTAGTTCATTAACCTGATAACAGTATTCTCTACCTGGAAGCAAAAAAGAAAAATATATCTAGAAAGGAGTGAAGATCCTCTGAGGAGGTGACCTGAAAACTCTCAATTCAAGGGGATGATTATTATTACACCATAGAGTTTGGGTTTCTAAATATATCTTCTTGGTTTCATCATTGAGATTCATTCTGTGTTTGAATGACTCACTTCCAAATTTTTCAAAATCACTGATTCGTATTTCAGTTTTTCAGCATAGTAGCTGCCCCCTCATATTTTCCTTCATCTGGATGTTTAATGATAATCTCAATTCTTTGAGCCATAGTCATAGTAAAAATGTTTAATTGTTATAATACCATTCTTCCCTGCAAATCACAAACTTCAATGAGCATAAGAATCTCCAGGATGTTTGATAAAATTTACTCTAAGCTCTACTTAGACTTCCCATTCAGGAAGTCTGCAAATGGGCTTACAAATTCGAATGTTTAACAAGTTCTTCAGATGATTGTGCTCTTGGTAATTACCCGGCAACCCTTCAAAGGGATACTGCTCTCAAGGCACCCAGATCTATACATATCGGCTAGACGTGGAAGATCTCTTCTCTTTCTACCACACTCGGTCATTCTGTAAAACAAAGGCACAGTCATTCCTATTCTATCAGCCACTGAAAATTGATTACAAGTAGCTTGATTTCCTTCACTCTTGGTAATGTTAGAGAATACCACCTGTTTCAGAGTCTAGAGTGTACTTAAATCAAGTCTTATGAAATCCTGGTAAACTGACTCAACTTTATGTGAAATCCTTGACCTAATTACTTACCCTACTATTATTCTTTAATAGAGGGCACACCATACAGAATATTAATAGTTAACGATAATCATGCATATGCCAGAAAGAAACATGATCCTGGGAGTTTTGAACAGCTCAGTTTACAATGGTATCTTGACAATCATTCAGGATTCCACTGCCATTTCCTTATCTTTGGGACTTTTCCTCAATTACAGAGGGTAATAAAGTTAGTAAGGCACGACTGGATCTTAAAGATATATGGGTTGTTTCTCGGCCTCTTCGTTCTTTTAAAATGTTACAAATTAATTGTTTGATGATTTTATCACACTCGTTTCCCAGGTATTAGTGCAAACTGATTCACTGCTTGCTATCTTGCAGAGAACTGCCCTCCACTTCTCAAAAATAAAGGCTGGCAGTGGTGCAGTGACATCTGCAATTGCTAAACGTGCCTTAGGTCCCAATGGTACTTCATGACTTTTTTTCATTTACTCTGTACAGTCCTAAGAGGTAGGTAATATTATTTCCATTTTACAGGTATGGAGAGCAAGATTCAGAGGCCTTCTTTTCCCAAGGTCACTCAATTAGTCAATAAGTTGAGAATAGAAACCAGATATTCTGAATGTTCATCCAGTTCTCTTTCCTCTGCATAACACACTGCCAATCATCTGGCCCTAGTAGTTCAACCGTACCCAGACATTCCAGGTACTCTTCAATTCCTTCTTTTCCCGTCCTGGTTGGCCTTCCAATCTCCCCTCACAGATGAAAATTGTTCTAGCCAAATGTTCACCTCTAAGCATTTATATAAAAAGCAAAATGAAAACGACATTAAAAGCTTCTGTCATTTCACTGCCCTCTATCATTACTGTTTCTTTTCCTATCCACCAGGGGTGGTATTTTCCTGGTCATCTTCTTTTGTCTACTGTAATCATTATCTCTAAGTATTAGAATTGGCCACGTCTCTGTAGTTGGCACCATACTAGAGGTGCTACTGTGGTCACATAACAAAATGACAATCTCAGAATGCCAAACACACACTGGCAATGGTTGATAAACAGGAAGGAATGTAGATGTGGGCAGGATGCATGGGGCCAAAGTTAAATAAGTGTGTGCTTTGACAAGGACTGGTGCAGAGTGGTTGGGTGGGAGGAAAACGTAGGTGATTCTGCTCTCCTAGTCCCCAGAGACTGGCTGCTACCCTGCTCCGTAGTAGAGATGGAGGCTCATAAACGTGTGCTGCCAATCAATAGACAGCAAAGGCTGCTGAGATAAGCACCCACTCTGGGCTTTTTGGGGAAAGCCCCGTCTGGCTCTCCTGGGATACCTTGGAATCAGTCTTCCCCTGGCTTCACTGGCTGTCTCTCATGTCTACCATAATATGTATTAATTTTAACCATTGTTAGACAGTATTTCATGTCCAGTTGTTAAAATTCATCTGTGGTAAGACCTCAATATTTGAAGAGGATTACAGTTTTAGTCAACAGGAACTATTTACTCAATAATAGTCCTTGTGCATCCCTAATATATGTGGAAGTCACTGTGCTTGGGGCTAAAGGAACAGAGATTACAAGACAGATGTTTCCTGTTTTCATGGAGGTGACATTCTAGGTCTCAGAATTCCAGGTGTCATTTACAGAGAAACTTTCACATAACTGTGTACAGTCGTCCCTCGTTTATCACGGTTAACCTGTTCCAGACTCTAGCGGTTGCACCTGGCGTTGAAGGATTGCTGGGGTGCTCGAATACATAGGCCTACAGTCCATACATACAGTAAATTTAATTGTAATTGTAATACAGGGGTGTATAATTGACTCAGACAACTGAGTGCGCGCTGTATCATTTTCACTGTCTCGATCAACTTTTTAATGAATATATTTGAAAAAACCGCGGTCGAGTGAAGCCGCAAAAGTTGAAGCGTGAAGTGGCGAGGGACAACTGTAACTCCTTTCCCATCAGTATGTCGTGTGGAATCACCTATGCAGTCAATTGGAATTTATACTTTAATATTCCAAGCCTGGGTCCCAGAAATTCTGTAATAGTTGGTGTTGGGGGAAGACCTGAGCACTGATATTTGTACTCTCCCCCAGATAACGGAATAGTCACAGAGGTTGAGAACCAGTGTTTTCCACCCTGCTGGATACTAAGAATCAAGTGGGAATATGATTAAACTGGGCCCAGACTCACTATATCAGAATAAGGGGGCTGGGAGTCTGTATTTTTAATAAGCATTCCAGTAATGTTTATGATCATAATAATCTGGGAAATACTGATTTTTGTCAAAAACAAAATAAAACTTGTCAACTGACATGTGAATTAATCCATCATCAATTCTAATTTTTAAGTTAAATTTTAAAACTCTGTAGTCAGTGTGTCATTATTAACGATTCAGAATTTGCCTTTAAAATAAATATCATGCCATTGTTTACAAAATGTCAGAATGAAATGAAATTAAAATAAGTATGGCCCTTTATGTTGTTAGCCTTTAAAGAGTAAAATAAAAAATGGACTTTACCCTGGCATTAGCATAGTTACAAATCAGTTTGTGAAAATATGTTTGGATTCAAAACGTCTGATTTTTCCTTCACAAACTAACCTAAACATTTCTTGTTAAATGAAATTTAGTCATGACTTAAAATACTTTAAGGAAAGCAATCATCCAGAAAATTAAGGTCAACCAAAAACAGATGGCATCTATGAAATTGGTTGTTGAATTCTCTACTATGCCAAGTAAAAATGTAAAACAAGATCTGTCTTAGAAGTTCTTCTGAACTATATATACTTATCTGGAAATGCATTTATATTTTTAATAACCCAGACTTTTAAAATAGTAGGAGACCTTCCATGTTTCCTTCTAAGACCTGTCATTTGAAAATAAAGTTCCAGGAAACACGGTGTTTGGAGGACATCCATTTTCATGTTGCAAATCAGTTAGGTCGTCTCAGGGCCCATTACGTACACTACATTTCTATTTACACCCATTAGGAAAAAAATGCTTTCTTACTACGGCCTGTTAGAGAACTTTACTTTCAGCCTAGTACTACTTTTGGAGGAAGACTTTTTCCAATTATGATGCATAAGGTGAAAAGTACGCTTTCAAGTCTCAGACAACTAACCCATCTAAACCCCCGGAAAAGGAAAAGGGAGGGAGAATAAATAATACTGGCAAGGGAACCAAATGGTATTGGTGAAGACAAAAATAACAGATACTCTTCTAGGGCAGCAATCACAATGAAGCAAATGGTTGCTGTTGTAGAGCTTTCTCATCATTCATTTCCACTACATCTTTCAGATATAATGAGCCATCCAGAATTTTTCATTTACAGATGGAAAAAAGCTCTTTTCAGGGCACTGGAATGGGAAAGGCAGGAATAAAGATGAAGAAATGAGCATTTCCATTTTGATTGGAGCTAAGTAGTTTTAAAATGATAAGGGGATTGAAAATGTATTTAATTAAAAATTACACTGTGAATAATAAATCAGGTATTGTAATTCTGACATTAAATCATTTTCTAGAATATCTCAGTTTTTCAGAAGAATATGAGTTCAAAACAGAACTAGAAAATATATTCGACATTTTTCTATCCTGTAAGACATTTTTTTCTTCTTTGCAGAAAAAAATAAAGGGCAAAACCATGCCCTAAATTTACATTTATGGATAATGTAGTGTATAGTTTCAAGTTGATTCATTAAGCATTACTAAATTTCTTTGTAGACTATATCAAAAATACTAAAAAAAGAAGCCATACTCTTGTCCTGCCTTCCAAATGGCTTTTCCTGCACTGAGCACCACAGTAAAGAGCTGTATATTTTATGATTATTCAAGTTCTTAGGTAGAATTTGGTCTTTTCCTCATTAATGATGCCATTTGCTCCAAATATCTGATTTTCAAGTTACAGAATGATTCACAGTATGGATTTATTCCAATGTAACTTGGTCTCAAACAACATTTTCTGACATCTCAGTAAATGATGTGGGAAGATATTCAGGTTATGTTATTAAATAAAATAACAATTTATCAAGTAACTGCATGGTACCAAATATATAGATACATTTACCTATACCTATAACTATCAATATGTCTGAAAGAAATTATAGTTGATTCACATTTTTTTCCTACAATGAACATAGCTTCCTATTGTCATTTAAGTATATTATTTTGTTTAATTCATGGTACATGGCCAGGAATAGCCTTAGTCAGTGAGATAAGAGATAAAGAAGGTAATAGGCAAGATTATTACACATAATGGTATTTAAATGAATTCTTAAACAGACAAAGTATCAAGACCACAGACTGGACTTAGACTTGTCATCAGAATTTTCAAGACCCTGATTAAGTCTTTTACCATCTGCTCACTCAACACCTGGCTTCCCTCATCTCCTCAGACAATCAAGACTACTCAGTGCCCTTCTGGATGTACGCTGGATCTCTGGGTGCACCCAAGGTTTCCCACAACATGGGCAACCCAGACCTGGATCCCATCCTCAAGGAAAGTTTAGAAGAAAAGATAAGTCATGTTCACAAATAACAGCCAGGAAGACCATATAGGATTAAGTTCCTTAAAGGAAATAAGACCACAGTGTTATGAAATTTTAATGCTTTCTTGCTATGTGTTTGATTCTGTTGCCCACCTTTCCCCTTTGGATATCTTCATTGTCTTTTCTTTTGCAGCTTCAGTCTCTGAGGCTCCTTATCTCACTTGTGAAACCCCGTCTGGTTTTGTTCCACTCTCTCCCCTCTTTCACATCAATAAATTTCTGTCTTTCCTTTCTCAAAATAAATATGCATATTTACTGCCCCATTGTCTTACTCTTTTCCAACATGATGAAACTGTCTTCCCAAGCATAGGTGTCTACATAGAGCTGCATTCAGCAGTTCCCCTCTGTGCCTATGCTCCATCCCAGAGTCAGGCTAAGCCTTCTCCCTCCCAAGTGTCAGTCAGAACCCTACCTCCTGAATAGTCTCTGGCACTTATTATTGTTACCAAGGAAATTGCATATAGCAAAGCATACAAAATAGGAGATGTTGAGGAAGTGCTGGGCATGGAAAAGAGGTTGATAACAACCAATATTTTTTTTCAATATTATTCTGTATTACTTTTAGATGTACAGCATAGTGGTTTAATAATCATGTACTTTACAGAGTGGTCCCCCAATATTTCAAGTACCCACTTGGCCCCATACATACTTATTACAGTATTATTAACTATATTCTCTATGCTATAATTTACATCTCTGTGACTATTTTGTAACTACTGATTTGTACTTCTTAATCCTTTTACCTTTCTTACCCACCCCAAACCCCCTCCCCTCTGTCAACCATCAGTCTGTTCTCTGTATCTATGAGTCTGTTCCTATTTTATTTGTTTGTTTTTCTTTAGATTCCACATATAAGTGAAATCATACAGTATTTGTCTTTTTCTGTCTGACTTATTTCATTTAACATAATACCCTCTAGGTCCGTCCATGCTGTTGCAAAGGGTAAGATTTCCTTCTTTTTTTATAGCTTGGTAGTATTCCATTGTGTAAATGTACCACAGCTTTTTTTATCCACTCATCTACTGATGGGCACTTGGGTTGCTTCCATATCTTGACTATTGTAAACAATGCTGCAATGAACATGGGAGTGCATATATTCTTTTGAATTAGTGTTTTGGGTTTCTTCAGATATATTCCCAGAAGTGGAATCACTAGATCATAGATCTTATGCAGGGTTTGAGTACTAAATCTGTGTTAGAATGTGTCTGATTTGATAGAACTAAAAATATTCACATATGCACCACCTTTCTTCCTCTGCCAATTTCAGGAGATGACTTGGTTTGCTGCTCACTCAGAGGTCTTCTTTATGCTGACAGGAGGTACTTGTGAAGAAAAAGAACCAGTAGGGCAGATAGCTGCAGACTAAGGAATGGAAGACTGAAGAAGGAAGCAAGAGAGGACAGAGAAGCTGATTTTCTTATTGACTATTTAAGAGAGAGGAGAAAGGCTTGGGAGGGTGGAGGAGAGGGCGTACTGTAGCCATGTGGACAGTGGGAATGTTTGCCATGTGCCATGCAACATAATTCCAGCTTGCTGTCTCTTCAGAATACTTTGGTAAAAGCATAGAAAATTTTAGAGGCATTTTATAATTTATTTGGGTTTCTTTTAATTTTGACAGAAGCAGAAAGGCCTAGATCTATTTAGGTTTCGGTACGTGTGAGATGTCAGGGTTAGCAAGGGCTGTGAGTAGACAAGAGAGAAAGACACACAGCAAACTAATGGTGTCAGTAAGACCAAACAGAATATGGTCCTTTAGCCTCCAAAGCTTTAAGAATACTCTAGTTTGGAGATATAACCCTATTTTTTAATAGACACTTACTGCTGCCAATTTTTCCCCATTAACATGAAATGTTCTGCAGTGTCACACTAATCTATTTAAAAACCAGAGAACTAGAGAAGCATGAAAATTCTGCACAAAAATCCCAAACCCATGACGAAACAAACAGAAATGTGTGTGCTCCTATATCTAGGTCCTTTAAGAGCTGTCAATGTTCATTATAAGATATTAAATGACTGAATAAATATTAGCAGAGATTCTTTTTTTCTTTCCAGTGGAGTTAGGAACTAAAAGGGCAGCAGAAACTCTATTTCCCTGATGTGAATGACTCATTCTGTCCTAAGTAAACTCCTACATAATCAAGTTTATTATCATCTGTTTGAGTGGGAAAAAATCTGTTAATAGGCCACAAATCTGAATTCTAAATATTAATGTGGCATATTACAAATAGTATTATATTATAAAAAAGAAGTTTTTCCTGGAATTAAAAAATTATAGAAATGCAAAATGAACCCAAAAGAGAGACAGAGAAATAATTCTTAATATGGATACCCTGATTCCTTTGATTCATCTTACTCACCAGAGAATTTTGTTCCAGTTTACCCTAGTTTCGTCCTGATCAGAGGCACTAGTCTGACTCAGCTGTACTTCTGCTGTATCAGAGGTTAACAGTAATACTCCGTTAATAGGACACGTCCCACACACATGCAGCTGAACTTCTCTGAGTCATTCAGCTCATTTGCTACCAGATTTTAACTTCACAAATCCTGAACTTTCAGTATCTCTCCAAAGGAATTCATATGGACACCAATCTGTCCAGCAGTTCCTCAGCAGGATATGTCTGCATAACACCCTCTGTTCTCTGTAAAGTATCATTCCACTGGAAATTGAAGGTCTTCTGAATCATTACGGAGAGGTTTGCTGAACAACCTCTCCTTTCGGAATTCTAGAAAAGCTTCATGATGGCCCACCATTTCCAAATGGATTAACCAAGGGAGTACATATACACACACTGAGTTTCCTGAGATTTCAATATTATTACAGCCAAAATCACTACACCTCCCTAACTTCCTTCTATGCAACTGGCTTTAATACTTCCGACAATCATCTCCCTCAATGTTTCACTATAATTTAGAATCCTCTTCTCATCTAGGAAATGGAGAAGTATGGTCAGGCCATATGTTTCTTTACTGGAAAAAAATATTTTGATGAGGTAGGCCTATTTCCATTCTACTTAGCACAGGTAGAAAAAAATCATAATTGTATTATTTCTTTTCTTTTCATATGCCCTGTTTAGCCTTAAAAAAACAAAGACAAAATTGAGCTTAATCCAAGTTTTACCTACTCAGCCACTCACTTCTCATGATCCTTCATCAAGAAAAAAATTGCACTGGTTAAAAGATTGAAGTTAGTGCTGGAAACAAGAAAAGGTAAAAGCAAGGTCTAGCCAAGTAGCCAGTCCCAGACCAGGTATATTAGGGGATAGAGGACATGGTCAGAGATGAAATAGTTCAAAACCAAACAAGTTTTGGGTACAGAGACCTCACAATGCTCCAGAGCCAGATGAGTGTGATATAACCCATTGAGTTTCCTTCTTGTTTTGGTTGTTCAGAAGCTGCAAGTTGTATATTTATTGTTAACTCATCATAAATATCTCTGTGTGATCTCCCTTCCCAGGTGCAGGGTATGTGGTGGTGGCCCCTGGTGGGAACTGCTGTGGGCCTGGGAGGTCTGAGATGAACAACTGGGATGTGAAACTTCATGTTCCTGATTGCCATCCAGGAAGCCAAAGAGCAAAGGCAGCATTGTCTGGGGTTGTGATCAGAGTACCAGAAACCAAAATGTTAACATTAATAAATATGGAACAATAGCACCTCAGGTATGGAGCAGAGCAAAGCAGGTGAAAGAGATGTGAGTCCTTAAGAATTATACACAGTGCTGGTAACCTCTAGTGTGAGCATTCTGGTCAGAGGTAGCAAGTCCTTGACTGTGGGACACTACCTCATTTTTCTCTACCTTCCATGAGATTTTTGATCATCTATGCTATGCTCTACCAGAAAGCAAGAGGAACCTCCATGCACACAGTTGGCCACTTGCAGCACCTGCAGCTCCTGAGGGCTCGCATATTGTGCCCATCCTGGTTCTGTTCACCTACTGTTTGGGCACGTGTTCCAATATTTCCATTTTTCTATAACTTTTCAAAACCCTTTATATCGACCTTACCAAAAAGTCGATATTTTGGCGTAAATAGTAGACTTGACTCTCCCCATGTAAGTTTTAGCAATTTCCTTCACCCTTATTTGTTTATGGATATCTACAGAGATGTATTTACCATTACCTTTAACCTAAAGTCACATGACTTTTATTGAGCCCTATAACACATATTTATTGCTGATGGGGATATGGGATGCTGTAAACCCAGAACCTAGAGATTGTGAAGCCATGATCAGGGCAGCACTATTTTGGACTGAATAAATTCACTGATGATCAATGCAGTGATAATAACAAATATCTGCATGATGTTATATATTTTATGAAATACTTTTGCAATACTCATTATGTCATTGGAACCACACAACTAACTGAAGTAATAGAGCAGAAATTCTTATTTCCTGTTTATAGATGGGGAAAGTGAGACTGAGATTAAGTGACTTGCTCAAGATCAACAAGTTTTTAACTGTCAGAACAGTGACTCAGAACCAGGACGTGTGACTCTAAGCCAGTTAATCCACCATTGTATTATGGTGGCATTTTCCTGTCTTGAGCTTACATTAAAATTAAAGTCTCAAACCAAAGGGCACTAATCGTTTTCTGGAATAACTGAGCAGCTGAATGTCACTGTTGATGCTTTCTGTCTTGCATCTTTATAGATATTTCAAAACTGCCTGGTCTTTACATCTCCTGAAGGCTTTTCGTGGATAATAAATGTCCGGAACAATCGTTGGTCATTGTCATTTCACTTCTTAATGATTTGATGGAGAATATACAAGTGCCCTGCGTATACTCCATTCTGAGGTCAGATTGAAGCAGTGAGTCACTATAAAGATAAGAATTTAGTAATTATATTCATTCATTTTAGACAAGGATGCTACTTTATCATTTACCCTTTCTTCTTTGGAGCTGATAAAGAAATGGATAACTCTTTTGACTACTAATTATCATGACAGAGGAGAGATATTGTGGCTTTTTACAAGAATCAGAGCTTTGGTTGGAGGGACGTGGATAAACTGCCTACCCAGGAGCCACAAACAGGTTTCTGGGACTATCTCCTGTTATCTTTATTTAAGAATGATGTTGGGCCTCCTCTCAGAAGGGCAGGATGAGGAAGCTTTATTTTATATCAAACTTGTACACTCCGAGCTCATATTAGCTCTAGCTTCTTTCAGTGCAAAATAAAATGGAATTATTGACTATACAATGAACATCCTCCACTAATCTCTCTCACTTTCATGCATGTCCTTTACTTCTCCAGATCAGCTCTCCTCCAGACTAAAGGAATGAGGGATCATTCTTTTTAAATATAAATACCTCTTTTCAATGTTAAAAAAAAAGACTCCCATGTGACAATAATTGTAATTTTACTATCTGTTGAACAAGAAAATATAGAATAAAAAAGATTCCGTGAATTCAATATGTTTAGGAAGAAAAGTGTGGTTTTTATTCACCATGATATTATCAACACACTTTTGGGAAAAAGGTAGTATATTATGCAAGACATATTCACGTTTCAGCTACACATGGATTCATAAATATCCTCCTACCCATATATTTTCCCACAACTGATCTAAAATGTTTACTTCTTGGACTATTCCATTGTCTGAGCATTCTCCATAGTTCAGCTTTCCCAGGTATAGAGATTGGCCTTTACACACACAAAGCAAGAGGCCTCTGCCTGGTATGGATTCATTCAGGCCTTCAACAAACAGGGTGCATGTAGGAGACAACTGATCAGTCTCTCTATATATAATTTTGCCTTCCTCTCTCTAAAAATCAATAAAGATATCCTTGGATGAGGATAAAATAAAAAATTTTTAAATCTATGCCTGAGATGACCAAGTTCTATCCCACCTTAGAAAGTTAAAGTACTTTAGTTTCAAAATGTTTCTGTCTCCAGGTAAAATATTGAATGAGAGCAAAACCTTAAGTCCAGGCACTCAAATTCAAATCCTGACTCTGCCTTACTAGCTGTGTGACTTCAAACCAGTTAATTAAACCCTGTAGGTTTCAATTATCTTCTCATTTGTGAAGTAAAGATAATAATATTAAAATAAAAGTTTTAAATGAGAAATACACAACATATGCCAACCAACAGAGCACACACTTAAGACCAGTGGCCAACAGTGAACTGGACCTGAGACTAAGACCACCCTCCCCTAGGCTTTCTATATCCATCATCAAAGATGGAAACTGACCTCCAGAAACCCTCTCTTTACCATCAAATGCAGTCTCTCCACCATTGTCTTGATAACTATCTCATTTTTTCATTTATCCACAGTTATGTCAACCACTGCAAAACCTCCCAGACTCCCTGTTGTCTCTCACACTCTAATCCCCTTCAAACTCTGTTCTGTCACCTTCTCCCTCCCTTCCAGCAGTCCTGAAAACCACCCACTGGGCCTTCTAAAATTCATAATCATTATTCGCAAAACCCCCTTGTACTAGCTATCAATAAATCTGTTGCATAGCAATAACTCCAAAAATCAGTGTCTTTAAACAAAACTACTTTCTTCTCTTGGCTTCCAGGACACAGCAGACTACTGTTTTCCTCCTATCTCACTGGCTGTTCCTTCTTAATCTTGTTTGTTGGTCCTTCTTCTTCTCTCTGACCCTAAATATTGCGATGCCCCAGGGCTCAGTCCTTGATCCTGTTCTCTTCTCTTACTACACGTATTTCCTTGTCCTTCACAGCAATATTACAGCTTTAAATACCACCAATATGCTGCTCACCTCCAAATGTTTATCTCCAACTCAGAATTCACTCACAAGCTCCAGATTTGTTATGCCCTTGGACATAAAATAAACATCTTAAACACAACCTACCCAAATCTGAACAACTAATCTTATTGCCAAAACCTGCTCTGTCTCATCTGGTGGAAGCCCCACCTTCCCGTTCAGCAGATGAAAAACCCTGGCATCCTCTTGACTTTTCTTTTTTTTCCCATAGCCCACATCCAATCCAATCACAGATCTTGCTGGCTGTACTTTCAAAATATATTCAGAATCTGAGTGCTTCTTACCACCTTCTCTGTGGCCACCTGGTCAAAGCCATCTCTCACCTACTGCTGCAATAGCCCCTTCACAGTTTTCCCACTCTCCCCACCCCCTGTGTCCCTTACAAGTTATCAGCAACAGTGATCCTTTTATTTTATTTTTTTCCTTTATTGATTTTAAAGAGAGAGGAAGGGAGAGGGATAGAGATAGAAACATTGATGAGAGAGAACATTGATTGGCCACCTCCTGCATGCCCCCCACTGGAGATTTGGCCCACAACCCGGGCATGTGCGGTGACCAGGAATCGAACCGGTGACCTCTTGGTGCATGGGTCGACACTCAACCACTGAGTCACACCAGCCAGGCAACAGTGATCCTTTTAAAACACTCATATCATTCTCTGCTCAGAATTCCCAATTGTCTCCCCATTGGCACAGAGTAAAATACAATGGCGTACAGGACGGACAACACCATCTCAGTTACCTCTCTGACCTCATCTCCAGATACCTTTCCACTTCATTACTCCAGCCATACTGGTCCCTCCCTGTTCCTAGATGTGAGCCAGTCAAGCTCCCACCTTAGCACCAACACGTCAGTGGTTCTTTCTGTGTGGATGTTATTTCCAACGTGGCTTTCTCCCTTACCTTTTTCATGTCTTTACTCATAATGTGGAGGCTTACCTTCACCTTACTTATCAGTGTAACAACACAACTACATACATACACACACCACACACACACACACACACACACACACACACACAAACACACACATATCTTGCCAACCCCTACTAACCCTGTTCCATTTCTTTCTATTTTCTATATCATTTATCATTGGTAGTTGAAGGTATTTGATAATTTACTTATTTCTTTATTATCTATTTACCATCTTTCTCTTCTCTCTACCTCCCCTTCCTGCAAAATGAAAGCTCTTAGAGAGCAGGGATCTTTGCAATATGCACTGATTTATCCAAAACCTAGAACTTCATGTAACATATTCAATAAATCAATAAACAATGTCTTCCTGGAATTTACAACCCAGAGATTATAGGCATAGGTTCTACAGCTAATTAGTAGAAGAGCTAAAACTTGCACTCACACATGATGAATAGAAATTCAGTGACAGTTCTGTTATATTCCAAATAAGAGCAAGCCTTCCTCAAACCCTTGAAACACCAATACTTTGTTAAATTTTAGCAACTTAATAACAATGAATATAGTATTGTTTTAATTAAGTAGTTGATTATTAGAACAGATAAAGATTTTTCATGTTTCTTCTTTGCTGAATTAACTGAATTGACAGTGCATTTTGTACTTCCAAAACTTCTGTTTTGTTGGTAAGAATTATTGTTTTCTTAGATCTCCTTACTTTCTCTTTACTACCAATACTAGCAGATGATTTTCTTTTATAGCCCATTTTACATGAAGAAACCAAGTTTTTATCACTTTAGGAGAGTTTGTGTGCATGTTAATGAGTATAGAACAACACTGCCAAGTAGAAAATCAAGGCTGTGGTGGTCCCTCCCTACTTATATGAGTCATTTCAGCACATCAGTGTTGCAAAGCCTGCAACCAAAATTCATTCCTCAGCAAAACTGCAAATCACTACATGTTAAATTGCTTGAAAATAGTCAAAAGCACAAATGTTTAAGCCTCGAATCCCAGTAATCTGCTGTAATTGGACTTAGTCATTACAACAAACACTAGGAAGTAGGGATTAGTGTTAACAGTAAAACAGCACCAGAATGTTACCAGCGATTGGACCTCAGTTCAGCAACATAAGTACTTGAGTTTGGCTAAGAAAGAATTCAGAGTCAAGACTCAAATACAAGCAAATTTTATTTAGAAAGTCACAGAGGTAGAAAAAGTGAGCCATGGAAGAAATGAGCTAGCTAGAGTGTGTGAGTTCAAGAAATGAATCACAGAGGCAAAAGAAGGGCCCTTGGAGCTTAGGAGAAAGAAAGCAAAGAGACATGCCTAAAGGAAGAAAGCACAGGTAGGGGGAGAGGGGAAGGGTAGTGGGGAGGAAGAGAGAGGCTGAGGGAGAGAGAGAGAGCTGTGTCCTTTGTCTTAAAGGGTTAGCTCCTCGCTAAAGGCAGGGATCTTAAAGTAGGTCCCAGGGGAGAATCTCAACAGAATATTCATTAGCTTTCCAGGTGTGTCTTCTCAAGGTCATGGTCTCTACTGATTGGTCAACACCAGGGCAGAAGTTCATTAGTCATCACAGCTATTCCTGATGTTAGCCATGGGATCTTGTCCACCTAGCCTTGCTGCTTTTCTGGGCCTGGAGGTAAAACACAACTGAGGCCTAGATATTATCTCTAGGTTGACCAAAACTCTGTCTCTGTGGTCAACAGACCTGAGGCTTTGTTCCTAAGATTATTCGATGCAAGTCATTGTCTTCAGGGTTTAATGCTTAGTGGAGTGAGTGGTCATGCAAGAGATTATATGGGGATCATCGGAGGCTGTTCTCTGGCCCCCTTGTTCCTCCTCTAAGGGGGTCTACTACATGACTAGTGGCATGCCAGGAAAGGAAAGGTCAGGGGAGGGTCCAAACTGCATGACCAGTGATATACTAGAAGCTAAAAGGTCACCCTGGGAGCGAGGTTCTTGTTTTCCCAGTTTTGCCTGTTGCTAAGTACCCAGGGCTTTCGCCCTGGTGACATTCCATACCTGATCTATTCTTCCTACTCTGCTCATGCCTGTTTAACTGCCTAGTAGAGTAAGACACAGATGAAGAAAAAAAAAAAAAAAAAAAAAAGGAAGGAAATCCAAATAGCTAGGAACTCAGTATTTAAATAGATGTTTTTCTGCTTTGGGCACCCCTCTACTCTTCCAGGTGGTGTTAGTAGAGAGGTGGCAAAGGCAACAATGAGCTGCCAAAGTAAAAATGTCTCTGTTATAACTATTACTCTTACAATTATAAAGCATGTTAAATTTTTTAGAACTCATTAATAAGGAAACCAGCAAGATGATTAAATTGGTTCAAAGACCATTTACAGAACTGAGCAATTATAGAAAGCCTGAAGAAAGAATGTTGGACTAAGATTACTAGGTTAGATATAAAACTGGTGGATGTTCTCCAAAGCAATAGAACCATAACCTTAGGGGTTATATTTTCTACCAGACATAAATAGTACTAGACAGATAAAACTCTATTCATTAACTTGTAACTTCACAGAATATGGGTCCAAATTAATAACAAATAATGTGTCAAAGAAAAGAATATTTATTTCCCCCCAAAATTAAATAACCCTTGAGTGGGCCTATTAGACGCTATTGCAATCTGACACAGAAAGGACACACAGCCATCCCTTTGCCTTATTTCTAATTTTTCTTTCTTTATTAATTTCAGAGAGGAAGGGAGAGGGGGAGAGAGATAGAAACATCGATGAGAGAGAACATTGATTGGCCACCTCCTGCATGCCCCCCACTGGGGATTTGGCCCACAACCTGGACATGTGCCCTGACTGGGACTCTAACCGGCAACCTCTTGGTGCATGGGTTGATGTTCAACCACTGAGCCACAGCCTTTGCTTAGGAGAAACACTACATTCCATTACATTAGAAATGTGCCTGGTATTTCTTTGAGAGAAAAACCCCTCCAGGTTCCAAATTATAAAAAGATCCCTTCAAGCTACAGCCTATTTTAGTATAAAACACTTTGTTTGAATAATGTATTTCTTTCATAAACAAGAACACAATTAGTGATTGAATTAATCCCTTGTTTCAATTTGACTTACATATTCTCTGTATTCAAAGAGTGCATCAACTGTATTTTAGAAATGAAAAGCACCTTGGTGAGGAATCTTGGAGTCAAATGATGCCCAGAAAGTTTAAGCAATTTGCCCAAGGTCACACTGCGATTCTAAAACTGAGCTCATAAAGAAACTTCAAGTTAAAACAGAAAAATATATGGGGCTGTAACTACTGTAGAAATTCCAAATTCCTATGGTTGATCTATCCTTACCCATGATCTCTAACCCTCAAGTCATGCTGCTGGGCCATAAAATAGGCTTTATAGCAAAGCGTTCATGTTGAAGGACTGTGAGGACTTTTCGACTATTAGCAATTTTCTCCAGTAAGATGCACAATGAAAGAAATAGGTTATTTCAACTGCAGAGAAAAGAAAAGAAAAGATTAAAGCTTGGACACAGCACCATTTAAATTGGCTAGTCAAATTATGTCATCTTTTATAACTTGATTTTCTTCTTTTCTAATTTTTTCTTCTAAGTTTTTTTGAAAAGAGAAATCTGCCTCCTTGATAAACACTTTCATTTTAGAAAGTAAGGCTGTATTGTTAAAAAATAATCAGGTTTTAGAAAAGATAGAGTATGTTATGAAACAAAAAAAAAAAAAATGGGGGAATTTGACTACTGAATAACCTTGATGGCAGATTAGAATGCATGCCATTTCTCATCTTCGTAATTCTCCTTATCTACAAATTGAGTTTCGAATACGGAATGGGTTGATAGTGTTGAGAGAGAGCTTTGTTACTTACTATAAAGTATTTATGTCAGTCATGGTAATTATGCTTGAGCAATAACAGTCTTTTATCATGAATTTATGGAGTACTGATTCTTCCCCTATCAAAATGGAAGAGGAAGCTCAATGAGTGTTCAAATTGGTTGCTAACTGCCACCTTGATTCTGCAATGCCTAAAGTATCTCTGAAAAATAGGCTTCACACAAATCCAAGTTAACTCAAATCTACATTAATTTAAAATATATGTACATGCCACATGGACTCTTACATTGATGGAGACAGAAATCTGTGAGAAGAATATGGCAATCAAACTGTAATATCAAAATTCCGAAAAGTTTAGGAGTAGTTGCAATATCAACAATACACCTTTTTAGTTATATTTCAAGTTTTAACTTCATATTATCTTGTAATTATCTTAAATCTTAAGGGCAAGCTTAATACTTACTACCCAACCTGGACTATTCAAAATATTTTTTTGTTAAAATATTCTAAATACACTATTCAAAGTGACTGAATAGAAATATTTTTAAATGGAAGCTGATGATTCTTCTTCAGCTTTCTCAAGGTTGTTGTTAATAAACATTCACCTTTTAAAATAAATGACTATATCCAAATACAGGACAGATGTTGCAATAAAATTTGGACAGCTTATGCTGCTCAAAGTGGTATTTCCTAATAGTTTTCTTGGCACATTCAAATGATTTCACATTCCCCTACTTTGGCTAAAAGTAAACTAAAAAGAATATTACTGGTTTGACATAAGGGGGTGACCAGAGTGGGTGTCTTGGTGGCATCAACCTTTTCACATGAAAAATTGGAGACTTCAAAGGGTAGGGATCCTTTATGACTGAGAAACCAGCCCCTGAAGGCTGGGGACATTTTAGCATCTTCATTCCCCTAGAAGAAACAAAGTTTCTGATTTTTCTTAAAAAATATAATGAAAGGACAATGATTCTGTTTATTTTATTTTATATTTTCAGCATCTGAATTAAATGTATGTGTAGGGGTATTCCTGGGGGTAAAAGGGGGCTGAAATTCCCCAGGATGCTAAATTCCAGAAATGTGCTTTGTTAGGTGAAAGTCACAGGTTCAAAAATGTCCTTTGGCCATTAAATCATGTCTGTTTTCCATTTGACCTTTATGTGTTGTTGTTGTTCCTTTAGACCTCCTTAAAGTCATTAGAAATTTATATCTTGAGTGATACGTATCATTTTAAAAATAAAATCCCTTACTGGGACTCAGACACAGAGTCGCTAATATTACCCTTTGACCTACTGTAGTGGACTGATAGATGGGGACTGCAGTGTTCTGCTCCTCCCCTGGACTTCTTGAATTTCTTACATGGGAAGGGGGTGGTGGTGCAGCATTTATATTTGAAATGTGAAAGGGGATTGAAATACGATTTTGTGCCCAGGGCATTGTTTGTTCACCAGCCTCACAAATGATGAAATAGAAAGGTGTGGGGGGAAGGTTTTTGTTAGATAAAAAACGCCCCAAACTAAAAATGTCAAAGATAATCTAAGCCAAAGGAAACATCCTACAGCCAGTAGTAACATCATTACCTTTTACCTTACTGTCGACAGAAACTGTATATTTTTAAATGGAATTACATAAAAGTATGTTTATGTAATTCTAAAAGAATGAAATATCACCATCTCAAAAGATAATACAATTTCCCAAGGTATACATTCCCTTAGGGATTTTAGATTAGAATATGATATGTGCATTATACATCTAAGCCAGGTAAAAATGTTCTGCTTAATGATAAAATTGGGCAAATACACTAGGAACATGACATGCCCTAAAGTTATCACTTATAATGAAAACAAAAATAATCTGAGTATAAAGACTTTGAAGAAATAGGAGAAAAAAAATTCACAACCATATGCATGGTCAATTGTGAAGCTAGAAATAGAATTTAGTCACATCTGCCATTCCCTGTTAGTAATAAGTTTCAGAAGTCCTTAGGTTTCCATACTATGTTCAATCTTTTTGTTGTTTTAATTTTTGTTTTAATAAATGGAAACATCTTTATGTGAAAGAAACAATAAATTAATGAGTATAACCTACTAGAACAATATTGGTAGCACATGTTTAAGATGTAAAAACATGTTTAAATTACTCAAAATTCTAACTTTGAAAAATAGGCCCACATCAAGGAAAACACATATCCAAGCAGGAGCAGGTGTAAAGTGGTAAGTAGACTTAGCCAGCCAAACAGATCTCATTTTTCCCTTTTTGGACTCCCAGGCTCAGTAGATGTAGGCTGTATTATTCCCTGGGAAGGACTGGTGTTTTCCTTTTCATAGTTCACATGAAGCAAGGTCAAGCTGGAAATTACTTGATTTTTTTTTTCTTTGTAAACAGCAAGTCTCCTGTAACCAAGGCAACTGATATTGGCTCAAGTTACCTATTCCGTATGGTACACTGTCCAAGGTTATATTTGCAGCCATAATGAACATCTTTGATAACTTCAGACCTCCAGCCAATATAGACAATCTTGGGAGGGCTTTTTCTAAATGAAAAGAAATACTCGTATTCTCCTAGTTTTTAAAATTTATTTATTTAATTAAATAAACTTTTTATTTTGAAGTAATTTTAGGTTGACAGTAAAGTTGGAAAGAAAATACAGTTTCAAGGTGGGTAAAAGGAGGGAAATAGAGGATATCTGTAATAGTGTCAGAAATAAATACATAAATAAATAAAAAGAAAATACAGTTTTCGTGTACCACTCACCCATCATTAATATCTTACATTATCACAGTACATTTGTCAAACTTAAAAAACAAAACAAAAAACTTGGCACATTATTGTTAATTAATCTCCATATTTACTTGGATTTCACCAGTTTTTCTATTAATTTTCTCTTTCTGTTCCAGGATCCAGGTCAGGGTACTACAGTTCATTTTCTTGTCATGTCTCCCTAGACTCCTCAGGTCTATGATAGTTTCCCCAGTATTAGCTGGGTTTCTCCGCTGTAAAGCTATTATTTCTTCCTTCCTAGAGTCTATTCTTTAGAACCAAGTTACCAATCTAGCCCACACTCATGTCCAGGAAGGTTACAACTACTGAAGGAGAGAGTATCTATACATCCAAGTGAAATTACTTTGTGAAAAATATTTGTCTCTTATTTATGTATTTATTTACCTATTTATTTATTCAATCATTTATACCTATTAGTATGGATCCATGTATGTTTATTTTATACTTTGGGTTATAATCCAATACTGTTATTTATTGTGTTGCTCAAGTGATTCTAGCTCTTCCAGGTTGACTCCTGTGTTACTTTGACATAATCTCATTCTTTTGTTTTTCTCTCCTAGGTTTTAGGAGCTCTTTTCTTTGCACTATATCACTTATTCCCTTGGACATCTCATCTAGTCTCTTGGCTTTAAACAACATCAGTATGTGATGATTCCCAAAACTTATATCTCTAACTCACACTTCTTTGAACTCTGGATTTCCATGATCTCTGCTTCCTCCTCCTCTCCACTTGGATGTCTAACTGGCATCTCATCTCAACAAGTCCAAATGAGAACTTCTGATTTTCCTCTCCTGCCCCACTCAATCTACCCTTCACAGCCCATGACAATGCCATACTTCTTGTTGCTCAGCTCTTTCCTTACATTCATCCATCCATCCAGAATCTCACCCCCTCTTGTCAACTCCACTGCTATCACCCTGGTCCACTCAAGCCATTCTCCAGACCATTCTCACACTGCCGCCTGAGTGATCTTGTTACACAAAAGTTGGATCATGCTATTTTTCTGCTCCAAACTCTTCATAGTGTCGAATCTCATTCATACTAATGATCAAATTTCTTAGCCTAAGTTCTTACAGTAGCCTACAGTTCTCTATACATCTGCTGTACTGTCCCCTACTGGCTGCCTACACCACAAATGTACACACACATACACACACTGTGTTATTTTTCTGAGCTTTTCTCCTAACAGTCTCCCCTCATTCACTCTAGGCCAGCTACACCAGTTTCTGTGATATTTATCAGCCCACCAGGCATGCCCCTGTCTTAAGGCCTTTGTACTTAGAGTTTCTTCTGCCCAGAATGCTTTCTTCCCACTCTGCCCACATGACTCATGCCTTCCCCTCCTTCAGGTCTTTACTCACATAGTATTATCTCAGTGAGGCCTTCCCTGGCACCTGGCTCTCAAACCTTGGAATCAGATTGGACACACCACCCTCATTTCCTGTTCCATATTGATTCCCAGAGGCACTTGTTTTTATCCCAACAAACACCAAAAACCTAACACTGAAAATATATTTCATCTTGAAAATACTATAGCACTACGTAATGTTGAAAACGGGGACAACCTTGTGCCAGCAGTTCATGCCCTGTCCAACAGATCATGAGCATTGCTGTGTTTCACTCAAAAATGTGAAATATCCCATTGCACCTCTGTGCAACACCCTTGGAAAATGTCTGAGTCTAAGTCCAAGTTCTCCCTGCTGATGAAGGTCCACGCACCATCTATGAAGTAATCTTGCCAAAAAAAAAAAAAAAAAATCAAAATCAGACCATGGATTCAATCAACCTCCCAGCTCCAACCATCAGTTTGCAGGAACGATAGAAGACAGCATAGGGATGCAGTACAAATCCAAATTGGGTAAAACTCCAAAACCCAGTTTCTTCAACAAATAAATTGCAAGTACAAAAAAAGAGGAAAAAGAAATAGCATGGGATTGATAGTGTGGTAAAGATGGCATATCAAATCTTGTGGGGAAATATGGACCATTTAACATGATATTAAAATTACTGGCAGGCATTTAAAAAATAAAACAAGATCAATTATACTGAAATAAACTCAAAAAATAAAATATTTAAATATGTTTAAATAAATCTACTAGAAACATATGTAAGTGATTTGTTTTACATGATATTGGCATAGAAAGGGCCTTTCTAGGCAAGATGCCAAACCCAAAATCTATAATAGAAAATATTGGTAAATTTGACAGCACACATTTTAAACTTTTGTAGAGAAAAACACCACAAAAGATGTCAAAATATAAACAACACGTTGGGAAAAAAAAATATTGGTAACATACATATCAGAAAGTGAGGTAATTTCTTTAACATTTAAAGGACTTTTTAAAATCTGTTTGAAAAAATAAACACGTCAATAAAAATAAATGAAGACAAGAAGCGTCAGTTCCCAGAAAAATAAATACAGAGATAGTTATCACAGCTTTATTTATAACAGCAGTCTTGGAATTGCATGTTCATCAATGACAAAAATAAAAAGATAGAGAACAGAGATTAAAATTAAATTAAAAGACAACCACCAATCACAATGTGTGGACATTATGTGAATCATGGCTTCAATGAAAATATTTTTTTAAAGAAATAATATTTATGAAACAATTGGAAATTTGAACATTGACTGAATATTTGGTGATAATAAGGAATTAGTGTTAGTTTGGGGGCCTGATTATGTTTTTCAAAGTCCTTATCTTTTAGAGAGTAATACTGAAATATTAATGGATGAAATTATGTGTCTGAGATTTGCTTCTATATAAATAAGGGAGAGAGGTGTAGATGAGACAGGAATGGCCATAAATAGATAGTTGGGGGAGTTGGATGCTGAGTACATGTTGGTTCATAGAATTATTCTGTCTACTTTTATTGTGCATTCGAATTTCTCATAATAAAGTGGAGTTTTAATTTTGCACTTACATAAGACCCAATGAGGAGACAGCACAGCTTGAACTTTAAGAGCTCAGGCTGCAGGGTCCACTGCCCAAATTCAAATTTTAGCTCCATGTAGCAATCAATTACCTGAGCAAGCTCCTTCCTCATTTTCTGATCTGTAAATTGGAGACAATAATAATACCTATCTCACTGGATTGTCATGAAGATGACATTGACTGACATCTACAAGTTGGCAGACAGAAGGCCACTGAATTTGATTTCAGAAAATCATGACATTATAAATGGTGGTGAGAAAAAAGGAAAAACAAAAGCATAGCATAGATGTAATTCTTCCTATTACATACAGTGTGAGTTGTAACTTTTGCCCATACAATCCCTATCAGTACAAGTTAGTAGATTATGAGAATCCTAGGACAAGAAGTGATGTTCTGAAAATCCCACACAGGGACTCTGGTATGCTTGCCACAGGGGATCATGCTCCTGCAGACGATTGCTCCAGCAGTTTCTTGGAAAGGCCCACGTGACAAGAAGCCAGCACCAACTTGCCAGCCGTGTGAATGAGCCGCCTTGGAAAGGTGTCCACCAGCCCCAGTTAGGCCCTCACACGGCTGCTGCCCCACTGACAACTGACTTAGGCTCTTGAGAAATCCTGAGCCAGAACCAACCAGCCAAGACACTCCTGAATTTCTGACCCACAAAAATAATAAATACTATGAAAGATCATAAATGTTATTTAAAGCCACTAAGATTTGGAGTAGTAATTTGTTACACAATAATGGATAACGAATAGACATATAAATCTATGCGAACATTAATATTTACTGGTAAATATAAATTCAGCTGTAAAATGCTACTCTGGTTTGCATAATTCTCAGAAAAAAAATGTTCTGGAATAAACTTTTGAGAAGTTCCTCTATAAAATCAGTGCTGTCGTGGTTAATAGATGGACCAATTAACATAGTAGATTAAGTATTGGCTCAAAAAAAAGTGAATTTACTTTTTTGGGATGTATTACCCACTTGTTTGAAAACAGAGTAAGTTCTTGAAAAATAAATATTTGATTAAAAACTATCTAATGTAAAGTATAACATGTAATATAGATTATCTGTCAGCAACAAACTGCTCTTCTTAGCATGTATAATTTTGATTCGTGGTCAATTATTTTTTCCCTCAAGTGATCTTATATTTTTGTTGGAACCATCTGGCAATACTATTTCCAAACATGTATTGGAAGTTCCAGTATGGAACTTAGCATGGAGCTATGCAAATAAGGTCAGGGATAGTTAGGGCTATAAACTATAATTGAGAAAGACTTCAGTTGAACAGAAGGTCCTCTATTTGCCAAGCACTGTGCTAGATGCTTGAAACAGAAATCTCGGTCAAGTGTGAATTTTAAAAAACTCAAATTGTCGCCCTGGCCAGTGTGGCTCAGTAGTTAGAGCACTGCCCTGCACAACAAAGGGTTTCAGGTTCAGTTCCTGGTCAAGGGCACATACCTGGCTTGCAGGTTCCATCCCCAGCCCTGGTCGGGGCACGTGTGGGAGACAACCAACCAATGTGTCTCTCTCACATTGATGCTTCTCTCTCTCTCTCTCTCTCTTTCTCTCTCTCCCCCCTTTCCTCCCTTCTACTCTCTCTAAAAATCAATGGAAGTATCCTCGTGTGGGGATTAACAAAAAAGAAAAAAAACTCAAATTGTCTGAGAACTTTTTTCAGTGTTAAGGCACTTATACAAGATTCTGATCAATTCAAAAAGGATGAGAGAGGATCAGAATGAAAATCATGGGCCACAAAGAACTAAGATGATTAAAGACAAAGGCAGGCCAAGAGTTATGTGACTTTCCTGCTAAAGAAAGGTTTGAGGTTCAGTTAACACCATCACAATGCCTACTGGTTTTAGATTTTATCTAATGTAATTATTATATTAATTGTTGAGTAAACCCAACTAACTCTCAATTAACTCTCATTCTGTAGGGTAGGTTCTATTATTCTCAGTATTTCTGATAAGCATAAAAATTGTATTTGGAAACATTTATACACAGAAATATCTATTTCACACTGTGGTTAGTTTTTTAAACCTTTAGAATCAAAAAGAATTATTTTATTTTATTTTATTTTTTATTTTTTTCTTTATTGATTTTTAGAGAGAAAGAGGAAGGGAGAGGGAGAGAGAGATAGAAACATTGATGAAAGAGAACATTGATTGGCCGCCTCCTGCATGCCCCCCCACCGGGGATTGGACCCACAACCTCGGCATGTGCTCTGACGAGGAATCGAACCGGTGACCTCTTGGTGCATGGGTTGACGCTCAACCACTGAGCCACACTGGCTGGGCCAAAAAATTTTTTTAAAGAACTGTTTAGTAGATGCACATAGCCTAAACCCACTAATCCCCCTTCTAAGGAGATACCTTAAAGAAAAATCTTGCATATATGCACAAGAATACATGTAGAGAAAACTCTGTTGTGATGTTTATAATGGTAATATTGGGAACTTTAATGGGAGAATAAAGTATGGTTTCTTTCATTGCTTTTGAGTTTAGGGTTTGCCTAGCTGTTCTTGCTTGATTATTTTTCAAATTAGATTCATTGGTATTTTTATTGGGCTTGCCTTAAATTTATATATTAACTTGAGATAATTGACATTTCTATCAGGTTAAGCCATTCTAACCAAATATTTAAAATATCTTTCCACTTGTTTAAGTTCTCTTTTTTTTTTTTTTCCATTTATATAGTTCACAGGGCCATCCCTCTCTCAGTCTCACATGACTGGGAGGGGTGGGGGTGGCTGAGCCGAATCTGACTGAGGGGAAAGAGTGGACACATGTCCCAGGTTCTGCCCATCAGAGTAAATATTGGGCTCAGAAATGGATTTATGACTTGATCTAGTCCAATGAAATGGCTTGAGAACTGTTTCTGGATTGATGAAAAAAGAGAGACACGCTGCTGGTATTGCTAAGGTGGTAGAATGTAAGCCTTCGGTTGTTCAGAAAGAGCCTAACAACAAAGCCAACACCAAAACATAGAAAAATCAAGTGGCAGAATGAGTCAGGTGCCTGACGACAAGCCTGCACACCAAGACCCAGCCTTGCCTGACCACAGACCCTGAGTCAGTACATTTATTTTCTCTAAGCCAGTTCAAATTGAATTTTTATTACTTGCCACTGAGAGAGGCAGCGTGAATAATATAATACTTTTTATTATTTTTTAATTCCATGTGGAGCATGATTTCATTGTTATCATATCATTTCTCGCTTCTACTTTGGTCGCTTTTATCTCGCTTCATCTAGATCAGAGAGAAGGGAAGAATGTAGTACGAGATGTCCAAGCCCCTTCTCCCTATAGAGCTCAGATGAGCTGTCACATAGGTCACTTTCTCTGCACTCTTTTGTCTCTGTAGCTGGACAAGAGGGTCTATGCTTGGGGGCTCATAATTAAACTTACAGTAAAGATTTCAGCTCAGGAAGAAATAGCCTTTCTTGACCTGGCCCTTTCCAGCCACTAAACACTATTTTATGTGCATAAGACTCCTGATAATGGTTCTGATATGTCTCTTTCTTCTGAACATAAAGATCAGCCTTCCTAGTTATTGTTTTACAAAGCAGAGATAGACTGTGTGACTGATTAAACACATATAAAGGACAGAAGCTATGAACCTGGAACTGCTGTTTCTAAGCATTTTAAATACATGCAACCAAAAGTTACACGATATATTTAATATACCTGTCCTCATTTCACAAGTTCTGCTGCTTATGGCTTGCATCGCAAAGCACAAAGAGCCCAGCAATACAAGAAAACCAGCAAATGTGCAGACAGCATTTCACAGCAGGGGCCTCAGCCTCTCACAGCGTGGGGCTCTGCCTCTCAGTGATGTGAAAAGCCTGTCACAGGCTGACTTTCCAGCTGATGCTGCAGCCTTCGTACATTCTGGATAAGCAATTTCTATACTGTTATTTTCTCACACGAATTTCACAAATGGTTCATATGAATTTGGCACAACCTAGTCATCTGAAATTTCTGAAGAAATGACATTTCTCTCCCTGGAAATATAAAGTAAATTTGTAAATGTATTTGAGGATTCTGCTTTAAATATTATGTTATAATTCTAGTTGCATTCTATCTATTGGCAATCATGACCTTGTTTCTCTTTATACATTCTAGATTATATAACATATATTCTATAAAAATGTATCAGAATCTCTAGAAAACTAAATCATTGCTTACTTCTATCCATGCATATCTTAAATTATTAAGGATTTATTATGTGCTCAATTTCTTGAATTCTGCACTAGAATTTATTCTTTATTCTTTCCCTACTCCATCATTTTTCTTCCTTTTTCATTCCTGTTCTCTTGTCCTTCATTCTTATTGTGCAAGGTCTTTCGCTAGGCCCTGGATTAATGTTATATATATAGAGAGAGAGAGATGATAGAGTTAAATGAATCTGTTACAGGTACATTGACTTGATCCGAAGTTTTGCTCACTGAGGGATTTGGGATGTCTTCATATAGCATGTGGAATGGTGGTGCAAGCAAGCCAGGAGTCTATTTACCCAGGGGTGTGGGGGATTTCTTGAGAAAGAACTCAACTGAGAGAGACAGCATAAATAATATAATAATAGAGAGAGAGTCAAGACACACATTTTAGTTGCAGAGCTGAGGGTGGTGAGTCCTCGACAAAGGGCTATAATAAAAGAGTGAGAAAGTCAGGTGTTGTCACCATCATGATAGGGTAGGAGAGCCCAGCCTCAGTTCCCCTACACAAATCAGCAACTACACAGCTATCCATGAATAAAAATAGCTCTGAGAGAGCTTAGGAGTCCACTTAAGAAACATCAGCAACACAGTGGAACAAAAAAGAATCTTCTGAGAATAGCCAAACAAAAAAGGAAGAAAGAATAGCTTCGTTTTCCATTTTCCCTGCATCATCCCATCCTCCAGGCTGACACTGAACAGCACCAAGGTGCACTCCTTGGCTCAAGAGTTTCCTTAACAGAAAAGGGAGAACAAAGTGAGTGACCAGCTTTCCCAGTCTTTCATGGCACTTCACAGAGTATCCTCTTTGGTCTCACCCTATCCAAAGACCAACAAAGCTGAGACATCTAGAGACCTCCAGGAGCAAGGAAGGTCAGGAGCTGCCAGTATCAGACATGCAGAGGGAGAGACAGCAGTTCCCAGTGACCTACTCTGCAGAGTACCCCAGCCGCTCTTACTGCTGCAGAAACCAAGGCCCCCCACAGCTGTCACAGGCCCCCCACAGCTCTCACCACTGAGGTCTCCCCCTCAGACAGATTTTCTCATTTGCAGACACCAGCTTTCTCCCTGTTTCCTCTCCAATGCTGCCCTCTCCCCTTCCCTGACAGATCTGAGATTCATGCTGGAATCCAGCCCTAGCCTCTGCTGCTCTGGGAGTGCAAATTACCAGCCTAGACCCCAGCAGCTGATCCCCACCACTGTATGTGGATTCAGCTGTGCACCTGCAAAGTCCCAACCCGACTCCATCACCAGCCTTTACAGCCATGCACATGCCCACAGGGAGACTCTGAAGCCACAAGAGTGCATGCTGACAACCAGGTACCCAGAAGCTGGTTGTGGGCCCAGACCTGGCCTGGTCTGAGGTTACTGGCCTGCACTGCTGGATCACTTCAGCTGGCCCCTCCAGGTGGGCACCTGCATGCCCCTGGCTCTACTCCCATTGCTGGCCTTCACTGCCATGTACATGCACAGGGAAACCCTGCAGCCAGAGGAGTGCATGCCAGCAGCCAGGGCCCCACGGCTACTAGTGTGCTCACAGTTGGTCCTGGCACTTGCTACTGGCCCTGGGCCCACCACTACATGTGCGTCTGAGACAATGTTATATGTCAATTATACCTCAATAAAGCTGTGGTAGAGGGAACAGTGAGGAATGTTAAAACAGATGGAAGTTCAGGAGAGTAGAGTGGTTGGCATTGAAGCCGTGAGCCTCCATAGCACCAGAAAATGGCGCCCTCAGTACATATTATACATGCTCTCACAGCCTTGACTGCCCTGAGCCCACCCTTCGAGACAGTCTTAGCTACCTTATTACCATCCATGGCAGTCTCTCATACGAGGTAGTACCAGGTGCTGAGGCAATGGAGCCATCAACAAGGGAAACTGACCATGATTGATTTACATCAATGGACACTCCCAGGGGCATTGATGTTTTGAGCTCCAGCAGCAACAGGAACTATCACCACACCCAGGTCCAGAGGGAACAGTCTCCCAATACTCATCATCAGGAGCTGAGAAGGGCCGAACTGTGCCTGTATTACTAATTATGATTATCCTAGCATCTAACACAATGCCTGACTCATAGTAGATATACACTGAATATTTATCGAAAGAATGAGTGAGTAAATGGATGGGTGGGTAGATGGATGGATGGATGGATGGATGGATGGATGGATGGATGGATGGATGGATGAGCTAGAAAATATCTACTTCAATGAATATATATTTTCAACTATGGGAATAAACTCCAAAGGTTGTCTTTAAAAATGTATGAAGGAGGCCCTGACCGGTTTGACTCAGCAGATAGAGCATCGACCCTCGGACCGAAGGGTCTCAGGTTCGATTCTCAGCCAAGGGCACATACCTAGGTTGCAGATTCGACCCCGGCGTGTGGGAAGCAACCACTTGATGTGTCTCTCTCACATAGATGTTTCTCTCTCTCTCTCTCTCTCTCTCTCTCTCTCTCTCTCTCTCTCTCTCTCTCTCTCTTTCTCTCTCTCTCCCTCCCTGCTTTCCACTCTATCTAAAAATCAATGGAAAAATACCCTCCGGTGAGGATTAACCAAAAAAAAAAGTATAAAGAGGATGTTTGTGAATACTTAAAACCCCAATCAAGGTGACTGACAGCAGGCTCAAGGAGGCAGAACTGGCATTTGATTATAAGTAGAATCCTAATCAAGTATGTAAGACTTATGTTTGGAAGAAAATCCACATGAATAGAAGATGATCAGCCACAAAAGCAAGGGAATAAAACAGCATCCTGGGAGAAGAAAATGTTTACAAATAACTATACCACTGCTATCTAGAGAAAAAGGAAGTCTGACAGAACACTAACAGTTTACATTTCTTGGCAACATCATCCCTGCTTTGAGCTCTTGGTTTAGGCCATGGCTCCAGGCTCATTGTTGAACCGGTTATACAGGGGGCCAGTGGATGTGATTAGAATGATTAGCTTAGGCCAAGTAGAGCCCTTCTCTGAAGCAACTTGTGGTCAGTCCTACCAATAACATGGCCACCACATAATGGGAGAAGGGTAGAATAGGTGCCAGGGAAACAACCAAGTTTTAGCTACATCTTGTCCATTTTGGACCCCGAGAAAAGGAAGAACTCTGTATAGTCAAGCTTCCAGACAACTGAGGGTTCACTTCACCCCTTATGTATATTAACCAGTTTGAATGATATAGTTAAAAGGTGCCTTCTTTATATCTCCGACTTTTTTTTTTTTTACATATAAGTTCTTTGGTTTATTTCTTCCCACCCCCCATCCCCCTTCCCTTTGAGGTTTGTCAGTCTAACAACCAATTTGTACTTCTTACTCCCTTCACCTTTCTCAGCCCTCCCCCCAGCCCCCACCCATCTGGTACCCAATAAAAGTTCTCTGTATCTATGAGAATGTTTCTGTTCTGCTTGTTCATTTTGTTTGTAGATTCAATTGTTGATAGATATGTATTTATTGCCATTTTGTTTGTTCATATTTTTTTATCTTTTTCTTCAAGAAGACCCTTCAACATTTCATATAATAATGGTTTGGTGGTGATGAACTCCTTCAGCTTTTCCTTGTCTGGGAAACTCTTTATATGGCCATCGATTCTAAATGACAGCTTTGCAGGATAGAGTAATCTTGGGTGTAGGTTCTTGCTTTTCATCACTCTGAATATTTCTTGCCACTCCCTTCTGGCCTGCAAAGTTTCTTTTGAGAAATCAGCTGACAGTCTGATAGGAACTCCCTTGTAGGTAACTAACTGCTTTTCTCTTGCTGCTTTTAAGATTTTCTCTTTGTCTTGAACCTTTTGCATTTTGATGATGATGTGTCTTGGTGTGGGCCTCTTGGGGTTCATCTTGTTTGGGACTCTCTGTGCTTCCTGGACTTGTATGTCTGTTTCCTTCACCAAGTTAGGGAAGTTTTCTGTCATTATTGCTTCAAATAGGTTTTCAATTTCTTGTTCTCTCTCTTCTCCTTCTGGCACCCCCAAGATGCAAATGTTGGCATGCTTGAAGTTATCCCAGAGGCTCCTTACACTATCCTCATTTTTTTTGGATTCTTTTTTCTTTTTGCTGTTCTGATTGGGTGTTTTTTGCTTCCTTATATTCCAAATCGATGGTTTGCTTCTTGGATTTACCTACTCTACTATTGAATCTGTGTAAACTATTCTTTATTTCAGTTAGTGCCTCCTTCATTTCTGACTGGTCCTTTTTTATGCTCTTGAGGCCCTCTCTAAGTTCACTGAGGTTCTCACTAAGTCCATTGAGCATCCTTATAAGCAGTATTTTGAACTCAGCATCTGTTAGGTTGCTTAACTCCATTTCACTTAGTTCTTTTCCTGGAGTTTTGTTCTGTTCTTTCATTTGGGACCTGTTTCTTTGTCTCCTCATTTTGGCTGCCTCCCTGTGTTTGTTTCTATGTATTACTTAGCGAGAGGTATAGGGTTAGCTGAGACCAGATGCTGCTTGATTGATAGAATTTAGGAAAAGCTGAAGCAGGATCCAAGACAGGCCAATCCTATGGTAAAGCAACTGGCAACAGCTTGGGTGGGCCTGAAAGTTGGGTGGGGCGGGGCCTCAGGGAATCACCAGGGCGGGGCCAACAGTGTGAGCCAGGTAGCTGGAATCCCAGATATGGCGGCATCTGCAGGGAAGGGCTCACCTAAGGAACAAAAGCCTCTGATAGCATGTCTGTCCAGGAGAAAGCTGCCTCTCCAGCCCTCGCTCCAATGCCAAACAGCTCAGTTCTTCCCCTTATGACTCTGGTGCCGCATGCTGGAGCCTGGAGGGAGCGAGTCTGAGTAAGTCTGTGCACAGGCCCTTTAAGAGGAGCTGCCGGGGGCTCCAGCTGCCTCAGCCTCAGTTCCCACTGGTTTTTCCAGCCAGAAGTTATAGGGATTTCTCTTCCTGGCAGTGGAACCCTAAGCTGGGCTCGTGGTGTGGGACGGGGACCCCTCAGTCCTCAGGGAGGACCTTCCTAGCCGAGGTGTCCTCCTAATTTTTATCCACCATACGTGGGTGTGGGTCCAGCCCGTCCGCCTCCGCCCCTCCTACCAGTCTGATGAGCTTCTTTAATTTTGTAGTTGTAGGACTTCCATTCAGCTTGATTTCAGGCGGTTTTGAATGATGGCTGTTCTGTAGTTTAGTTGTAACTTTGATGTGGTTGTGGGAGGACAGGATACCGCGTTTACCTACGCTGCCATCTTGACCGGAAGTCCAATATCTCCGACTTTTAACACAAGTATACTGAACATACTTAAACCATTTCATGATGATGTGAAGTTATCATGATGTAAATTTATTATTGCACCAATTACAGTACAGTGGCTGACCCCTGGAGTTATCCAGCTGTGCATGGCTGTGGCCCATTACATGACTCCAGAGCGCTATGCACTTTAACAAATTGCATCTACTTTTTATGACTTTTCTTTCTCTTTCCTTTCTCTAAATTGCTACTTCTAATCTACAATGGAACTGAGATCAACATAATGAAGCTTTTAAAATTGTGTGTAAATTAAAAGTAAAAATGAAGTTGCCTAGAAAGAAATATGCCCAAATGCAAACTGTGGTTGCCTCTGAGTAGAGACATTAACTTGGTTTTATTTGTTTTTGTTTTCTTATTAATTTTTTTTCTATAATGATTAAGAGTGACTTTTATGATCTCACACACACACATCTACAAACAACTTACATACACGCCATACACAAACACACACACACAATTAAACAAAGAAAAGAGGATTTGGGTGGAGCCTTAGAGTTCCCCAAGTGGAAAAATGCCCAGCTATAAATTCTCACAGCCCTTGACAGTGCTTCTAGCAGATAGGAGGTCTTGTTGATTTCTGTTGCCTGGTGTGTTCTAAGTTAGGAAGCGTACACCCTTGAGGAGAAGAGGTCATGAGAAAATAAGAACATACCAGGGGAAAGTCAGCTGCCTACCTACTAGGAGACCTTGACCTAGTAGGTCACCACCAGGCAGAGACTGGTCCTCAGCCTTATAAATGGGGAAACTCAATTTTGCCTATGCCCCAGGGTTGGACCAATTATGAGGATGAGGAACCAACACCGTAGAAATTCATAAGTGACATGTGTGCTTCTTACCCAGAATACTAATTTAATGAAGACAATGAAAAGGGACCTGCTACTCATAAGTAATCTTTCTTCCAACATAGAAGCCAAATGGGGAGCCAAAGTATAATTAGAAGGTTGATTCTATGAGCATAAAATTAGAACTATGATGTGGCATCAGGTGAAAATAGTCTGGTACATCCATCCATCAACACACTGGGTCATATATGCCAATCACAACCAGCCTGCCTAAGACCTCAGGCCAACTCAAAACATTGCTTTTGGGGCACTGCCAGATTTTATCTTCATGACCCACCATTTCGTTTATTTCATTAGCAAACAATCCCCTTTCTAATGAGCCATTTTTTCTTTAGATCTGTTAATACAATCACAGGTTATAAATAAAGATTATTGCTCTTACAGTTCCTTGTCATACTTCTCCCTGTAAGTACAGCTCTGGGAGAACGGTTTTCAAGTTTCATGGCCACATTCCACTCTGAGAAAGCTGAAATACAAATAGGAAAGAATTCAAATAACATAAAAGCAAACTCACTATCTTCTCCACAGCTCCTCTACCAAGCCAAATCAGTCGCCCAAACTAACTTTTTTAAAAATTAAAATGCTAATTTAATAAATTAGTATGTTCATCTTTGACTCTTCTCTCTCTTTCACCCCTTATTCTTCGGATGGCCAAGTCTTATTAATTCTCTTTCTTAATGTGTCTCCCACCCATCATTTTCTTTATATTCCCATTGCCCCACTTTTTAAAAAATCTCCACCTGAATTACTACAGTAGCAGTAATTCCTTCCCTTGCCTCCTGTCTCTTCCTTTCTACTCTCATCTGCATAGTATCACCCTATTAACCTCCTAGAAACTTTCTCATTCAAAATATTTATGCATTCCTCATTACACAAAAAATAAAGTACAAATGCCTCAGACCAGTGCTCAAAGCCCTCCCAAATTTGGCCTTTGTGTTCTGGTTTGTCTTCACTTTCTGTGACCCCTCAACAGGGACCCTCTATTTCAGCATTTGGATACTCACTGTGGACAATGAAAAAATTTGAATATAAACAATGTTTATGTTTTATAATGTAAACCTATAGGGAATAATTCTTAGAAATTAACACCACCTGATACAGTTTGCACATTTTCATTTTAACAGTTCATTCAGCTTCTTTCTTTTAAATTCCCTTCACAAACACATACATACAGTCATAGAACTATGACTCTTTACCAAATAATAAACAGGTGGTATCCATGGCTTCAGTCATGCTTTTGAAGGAAACCTACATCTGTCCAGTGTAGGTTTTCATCCAATGATATCATCAGACAGGCATCACACAACTCATATTGACTTGTGACCTAACATCATTCAGAATATCCTGAACATAAATGTCTCTGACATTTAATGTGATAGAAACTCTGCTAATTTCTCATGCAGGATGTGACTTTGAGGAACATAATATGATTTGTCAGGTTTGGTCACCTTTTAATAATAACAATTAAAAATGATTTGAGCAATAGAGAGAATATATTGACTCATATAACTCCAAAGTCCAGACATGTCTACATCTAAATGTTCAAACATGGCCATCAGGACACATCTCCATATCTCAGCTCTGCACTTCTCCATGCTTCACTGCCCAGCAGATTCCTTCCACACAGGAGCAAAGGTAGTCACCAACCGCTCCAGGCTTAGCAACCCCAGCTGGATGGTGTCACTTTCCCAATAATATCAGTAAACATCCTCGGCGAGTTCACATTAGCCCAGCTCAAGTTATACGCCCGTTACTGAGCCAGTCACCGTGGGAAGTGTATCACCCAGGACTGCCATATATACTCCTGCCCTGTGCAGAGACCAGAGGATGGGGTCAGCCCCACGGAACTACCTGTATTGAAAATGGAGGAAATGTATTTCTCCCAAAGAAAATCAAAGTGCTATTATCAGAAAACAGGGAGAACAGATACAACACAAGCAGGTGAACACTAGGGGCCAATTCTTACATTCATAAATATGCCTATTACCTCTCACTATATATGAGTCCCATGACTTTATAATCAAAATTTAACATGAACTTTGGCAATTGCATCAGTTGTTTTAATATACATACCCTTAACCCAACAATTTTCTTTCTAGGAATAATAGCTGTTGCTTGTAAGTGACATTCTAAGTTCCCAACACTAGGCACACTGCAGATGCTATTTCATTTAATGCAGATCTCCAGGATAAAGTGCTATTATCTTCATTTTTGACCTCAAGAAATTGAGCTTAGCTCTGGCTGGGTGGTGCAGTTGGTTGGCTGCAGGTTCAATCCCTGGTGCAGGTGCGTACAGGAGGTAACCAATCAATGTTTCTCTCTCACATTGATCTCTCTCTCTCAAATCAATAAAAACATTATCCTTGGATGAATATGGTTAAAAAGTTGAGCTTAGAGAGGTTAAGTGACTTAAACAGGTTGCACAGCTAATAAAGGGCAAAAGGTAAAGCCAGAATGTAGCCTTTAAAGTCTTCACCACTATTAATTACTTCCCTCCAAAGTCTCAGTGGCATACAGCCTGATGAACTTATTCTAAGAAAAAAATATGACAGGTGAGGAAAGATGTACGTTCCAGAATGTTATTTATAAGTGTTTGTTCACAGAATTCAAGTGTGAAGTAAAGTATCAATAAATTATGTCAACCTACATATGTCCCCTCATTATCAGTAAATATATACTAAGTTCCTACTTTATAAAATGGTAAAAGATTAATGACTTTTTTGATAAGGCTGTGAAATTATAAGCTTGTTCAAACCAGCTGCCTAAGCTACAGAAGCACCCACAGTCAAGGTTAATCAAACACAGTAAGGCCTTGTGCATTGTTTCATACCTATCACCATGTCAGTTTATCATTGAGGGAAACATTGAATATTTAATCTGTACATCTACTCAAAATGTATCTTTACATGTCACAGCTATCTACTGTCAGGCCAAGGGGAACTTTAGGCTAAACTACTTAACCTTGATGATACTCAATACTAGAACATTCCATCAAATGGGAGGTGAGTGGCCTGGGAGCCCACGGAGCTGCTGGTTTTAGCCACTGCACCCAGGAAGCTTCGATTAGCAGTCAGACAGAAACCTTCACTCTGCCCGAGTCCCCACATCAGGGCACACGAGGGGGCAGGGTAGCAATGGCCACGAAGCTAACAAAGAGCTGAGACAGACAGCTCGAAAGGACAGCCGGAAACGTAGCCATGCTGGTCGAGGTTTCTAACATGCTGTCTGGGCTGTGTGAGAGGAGGGGAAAACTCAAACTGTGCATGTCACTAATCCATTATTGTCACTTTTTTTCATTTTTCATTTTAATTTTTTAAAGGTAGATGGAAGGATGGACAGAAGGAAGCTTAGAGAGTGATGGACAAAGTAGAGGGAGGGAGGGAGGGAGGGAGGGAAGAGAGGAGGGAAGCTTTTCCTCCCAGTGTTTTGTCTCTTTTTTCTTTTTTCTTTTTTTTTATCCTCACCCGAGGACATTTTTAGATTTTTCTTCAGATAGAGCGGGAAGGAGGAAGGGAGGAAGAGAGAAAAACATCAATTTGAGAGAGACACATTGAGTGGCTGCCACCCACACGACCCCAACCAGGGCCGGGGACAAACTGTAACCGAGGTACGTGCCCTTAGCGGGAACCGAACCCAGGACTCTCTGGTCCGTGAGCCGACGCTCTAACTGCTGAGCCAAACCAGCCAGGGCATTATTGTTACTTTTTGAAAAGATTAGTATTAATGTAAAGACCAAGTTTTTACTGAACCTCAAATATTGGTATTTTTTTTCCTTTTTCTTAACCTCTTGTAATACACAGAAAGATCAATTTGTTTATAATCAGCCCCCTTTTTTTTTTTATCATGTTTTCCTTTCTCATTATCCTCAGGAATAAACCCTCAGCAAAAATAGCCCTAAAACATTCCTGAGAAGACCATGAAGGAGAATCTCATTGGCACAAGAGTAATGATTTAGTCCTGTGAACTTTTAATTTGCATAATCCTCCTTCCCTTTTCCCCTTTGTAAAGGTCTTTGATATTTTTTTTCTCCAAGTGACGTGGTTTGGGAGAAAGAATTAAGCAAGCATCAAAGTTCTAGCTCTTGTGTTCTCGGCTATTACATTAATCTTTAACATTTTCTCTCCCGTTTATTAAAAATCAGTGAGTCATCCAACTTTGCACGTAAATCCACATCAAAGTTAATTAGAATCTCGGTAGTCTAATGTTTGTCTCTTCCTTTATTAATTCCTAGAAGCAAGCAAGTTTCTGTGTGTGATTGGGGAAGAAAGAAAGAGAGAAGCCAGTAGACATGGCCTGCCTGAGACTCACAGGCAGTGTTTGCCTGTCAGGATTCAGAGTTGGGCCCCAGCCCACTTGGTGCGAAGAAGGGGCAGGCCTCTAAGCAGCCCCGCTGGTGCTCGGGCTCCCCTCCTCTGGAACTGAGGTGAGCCCAACCCCAATCTGAAAGAGGGAGTATGGCTCTTGCCGGTTTGGCTCAGTGGTTAGAGCATCGGCCCATGGACCAAAGCGTCTCGGATTCCTGCTCAAGGGCATGTACCTGGGTCACAGGTTCAATCCCTGGCCCCAGTCAGGCGATGTGGGAGGCAGCCAGTAGGTGTGTCTCTCTCAGATCAATATTTCTCTCTCTCTCCCTCCCTCCCTTTCATTCTATCAAAAGATCAATGGAAAAATATCCTTGGGTGAGGATAGGAAGGAAGGAAGGAAGGAAGGAAGGAGGGAGGGAGGGAGGGAGGGAGGGAGGGAGGGAGGGAGGGAGGGAGGAAGGAAGAGAAAGAAAGGAAGGAAGGAAGGAAGGAAGGAAGGAAGGAAGGAAGGAAGGAAGGAAGAAAGAAAGAAAGAAAGAAAGAAAGAAAGAAAGAAAGAAAGAAAGAAAGAAAGAAAGAAAGAAAGAAAGAAAGAAACAGAAAGAGGGAGGGTGGAGGTAAGAGTTAAACATTTGAGAAGAGAGCCCTGCTTGCTGACTTTTTCTTCCCCTCCATAATCAGAAGATGCAGCCAATTATGTTTGTCAATTGACATTCCTTCCTTCCTATAGAGTTTTCTTTCTTTTTTTTTAATACCGTGAAGCTTTGCAAAACTTCTACTGGAAGCAGGGGGGAGTGCAGGAGGTAAGAGGGGTGCAAGATGGAAATTATCGTATAGCATGACATTTTACATTTGGTTTTCTCAAAGTGAACCTGGACACACAATGTAGAGAAAGTACCTGAACAGAAGAGGGGATTCGATATCATATACTTATTTGTGAGAAACTGAGGGCAACGGCTCCAGGATTTTATTGCACATTGATTTTGCTTTAGGAGTTTGTGTGGAAATCACATAAAACAAACTGAAGAAACTAATTTTCTTCGCAAACTGTTCTTAAAAAGTGTTGAAGAAACTTCCAGTGTATATTCTTATTTTTTTTAAACTTACTTGCATTATTAACACTCTGAAGTCTAAAGAAAATAGGACAGGAAAGCCAAGAAACTCACACGCATGCCCCACAGCAAGAGGCTTGAATCACCAACAGACAAGTTCGCGTTTTAGAGCGTAATAGAGTTATGTGCCGTTAATGCATCTGATAGTACTTTTTATAAAGTCACATAAATCCACGCTATGTAAAGAGATAATTTGAAGTCCTGGAAAAACTTTAAAGCAAACTGTTAATATTGAAGTTAACCCATACTGGAGGGCTGAGAAGTGTTCCTCAAGCCTGAGAATTCTAGGAGCCCCGACCCAGGGGCCACCACCTCTCTGTATGTGCACCTGCTCTCTACCAACCTCTGAGCCCAGCACTGAACAGTCTGTCAGTTGACAACCCCTGAATCCTCTGGTGAGTCCTGAGGTGCAGGTGGGTGGAGGACAGACTGTCTCCCTGTCCTTTTACCCTAGTGGCATTTGACCTTACACTAGCGAAATCTCAGATGTTGTGCTGGGGCTTTAATGTGGAAGGCGGCTGATAGTGCATCAGCATTTTCCCTTTATCTGCACAGCGTTCTCTTTCCCAGGACCCAGCCAGCACTGCGGGATCAAGGACACCTTCTGGGAACAGTCCCTGCATTGTATTCAGAACTTCCTCCTGCCCTGATGACTAAGGCTTTGTTCTGGGTCAAGTTCCACATGCTCAGATCCTTTCCTCCCAGGACATTTCTCACCCTTTCCCACCACCTTCTTCTCCCTCTCAAAACACAAGTACCAGGCAGTCTCTCCAGCTTACTGGGGGCAGCCAGTGCATCAGAGCCCCAGCAGCGGGCCAGCTTGATTTATCTTCCCAGGAGGCTCTGTTGCCTCCAATCAACAAGAAATCCAGGCAAGCTGAAACCCCAGAAGTATGGATAATTCCAAGGAAGAGTCCAGAAAAAGAACAGGGAAGGTAACGGGCAGAATGGAGAGCATTTCCATCCCACTGAGCAGCAGCCCCAAGATTGCTTCGGATCAGGGGGTGCTTCACGCTGTTACACAGCATGACTAAAATGCAGGGGTGGGGGTGGGCTCCGACAGCTGCAGTGTGATCAGATTCATAATATTCACATTGTCACATAAGACCAGGTAAGACCAGACTTATGCTTTGCAATTTACATAGCTAAATTCAGGTCCTGTGGCAGATTGATCACAATGCTGCTCTGTACTATCTAGTCCCTTTGCGATATGAAAAGGTTGTTTTCCAGCAGCCTCTGACCCTTCCTTCCCCAGATGCTACATGTAAACTCCAGCGACACTTTGCAATGCTCAACCCACACTGCTCTTAAGGAGTGCTGTTGTTTTGTATAAAATAAAATGATAAACATTGAATTTTGACACACCCTCTGTGCAACGCTGATTCAACACATCAAATGAGACTTTTGTTTAGATTCAATATGTGTAATAGAAATCATACAGAGGGTCATGCTTTATGTCACAATAGGGTTCTGAAGTCAGTATATAAAATAAAATCATGTAGCACCTAATTTATTGAAAATTCCTTTAACTAATTTAGAATATATAATTTAGTGTATGGAGCCTACACAGTAATTTATATATGTGTGTATATATATATATAACTTTCAAATGATTCCACTTAATATAACAGACATGAAAAATATAATTTTCAAAATGTTTTTAATTTCATAGGAAGAGAGAGTGAGAAGTTGGTATTCTTCATCTGGAGTAGGTAGCTGGTTGACTTTTAAAGTGTATGTTCTATTAAAAAAAAAAAACACACAACAATTAAACAATAACAACGTGTCTTTAAGAGCTAAAATCCCACAGAGCAGCAAGGTGCTCCACCCTGACACTCACAGGAACTCAGACTACCCAGGGGAGCCCCAGTTGTCACTGTCATGGTAGATTCACTTTGAAAATATTTTTGTCTCTCTCTCCCTTTTATCTTGTTTTCATTGTGTTGAGTCTGTTTGTTTGCTAAGCCAAGCACTTTTAGTTGAATTCTCATAAATTAAATGTGTATGAAATGCAAGTCCACTGCAGAGGGGAAACAAATACATCAGGTTGATTACCTAGCAATGTTCACTTATTCATCTCTTTAATCTAAATATGAAGTTTGACTCCTTTTTACCAGGGGACTGAATCTGAATCCTTCTGTTGCCACTGCTGTACATACACAAAGAGATATCTGTGCACACATATATGCACACTTGTGTCACACAAACACTCCACCACCACCGAGGGGGCAGTAAATGAAACACCGCCCTCCAATATCTCCAGGCAAAGTTCAATCACCTTCCTCCCACAAGCTGTTAAACTCTTTGGCATCTACAACACCCACCTTACCCTCACCATGTGACAAGATGTCTGACCTACTGCCCTGTGCCCAGTAGGTACTACACGGTGACCACATGCCCCTGTTGGCTCTGAGCTCCTCCAGGGCCCCATCGGTGCTGTGCACCGCAGCCTCTGCCACCTGCGTTTGGCCAGTATTTTCATAGTCGCCACCTTTCTGCCCCTGGCACTACTGGCAGACCCTCTATTACTGCTGCATTTGCTAAGGCAACCAATGCTAAGGCTGCCTCTCCCCTAAAAAGGACAAGAAACAGGCCAACAGGACACTGTTAGGTACTAGTCAGCTACTTCAAGGGTCCACAGTCTGAATTCCTGGGTCGTAATAGATTCTTAATAATACTACCTCAGGAGAACAGTAGGGGGCATCATGAGCCATAGGGCATCTTTCAGGTTGATGTTCTCTCTCATCGATGTTTCTATCTCTCTCTTCCTTCTTACTTCCTCTCTCTCTAAAATCAATAAAGGAAAAAATATATTAATAAAATAATAACAAAAAATATTCTAGGCACTGTTTTAAGTGCTTCATACACATGAACTCATTCAAGGCAATTTTTTGGCCCCTTTCAATGTTAAGAACATGTTTATACCTATATTGGTCTCCTAGTCCAGCCCCAAACTTTCCAATAGAAGGGAAATCTCTTTCCCTCCCATAATCAGCCAGAGTGACAGTTCTGTCTTCCCAGTTCACAGACTCAGATTGTATAAGGCTGATACCTGGCTTCTTCCAAATGCTGAGCAGTCCTAGATTGCTAGATTATAATAGAAAGTTTAAGCTTCTTAGGGACAGATAATGTATCTATTCACGTTTTAAAACCTTTTTATGATGAAAATGAGTAAGGAATGTTTATATATACAGGTATACATATGCATGAGATAAACAGAAATCTCATATATAGCTCTCATATACATATACATATCTCATATATATGAAATAAACACATAAAAAATACAGAAAATAAGGAACCCTTATATACCAGCTCTCTAACAATTAACATGTGAATAACCTTGTTTCCTCTATATGCTCACCTTCAGGATTACTTTGAAGCAATCAGACAGCCTATTATTTCATCTATAAATACTTCAGTATGTGTGCCAGTTATCAATTTAATACTCCTCAGCTCCAAATCCATCCTTCTTTGTTCCAATGTCTGATACTGGAGCCGGACCCTACAAGCATTTCTCTTTTGCCAGCTGGCAAGTTGTTAAGCTTTATGAGTAGAGAACACCAGAGGGACACCGGAAGAGGAAGGGGCATTTTTTCCAGGTTCCACTGTGCTCTCTCTTGCTTGTTCTTGTGGTTGAAATCAGCTACAGCTCATGAGCCACATGGTGGCGCTCACCTCCCAGCAAGTTTCAGTAGCAGCCAAATGGGTGGCTTCCCAGTGAGTTCTGCAGGCATCTCAGCCAGCTTCCTAGTGCGTCTCCGCTGATGCCTTCCAATGGAGTTAGACGGCCACCCCTAGCCTGCACCACCCCAGTGAACTTCTCTGCCAGCCAGGGAACCCATAAACTCAACATCTCCAAAGAGACCTGGATCTCATCACGGAGAGTGGGGGATGGTTGTGGGAGGGTTGTTCCTTCGTTGGGTGTGCTGTCTCAGGCCTGGAAGTAGTTAGTGGCTGTTTCTTATATTTCCCTCTCTCTCTATTCTTTAGTGTTTACCCCTTTGTAGCTAATTTCCTGATACTCATTATTTATATTATATTTTCTGTTCATAGTACTATGTGGTTTCTTTCCTGACTACATCATCTGATACAGAATGTAACTCCAAAAAATAAGGACTCTTAATATAGCCACAAAACCATATAACACCTAAAAAATGACTAATTTCTTAAAATAGCATCAACATGCAATCATTGTTCAAATTTCCTCAAATGTCTAGTGCTTTTATCCAGTTCCTTTTCAATCAAAATTAAAATAGTCCACATGTTGCATTTGATTGATGTTTAAGTGTTTTTCCACAACCACCCCATCCTCCTCCCTTGTTTTTCTTGTAATTGATTTTATTGAAGAACTGTAACTATTGGTCTTGTAATTTCCCATGGTGCTGTTCAACTAGCTCCTCCATACCCTCCACCTCCTGTAACTAGCAGATAGATCTAGAGACCTAAATGGATTCAGGTTAAATTAAAAAAAAAAAAATACTGGTGTTAGTACTTCTTATTGCTCTATACCAGGAGGTACATAATGTCTGGTTGTCTATTTCTTTGTGATTGATCAAGGGGGTCCTGAATAGTCAACTAGATCTCTCAAAATGTTTCTCACCAACTCTCCCACAATAATTTTGGAAGAGGTCACTTTTTTTAAGGAAGAATACTTCATAGTGATATTGCCAATTCAAACTTGTAATTATATTTAGAATTTACTTAGCATCTTTGATTTTATATTTGTATATCTTTTCTTGATTCATATCATTAACAAAACTATGTATTTTATTTAACTTTAGGATATATCCACCCTGAATGCATAGACAAATGACCATGGTTTTAAAATACTTGAAATAATTATTTGTGTGGTTAAGCCATCAACAGAATTGTCATTTATTTTGCTTTTGCTTTAGATTTTTATCTTGATTTTATATATGTGTGTACGTATACATCTATATGTAAAATATTTCCATGATTCTAAAATTATATCTACAAAACAAGGAATATTTAGTGAGGTCTAGCTTTCATTCGTGTCTCCTTCCTTTTAAGAAATATCAATTCTTCCATTTAAAAAAAATACTCACATTCCCCATCTTAAATAAAAGATAGTACATTATACACGTGTACTGTTCTGTGCCTTGCTTTTTTTACTTATTATATCCTAAACATTACTTCATAAAAGTATGCGGAGAGATTTCTATTGCACCTGCTTGGTATTCCACTGAGTGAATGCACTGTAGTGTGTTCCCCCATTTCTGAATTGGTGGACATCTGAGTTGTTCCCAGTCTTTTGCCATTCTAGTCAATGCTTCAGTAAACATGTCTTTTCATATTTTTGCCATTGTATATTTAATATTGTATCAGTTACCTTTTGCTACAAATAGCACACTACCTCAAAATTTAGTGGCATAAAGCAACATCATTCAGCTCAATATCCTGTAGGTCAGCAATTTTGGCAGGGTTCAGCCCTGTCTTCCTTCTGCTGCTCTCACTCATGTGACTGAAGTCAGCTGGCAACTCAGTTGGAGCTGGATAGTCCAAGATAGACACATTCACATGTCCGGAGGTTGGCAGGCTGTCGGCCAAGGTGGCTCAAGTGGCCTCTCATCCTCCAGTAGGCTGGCTAGCAATCATTTGTATGTTCTCCTGGCACCCAGGGTTCCAAGGACATCAAGAGAAAGCAAGCCCCAATGCACAAGTACTTTTCAATCTTCTGCTTGCCTGAAGTTTGTTACTGACTTAGGGCACATGACAAGTCCAGTGTCACTGAGGACTACTGAAAGACATGTATGCAGGAAGGGGATCCTAACAGTATTTGCAAACAATCTGCCATAGGAGTCGATGCCCAGAGGAAGGATTGTTGGGTCACAAGGCAAATATAAAATTGCCAAAGAAATCCTCATCCACCAACACTAGGAATTAGTTGCTTCCCAACTACGAATGAAAGTGCCTGTTTCTCATGGGGTCACCTATAGAGGAAGTTTTCAAACTTTGTATTTTGCCAATCAAAAGTAATGACATCTTTCCTGGCCAGTGTGGCTCAGTGGTTGAGTGTCAACCCATGCAGCAAGAGGTCACTGATTCGATTCCCGGTCAGGGCACATGCCCAAGTTGTGGGCCCAATACCCAGTGGGGGGCATGCAGGAGGCGGCGAATTGATGTTCTCTCTCATCGATGTTTCTATCTCTCTCTCCCTCTCCCTTTCTCTCTCTCTAAAATCAATAAAGAAAAAATAATAAAATAAAAATAAAAAAGCTTAAAAAAAAGGTAATGACATTTTAATGGCATTTTAATTTGCATCTCTCATTATGAGGTTGAAACTTTTTTTTTTTATCCTCACCTGAGGACATTTTTTTTTTTTTTTTTTTTTGCATTTATCTTCATATAGAGTAGGAGGGAGAGAGGAAGAGAGAAAGGAAAACATCGATGTGAGAGAAAAACATTGAGTGGTTGCCACCCACACAACCCCAACCGGGGCCGGGGACAAACTGCAACCGAGGTACGTGCCCTTAGCGGGAACCCAACCCGGGCCTCTCTGGTCCGCAGGCCAATGCTCTAACCGCTGAGCAAAACCAGAAAGAGCTTTTTTTTTTTTTTGTATTAATTTATTTTTGTTACAGATGTTTCTCCTTTTTTCCCCATTGACACCCTCCTCCCCATCCCCCCACCCCGTCCCCAGCTTTGTTGTCCATGTCCATCGGTTATGCATACATGCATATAAGTTCTGTGGTTTATCTCTTCCCTCCCCCCTCCCTTCTGAGGGTTGTCAGTCTGTACCCTACTTACACGTCTCTGGGTCTACCCTGTTCCTCAGACTGTTATGTTCATTATATTCCACAAATAAGTGAGATCATGTGATATTTGTCTTTCTCTGCTTGGTTTCTTTCGCTTAGGATAATACTCTCCAGGTCCCTCCATGTCATCTCAAAGGATAAGAGATCTTTCTTTTACAGCTGCATAGTACTCCATTGTGTATATGCACCACAGCTTTTTTATCCATTCGTCCACTGATGGACACTTGGGCTGTTTCCAGATCTTAGCTATTGTAAATGGTGCTGCTATGAACATGGGGGTACATATATTCTTTCTCATTGGTGTTTCAGGCTTCTTGGGGTATATTCCTAGAAGTGGGATCACTGGGTCAAATGGCAATTCAATTTTCAATTTTTTGAGTAACACTATAGTGTTTTCCATAGCGGCTGCACCAGTCTGCATTCCCACCAGCAGTGTACTAGAGTCCCCTTTTCTCCAAACCCTCGCCAACACTTATTGTTTGATGATTTGTTGATGGCAGCCATTCTGACAGGTGTGAGGTGATACCTCATTGTTGTTTTAATTTGCATCTCTCTGATGATTAGTGATGTTAAGCATTTCTTCATATGTCTCTTGGCCATTTTTATGTCCTGTTTGGAGAGGTGTCTATTTAGCTCCTCTGCCCATTTTTTAATTGGGTTATTTGTCTTCCTTTTGTTGACTTGTATGAGCACTCTATGTATTTTGGAAATTAACCCCTTTTCTGATGTATCATTGGCAATTATGCTCTCCCATACAGTGGGTTCCCTTTCCGTTTTGATGGTTGTTTCTTTTGCTGTGCAGAAGCTTTTGAGTTTGATGTAGTCCCATGTGTTCATTTTTTCCTTTGTTTCTGTTGCCTTAGGTGATGTACCAGTGAAAATTCTTCTGCGTATGATGTCCGAAATTTTGTTGCCTACATTTTCTTCTAGGATTTTTATGGATTCACGAGTCACATTTAAGTCTTTTATCCATTTTGAGTTTATTCTAGTGTATGGTGTAAGTTGATGATCTAGTTTCATTTTTTTGCATGTAGCTGTCCAGTTTTCCCAACACCATTTATTAAAGAGGCTGTCTTTACTCCATTGTATGCTCTTGACACTTTGTCAAATATTGATTGAGCATAATGTCTTGGGTCAATTTCTGGGTTCTCTGTTCTGTTCCACTGGTCTATATGCCTGTTCTTGTGCTAGTACCAGGCTGTTTTGATTACAGTAGCTATGTAGTATAAGCTGATATCCGGTATTGTGATCCCACCTACTTTGTCCTTCTTTTTCAAGATTGCTGTGGCTATTCAGGGTCTTTTTTGGTTCCATATGAACTTTTGAAGTATTTGTTCTAGTTCTGTGAAGTGTGTCGTTGGTATTTTGATGGGATTGCATTGAATCTATAGATTGCTTTGGGTAATATGGATATTTTAATGATGTTAATTCTTCCAATCCATGAACAAGGTATGTGCTTCCACTTTTTTATATCTTCCTCTATTTCTTTTTTCAATGTCCTGCAGTTTTCTGCAAATAGGTCCTTTACTTCTTTGGTTAAGTTTATTCCTAGGTATCTTAAATTTTTTTGCTGCAATGGTAAATGGGATTGTTTTTTTAGTTTCTCTTTCTGTGAGTTCATCATTGGTGTATAAGGATGCCGTCGATTTCTTGATGTTAATTTTGTATCCTGCTACTTTGCAAAATTCATTTATTAAGTCTAGTAGATTTTTGATGGAGTCTTTAGGGTTTTCTATGTATAATATCATACCATCTGTGAATAATGACAGTTTCACTTCCTCCTTTCCAATTTGGATCCCTTTTATTTTTTCTTCATGTCTGATCGCTGTGGCTAAGACTTCCAGTACTATGTTAAATAAGAGTGGTGAAAGTGGGCATCCCTGTCTTGTTCCTGTTCTTAAGGGAAATGCTTTTAGTTTTTGTCCATTGAGTATGATGTTGGCTGTAGGTCTTTCATATATGGCCTTTATTATGTTGAGATATGATCCCTCTATTCCCAAATTGCTGAACGTTTTTATCAGAAATGGGTGCTGGATTTTGTAGAATGCTTTCTCAGCATCTATTGATATGATCATGTGGTTTTTATCTTTCATTTTGTTTATGTGGTGTATCACATTTATTGATTTGTGAATATTGTACCAGCCTTGCATCCCTGGGATGAATCCCACTTGGTCATGGTGAATAATTTTTTTGATGTATTGCTGGATCTGATTTGCTAGTATTTTGTTAAGGATTGTGGCATCTATGTTCATCAAGGATATAGGCCTGCAGTTTTCTTTCTTTGTAGTGTCTTTTTCTGGTTTTGGAATTAGAATTATGCTGGCCTCATAAAACGAGTTTGGAAGTCTTTCTTCTTCTTGAATTTTTTAAAATAGTTTGAGGAGAATGGGTGTTAGTTCTTCTTTGAATGTTCGGTAAAACTCCCCCGTGAAGCCGTCCGGGCCTGGGCTTTTGTTTGCTGGGAGAGTCTTGACTACATCTTCAATTTCCTTGTTGTTATTGGTCTGTTCAAGTTTTCTATCTCTTCCCGGTCCGTTTTGGGAGACTATGTGTTTCTAGAAATTTGTCCATTTCGCTTAGATTGTCAAATTTGTTGCCATATAATTGTTTACAGTATTTGTTAACTATCCTTTGTATTTCTGTGGTGTCAGTTGTTACTTCTGTTTCATTTCTGATTTTGTGTATTCGGGTTCTCTCTCTCTGTTTCTTGGTGAGTCTAGCTAAGGGTCCATCAATCTTGTTTATCTTTTCGAAAAACGAGCTCTTTGTTTCATTTGAATTGTTTTTTTTTGGTCTCTATCTCATTTATTTCTGCTCTGATCTTTACTATTTCCTTCCTTCTACTTGCTCTGGGGTTTTCTTTTTGTTTGCTTTCTAGTTCTTTAAGTTGTGAGATTAGATAGTCTATTAGAAATTTTTCTTGTTTCTTGAGGTAGGCCTGTAGTGCTATGAACTTCCCTCTCAGAACTGCTTTCGCTGCATCCCATAGATTTTGTGTTGTGTGTTCATTTTCATTGATTTCCAGGAAGTTTTTAATTTCTTCCTCGATCTCCTCAGTAAGTCATTCATTGTTTAATAACATGCTATTTAGCCTCCATGTGTTCAAATGTCTTTGCATGTTCTTGTTGCGATTGATTTCTAGTTCATGCCATTGTGGTCTGAGAAGATGCTTGATATGATTTCAATCTTCTTGAACTTGTAGAGACTTCGTTTGTGCCCTAACATGTGGTCTATCTTTGAGAATGTCCCATGTGCACTTGAGAAGAATGTGAATTCTGAAGTTTTGGGGTGTAATTCTCTGTAAATATCTATTAAATCCATTTGGTCTAGTGCTTCATTTAGAGTCTCTGTTTCCTTGTTAATTTTTTGTCTAGAGGATCTATCCAGTGATGTCAGTAGGGTGTTGAAGTCCCCTGCTATGATTGTATTGCTGTCGATTTCTCCTTTGAAGTCCTCCAGAAGATTTTTAATATATTTTGGTGCTCCTATATTGGGTGCATATATGTTTACCAACGTTATATCTTCCTGTTGGATAGATCCTTTCAATATTATGTAGTGACCTTCTTTGTCTCTAGTTATGGCCTTCATTTTGAAATCTATTTTATCAGATATGAGTATTGCTACCCCAGCTTTTTTTCCTTTCCATTTGCTTGGAAGATTTTTTTCCATCCCTTCACTTTCAACCTATGTGAGTTTTCTGTTGTGAGGTGGGTCTCTTGTAAACAACATATATGAGTCATGCTTTCTTTTTCAATCAGCTACTCTGTATCTTTTTATCTGAGCATTCAATCCATTTACATTTAAGGTGATTATTGATATGTACTTATTTATTGCTATTTTTGTTTAGTGTGGTTCTATTTTCCTTCCTATTTCTTCTACTAATTACAGCAGTCCTTTTAACATTTCTTGCAGTGCTGGTTTGGTGCTGATGTATTCCCTTAGCCTTTTTTTGTCTGGGAAGCTCTTTATTTCACCTTCTATTTTGAACGATAGCCTTGCTGGATAGAGTAGTCTTGGATTCAGATCCTTGTTTGTCATGACCTTGAATACTTCATGCCATTCCCTTCTGGCCTGTAGTGTTTCTGTTGAGAAGTCAGCTGATAGCCTTATGGGGGTTCCTTTGTAGGTTACTGTTGCTTATCTCTTGCTGCCTTTAGGATTCTCTCTTTGTCTTTAATTTTTGGCATTTTAATTACTATGTGTCTTGGTGTGGGCCTGTTTGGGTTCTTTTTACTTGGGGCTCTCTGTGCTTCTTGAACTTGAATGCCTTCTTCCTTCACCCAATTAGGGAAGTTTTCTGTCAGTATTTCTTCAAATATATTCTCTAACCCTTGCTCATTTTCTTCTTCTTCAGGGACTCCTATGATGTGAATATTATTACATTTCCAGTTGTCCTACAGTTCTCTTAAGCTGTCTTCCTGTTTTTTAATTGTTTTTTCCTTTTGGTTTTCCGATTGGTTTTTTTCTACCCTCTCTTCTATTTCACTGATCCGGTCCTCAGCTTTCTCTACTCTGCTGTTTAGTTCTTCCAATGTGTTCTTTATTTCTGCTATGTCATTCTTCATTTCTTCTTGGTGCTTCTACATTTTCACTTGGTTGGTTTTCAATGTTTCTATGTCTTTACTCATGGTGTTGACATCTTTACTCATGGTGTTGATGTCCTTACTCATGCTGTTGAGCACCCTCAAGATCTTGGCTCTGAATTCTAGCTCTGTTAACTTGCTTAACTGCATTTCATTTATCTCATCTTTGGTAGAGGTCTCTTGTTCTTTCATTTGGGATGTGTTTCTTTGTTTCACCATTTTGGCTAACACAGTGGGTTTTGGAGCCTGCCAAATTTTCCCTGTGGATGTTGGTGTTCTGCTGTTGTGGCTCCCTCTACTGGGTTTGGATGAGCGTGGGAGGACCCATGTTAAACACCACTGTCAAGTCTTACTTTCCTGGGCAGATTTGCAAGCCCAGAAAAGGTTAAGTTATCCTGTAGCTTTTTGCCTAGATCCTATTAGTCACAGTTACTTGAAGAGCCTTGAATTCTCAGTTGAATGAAAACTTCCCTCAGGTGTTCAGCGTAAGAGGATTTCCCGGGGGTGGAGCAGATGCTGATTGTTAATGAGCCTCAATTTTCTTTTCTTTGGCCCACCTGGGTGGGGCTGTATCTCCAAGGGAGGGGCCGCTGCCTCTCCCCAGAGCCCTGGGAAGGAGTAAGATGGCCACCATCCTGCGTGGCCACAACTCAGCAAAAGCTCTGAGTGCCCTCCAAATCCCAAGTGTCCCCAGACAGTTCCTGTCCAGTCTGCACTCCCTCTGCCAGAGCCCAAGGTGAGTGGCTGTAGCCCATCTAGCGCTCTGTCCCGGCCCTCTGCACTGTGGAGTCAGCTTGGGATTTTAACCCCGAGGGCACTGCTCACAGCTAAGATCACTGCTGTCTGTGGGCTCCCAGCCCCCATCTCACACCTCCGCAATCCTACCAGGATTTATTCAGTGTCCCTGAATATGGTCCTCGCAAGCTGCTTTTCTGTTGCTTTTTCCTGACAATTTGTCTTTATTTTAGTTATAATTCCAGTTTGGTCCTGGGAGATGGTCTGCATAGCTTCCATTCACTCTCCCGCCATTTTGGAATTCCCCTGGTGAATTGGTAATTTGGTGCAGCAATCGTGCTACTAAGTATCTGCCCAACTAATTTCAAAACTGATATCCTGTGCACATTAAACAGTCCTTTTCTAATCCTCCGAGTGCTTTGTAGTCTGTCTCTTCCCGCCGACAGAATTTCTGCCACAACACCTGCTGGACACCTTTGCATTCCCAGGCCTGGTGCACTACAACAGAGGTTGCCACTGTGGTGAGGTTCAGTTGGAGCCTGGTCCCCGACAAACTGTGCATTCTGGATCTCAGCTGCTGGCTGAGCAGGAAGCAGCAGCACCACCTCTATCTGGGGCTCTGTGCTCCTGCTGGGCGCCCTGAGCATCAGCAGGTATTCACTGCACTAAAACCGGCGCTGCACAGCTCCTGCAGCAGGTGCAGGGTGCAGAGTTTGCATGCACCTGTCTGTGCACAGGCATTTAAGGTATCGCTCCTCACTGGCTGGACACTCCCTCCCCCCTGAGGTTGAAACTTCTTTTCCTACGCTTAGAAGCCTTTTTTTTTTTTTTTTCCTGTAAGCTTCCTATATTTCTTGTCCATTTTCCATGGTGTGATTAGTTTATGTATTAGAATATTAGTCCTTTGCCAATTATATGAATTATACTTCTATCAATTGTCTTTACATTTTAACCAAGAAAATGTAGTTGAATTTATCAATCTTTCCTTTAATGTTTCTAAATTCTGAGCCAGTTAGTTTTCTCCATTCCCAAATAATGGGGGATTCACCATGTGTTTCCAATATTTGTGTGTGGGAGAGGGTTTCCAATGATCTCATTTTCCCTATTAAAATACTTTTGCTATAGACTAAATTTAACTAAAGCTGTATTCAGTTGACATTTGAAGTGTGACTACTCCCAGATGAAAATGTGAATTACTCAAATTACTTATTTCTGTTCTCCATCTTCCCATCAGACCATAGCTGAACCTATTCTCCCTTTTCAAACCAACTTAAACCCCATTGCCTATTCAGCACTGAGTACTGAGTCAGCAGGAGCCTCTGTTTCCATATTGCCAAGTAGCTTTGGTGTGTGGGACTCAATCCTTCTAAATCTTAGTCTTTTTATAACATGAGGATAACACAACCTCCCTCACAAGGTCATTTAATAGAATGAGATAATATAGGTAACTCACTAGCATAGTAGTGACACATAGAGCTTGACAGCCCATTCAAGTAGAGAGTACCTTAAGCACCAAGTGATGGAACAAATATATCTAAAACTGGGAAATGTGCTTAATGAGGAAATGACTTTGTTGGCAGTGATCGTGGCGTGTGTGTGTACATGTGTGCATGAACTGTGAAAGAACACACAATTGTTTTTAGTGTGTTTCCTTCAGGGCTGCTTCCCTATAGACTAAGTGGTGAGGTCTTTAGTTGGCAATTTATGTATACACACACTCTTAAGAATACCAATTCTGAATCCCTATGAGAAGAAAAAGGCAAAACCCTAAGGAGCCGAAGGCACTGTGGTCAATTCATACCTTAAGAAATTCAGTGTTAGAATCAAAATCTGCTGACTAGATGAGCACTTGGCCTGAAAACACCAAACTTCCAGTGCACCCTTCTCTTCTTCTACCCATGGCACTCCATCCCAGAGGACTTCATGCCATGTCCTGCCAGAGGCTCCCACTTCACCTCGAGATGCTCAGGGCAGAATGGTATGCCCCAGGTAGCCAACTCATTCCATCCAGTCCTAGGACTGAAAGTCATTCTGCCCAGTCTGTTCCCAGCAGTTCCTGCCCCAAGAATCTGGGGTGCCAGCTACAAATCTTGAGGGGAAAATAGATATTAAGGGCAGAACTGGCGCTAAAACAAGGGAACAGAATTAAAAATTCTAAGGTCTTTGGGGTTCCATTGCTGAGATGTGTGGGGTGGCTGGGTTTAGTTGTACTCTGGCATGGGTGGAGTTGGAGTTATACAACTCAGGGAAGAAATCTAGAGCTGACTTTGGCACATATGAAACATTTCCCTTTAGTTAAGCTGAGAATGGTTTTTAAAATACAGTGACTACCAATGGGTGGTGGAGAGGGGCTTGACTTGAAAAGGCACATAGGGAAGTTTCTGGAGTGATGGCAATGTTCTATATCCTAATAGGGGTTTGAGTTACACAGGTGTAGGCATTTGTTAACTCACAAATGTACACTTAAGATATGTGCATTTCTTTGTAAATTTTAGACTAAAAGCTGAATAGACATGCTGAAATATATATTTAGTGTAGTGATGGCTGCAGTCTGCTTGAAATGTACAGAAATTTGATTAACAAGTGTTAGTAAGGATGTGAAGAAAAGGGACCCCTCATACACTGTTGGTGGGAATACAGATTGGTGCAGCCATTGTGGAAAGCAGTATGGAGTTACCTCAAAAAATTAAAAATGGAACTGGCCTTATGACCCAGTGATTCCACTTCTGGGTATTTATCCAAAGAAATCCAAAACACGAATTCAAAAGAATATATGCGCTGTGTTCATAGCAGTGTTATTTACAATAGCCAAGATCTGGAAGCAGCCCAAGTGTCCATCTGTGGTACATTTACACAATGGAATACTACTCAGCCATAAAAAAAAAAAAAAAAAAAAAGGAAATCTTACCTTTTGCAACAACATGGATGGACCTGTAAATTATACTAAGTGAAATAAGCCACCTAGAGAAAGACAAGTATGGTATGCTCTCACTTACATGTGGAATGTAATGAACAAAATAAACTAACAAAGTAGAGACAGACTTATGGATACAGAGAACAGACTGACAGCTCTCAGGGGGGAGGGGGTGGGGACTGAGTGAGATGGGTGAAGGGATTAAGCAAAGAAAAAAAGACTCATGGACAGACAACTGTATGGTGATTGCCAGAGGGAAGGGGGTTGGGGGGAGGTAGAAGAGGGCAAACGAGGGATAAACGGTGATGGAAGGAGACACGACTTGGGGTGGTGAACACACAATATACAAATGATGTACTGAAGATTTGTATACCTATATAATTTTATTAACCAATGTCACCCCAATAAATTCAAATTTTAAAAAATCACCTAATCTAAAACTATGTATGAATGAATGAATGAATGAATGAATGAATGAATGAATGAATGAATGAATGAAAGAAAGAAACAGATATGTGATAAGTACAGTCAAATGTTAATGGTAAAATCTCAGTGGTGAGTACACAGGAGTTTACACTAAAATTCAACATTGCTGTATGTTTGAAATTTTTCATAAAATTTGGGAAAGTTACCCAATGCTTTCTCAGAAACAAATCACTCTGCACTCTGGGTGTGCAGCAATCCTGAGGGCTGTCACTGGGAATACAGAATTCCTTCCAGTGCATCCTGGGCCTTCCTCTTGACCACTGACCCATTTTCTGGCGCAAAACCTGCTCCACATGTCCCCCTTCTCCCTCTGCACCTACATAACCATGTCCTCACCCTCTGGTGAATGGAAAACTGCAGAAGGTACTCAGCTACTGAGCAGATCTTTGTGATGAAGACTCATGGGAAATTATCAGCATACTTTCCTGTGCTTAAAATTTAAGTTATAGGAAAGATTCTCTTCTAATAATGGCACAGAGAAATGGCCAGTATTTGCCTCTTATTTCCACTGCTCATGGGGAAAGAGCTTAACGTTTAGTTAGCCCTAGAAATGGAACAGATGTTTTGCATACATTGGTCCCATAATCCTCATAGCCCTGCAAGTATGTAGCCCCATTATTCTTTTATATAACGAGGCTCACAGTCAATAAATAGTAGATCCAGGACTCAAACGAAGATTTCAGTGGTTCGAAACCATGTTCTTTTACCAAAGCACATCTCTGACATTTAAAATAGGTTATGGTCTACAAAGCTAATATAACAGCAGCAGTCCTTTGGCCAGGATTTTACAAAATACCACTGCTAAAGAAATAAAATTTGTAAGGGCAAGTTTCCTGTTCTATTCCAACTATTTTTACCAAACACCATTCACCAAAAGGCATTTTTAAGTTTATGCTTCCCACAAGTATTATTGACAAATGTAACAAGAAATACATTTGACAACTTCTCGCATTTTCTGTTGCGTTAGGGGCAGTTCAGGGTTTAATAAACCTGTTTCCTGGCCAAGTAGCTCAGTTGGTTAGAGCATCGTCCTGATATGCCAAGGTTGTAGGTTTGATCTCTGGTCAGAGCACATACAAGAATCAACCAATGAATGCATAAATAAGTGGAACAACAAACTGATACTTCTCTAAAATCAATTAAAATAAAAATAAACCTGCTTAACTGAGGGGAATTAACTTTTGATATCACAGTGTTGCTTATTCATAAATTAGAAACAGATGGCCCAACTATCCTGTAATGATTTTCCATGTTGTGCTTAAACAGACAAAAATTCTTACCCAGTGGAATATTGGGACCTTTTCCCATTAACCCAGATTCCTGAACTACAGAAACCGTAGCAATCACCCAGTAGGTGGCACTAGTTGTGCTGGCTACCCAGTTTTCTATCTGAAGTAGTCCAGTGACTCAGGTCAGGGGTCTTAGTATCCTGCTTGTTGTATTTGAAACAAATCTAGCCCCGCATGGCAGTCAAGTAATCATGCCTTGCACATTACTTGTTTGTGGAGAACACGTATTGCAGCCGCCCCTCTGTACAGCACAGGATCGATCTGTCAGAGGTAGGTTCTCAGGAATGTTTATCATACCTCCAACCCAACTACTTTTTCTCCCCCACAGAAGTGAGCTGTAGAAGAAAACAAGTTAGAGACAAAAGGGGCCCTTGGAGATCAGGAGAGAGAAGGGTAAAGGTATTGCACCTAGGGGTAAGAGGAGGGGGACGGGAAAGGCTTGGGCGTGCTCCGAAAGGGAGAACACAACTACTTTCCAGCTTGGCCAGCCTCTCTCCGCATAATAAAGCAGGGAGCAGAGGGAAGCCCTGGGGGATAGGAGGAAGGTAGGCAATGCCGCTAACTATCTGCTGAGCTAAGCAACAATAAAACCTTTTTTTAAATTTTCACAGAAATCTACAGTGAACTTTACTTTGATCCATATAGGCCCAGATGAAACCAGGGTGACTCCACTATAATCTGATCTCAGCACTGATATAATTTAAGTAACTCTATTTGAACCTAATTGAAAACTCAGTACTCACATCCAGAGGCCATTCTCAACCTCTATTCTGCTTGGGACTACCCTACTTGATCCCTCAGTTCTGCCCTTTGGAGGCACATGCTTCTAAGTATAACTTTTCATATTTCACAATCTAGAACTTTGGTACAATCTAGCCTCACAAAAAGCTGGGGAGCTACTTATATGCTTCAAAATGAAGTTATTTCTGTGCTAAGGGGAGATACCAAGGGCAGGAGACAAAATTCTTCATTCTTCAAGTGCAGCTCTCCCAGACCTGCACTTCCTTCTGGAACAGCAGAGAACCATTTCATACTTCTAACACATTCCTGGGGAGAATCTCATACGGGTGGTATATAACCAGTCTTTGAATTCAACAGTCAGTGTATGGACCAAGATAACTAGACTTTTTATGTCCAGAAGCATACATTTTGATGGAGTAAAACAAATTACTTGCATTTATGGTTGGAAGTGGGTCAACAACTAGTTTTTAAAGACATGTCAATAGCCCTTCAGTTAGGGTTACGTTAGACAAGTACAGTGATAGTGAGGACTGCATTGTCAAGGAGTCTCAGGATACCTGGGCTCTATTATAGATCAATAGCTGGTCACCTGGCTCTGGGTGGGCATGTTCTCAAAACTTGCGGAGCCACACCTGGTTGGTTTGGCTCAGTGGTTAGAGCATCGGTCCGCAGACCCAAGGGTGGTGGGTTTGATTCCATGCCCTAGTCGGGGTGCGTGCAGGAGGCAACCAGCCGTGTCTCTCTCCCCCACTTCTACTCTACTGAAAAATCAATGGAAAAATAGCTTCAGGTGAGGATTAACAAAAAAAATTATAAAAAACTTGGGGGAGCCACAAAATAAAATTGTGGGTTACTTATCAAGGCCTTTCAAGACTTAAAATGTCTGGTTGTCAAACTTGTTAAAACGTTCATTTTCTTTACATCACACCAGTATCTCAGAGTGCTGCATAGCTCTTATGTTCTTAATGAGAAAAAAATGTGAAATAAAAGGCTTGTCAGATGGTCTGGCCTTGATTTTCTCTGGTCTGTTCCTTACTCTGTGGATTTGTGCTGTGAGAAACCATCATTAGACCTTTTAGCTCAGAACCCTGAAATAATTTGGTTATAGTATTTGAGCACAAACTCTGGTGCATCCCTAATAAAGCAAACGTCAAAGAATTTAGAGAAAAGTTTAATATACCTGGAAAGTAAATTATTTTTCTAGCTTCTCCCTCGGGGCCTAACATGACAGTGCTATCTATATTTCAAAGGTCACAACTAGATTTTCTGTGAAGCATACCTTAATATTAATCATTATAAACCACTTTGTGAAATGTGGGGCTGTTTAATTACCCCAACATTTTAGAGACTCAATACACAGATGTATTGTGGCCACATACATCTGCCTTTACCCATCATAGAACTCGTGATAGGGAAAACCTGTGACCCTATTTCCTACCACCAATGTTCAGACTCTCATCAGGGGATAAAACAAAGAGCAAGAAAAATAGATTTAAAAATAAAAAGGCTATCACAGGGCAAGTAATCCCAAGAAGCAGCCTAGAGGTAAGAACAGACTTAAGTGGTCCATGTTGATACTGTTTCCACATGGTTTCCAGGTTTGTTCTCTAGAACCTTTCCAAATACGTTAAAAGATCGAAAGAATCATGGCAACCTAAAACTGCTTGGAGCGAACAGTCTTTACCTTCATACCAGAAAAGGGAGGGCATTTCAGTAACTGGAAGGTCAGATCTACATAAACTTCAACAGTTGCCACCGTGTCTTCGGACTGATGTAACAGTCTCATTTTGTACCTTCTATGGACACTTTTTAGGGCCAGTTAACCACCTTCCTATACTTTAAACACTCTCATATAAAAAATTGTAACTTTTTTTTTAAACTAACCTCACATCTATTTGTTTTCAGCCATCATTCCTTTGGCATTATCTCAACCAAGTAAATTAAACGTTCTTTTAAAATGTGAAATAATAAAAATACAAGTGACAAATAGTACTATAAATATTCAGGGTATCCTCGAGTTAAACTGTCCTCAAATTCAACAGAATTACTGAAACTCCAGGAAACCTGTTTAAATGCTGATGGGAAAGCACACGGCACTATTCCCCATCATGTGGGCTAGGGGCTTCATCTTTCTACTTCTGTGTGGTGGCAATTCCCCCAAAGACCTGACCAGACAGGACAGGCCAGCTGGCTGATGAGACTTCATCCACTTCAGAATTGTTTTGTAGAAATAAAATGGGACCCAATCCTAGGAGCGTGTATGTCTCTACTAAATGGTTTTTGTTCTCATTAGGTGTATAAACTTATTCAAAAATAAGTTGAAAGCTGAAAGCACCAGGAAGGAGGAAGGTAGGAAACTTTCTTCCTCTTCTTGTTGAGTACTGTCCAAGCAGACTGGTAAGGCAAATATTCATTATGGATTGTAACTCACTTTGCTTTGGTTTTAGATGCTTCCCTTAAGAAAAAAGAAATTTGTTAATAAATGATTAAAAAAACACAGAACAAGGTTAGATTATTAAGACAAGTATCAATTACAAAAGTACAAGCTGAAGTCTTTCTCTATTTAATCTTAACATGTTAAAGGGTAACAATACTTCCACACCTAACCCTGCATTTTTTCTATTCTTGAGGTATGATTAGACAACAAATATGTGACTGCTTATTATGTGCCAGAAAGCATTCTAATCACTTACATGGAAAATCTTAAATAACTCTACAAAGAGGTAATGTTACTTACTTGTTTTTATATTTGTGGAACCTAAGGCTTACTGAGGTTTCAAATATAATAACTTGCCCAACATCACAAGTGAGGAGATATAATGAGGCCAGAAGCTTAGGAATCCATACTGATATTTAATTTTTCAAAACTCCATACTTCTTTTAAAAATCACCTTTAACACTTTATTCTCCCACAAATAACTTGGTGTTATTGCTCCTACCCCTACTTAATTTAAAAGAAAAAAATTATGTACTAATTTGCAGTATTTTTCTTTACTCCAAATCTGTAACTTTGTGAACATCTTAAGAAAATATTAGTCATAAAGCCAATAACTATAATCATCAGTATATAAAGGAAAAACTTCTTTCTATAATACAGGGTGGGACAAAAGTAGGTTTACAGTTGTTTGTATGGAAAATAATACAATAATAAATAATAATATAATGTTTCACATACCCACAACTGTAAACCTACCTTTGCCCCACCCCGTATATAAACCCCAGTTACCAAAGTACTACAAACCATTAAGCTCCTGGAGACTACTCATTATTTCGTCTTTAAACCTCCTCACAGTGCCTAGTACATAGCAGGTACTGAAATATTTGTTAGATACAATGAATTAGAGCAAATAAATAAGCTGGATCCAATTGTATATTCAAACACTATGGAATTTTCAGAAAACAAAGTCTACCTAAATTATTTTGTGACCTGAGATGGGGAAAAAAGACAAAGCAACAAATGCAGAGCTAAGCAGTCACCAGGTAGAAGTCACCATTACAACCACAGTAAAATGTACTGGCTCTCCACTGTAAATCACTGAAAGCAAAAATAAGGTAGGTCTGTTAACATTAACGCAAGTGTTTATTCAAGAGATAATAAAGAGTTGAATTCTAACAAAGGAAAATTTTACCAGTTATCCACCCTACAATAAAAAGTGGAACTGGGACCATTTACAACACATAAATAAATTCTACTTTTACATTTCTGAAAAAAGCTGTATTTGCTTCTGAGAGAGCCATTTCTTAATTTTTGCTAATAAGGCTTTGTAAATTGTGTTTAGAAACTCTGACAATACACACACACACACACACACACACACACCCTTCTTATAAAGTAAGTAGTACCTTGGATGTTTACTCCAGGCTGAGTTTTTCAAGTACCTAGGACCCTGTAACTTAAGACTGCATATGTCTCCATGAATTCAACTTGAATTGCCTTCACTACGTTTACTTTCTATAATTTTTAACAATAATTAGATCAATGTTTATTAGACTTTATAACTCCCTCAAATTATACTTTAATATTTGACATGGTAGTTTCAAAAAATAAATATTCAAGGCCTCAGTTTTAAATTTTCCTTCAGTGTAACACACAAAGATGATAACAAATATTAACAGGACTACCCTAAAATAAAGTAAATGTAGCTTTCTTCTAAAAATCACTTGTTATACTACAGATCACATTCTATTCTATAATTCTGGTAAAAAATAAGTCTTTTGGTAATAAAACAAGAGTTTAGGGTGATTCATTCGGTCTTTGGAAAATCTTAATGGCAGTCATTCAGTGAAGAAGTCAATCATTCCTGGAGTCACAAACACTCACAAATTACTGTTAGCATTGATCAAGTTTTTCTTTTGTTTTTTTTTTGGTGGTTATCGCTTTAGTTGGTAATATCTGACTTTAAGACAGAGAACATCTCCCACTAAGCCTTAAATATTACAAAATGTATGCAGAACATAGACTCATAGAGGCTATAATGCTGATGTCTTAAGTAACTCACCCATGAAATGGGTGCAGGTTTTTTAGAGAATATCCAGACATGTTTGCTCTAGAAATAAATGCCCCTATTTTTCAGCGTGTTCCTATTCTTCAATAGAAGACTTAAGCAGCTTAACAGTTTTGCTACAAAAACAAACAACTCTTGTTAACAAACCAAAACCATAAAAGGAAACCGATAAAGAACAGTTTTCACAGTTAACAATAAATAAAAGTGCAGTAAGTGTTCAAGTAGGGCACGTAGTTTAAAAACTACATGTGAGTATTTGGCATAGGTCATCTTTTAAAGGCTCTCCGAGGGTCCCTGCCATTACTTATTGTGGTCATGACTGTTTGAGTATTAGCTGTTCCTGGTAGCTGTGGATTTATAGGTCCCCGGCCACTGCTTCTACCAGCATATGAAAATTGGCATCCCTTTGATTCTGGGCCAGGTTGAACCCCATTTCCTAAAAAAGAATATAAAAATTCATCACCATTTTCAGATTCTGATCTATGGAGGTACACCTATTTGAAGTTCTAACACATGCTATAAATGCTTGCAAGTAATATTAGGGAAAACAAACGCCTTTATTTTTAAACTACTGGAAAAAACTCAATGTGGGTTCTAGGTTTTTTCAAACATATGACTACTGTAAGTATATTAACTTGATGCTATATTAACAGGGAAAAGAAGAGAGTAACTTGGGCAACAGAATGAGAAACTGGTCGAGCAGAAAAAAAGTATAGATAACACACTGCCTACATTACAAGGGGGAGAAAAGAGCAAGGGCAAGTGGTGTATGAGTGCTGGCATTTGGTTCAAATATGGTTAATAACGTTTCAAAAGAGACAATGTAATTCTAACTTTTTTAAGGAAAAGACAGCAAAGTTTCCCATGGTGTGATGATTAACAGCTGTGCTAAAACATGTGGCTATCAGTTCAAATAAATAATAGTCACCCTAAAGAAACTCCAATTACAAAAAACTTTTCCTCAGTTATTTAAGAATAAAACTTCAAAAAACCTTTAACATGGCTGCAAGAACCATTAACATGACATTCAAGGGTATGTGAAGGGTAAAGGCTAATCTTTCAAAAAGGCAGCTATCAGCATGTGAAAAATTAAGGTGAGCTACTAGTCTGAAGATAAAGGCTTTCAGTGCACTAAAATAACCAGTAATTCTGTAACTGTTATAATCACCAGATTATAGAAATGTTATAAAAGTCAAAGGAAAAATTATGACACATCACCAAACCATAGATTTCTATATAATTAGCCAAGATTCACCACTGTATTCCTAGTAACTGGCCCAAATGTTTAAAATATAGACTGTGCTCAATAAATTAGTTTAAGAGGGTATCTGCTTTCTAGAAAATCAGCTATTTGGAAATTCCCTATTTACCAGTAGTTCCCTTTTAAAACTAATTTATGCCTAATGATAATTTTTCCTCTAAAGCTTTCATAAAATATTTATTCTCACACCTGATTACAATTATGCCAAAAAAAAAAATCTTACCCACTTGTCCAAATGTACCCGTACCCATATTACCATTCATGGAATTATTCTTCTGTTCACTATGTGCCTAAAAAAATGTTTTTAAATTTAACCAAATGAAGATTAAAAAACACACACACATTTACATTATTATAACATGTATCTATTCCCTTTTTAAATGTTTAAGGTTTTCTTAAACAGATTTTTTAAAGAGTTATTCAAGTCCATTTAATGTTAAAATATTCATGAATGTTTCCCAAATCTTTCATCTAATTGTATTTCCTGATATTACTCCCCACTCCCCAAAGTGCTAAACGGTACATATACTTACTATATGACACTACAGATACATATTCAGACTCACAAAACATACAAAATAAAAATGACTTTAAGAAAGATTTCTTTTTAAATTGTCTTCATTGTACTCTGGGTATGACAGGGTTGGCAATCTCGCCACAGAATTATAGTACACAGTCAAAATGAGCCTAATCATCAAAATAGACTATACATTTGGATTAATTACCCCTTTGTTTTGTTGTCCTCGATAATCTGGATTGGGTTCACTGAAATTTGGCACTTCTGAATAAACCATACAAAATCTGAAAGAAAATAAAGGACAAGTTCAACAACTTCTGAAATAAAGTAATCAACCTTTCTTTATATAACATGTATAACTTACAGGAATGAAGAATTTAGGTATCAAATGAATTAATTAAAAAGCAATATGCTAACTAACTTTATTCATTTATAACAGAAACTTACAAAATGCTTGTTTCATAAAAAGATCAAAGATTTAATGCCTACAGTATATGAAACATTCTATTTTGTATTTTAATTCTTCTTCTGTACCACAAAAATAAGTCATGTCAAAGATCAAGGACACAGAAACATATCTGTCCTGTTTTTCCACATAGGCTGATGCCACTGAACCATGTTTAGGGTTCCAGAGTGGTTTTTCCAGCAGTGGTGATGGATTAGCACTGATCCAGTCACACACTCTCATCCAGTCCCTCTTTGACCAATCACTGTGAATCTGCAAAGATAATCATTTAAGGTTAAGAGTGGATTCTATAGGTATGAATAAAGACAACTGCCTATCAAAATGACAATTTATCCCAATGTTTCTTGGTATATATTAACATTACACACAAGCTCCTCACGCCACAAATAAGAAAATAGAGCTAGTTTTGGTAAAAATTAGACTGACCCTGACAAAGTCACTAAGAACTGAGTGACCTCCAGTGGTTTTTCACTTAACTGACCTCCATTATTATAAATACTTCTCTTATACATGAAGGTCAGGACAGGATCCTAATCTTTCAGTAATATTGATGTTAAGCCCTTTCATAACACTTGATCTAATACTACTCTAAATACAAACATAAAATATAAGTGAATCCTAATTTTCCTCCTAGCAAGGACAGTGTTACCAGTTTCTGATCTTGAAAAGCTAGCAAGATTTTTTTTTTCCCCACACAAAGTATCTTATCCCTGAGGTAAGGAAGAGAATTTTCCTCTATTTGTTTATTTATATATTTATTTTTTGGGTGCCACTTCTGGCTTCTCTCTTTAAATATCCTCTAATTTAATGGGCATCAAGTAGATGTCTAAGCATTAACCAAGTAGAATGGACTAATGATTTGACTTAGTGCCTACATCAAAGTTTATGAGTACATCCCAAATGTCTAGGCTAGAATGGAGGCTGAATTACCTTTATACCCCTAGAGGGGATGGTTACTCCAAGTCAGGGTGGAGATTACCAAGGTAAGTAAGTAGTGCATGGAAGCTCCCAATGCCTGTACGGTACCTAAACTGTGGATAAATACAGGACTTCAATTGTCATTGCTGCAAGTCCTTTTACCATGAGTACATATTCACCCATAAACAGAGAAAAAGAAAAGTTAAACTCATGGCCAAACCCCAGACCTAGCTTCTTATCTGGCAATTCACTAGAAGGCAGAACCTACTTCAAATGGCACTTATGACACCTGAAAAATACACATTCCCCAAACAGTATATTGATAGCTGTTCAACTAATACATACATGGAAAGTTGTTTTTATAGTTTAGTTTCTAAAGACAAGCGATTTACCAGTCAAAAACAAGCCAAGGAAAAGGTTTATAATGTATACCTACCAGTTATTTTAATAGACATTATTTGTAATTTATTCAATTATACAAAATGTACTTAATACTTACTCCCCAATTTTTTGAAGTTCTCCACCCCTTCCAGTATAAAGTGTCAGACATCCTTTCCACATGGACGCATACCTAGAAAGAAAAGAAACACCAGTTCTGTGGAAATATGTATATTTTCTTCTACTTAAATCAAGCAAATCTTTATATAATTTGCATTGGGTACAGATAGGGATCAAACCCTATGCCTACCATAGTAAATCAAATACAATTAATTAATCTAACTTTCATTAACTTGTTATTTACTAAGGAATAATACAAAGAAAACTCTACTGCCAAATTTTGACATAATCATCTAAACTGTAACTAACTCTAGAAAACAGAAGGCCTTTTTGCAAAGCAAGGATTGTTATACTCCAAAGGTCACAATCTTCAGTCAGTCATCAAAGGGAGAACTTACAACTGCAGAGATTTAAGCAGAAATTATTTTTCAATCACAAGATATATATAAAATTAACACCGCAGTATTAACTTTTATATTCATTTACTTGATCTAGTCAGATATTGATATAATTGCTTTTCCTTTACCTCCATAAAACACATAGGGTTCCCAAGCTACAAAAGTTGGGTAAAATTTGCCTGGCCAGTGTGGCTCAGTAGATTGGGGTCCTGGTTCAATTCCTAGTCAAGGCACATGCCCAGGTTGTGGGCTCAATCCCTAGCAGAGGGCATGCAGGAGGCAGCTGATAGATGTTTCTCTCTCTAAAACAAATCAATTAAAAAAATTGGGGGGTAAAATTTAACCAAGGGGCTAAAAAAACTAAGATCACCCATCTTTCACCCATCTGCCTTTCCAAATTTGCAATTTTTAACACCAAGTTGGCTGAACAATTTACCCTTAACAATTTTGAATGCAGACAGCACCATTAGATAAAGTAATCCTACACATCAACAAAAGAAAAAATGTACATTAATCAATACTGTAAAAATTAGTTTAAGGTTTGATTTTCAGTGGTTCTTTGTACAACTATGGTAACTTCATGACTTAGAATGATAAATTATAACTAAATATTGTTTAACTAAGTATGGTGATAGTTCATCTTTTAATATAGGTAATAAAAATTTGCTAGTTCCACATTATGTATTTCTCTTCATTTATAAGGGTTACTTATTAAAGATTCCATTCACCAATCTTGTTAGATAAAAAGTGACTCAGAAGACAGTGCACTAATATATCACCTTACTAAGTAAAAAATCAATGAATATTTTGAGAAAACATTTGAAAATACTACAATTAAAACATTTAACTTTCACTCGTTTCAGGAATGAGATGGACATTTGCTTGGTTTTCTGATAAACATCAATATTCAAATTACCATTATTCACATGTATACCTTTATTCAAAAGCCACTTTTCTTAGATTCAATCAGAATTTAAGGGCCTTACAAAGGGCCAGACTCTGCTGGATATATTTTAGCAAGTAAGGCATAATTATTCCCATTTTATAGAAGAGAAAGTTGATGAAGTATAATAACTTCAAGGTCACACTGAGGTTAGGAGTTTCTTTAGTTTTGAATTTTCCTTAAATTGTACTCCTTGGTAACCATACTCCTTAAAACCCAATAGATACTATACAGCTATTGAATTTCTAGTTTTTCCATTTTTTTTTTTTTGGATGGACACATCTATGTATTTTTTCTGACTATAAAGTATGAAATATTTAAAAGGAGATGCTGTTTACAGTATATAAAATACTTCAAATCACTAGATAAGATACTTTGGCAGCCAAAACAACTTTAATTAAGCTAATCCTCACCACACCCTCCTAGGTAGGAATTCTCTTTTGTGGAAGTTTAAAAGACAGTGTCATAGTGAGTCAGTGTATGAGAATTAAATGTCCAAATCCTGACTCCTACCACTTCCTTCTTTGATGATACTCTGCCTCACTTCCTGATATGTAAGGCCTGTAAGATATTATCAAAGGGCTCATACATTCAGAGTTATCCAACATTCTCTGATTCTATTTATTATGCCACCAATTTCCATCCACTTTTTCTATAGTTACGACCAATAAATTATTACAATTCTATTGACCACAAAGCTTCCAAAAATCTATTTTTAAGACCCTTTTCTGGCTTTTTATCTTCTTAAGATAAAGATTTGGCAAATTTTTAAAGGCAGTCTAATTATCAAACATTTAAAAAAAAAAAAAAAGGGTTGTACTAAATTATTTTTAAAAGCCAATCTTCCAAATGACTTTTTTGGATGAAGATATAGATGTCTTCCTGCCAAACATTTTCTGCATATCATTCTGGTTTTTGTACCACACTGATTTTACAACCTAAGCAACAAGAAATCATTCTCGAGAATGTGCCTTCCAGATATTGTAAACTTCCCCTTTAAATAAAATACGTACAAGTAAAATATTGGCAGGATTTCATAAATCATTAAAAAGGGAGAAAACTGACAACTATATTAAATAATTTATAAAAAAGATAAAATAGTGGCTATGTTAATCTTATCAATCTACTTTAGACTCAATAATCCCAGAACAGTATTTAAAAATCGATTTAACCTGTAAATTGGGTTTGTGTGTGTTTGGGGGGGTAGATTTCTGGTTGAAACTGACCGCTTTTAAAGGCAAGGCTGTTACATCCTAACGCTGTCCATCATCCAAAATTAATATCGAAGGGGCTCAAAACTCCTCGGGGGCTCACAGAACAGACATGGAACTTTAGAACTTGCCAAGGTCCCAGGCATCAGCCAATTCGGATTCCACAGACTGCAATTTAGAAAGCACTCTCCTCCCCCGCCCCGCCCCCCCTTATGCAAACCTACCCTCTGGTTAACCGAATAATATCTCCCGGTTGTATAAGACCTCCAATTTCATCCCACACGGAAATAGTGATGCTGCCCGTTTTATCTGCTACTTTGCAAGATCTCACTTCATGGCCGTCTTTGGTTTTGGTCACGCGTCCTATGGAGATTTAAAAATCAAAAGGGGGTTGTGTATTAGATAATGAGGACTTCCAGAAAAGCTCTCTAACTCCAGCTCCGGGGTCTTAACGCATCTGAAAGGTGGGAAGAAGTCGAGCCCGGGGGTCGCCGCCAGATCCAAGGCCTGGGTGGGGGTGGGGGTGCGGGGTCAACGGCACCACGTGGATGCGGGAAGGCAGGGGAAGGAACGGGAGGGGGAGGGGAGCCCTCGTTCGCGGCGGCGGCGGCGCCCTTCCCTCCTGCCCCGCGACGCACAGGGGCGGCGGGATGGGCTGCGGGCCCCACTTACCTATCTCCAGGACAATAAAGACGACATTTAAGTTTTTCAGTCCGGGCTTAATATCTTTTATAAAAAGAAGTGGGTCGTTGACCCCATTCATATTGAGGCAGGTGCGGCTACGGCTGCGGAGACGCGGGTGGGAAGGGAGCGGGACAAAGCTTCCCACCCTCCCGGGTCGGGGGCGAGGGCAGAGGGGCGACCTTGGGCGGGGATGGCAAGAGAAGGGGCAGAAAGCGATTAGTCAGGGACCAAGGAAACCAGCCCAGAGGGCACTGAGCCTTTTAAAAAAAGAAAAAAGGAAAAAAAAAGAAAGAAAAAACCGCTCACAAGTTTAAAAGAAAAAAAAGATGAACCACTCCGCACACCAACCCCGCTCCCTACAGGGCAACAGGAAGGCAAGCGTGCGAACTGCCCTCTTCTTTGGATAAAAGGCAGAAAAAAAGACAGCGAGGGGACGCCTCTGCCCTGAGTCCCGCTCACATACACGTGGGCGCGCGCCCAATCCGTCCCGGGATCCGGGAAAGGACCGGCTGTCACAGCGAACCGGGAGCAGAGAGACTGAGCTACTGCTCACCCAGCGTCCGAAACAGCGACTGCCGAACGCGCCCGCGCGCCAGCTGAACCCTCCGCGATTCCCCGCCCCTTGTGACGTCAGGTTGATTAGCACGCCCACCGCCCTGCCCTCCAGGCTCGGAGGAGGGGAAGCCAAGGGGCGGGAACACACCGGGGACGCCCGCGCAGCCTCCCTGGCTGCGCCCCAGGCTGTCAGCTCGAGCCCCGCCCCCTCAGCCTTCCAATCGGAGCTCGGCGCCGCCCCGTCCTTCCGCCGTCCCTGCGCAGCGTTCACTTTGCTCTGCTCAGTCGTCGTTGTGTCGGCTTCTACCGCTTACTGCCAATCTTCTTTAGGGTTTTCTTGGTTTTTTTCCTTCTCTGAGTTCAGTCCTCCACCTCGGCCCTTTAGTCCCGCAGTCACGGGGAACGATTGCTGTGTGTAGGACCCAGTGGGTACGTCAGAAAGTACGCTGTGCAGTAAGAACCTGTTCAAGCAAGGGTGGCTGGTCGGGGTTCAAAGGGAAAACCAGAAGGGATGGGACCTTAGCTGCCAGTCTGGAATTTTAGGACCAGAGGGAACTTGGAGATCAAGTGAACCGCCTCATTTTAACCATTTTTAAATTGAGGTCCGGAAAGGTGAGCGTAGGGTCACCCAGCAACTTGTAAGCAAGCGGGACCTCAACACAGGCCCCTGACCTGGTCTTGCACTTGTCACTCTGCAATAATTAGGCGATAAGTTCCTTTGTAAACTTAATTTCCATTACCCTTCCTCAGATTGCACCCATTTGCTTTTCTTCTCTATGCTTTTTTTTTTTTTTTTTTGAATAGGCTATTTTTGAGAGCAGTTTTAGGTTCGTGGCAAAATTTAGAGGCAGGGACAGAGATCTACATACTTCCTACCCCCACATGTACATTGCCTCCTCCGTTAGCAGTATCCCCCACCCGACTGGTACATTTGTTACAGTTGATGAGCCTGCATTAACACGTCATTATCACCCCAAGTCCATAGTTTACTTTAGGTTTCTCTGTTAGTGTTGTAGATTTTATGGGTTGGTACAAATGTATAATGAATGACATATCCACCATTATAGTATATAGAGTAGTTTTACTGCCCCAAAAATTTGTGTGCCACCAATTCCTCCTTTCCTCTCCCCTAACCCCTGGCAACCACTGATCTTTTTATTGTCTTCATAGTTTTGACTTCTCCAGAATATCATGTAGATGGAATCATACAGTATGTAGCGTTTTCAGATTTGGCTTCCTTCACTTAGTAATATGCATTTAAATTTCCTTCATGCCTTTCCATGAACTATCAAGTCATGAACTTGTTTTTAGATATCAAAAAATCCTATAACAGCACTGGGAACCCCTGAAACATTATAACCTGGGGGGGAGGGGAGATAAAGTTTTCTTTATGTCATGTAGTGAAAATGGCATGGCGTTAGAAACAAACCTGGGCTCAGACTGTTTACTAGCTGTGTGACCTTTAGACATTTAATTAAGATTTCTAGTTTAATTTAATCATCTGGAAAGTAGAAGAGTGTCTTCCTTAGAGGATTACATGGGCTGTAAGTAAATTATTCAACTATTGCCTAGCAAATAATAGATACTCCGTATTTTCCCCTCACATATTTTTTATTTTTGAAGAAAAGAAAAACAATAATAGCTTAAACTGTGGTTGTTTAATCCTTTCATCCATCCTGTGTTGACTGCTGATTTTTATCCCCATTTTACAGATAATGAAACTCACAGGAGACCACAGAGCTAGAGAATGGTCAAACTGGGTTTTGAATCTGGGAAGTCTTGACCCCAGAGCCCTCCAACCTAAAGACTTAAATTGCAGTGGTGAAACCATAAAAGCCAAAAACAAACTGAAGAAATAAAGTGTTAGCAATAAGACATATCTTGTAGGGCTTTCAAGAATCATCTAATTAACTATTTGTGATGGTAAAAGAAATGTTTAGAAGAGTATCAGAGAATTTGCATGGCAGAAGCCCTAATTTTGTCTTGATTCTTTCTGAATATTTTTAGATCAATCACTACATACCAAACATTTGCAAACAAATGGTATAGATGCATTAATGTCTGAGAAAAGAGTTTCAAAATCACAACATTAGCAGGAGCATCAAGACAGTATTAAGGAAGCAGAAGCTTCAATTTCATAAACTAATAAGGCCCACAGTGCCAAAGACACTGTTGTAATGCTGGAAAGTGGTGTAAAATAATATTAAAAGCATGATTTCAACATCAAATAAAACACATAATGAAACATGTCAGTTAATGGCAGAACTACATCCAACCTCTGGGCTCCCAAAGACTCCCAATCTGAATCAGAAGCTCTAATTCTACCATGATTATCTGATAGGACTTGATGCTTCAGTTGGATTTTCCTCAAACATATTCTTCAACACTGGCAAAAAAAAAATTCTCACAGAAGCACCATTTAAATCAGACCTTTTGTTTTTTTAAAGAAAGGTTTGACAAGATCTTTAAAAGATTAACAGTGGACAGGAAACCAATTAAGAATGTTGAGCATAGTTGTGGCCAAGAGTTTGGACAAAGAAAGTTAGCCATTCTTAGCCCCCTCAGCCATTTGCTCCCAGAAAGGGGATTAGGTAGGTTTGCTCAGACCAATTTTACTGACATTTATGAAGAAGAACCAAACACTTAGGAAACCAAGCCCCACAAAAGCAGAAGCTGGTGCTTAGAGGAATAGCCCAGACCTCCCCTTCCCCCACAGGACAGAACTTGGGCCAAATACTTCCTTCCCTACTAATTAGCAGTTCTCAGAAAGTAAATGGCAACCCAGTGCTTTCCCATTAACCAAAACTAAAGACATCCTTGTGAAACAAGATGGTGTAGGCAGTGTAGAAACTCTTCAACCCAGGCCCAATCACTCCTCCTGGGTGGTGGTTAATAAAGAGAAAGGGGATGTCCAGAAGAACAACTGTTGTCACTCAAACTTTCCTAATATTCATGAAATAAACAAATCCATCACTGTCTCAGCCAGTTAGGTCATAATGATTATAAACATGGTCTGCTTCCTTCTGAGACTTGTTCTTCAGGCCTCCTCATTTTCATAGCCCAACCATAAACTTATTCTGAGATGATGAGAGGTTTATGTTTAGAATCTCAACACCATTACTCCATGTAAAGAAGACATTGCTTAGTGAGACCCAATACAATACATGAGGGCATCCATTAGAATCCTGGAACACAAGGTTCCAGTTATCTGGGTCCTCACTGACAAAGGTTTTCCCGTAAATTTTTTGTGCTTACTACCCACTACCCATGCTCACTCCTAGGTTCTGATTTCTGGGATCACAAAGTTCATTTTCACTTTCTTTGCACTATCCATCAGTTTAAAATTATTATATTAATAAAACGAGTACTGTTTGATAGACATCTTGTGTGATAAAACTAACAATAAGAAAGTTAAAAACTACAGTGTCCTCACATTATAAAGATATGTAGTCCACTTTGTAGCATAACTGGCAAGATTTTTAAAAAGGTATTAATGTTTTAAAAAAATATTTAACCCCAAAACTCATAAGTAATGTCTAGTAATATTTGCAACAATAGCCACACAAACCATCCCTATAATGGTAAACACTAACACACATGGAGCATTTGCTATGTGCCAGGCATTTTACATTTATAAGCTTGTTATACTTACTAATATATTTCTTAATTAATATATGTGAAATGGATTTTCTCAATTTATAGCAAGTTATGCAGCTGGGATTTAAAACCGTGTTACATGCAATAACGATTTTACAAAACAGGTTATTTGTCCTAAAAAGCACATTTTGTTGGTTATCTAAATGGGTAATTCGATTTTTTAAGGCTTTGCATTGATAAGTGCAGTAAAGTCAAATACTTTTTTAGTTTTCCTTGGGAAGAAACGCATGCCTAAATGGGTTAGTTCAACTCAGCTGTATATTTTTTAAATGATAGAGAGTGAAGAACTTTAGCTTTTGTGTTCTAAAAAGTTTTTTTCAAGTACACCATACATGTAAATAGCTGCCTGGATTTATTGTTTATTCAGCTGAAAAAAAAAAAAACATATTGGCCAAAACATATTAGTTTTGGCCACCCAAAACTAATAAAACAAAATTATTTCTTTATTGGTGGAAGATTTATATAACTGGATATCATAGTCCTCAAACTTAAAAGGATATTGTAGGAAATGCTACAAATCATATGTGCAAAGAGAGATAAGAAGGCTTATGTAGGATCAGAAGTCCTTTTCATATTTTATGTTTAGATGCTTCAAAAAGTTACTCACTACTATTTGCTGATAATTCTCAATGTATTATGTTGCTATAGACTGAATGTTTGTGTACCCCCCAAATTCATGTTAAAATCAAATCCCCAGTGTGATGGTATTTGGAGGTATTTGGGGCCTATGAGTGGTGCTTAGGTATCACATATGCACACATACACATATACCGGTAAATCACCACAAAGAAACAGCAAATATTTCCTACAAACCCCTAAGTGAGAGTATTTCCCATATGAGCATAGAATGTCCCAGTTGGAGGATGATTATAGATAATATACTCTAACCCCTTCGTTTCGTATATGAAAAAATACAGGCCCAGATATGTGAACAAGATTACCACCTACAGCCCCTAATGAATTAATTATTTTTCTTTATTGATGTGAGAGAGAGAGAGAGAGGAAGGGAGAGGGAGAGAGAGATAGAAACATTGATGAGAAAGAACATCGACTGGATCAATTCTGAGAACCACAGCAAGTTAGAAGAGATTTTTTTTTTCACACTATTTTCTGTTTTTCACATACCTATTCATACTCTGGAACAACATTTTCTTTATATTAGCTTGGGAAATCCTGCAATGAGATAAATTTCTAGAAGTGAAATTACTGAGCATGTACTTAAAACTTCTGGTATGTATTATAAAATTACATTTCAGGAATTTTGAAGAGCTTCATATTCCCATTTGTCCTTTGTATATCTATTAAATTTATTATTAATCAACAAACATTGAACTACTATGTGCCAGCAGAGGAAATGCATCAGTAAAAATTAATACAAACAAAAATCTCTGACTTCATAGAGCTTACATTCTAATGTAAGTAAACAGACAATAGACAAAATAAATAAGTAAAATTATATAGTATACTAGAGGGTGATACATACTAAGGTGGAAAATGAAGAAAGGGAGGGGATAGGGATTTAGCAGGAATGGCTGCAGAGACGGGGCAGGGATGGTGATATTTGAGTATAGATCCGAAGGAAGGGAGGAAGCCATTGAAAAGGCTCAAGCTGCCTGGCTTTTTCCAGGAACAGTAAGAAGGCTGCTGTGACTAAATCAGAGTGAGCAAGTAGTATAGAAGATGAGAATGAGAAGGGAGACATCATATATGAGGATTTGGGCTTTTCCTCTGAGACAGGAACCTGTTGGAATATTTTCAGCAAACACCTGAGTTGCTAACCTGACTCATCAGAATCACTCTGATTGCTGAGTGGAAAACAAAAGGATCAAGGGTGAAGGCAGGAAAATCAGTTAAATGGTTACTTTATTAATTCACTTGAGATGTATGGCAGTTTGCACCAGGGTGATAGGGGTGATGTGATGATGGCAAAATGTAATCAGTACCTGCATGGATTTTGAAGATAGAACAAATAGATTCTATATCTGGTTGGAAGTGGAATATGAGAAAATGAGATGACTTCTATATTTTTGGTCTGAGTAACTAGATGATGGAGTTGTCATTCACTAAAATGGTGAGAACTAGAAATAGAACAGTTTTGGGGGATGTCAAAACATTCTTTGAGAGATGATTTTAGGAGGGCCTTTGAGGCATGAAAAACAGCAGGAAGAACACAGTAAGGAAAGTGGTGTGCTGGATGCACGAGGTAAAGAAAATGCTTCTGGAAAGAGGGGGTGTTTGTTGTGTCAAATGCTGCTGATAGATCACGTAAGATAAAACTGAGAGTTGATTACTGGATTTAGCAAAAATGAAAGTCACTGGTGACCTTGACAAGCAAGAGCAGTTGTAATGGAGTTGATGGGGGGTGAAAGCCTGAATGGATTGATTTCAAGAGAACAGAAGTCGAGGAATTGGAAATGTCAAAGCAAGTATATATAGTTCCTAAGGCAGTTGCTGCAAAGGAGAGCAGAGAAATGGGGCAATAACTTGAGGGGAAAGTGGGACAAAAGAGATTTCTTAAGATGTGAAAAATAAGATCAGCCCTGGCCAGTTTGGCTCAGCGGTTGGAGCGTCGGCCTGTGGTCCAGAGAGACCCGGGTTCAGTTGCCACTAAGGGCACGTACCTTGGTTGCAGTTTGTCTCCGGCCCTGGTTGGGTCGTGTGGGTGGCGGCCACTCAATGTGTCCCTTTCATGTCGATGTTTCTCTCTCTTCCTCTCTCTCCCTCCCACTCTATCTGAACAAAAAATGAAAAAGTGTCCTCGGGTGAGGATAAAAAAAAAAAAGATCATGACTGTAGGCTGAAGTGAATGGTTTATTAGAGACAGCGAGGAATGGGAATTTATGGACACACATCCTTGTCCTTGAATAGGTGAGAGGGGGTGAGAGCAAGTGCCCTGGTGAAGGGGTTGATGGGAGCATAGAAGGTTTTTCTGTGACAGAAGGAGATGCTAGTTGATGGGCTGACGATAAGGTGGTGTGAGCGTGTGAAAATTCTCTTCTGATTGCTACTGTTTTCAGAGTGAAATAAGATCAATTTAGAGTGAGGATAGAGAGGAGAGGCTGGAAGTTTGGAGAGTGAGAAAAGGGTATGAAATAGTTGTCAGGGAGCATGGAAGAGTGAGTGAACTAGGGAAATGCATTACAATTTTAGAACAGGGCTAAAGTCTCACTTGAAGGCAATAGTGAATTTAAAGTTAGACTAGCACACATGGTTTTGTATTTTTCTTCAGACACATTCATCTGTGAACATTTAAGTACAAACTAGGCTGAGAATTGGATTTAACCAGTACTGGAGTTTTGACAAGTGACAGAAACCCTGTTTTTTGCAACACATGTTGTACAAATCTTTACTAGTTTGTAATTTGCCTTTTCCTTTCATAGTATTTTTTTAACCACAGAAACTTTATATTTTTATATGGTCAAATCTATTATCTTTTCCTATGGCTTCTTCCATTGCTTTTTTGCTTGAGGGAGTCATTCCCTCATAAAGAAATGGTATAAACTTTCTTCTATATTTTCTCCAATTTTTTAAGGTTGGATTTTTAACTCTTTAATCTATCTGTATGTATGCTATGATACAAAGTTCTAATGAAATATTCATCCAAAAGTGTTTTTTTTCCCCCACATTAATTTAAAGAAACAATTCCTGCCTGGCCCTAGTGGCTCAGTGGATTGAGCATCGTCCCATGGACTGAGAGGTCCCAATTCGATTCCTGGTCAGGGCATATACCTGGGTTTCGGGCTCGATCCCGGGTAGGAGGTATGTAGGAGGCAGCCGATCAATGTTTCTATATCTCTCTCTAAAAAAATCAATAAAAACATATTTAAAAAAATAATAAAGAAACAATTTCTACCCTTAGATTTGTAATTTTTTAAAAATATGTTATCTTATTATCTTTTTATATTTTGTAGGCTCTATTTTCAATTTATCACTTATAGGTCACTGATTTATCTGTCTATTCTCAGTACTTAACATGCTTTAACTATTACAGATTTATAATTCTTCAGCATCTGATAAGGCAAATACCAACCTTCAGCTCTCTTTTAAAAAAATATTCTTTAACTATTCTTGCTTACTTATTCTAGAAAATTTTGTCATGATTCAAAAACAAACCCCTCTCAGAGTATATCTGGAATTGAAAGAAACCTGAACATTAAATTGGAAAATATCAATTTCTTTATAATGTTCAAGCTTCCTATTCGTGAGCAAGACTATCATCCTCTATTCTTTTAAATCGTACTGGATCAATTACTCATTTATGTTTTTATATGCTTTAAATTCCCCTGAGATACAATTTTGCTTTGATTTTGATTTTGTTAGAGTGATTCCTCAAGTAAATTCCCAGAAAGAAAAGCAGATAGTAACTTTCTGATACTTAACATATCCAAAAATGTCTAATATTTCCCCCATATAATATGTATCACTAAGGCAGTGGATAGACTGTTCCTTGAAAACAACTATTAGAAGAAAAAAGTAGAAAACAACCTAAGTGTTAAAAAGAAGAGATTTATTAAATAAATTAATGTATCGTTAGTAGAGAAACCTATAAATGATTTTTTAAATTAGGAAAATAAACATCCATTGATAAGGAGACAAATCCATGCGAAAAAAAGGAGACTGCATAACAATATGTGTACAGTGATGAGATTTTTAAAAACCCCTACATGGATATATTATGGTATATCTATTTTTACATCTATATATTTGGAAGAATATCAAATATTAACAAATCACTATGGGGATTAAGATTAATGTATGGAGGAGGAAGAACTTTCACTTATATTTTAGCGTATATTTTATATATGCTAAATTATTTGAAGTTTTAAGATCATGTCTTATTATTATTAACAGGTATATAGTTTTATACAGCCAAGGTACACATTTGCTTTACCTTTTTCCATACCTTTATTTCACTTGACACTGTTAACCACACTCCCTCCCATACAAACTCTTCATTAGGTGCCTCTTCTAAGTATTCCTATGACACACTGTACTTATTCTAATTATAAAACTTTTCACTTTAATTTATAATTGCCTATTTGTCTATTTTTCCAAATAGAATGAAAAGTCAAGTACTTTCCCTATTTCATCATTTTATGTTATACCTTACAAAGTACCAGTTCAAAAACTATTAGTTGAAAGTGTCTATATGATTTGAAACAGAATGTGTATTATCTAGTTCTCTGGAAAGTAAAAAAAGCAGTTTTCAGAAGGTAATAAAGGGAAGTGATATAGGCAGGGTGGAAAGTCCTGAGGGTGAGCTGTGTTCATTGGTTGAGCAGCCAAACCACCATGGAAATGGTTCCTTAACTGCAATCTAAGTAGGTCAGAGGAAACAAGGCAGAGACGTGGGAGAAACTATACAAGAGTGGTAAGAAAGTAACTGGTCTTCTCCAATGGGGGAATTCCACACTTAGGTAGGAGAATATTATGTAAATGTCTTTCTCTAATGACCTAGTAGTTCACATATTCTATATGAGTGGGATACATAGGAGTAGCATGGAACTTCTGAAGGGTATGTTGGAAGGCAAGTATCACTGTAAAAGCAAGAGAGAACAGGACTTGCTTATTAGGTTAAAGACTAAGCTGACCCCCCAAAAGAAATACCAAATACATCTATATGTAGAGGTCTATTCTAAATAACATGAAAGTTCACTTTTTTCTCGTGTTACAGTCCCAAGGTAAGCAGTCCAGCTTGGGAGGGAGTCTGTACCCCACAAAGTCACCCAAAGACCCAGATCCCTTTCATTTATTGCTTCACTATTCCCTAAAGTGATACTTTCATTCTCATGATCAAAATTAGGTTGTGGGCACATTCAGTGTTCAAACTTGTGGTTAAGGGAAAACAAGAACTCAAAGGCAAGTGGCTTATCTTTAAAGGTGGAGATGACCCAGAAATTACATATAATTTCAATTTACATATTATGATTTCTAGTTGTGAAAAAAGAATGAAGATCTAGTCTCTAGCTGAGTAGCCATGTGTAATTACCTAGTGTAATCTCTATTTCCATGGAAGAAGGGAAGTATGGATTTTGGTGAAAAACTAGAAGTTTTGCAATATAAAGAAATCAATATTGTGCTCATAACCTGAAACTCTAGTGGCCATCAAATGCTGATCTAAGACTACTAATCCATGTGCAGTGCAAAAACCAAGGTCAGTGAAGAGAAATTAAAGCTAACTGCATTCAATTTAAGCAGTTGTCTTATTATGAGATAATGTCTTATTTTTTTGTTAGAATATCTTTAATGTATGGTGATGGTGGTAGGTAGCATTTTAAATGTCCTTTATTAAAATAAAATAAAAAGTAAAATAGAACATTGGCTACATACCCATTCCCTAGTTTGTGTATGTGTATTTGTTAAGATTTTACAGATTCTTGACATCCTTAACTGGGACCAATGCTCCATATGACAACCAAGCACAGAGGGTCAGCACAGAGGACAGTAGTTAGGAAAATTACTATCCTACTCTTCCTTCAACACTGAAGGTGGCATCTCACCCCAGGATAGGATTCCTAAACTCTGCCCACTGGACCCACCATCATCTGTCTCCCTTTCCACAGCCAGTTAGGTCCCTTTCTCTGGACTCCCATAGTATTCTTTATATGATTCCACCACAGTATTTATCATATTGCATTGTATTAAAAGTTAATGTCTCTCTCATCCTACTTGAATATGACCACCTCAAGGATAAGAATCTGTGTTCATTGAAAATGCTAGTTCTTTTTAAATATATATATTTTTAAAACTTATTAGTTCACTAGGACTGCCACAACAAAATACTATAGACTGGGTAGCTTAAACAACAGAAATTTATCTTTTCACAGCACAGTTATAGAGTCCAGAAATCCAGGATCAAAGTGTTGGCCGAGTCAGTTTCTTCTGAGGCCTCCTCTGTCCTTAGCTTGCAGATGGCCACTTTCTCACTCTTGCCTCACATGGTTTGTAATCTGTGCACACAGATCCCTTGTGTCTCTTTATGCATCTAAGTTTCCTCTTCTTGTAAGAACATCAGTCAGATTGTGTTTGGATCCACCCTAATCACCTCATTTTAACTTAATCACCTCTTTAAAGGCCCTATCTTAAAAAACAGTCATATTCTGAGGTACTGGGGATTAGGGCCTTAACCTATCAACTTGGAATGGGCACAGTTCAGCCCATAATAACATCTTTATAATCTTTGCTGATTTAAAAAGTAATCTATGTTTTTAAAAATTGAATTATAAAAAAAGATATAAGTAGAAAGTCTCCTATCATCTTACCCTACATGAGAGTAGCTCTCAACAGTTTGGGGTAATCAATGTTTCTTGAATGAATGAGTGAGCAATGGTATGGTACTCATATTAAGAAGAAAATGAGGCACCAAGAGCAAGGTAACTTTTCAAGGTAATAAAACCACTTAATGAAAGGAGGACCATAACCCTTTTCTACCAATTTCTCATTCAATGTCCCTCCTACCATCTTATGCTACTACTTTTTTATATTTATTGTAATTATTGAATACTTATGTTCATCATTTTTTATGTTAAAGTGGGTAAGTTTAAGATTTTATATTTCACTTTAAAAGTTACCAAACTTAATAAATTTAAGTGCTCTTCACTTACATTTGTCCTTGTCTTTCTGTAGCAAGAAACAGATATTTGCTCAAGATTAATTTTCAGGTATCTATTACTGCAGAACAAACCTTGTCAAAACTTTGTGGCTTAAAAACAGCAGCTATTTTACTTTCATGACTCCATAGGCTGGCCATCTGGGAGTGACTTCTGATGGCCTTGCCAGCAATCACTCGTGTCATGTCATTCATATGTCTAGCAGGTGGTGCTGGCCTGCACTGGGATGCTTCTTTTGTCCTCCACATGGTTTCACCTCCTCTGCTAAACTACTCCAGGCTTCAGAGCTTGGTGAGCTCAGGGTTCCAAGAGGGTCAGAGTTGAAGCTGCAAGATCTCTTATGACTTAGACTCTAGAACTAGCACAGTGTTACTTTTGTCGCATTCTGTTGGTCAAAACCAGTCACAAGGCCAACCCATATTCAAGGAGTTGAGAGAGAGCCTCTGCCTTTTGATGGGAGAAGTGGAAAAACCACATTGCAAAGAAGCATGCGCACACAAAAAGCTGTGGTTCATTAGAGGCATTACTATAATGCTTGTCCACAGCTGCTGACATTTCCCACAGAATCACATTCTGCTTGCTAGCCTTCCTGCCACACCATGGCTTCCCTTACACAAAGTGAACAGTTCACATGGTATCATGCTTTGCACTCTGTAACTACCACCTGGCTACAAGGAGTTGGACTGGAGACTAGAGCTTGTATTAGTAGGGTTTAGAGCCAACTTCAAGTGAGAGAAAAACTCTGTATGTCTGTGCTTAAACAAGATAGAAGTTTATTTCTGGCTCTTGTCAAAATTCAGAGGTAGGTTCTTCAGAATTGGTATAGGCCTCCAGTTATCTGGTCACTTCTATCTTGTAGCTCCATTGAATGTCCCTTCCATTCCCGACATCGATTCATGATTCAAGATGGCTGCCAAGTATTACAGCCAATTTCACCCAGCAGGAAGGAAAAAGGGAGGGGGAAATTGCACCCACTCTAATTAAGAGTACTTCTTAGAAGTTGCATACACAAATTCCACTTACATTCCACTGGCCTGTACTTTGTCACATACCCACACCTCTCAGCACAGGAGGATTGGGACATGTACTTTTTGGTTTTGGTAGTCATATGCCCAGCTAAAAGACAGGGGTTCTATTGCCACAGAAGAATGAGAGAGTAAATATTGATGGGTAATCAGCAGTCCCTACCACAGTACTTCATCTAAAGGCAGACATCTGTATGCTGTCCATGGGCATATAATGTGACCTGGTATGCGAAATATGCCTAATAGAGATGTGTCATTTATTTATTCATTCCTTCTGCAAACATAGTATTTATTGAGTCCTTTCTATGTGCCAAGCAATACTTTAGCTTCTAAAAAGGGAGCAGTGGACAAAACAGAGCCCCTATCTTCATTTACTTGTATTTTAATTTGCAAAGATAGTCAATAAACAAACAATAAACAGTACAATGTAAAATATTGATAAGTGCTATGAATAATTAATCTAGATAAAGGGATAGACAGTATGGCACGTGGGTGGGAAAGGACAGTTATTTTAAACAGGTGGCATATGAGTAGGGGCATGAATGAATGAGGTGAAGTGAGGAACAATCATGCTGATAGCTGGGAGAAAAGGCACAGATAGACAGAACAGTAAGGGAAAAGGCCTTGAAACAGAACATGCTTGAAATGTTTAAGGAACAACAGCAAGGAATCTGGCATAACTAGAACAAGTGGTAGGGGAGTCACAGGAGATAAAGAGATAGCCAGACATCAGATCATAATAAAGACTAAGTAGTGGACTGTGAATAAGATATTCTTTTTTGACTGGCCTGTGTGGCTCAGTGGACTGAGCATTGTCCCATGCACCAAGAGGTCATCAGTTTGATTCCGTCAAGGCACAGGCCTGGGTTTCCGGCTTGATTCTCAGCAGGGGGCATATAGGAGGCAGCTGACCAATGTTTCTATCTCTCTCTCTCTCCCCCTTCCTTCCTCTCTCTCTAAAAATTCAATAAAAACATTAAAAAAATTTTTTAAGATATTCTTTCTTCGGAAGTCCAAAAGCAAAGTTGTGTCAGAGGTCATCAATCTCACCCTTACTTATATTCAGATTTGCTAGAAGTATTCACAGGACTCAGCATATGGCTATACTCAGTTTCTACTCAACTCACAGCTATGACTGTGGCAGGATACAGAGCAAAATCAGCGAAAGGAAAGGTGCATAGGACAAAATCTGTAGGAAACAAGGTACAAGCTCCGGAGTCTTTTCCCAGTAGTGTCACACAGGAGACACTTAATTCCTTCAGCAACAAGTTATAACAACAGGTATGAAATGCTGTCTACTAGGGAAGCTCATTACAGACAAAAATCAGTGCCCAAGATTTTTATTGAGTACTGGTCACATAGGTGCCCTCTTCCTGGCACATACCAAATTCTTCACTGCCAGAAGGAAAGCAGGTCTTTAGTATAAACTATATATTGTTTGTACAAACAGTTTAGGCATAGTGAGCCACGCTCATTTAGCAAATGGTCAGAACTCTCCTGAAACCTAAGTTCTCAGATGTCAGCCAAGGGCCAACCTTGCAGGTAGGTCTTTCCAAGAATAGTAGTCTTGGGCCTGTTGTTGTTAATTCTTTTCTACACAAAAGCACATAGTGAGTGATGTGCAAAGTAAAGTGGAATAGGAGCCAGGAAACTAAGCAGAGACTAAGCGTAAATAGAATCCATGAGATAAATACTGAGAAGTAGACAAAGGACAGTAATAACAGCAGGAAGAAGCAGCTGAGAATAACTTAATCAAGTAAATGAAAAGTATCTTGTTCAGGAAGAACTAGTGCCTGTCTATTAGAAGATAATCACAGTGTTGCTTTGGGGACATTAGAATTACTATAAGATCCTAAAGACAATCGAACAATGCTCTGGGTCTTCATAAGGCCTGATTGTTTCATTAAAATGGTTTCCCATACTTGCCTCCTAATTTCCTCTTTTCTCCTTATAATAAATTCCAATCATCCAATATCAAAGGCATGTCTATGCTTTTTTTAAGAAAATATGTTTTTATTGATTTTAGAGAGAGAGGAAGGGAGAGGGAGAGAAAGAGAGAAACATCAATGTGAGAGAGAAATATCAATTGGCTGCCTCCTGCACGCTCCCTACTGGGGATCGAGCCTGAAACCCAGGCATGTGCCCTGACTGGGAATCAAACCAGTGACCTTTTGGTGCACGGGACGACACTCAATCCACTGAGCCACACCGGCTGGGCATGTCTTGCTTTTTGAAACCTGAAAGCACTTCACTGATATACCTGAGTTGTAAGCCATTCAAGGCATAGACTTAATAGAGTAGTATAGTGGCCAAGGGATCACTGGCCAACTGGATGCAGGACTAAGATTTGTAATACAGCATGAAACCTTCTCCCTCCCACCACCATGAGGCCATGTTCCAGCCACAACTATACTCAGATACAAAGTGCACTTTCATGCTTTTTTTCTTTGGATCACATAGTTCACTCTGTGTAGAATTCCTGGTCTTTTCATCCTCAAAAAAATACCTAGCCCAAATGCTCTGAAGCCTCTCTGACCACTTTTCTCCCCACACTCTTGTCTGGTCCCTCTAGAATGAATCCTTCCCTCTGTACTGTTCTCTCATATTCCTGTAGTAACAAGTATAAAACATATTGTAATCACTATTTATGCTATCTGTCTCTGATGTAAATTATGTTCCTAGTACTTAGCATAGTAGTTCACAAATGATATTTCTTTAATAAAGAGTATTTGGTAAATGAATGAGTGAATGAGCCAAGAAACAAATGCTGTTAGTCACATATTGAAGAGTTCTGACCCCAAATCTTAATTCTCATGCTTGAAACAATATCTCTTATCTCTTGGGGTACTTATTATTTTTTAAAACAGTATTGCTTTTGCACTACATTATTTCTTTGAAGGCATTGTTACTTTATAGATGTTAAATAGCCATGTTAGCATCTATTCTAATAATTTCCCTAGTGAGGAAGCAAATTCTTCTTTATTTGTATTTTTTAATTATGGGAGGACCTAAATATTCCCCAACCAAAAAAATGTGTGCTAAATATGCTCACTTTTGTGGTATCTGAGCATGTTTATACAAGTAAACACAGAATCACTTTCCCGCTATGAAAGTTCTTCCTATCACTAGTGCCTCATATGTGTGCATATTTTTTAATTAAACTTTTTGAAAGGGAATAATTTCAAGTAGTATTGTTTTTATGATCCACTACTTATGGCACTGAAAGTGAATTCCCTAAGAAATTTTACAATAAAACCAACTCTAAAAAGCCTAATCATGGTTATAACAAACATCAAAGAGAATCTAAATTTGTTATTCTTTCCACAGATCTCCTTTGAGTAGTGGCCCTTTAATATTTGATAGTGTATTTTATAGCTTTCCTGTACTTCCCTGAGAGTTATCAGAATTGAGGCCTTTGGTTAAATGCTTTGATGACTTGCTGTGGTTAACGTTGTTAACATGCAAGAACTAAACAAAATGGATTCCCAGAAACTGAAGAGAGATTTTATTTATTTTTAAAATTTTATCTTTTAATTACAGTTTACATTCAATATTATTTTGTATTAGTTTAAGGTGTGCAGCATAGTGGTTAATAATATACTTTTTTTTTAACAAAGTGTTCCCCAGATATTTCTAGTATCTACCTGGCACCATACATAGTCATTTCAATATTATTGACTATATTCCTTATGCTGTCATTTACATCCTCATGACTATTTTGTGACTACCAATTTGTACATCTTAATCCCTTCACCATTTGCACCCAGTCTCCCAACTCCCCTCCCCTCTGGCAACCATTAGTCTGTTTTCTATGAGTCTGTTTCTATTTTGTTTGTTCGTTTATTTTGTTCTTAAATTTCATATATAGTGAAATCATATGGTATTTGTCTTTCTCTGACTGACTTATTTTATTTAGTTATGATCCTTTTAGGTCCATCCATGCTGTCGCAAGTGGTTAAGATTTCATTATTTCTTATGGCCGAGTAATAGTCTATTGTATATATGTACCACCACTTTTTTATCCACTTGCCTATTGATGGGCACTTGGGTTGCTTCCACATCTCAGCTATTGTAAACAATGCTGTAATGAATACAGGGGTACATATATTCTTTCAAATTTGTGTTTTGGATTTCTTCAGATATATACCCAGAAGTAGAATTGCTGGATCATAAGGCAGTTTCATTTTTAATTTTGTGAGGAAACTTTGTACTCTTTCCATAGTGGCTGTACCAGTCTGCATTCCCACCAACCGTGCACAAGGGTTCCCTTTTTTCAACACCCATGCAAACATTTGATGTTTGTGGGCTTATTGGTGATAGCCATTCTGACGGTGTGAGGTGATATCTCATTGTGATTTTAATTTGCATTTCCATGATGATTAATAGCATTGAGCATCTTTTCATATATTTACTGGCCATCGGTATGTCATCTTTGGAGAAGAGTCTATTCAGGATTTCTGCCCATTTTTAAATAAGATTGTTGTGTGTTTTTTGGGGGGTTTTTGGTGTTGAGTTGTATGAGTTCTTTACAAATTTTGGATATTAACCCCTTACTGGATGTACCATTGGTGAATATCTTCTCCCATTTAGTAGTCTGTCTTTTCATTTTGTTGATGGTTTCCTTTGCTGTACAAACATGCTTTAGTTTGATGTAGTCCTACTTGCTTATTTTTGTTTGTTTGTTTCCCTTGCCTAAGGACATATATTAGAAAAAAATATTACTGAGAGAAATGTCAGAGGTTTTACTGCCTATGTTTTCTTCTAGGAGTTTTACATTTCAAGTCTTAAATTTAAGTCTTTAATACATTTTGAGTTTATTCTTGTATATGGTGAAAAAAGGTGGTCTAGTTTGATTTTTGCATGTATCTTTCCAGTTTTCCCAACACCATTTATTGAATAGATTGTCTTTACCCCTTGTATATTCTTGCCTCCTTTGTCAAATATTAATTACTCATATGGCCATAGGTTTTTTTCTGGGTCTCTATTCTGTTCCATTGATCTACATGTTTGTTTTCATGCTGGTACTGTGCTGTTTTGATTAATATGGCTTTGCAGTATATTTTGATATCAGGTAGCATGATTCCTCCAACTTTGTTATTCTTTCTCAAGATTGCTATTTGGGGTATTTTGTGGTTTCATATAAATTTTTGGATTATTTGTTCTAGTTCAGTGAAATACACCATCGGTATTTTGATAGCAATTGCCTTGGATCTATAGATTGCTTTGGGTAGTGTGGACATTTTAATTATGCTAATTTTTCCTATCCATAAGCACACTATATGCTTGCATTTATTTGTATATTCTTTGATTTCTTTCTTCAGTGTACAGTTCTTTTACCTTCTTGGTTAAATTTATTCTTAGGTTGTTGGGGTTTTTATTGTTTTTTTTTTTTTTTTTTTGATGCAATGTAAATGGGATTGTTTTCTTATTTCCCTTTCCGATAGTTCATTATTAGTGTATAAAAAATGCCACCAATTTCTGAATATTAATTTTGTATTCTGCTACTTTGCTGAATCCATTTATTAGATGTGGTAGTTTTTTGGTGGAATCTTTAGGATTTTCTATGTACAATATCATGTCATCTGCAAATAATGACAGTTTTACTTCCTCCTTTTCAATTCAGATGCACTTTATTTCTTCTTCTTGTCTGATTGCTGGGCCTAGGACTTCCAGTACTATGTCAAATAAGAGTGGTGAAAGTAGACATCGCTGTCTTGTTCCTGATCTTAAGGGAAATGCTTTAGTTTTCCCCCATTGAGTATGATGTTGGCTGTGGGTTTGTCATATATGTTTTTTATTATGTTGAGGTATGTTCCCTCTATTCCCACTTTGCTGAGAGTTTTTATCATAAATGGGTGCTGGATTTTGTCAAATGCTTTTTCTGCATTTATTGATATGATAATGTGATTTTTATTTTGTTTATGTGGTATATCATGTTAATTGATTTGAGGATATTGTACCAACCTTGCATCCCAGGAATAAATCCCACTTGACCATGGTGTATGATCTTTTTAATGTATTGCTGGATCCAGTTTGCTAATATTTTCTTAAGGACTTTAGCATTTATGTTCATCAGGGATATTGGCCTATAATTTTCTTTCTTTGTAGTGTCTTTTTCTGGGTTTGGAATTAGCATAATGCTGACCTCGTGAAATGAGCTTGGGAGTCTTATGTCTTGAGTGAATATTTTTTTCAATTTATTTATTTTTTTTGTTAATCCTCACCTAAGGGTATTTTTCCATTGATTTTTTAGAGAGAATAGAAGTGAGGAAGGGAGAGAGAGAGAGAGAAATATCAATGTGAGAGAGACACATCGATTGGTTGCCTCCTGAACTACCCTGACTGGGGCCAGGGATTGAACCTGCAACCCAGGTATGTGCTCTTGACTGGGAATTGATCCTATGACCCTTCAGTCTGTGGGGCCAATGCTGTAACTGCTGAGCCAAACAGGCCAGAACTTGAGTGGAGATTTTTTAAATATAATTGTCTGACATGGATATTAATTAGAATTAATTTTAAATTTCCCAAATTAGCCATCTAGGAGAGGGTTTGCAAATATGTGTGATGTGATTGAGGTATTGTATAAATCTCATGTGTGTCATGATGGGGATATTTTTGTGGGATTAGAGAAGGAAACTAATTTTTTAATGCATTGTCTTTGTGTCAGGCACTTATATACACTTTCATTTAATCATTACAACACCCATCTAAAGTGGGAGTCTTATCCATGTTTCACACATGGGAAAGTGAAGCTAGGAGAGGGAGGCTCTAGGCTACTGCATAGCAGAACTGGAGTTCCAACATTTCTCTAACTCCAAAGTTTGTGTGTCCACAACCCAACACAGGAGGCAAGGGTACCACATCATAACATACAAAGAGCTCTAATTGAATGTAACCTATTTTGGATATCATCCCCAAAATGAAGTGATCTTCTTGGAGAGTGAATTAAAAAAAAAAATTTGAACAGGGGTTGGCAAAATATGACCTAAACCTGTTTTTGTAAATAGAAGTTTATCTGAACAGTGCCACGCCCATGTGTTTGACATGTTGGCAATGGCTGCTTTGGAGATGCAAGGACAGAGTTTAGTAGCTGTGAAAGAGATCACATGCTCCACAAAGCCCAAAACATTTATTATCTGACCCTCTACCTAAAAGTTGTGCCAACCTCTGGAATAGAACCTTTGTTAATCAATATCCAGTGATATCCCAGGGAGAGAGGTTCAGTGTTGGGCAGACACTGGAGAGCTGTTCAGCTATAGAAGCGCTAGGGGATCTGCGGACTGCCCCAGCCTGGAGAAGTACTTTATAAAAGGAGTCAATTTCCCTTGCCCTGACCTATTGTTCATCAAGGAATCTCATTACAAATACCATTCTCTAAGTACTGTTATAACTGAAAATATGTATGAAAAAAACATAAATAATAGTCGCTAAGAAAACATAGCCTGACTATAAATTAGTAGAGCAGAAATAGAAAACTAACACGTACAGCAAAACATTTCAAGGTTGATTTAGGTTGCCCATCTGTGAAGCAATTAAACATTGGCAAGGGAAATGAGATTAGGGTGATTGGCTTAAACTAATTTAAACGAACCACTGGCAACCCAACAATGTGACATCTAATCTTAAAGGTGGAGTCAATAGATCCTGACAAGCCAACCACCACATTCACAATGAACATGATTTTCTGATAAAAGGAAGGGTCTACTAAGACATAGTATGAAAAAACACAGTTCTAATTAAACAATATAGCTTGTCCAAATTATTCTCCCCTTTGACACTCACAGATTCAATGGATCATAAATGGCCAAAAATGTTCATCACACAATAATTGCTTGACATTTCTAAAAGGTATTTCTAGAAATTTTGAGATTTCCAAAACTGAGGAAAATAGAAACATTTTATATAGTTTCTTGGCTTTTTTTCTGTTCCATTGATAAACATTTGCTATGCACAATCTCACCCCCCACAAAACATTGCTTTTTCTTTATTTCCCTCTTTTAAATAAAAAATTAATTTATTTTTTGAGACAATAACATATTCATATGATTAAAAATTCAAAAACTTGCAATGTGTTTCTACGTCTGTTCCCCAGTCACCCAGTTTTCCATTCCCCTCTACCACCAAAGTCACTGTTTTCTTGTGCATTGTTCCAGAGATATCTGTGTCTTTATAAGTAAATGTGTATACAATAGATATATTCTTTCCATCCACCTCTTTTTCACAGTATTCTGCACATTGCTTTTTTTTTTCTTTATAATATATCTTAGTGATCTTTTCATAGTAATAAATAACTTGCTCATTCTTTTATAGGTCTTCATAACACAAGGTGTGGCAAAAGTAGGTTTATAGTTGTGAGTACACAAAACACAGATTTTATTCTTGTATCATTATTTATTAATTATTGTATTATTTTCAATAGGAACAACTGTAAACCTACCTTTGCCCCACCCTGTATTACATTAATGACATATTGTATTTTATTTGGTTAATGCCCTATTGATGGACATTTGAGTTAGTTCCAGTCTTTCAATATTACAAACAATGTTGTGATATATAAGCCAAGACGTGTCATTTCACACATGTGGGAGGATATCTATAGAATAAATTACTGTCCTTTCATCTTTCACCAAAATCTCATTTTCACTTGATTAACAATTTTTGCACTGGGTGGGAATAGTCACTAAAACACTTTAATCTTTTGTTTGTTTGCTATAAAAGACTCATTCATGTCATAGACTGAAACCACTTCCAAATTATATATTCTGCACGCTAATTAACACCAAAACTCTGTTGTCTGGCTAAGAATAATCACTTTCTTGGAGCTTCACGTGCATTGCCAGAACTAACAATGGGAGACACACACACAAAAATAACACCATTGCCTGCCTATGAAAAAATGTAAGAACAATACCAGGAATATGAGCTGCACATCCAGGCAGTTTTCTCATAGCATAGCAATGCACTCACTGACCTTAGAGCTTTTTATTTCAAGTTGACATCTCAGCAAAGTCTCTAGGTTTGTGGACCTTCTGGGGAAGCTTGTATAGTTCAAAACTTTGTAAACATTTCCTGTCAGACTTCGTAAAATTGTCATCCCCACAATATTTCACAGGCTCCCATTAGCAAGGGACAGAGAAACTAAATGCATTGTTTTCCAGTCACCAGCCCAGTGCAGAAGCCAAGATACTCTGAGCAAGTCCCAAACAGAGAACTTAATTTGGCTTATATCACCCCCTGGGCCTTGTCAATGAATGTTTTAGTCAACGCCCTTAGAAATGATGGGATATAATAAAAATACTTGCTAACATTTATTGAATCACTCACTATACTAAGAGCTTTAGGTCCATTCTTGTTTTAGATTTCAGTCCATTACTGATTTAAGCTAGAGTCTACAGGAACTCATTGCTTCCCCTCTACCCCTCATCCCAGACTCTCTCATTTGTTCTAAGAGTTACTAAAGTGAAAATATCCTTGCAGGAGGGAACAGTGTAAACAGAATCAGTCTTTACACACCATTTTGATTGATTTTGTTATATTCTTTAACAGGATAGCATTTTAATAGGGAGAGGGGCAATTGCTCAGTAGATGTGTTGTAGGGTGGGAACAGAATGCCACTGAGAAGGGGCACTAAAAGACAGGATTGACACCATAAAAGCTAAGTTTGCCTCAGAGTAGTTCCTGGAATGTAATCACCACCATTGCTCCTCTCCCAACTTTAAACCTCCCTAATGAATGAGTGGGAAAACCAAGGCCAAGATGTGTTTTTTGGCTCTGCAGTGTTACAATAATTAACTTTATTTATTGGCTCATCAAGTATCGGCATGGTCAAGAATCAATAACTTATAAGAAACACATTAGACAGTCTTCAGAAGTTGCTTATGGGTATTTATGAAGGGTGTTTGGGATTATACTTTTTTTTTTTTTTTTAATACAATCAGCTCAAAGACTGGTTTTGTAGTGGTTTGTTTGTTTTTTAAATTATTTTTTCAAGAGTTGATCCTGGATCTTTAAGCATAGACCTAAAGTTCTCTCTCACAGAGGCATAATTTATCAACGCCTGAAATCACTCAGACTGAAGAAGACCTCTGACTAATTACTGTGAGGGGTGGGCAAGTGAAATGGGATGCCTGAAAAAATAGGTCACACAGTTAATTGCACATGGTTTAGCCAAGAATTAAGCAAAAGGCAATCGCACTCTACCTCTTTGATCTATATCTGGTTTGAAACTCTGTCACTGGCAGCAACTTGGTTTGTGTATCTTCTGGGCTCTGGTAGGGACCTGGGTTGGGCTGTATCACTTACAGCCTCTCCTGGCTGACTAAGTGCAGCTTGCTGAGTGAATGTCTGGGACAGAAGGGAATAAAAAGCCTGTGAGTGTCCCACTGGATATAAACCCTAACTGGAAGCATGCAACTAGGCTGTAATTACCATGCCCTCTCCATTTTTTCCAGAGAATTAGCCAGGAACATTACTGAAAATGAACTGTCTTGTCCAGTCAGCTCTTGTTCTGTCAGCAAGGTTAGAGCCCTGTGAATTTCAAAACCTTTGCAGCTTCTTGGGAAATGCATAATGAGTTTCCAAATCTCTTGCTCAGCCTTGATAAGATTCCCATGTGATTGCAAAAGTGAAAATAAAAGCCAAAGCTGTTTTGTGCCTTGGTATTTATGAATAAGACAGGGAGTGAAAATCGAATGCAAGTGACCTGGGGTTTATTGTCCTATGGACTTTGGGGTACTTAGTGGAGTCCACAGTCCCTATGTGGAAGAAAAGATATTGTTAATGACACAGGCTTACTCTTAGTCATATATCTCAGTAAGATGCAATGTTAGGGCTGCTAGGAATTCTAAGACCATCTACTCTACACTTTCATATCATAAATTTGAGAACAGAGAGATTAAGTCACTTATTTCTGGGTACTGGGTTCATATGGTAGAAAAACACTAAGCTTAGAATGAAAAAAAAAAAAAAAACTTGAACTTGAGTCTTAACCCTGCCCCTTTCTGGTTCTGGCATTCAGACAAGCCAGTGAGTCTCAATTTCTACAATGGCAAGTTGGAGTAATTTCTGCCCCAAACAGACTGTGAATGTTACGTTATTGGGTAGGAATAGTAAGGTGCCACTAAGAACTGGAAATACATTGGCTCTTACAGAGTCAAACTAGCACAATTCACACATAATAGATGAGGAAGTTACTTTTAGAAATAAACCATGAATTTATAAATTTATAATGGAAGAGTTTTTAAAAATGTCTATTTTTCTGATTTACTAGAGTACTACATGTCTATTATATTTTTAAAAATCCAGACAATAAAAGAAGAAAGTGAGGATTGCTCATAATTCTTGATGACATATAGCTGCTCCTTGATGTATGATGGGATTATGTCTCAATAAACCCATTGTCAACTGAAAATCTTGTAAGTCAAAAATGCATACATCATAGCATAGCCTAGCCTATCTTAAACGTGCTCAGAACACTTACATTAGCCCACAGTTGGGCAAAAACCATCTAACGCAAAGCCTATTTTATAATAAAGTATTAATGCAATTAATTATGTGTATCTCTTTTGCACCATTGTAAAGCTGAAAAAATAATGTCAAACTATCATAAATTGGGGGCTATCTTTATTTCCAAATATGTTCTTGGAGAATTGCTCATACACACGCTATATCTGCTTTTGACACTTAACAAGATATTATTGGTATAATCTTTCAATGTATTTGACAGCACTCAAAATTCCAAGCAAAATGAATTGGGCATAATATCTGGGAAGCTGATCTGATCTGAAATGTGGTGGTAATTTGATAATCCTGAAAAAGACTGAGTAAATAAAATAAGATTGATTGGCAAGAAGCAAAGCAAAAGGAAGCCCCAAAATCCCAGATTATAGACCAGACACAGTGCCAAGACTTTACTTCACTCCTCTCAACTACCCTACAACATAGGTACCATTACTATTTTCATTTTTCAGATGAAGAAACTGATGCTCAAAAAAATTAATTTACCCAATATCATGCAATTAGTAAATGTTAGGAATAGGAATTGTACCCAAACAATACACTTCCAAAGCCTGATTTAAAATATATATATATGTTTTTATTGATTTTTTTTTAGAGAGAGAAGATGGGAGAGAAACATCGATGTGAGAGAGATACATCGATCAACTGCCTCCTGCACGTCCCCTACTGGGGATCGAGCCCACAACCCAGGCATGTGCCCTGACCCAGAATCAAACTGGGACCTCTGAGTCCATGGGATGACACTCAATCCACTGAGCCACACCAGCTGGGCCAAAGCCTGATTTTTTAAATTTATCTTTTATTTTTACTGAAGTTACATGTACACGTAATCTAAAGAATCAAATAGGTTCTTCAAGGTTTGTTTTGAAAATTACAGTCCCTAGCCCCTACCTCTCTACCCAACTTCTCACAACCTAGAGGCAACTACTTTTATTCCTACCTCCCCTCCAATAGCTAATTCTTAAGATATTTATCTCCATATTGATAAATAATGTGTTTGAACTGTTACTTTGTGGGCTTTCTATTTTTGGCAGTCTCTATTGTCGTATCACTCTAGAAGGTGAGGATTTAGCCCTCTGTCTCCCTCATTCTCTGTATCCACCATCTGCCATGACCTCTCATCCCCTCTGCCTACTTTCTCAATTCTGCTGTGGTTTGAATGATTGTATCCCCTAGAATTCCTATGTTGAAACCTAATCCCCCATGTGATGATATTTAAGGGTGGGGCCATTAAGAGGTGATTAGGTCATGAGGCTGGGACCCTCATAAATGGAGCCCTTATAAAGAGAGTCCAGAGAGTTCCCTCACCCCTTCTGCCACATGAGGTTATATAGTAAAGCACCATCTAAGAATCAGGAAGCCAGCTCTCACCAGTCATGGGATCAGCCATTGCCTTGATCTTGGACTCCCCAGCCTCCAGAACTATAAGAAATAAATTTCTGCTATTTATAAGCCACCCCATCTAGGGTAGTTTGTTATAAAAGCCCAAACAGACTAAGAGAGTCATACTGTGATTTTCATTATATCTAACATTCAGTGTTCACATTGGTATGCACAGGCAAATGCTATTCACAGCTAATACCTGCGGACCATCATGACTAGTTTTCTATTACTACACAACCTCCTATTTTCCCTGGAATTATTGACAAGATCATTTTACTGTTGTTTACTTAGTTTTCTTTATACTTATTACAAATTCACATTTCTCCCTCAGTTTTATAAATGCACTGGGGACTCTAACCATTTCACCATCTGGGAAAAAGCAGACTTGCTCCAATCTGCGTCTGATGCTCTCTAGCATTAGCTCCAGTTAGGAGATTGGGAGCTTTTATCCTCATTCTGGGGATTCTCTGCACCTCTCTTTAGTCTTGTATCTTATTTTCTGATTCCTATATCTTCCTCCTTCTTAGTATGTTTCTTTGTGTTAGTGAACGACACAACTCAAGAACTTCCCGAGGAAGAGTTCAAAGGCAATAAAATGTTTTCAATCTTGCATATCTAAAAATACCTTCATTTTATACTTAATACTTTTTATGTTATAGAAATCTATATTTTTCTGAATTTTGAAAGCATTTTCTCCATTGTCTTCTCGATTCAGATGTTGCTATTGAGAAGAGAGATGATATTCTGATTCTTCACTTGTTATAGCAAACTTGTGTTTTTTTTCTGGAATTTGGTATCTTTGTGCTTTTTGTTGTTGTTCTGTATTTTTTGCTTATTGTTCAATATAAACTTATTGAGTGCCTACTATGTGCCAGGCACTATTACAGGTGTTGAGAATGTCAATGAAAGTTGTATTATGATATTCTTATGTCTGCTTCTATTTTACCCTATGTTCCAGGCAGTTGGTGGGTCCTTCAGTCTGAGAACTGAGATTATAGGCTATTTTCATTAATTTTCTCTGATGATTTTTTTCTTTTTAATCCTCACATGAGGACATGCCTAGAGAGAGGAAGGGCGGGGGGAGAGAGAGAAACATCGATGTGAGAGAGAAACATTGATACATTGATTGGTTGCCTTCTGTACGCTTTCCTACTGAAGATCAAACCCAAAACCCAGGTATGTGCCCTGACCTGGAATTGAACCAACTACTTTTCTGTACACAGGACAATGCTCAACCAACTGAGCCACTCTGGCAGGGCTCTCATGATTTTTTACCCTGTTTTCTTCTTTGGTAATTCTGTTACTGGGTCTCCTGGACTGATCCTCTAATTTTCATACCTTTTCTCTCCTGTATCTTTATGCTAGTCTTTTTACTTTACTTCCTGGGAGATTGCCTTAACTTTATCTCATAGCTCTTATATTGAATTTCTCATTTCTAATGTTATATTTTTAATATCTAAGTTTCTTTTGAGCTTGCTGAATATTCCTTTTATAGATAACCCAGTTATTATTTCATATCTTCTCTCATCTCTGAGGACAAAATAGTTTGTTTTCTATGGTTTCTATTGGCAGAGTTTCTTTCCTTCAAGTTGCTTTCTTCTGTTTATGTTGGTCTCTCTCATTAATAGGCATTCTTCAAATACCTGGTGATCACTTGCTGTCTAGTTTTATTAACTACAGGACATTGAAAAGAGGAGGCTCTGTGTGCATAACGGGACTCTTCATTGAGTTTGCTATAGGATGATGTAACATAACCCAACATACTGGGCCCATGTCAGTGTATTTTCTCTTAGGTTGATCGGATTATCCAGAGAATTCTTCCAGCCTTCTTGCCAAGAAAATATAAGCGTGGCTAATAGAATTCTGGGAATCAAGTGCAGAAAGAAGATTGAGGAAGCTTCAACACACAATTTACAAATTTACACTTAACCCCCAATCTTCAGTGTTGTAGCTCTCATTCTTTCCCCACCATCTCAATCCAGAGTTCCTCTATTTGTTCTTATCATAAGAATAAACCTTCAGTTTCATACTGAATGAGGAAGAGATAGTCTTCTATTTGCAAGAAACAGGGGTAGGAAATTAGGGATTTACTAGCTTCTTATAAAGACTTTCCACCAAATCCCTTATGTAATGCTTACCTTCAGTCCCACTTTCTAAGATACCTGTTGCTCCCATTTTGGGGGGATTGATCTAAATTGTAAGTTGGGTTGGTTATCATCAAATTTAAGATTCAACTTTCTTGAGTGTCCTAATTCAGTTACTACTTGTCTATCTGATTCATAGTTTCTAAAATGTTAATTATATTATCTCCTTTTCCATTCCCTTTGTCCTTGTGCATTTATGTTTTGTTTAAAATAATTTTACTGTTCTCTTAGCTGGGTGAAGGTGGGAAGGGATTTGAATGCTTATGTTCAATCTGACATCTTTAACTGGACTGCCCCAAATCCTAAGGTATTATCAATATGTTATAGAGACGTTTATGAGCTTGCTTCTAACTGTTCTAGAAAGACAGATACTAAATCTAGCGATCACAAACATAGTCACTAAGGAAAAATGATAACCATAGTTGGATGAAATGTCCATTAAGACTTTCCATCTTTTTTAAAATTTTAATTCCATGTTCACTAGAAATCTTCTAGTTATATGAAACTCAACATGTCCAAGGTAAAATTCATAACCTAACATCCAAACTATGTTCTCTTGCAATGTTTACCATCCTATTTAGTGGTGCCTCATTCATTCATTTACTCATGTCAGAAACTTAAAAGTCATTTTAATGCCTTCTCTTAGCCCCCACATCAACTCATCACCAAATCCTGCCTGTAAGTATTTATGACGTGAGTCCATTTCTTTTCATCTCTACTGTGAAGACCTCCATTCAAGTTACCAACACATATCAGTTATTCTTAGACAGTTGCCTCCTAACTGATCTCCCTGTGACTATTCCAGCCCTTACCTCTCCATTTCCCACACTGCAGTCATCATACCTTTGCAAAATGCAAGTTGGATCTTGTTCTATACTACCTCCTTAAAATCTTCCATGATTCCCCACTACTCTAAGATAAGGACAACACTCCCTAATAAGGCCTGTAAGGGCCTGCAGGGACTGGCCTGTCTCCTTCTCTGGACTTGTCTAGTGACACTCCTCCCCTTGCAGTCAGGTCCCCAGCCAAACTAACTTGCTGATCATTTTTCTTTTCTGATGCTCTTTCCCCCAATTGGCTCCTTCAAGCAAAACAGCTCCCTCCTATGTCTGCTCCCAAAAGCCTAATTGCCCCTTCATTTGGCCCAGGCTGCCATCTACTTATTCCTAAGGTCTGGGTTCTAACATCACTTTCTCAGGGAAACCTGGTGAAGTCAAGCTTTTAAAAAATATATTCACACATGCTTCATTTCTTTATAGCATTCATCTCACTTATTAATTAGCCCCTTGGTTTTTTTTTTTTTTTGTGTGTGTGTGTGTGTGTGTGTGTGTGTGTGTGTGTGTGTGTGTGTGTGTTTATGACTGTTTATTACTGTCTGTCTTCCCTACCGGAGAGCAAAGGACCTTGAGAGCAAAGAGAATGTCTATTACTTTTTACCACTATATTCTCAGGACCTGGCTAGTTGCTGATTGTCCCTTTAAGGCTTGATTTAGAAAGAAAAAGTTATATGTATCTTGGCTCACATATTCCTCAAATTCAGGATTCCAGTATATTGAATATCATGCAGTATTTCCTTAAAGATTCAAAGTCATCATCATAAAAAAACATGGTGTAATGTAGTAAATTTCTAGTCTTTTAAGCATATAGGGATATCAACCTCTATATTAAATAGTTTCCAACTAATCATCCAGGAAAAAAAAGTAAGGTAATTTTGAAGTTTTCAAAAGGGAATTTGAATTTTTTTAATGTTTAGAAAAGATTAAGAGATTAGTGTAATTATCATTTTCAAATATAAGGAAGCATTCAGTACCAATTGTTATTACATTATCATTATTATCATTATTGAATACTTACCACGTACCAGTAGTGAGCAAGAACTCTAAACACATTACCCCATTTAATCCTCACAGCAACCCTCTGACTAGTAGATTTTTTTTTAATCCTCACTCAAGGGCATGCTTAGAGAGAGGACGGAGAGAGAAACATCACTGGTTGCCTTCCATATGCACCCCCAAACTGGGATCAAACCCGCAACCCACATATATGCCCTGACTGAGAACCAAGCCGGCAACCTTTTGGGCCACAGGATGCCGTTCAACCAACTGGGCCACTTCAGCAGGTTGAGCCACTTTGGCTGAGCCATAAATATATTTACCAACAAGTTCAATGTTAGATTACCAAACTTAATACAGTTGCAGAATTACTGCATAAGGGCATTCTTTTTGGAGAATATTACCCATCATGGGAACAGTGATGCCACACCCACATGTCAAGTGGTTTGCCAGGCTCAGTCACTGCCGTTGGCTGTGAGGTACTCATTTTCCTTTAGTTACTCTTAGGTATATAGCAAAAATACCAGTATTGTGTAGTTTTCCATCTACATTTGGATGTTTTGAAAATGCTATCAGTATTCAGCCTTAAAATACATTAGTGTGTTAGTTTTTCAGTAAAAGAAGTACTTTGGATTTTCTATTTAATCCATATGTAAGTAAAGAAATATTCCATTTCCCTTTTTAAAATTATACCAGTCATTAATACTTTTAAAGACTGAGCTTAAATACATGTGCACTACCTTAGAAAACTTGGCTACTGTCAATCAAGTTTTAGTATTTGTGAAGTTATTAGTACCATTCAGAAATAATATTTTTTATATCTCCTAGGAATTTATGTCATAATAACACATACTCAAAGTTAAAAAAAGAAAAACAAATTAAGAAGCTATGGGTCCAAGTGGTAGAGTTGGTGTCCCCTCCCCCCCAGACAACTGGGTTCTAGAGCCTATGTGTTTAAACCCTTTAGTGAGAAAGGTGATGAGAAATTCTTTCCAAGAAGCCAGAAATTTGACCAAGGAAAACTGATCTTAAATTTGGGAATACCTTCATTTATTTGGACACAAGGAAAAACTATTTAGAGGCACTAAACTCTGAAATAAACTGCTTTTTAAAAGATGTGTGTCTATTAACTTTGAAAACCAGAATGGACAAGCATATAGCCCGGAAGGGTCAGTTTATCATGTGTGGAAGAGCAGGGTCTGGACCCAATGATATATTGAGGTCCCCTCCATTTCTCCAACTCTAACAGACTTAGTGCCAAGTTACCTTTTCTCTTCAATCTTCTCCCTGGTTGAAAGTTTGCCTAATGTAGTCTTTCCATTATCTTAGGTTAGCTTATCCAGGGCAAATCTTGCTTTATGGAGCTTAGTAGTCACTTTGCTTAATGACTTGCTGTATTAACTACTTGGCATACGCTTCATCCACAGTCAGCACCTACTCAGTTTAATTACTTGCTTTGTTGACATTATACCATCTTCAGGGAAACACTTTGAAATCCAAAATTTAACCAACTCTTGTGGTACCATTCCCCCAACCTCCCCCAAAAATATGAGATCATAAGTGATACTGAAGAGAAAGAAAAAGGAGAAGAATTTAAAGAAACTGATATGATTGTCATGAGGCTTTCAATGAACTCAAAGAATATACAAAAAAAGATGAAAGAAGACAGTGTGACTCAATGAATTAGAATGGCAAGAGTCCATAAGAATATTATTAGGAAGACTAAATCATTCTTTATAATTATCTTGAGGCTTGCTAAAAATATGCTAAGGATACTTTGAAGAAAGAGAATATATATTTTAAATAGAAAGAGAGCCCAATTTTATGGAGCAAATATTGTATGTGTTGGCAACTGCTGTGTGAAGGAAAGCATACTGGAATTGGGGTCCCCTCATCTCGGGACTCTCCGTGGAGCTGCCCTGTCCCCCGGAAGCCCTTGTTCTCCAATCCCTATGGTGGGGGTCGGGGTGGGAGGCGAATCCCCATTACCTTAACCATGTGCTGGGCTACAGGACTCAGACAAATGGCTCATACTTGCTTTTGAGGACTATTTGTCTAAAGACCTTAAAATCTATGCATTCAACTTCACTAAATGCCATATGTCTGCCTGCCTTATCTAAAAAAAAAAAAAAGAAAAAAAAACCAAACCAAAAAAAACTTCCCCCAATCCTATACTGAATCATTAGAAAAAGATGGGAAATAAAGGATGAATTGTATATCTTTCTGGACCCCAGGCAAATTCTCTGCAGGATTGTTTTTGGCTTAGCTAACTGTTTTTTAAAAATCCCACAATAAGAAGTTTAATTTGGTTTGTGGAATTTGAGATAAAAAGTCAGGGACACCTCTGCGCAGCAACCTACTCCATGGGCTCCTGTAATGTTTTAATAAAAGAGAGCACTTGATATATAGCCAGTTAGCAGTTCTGACTGTCTTCATAAGACAGTGTCAGTGTCCCAAAATGACTGGCAACTCTCCTCTATATAAAGATGATTGATATTATCATTCCCCAATACACTAAAGCTCTAGTTTTAAGGTTTATCACATTTGGAATTATTAATTCAATGTCTGTATAATGCCCAAGTTCACTGCAGATTTTGTCTGCCTGATGTTGAATTCTGCCCTAGGAACCATGTGATGCAACCCCTGCTCTTCCCACTGTATACACAAATCCCTTCCCCAGATCATAATCTTTTATGCGACCCAGAGGATTATGACTTTTCTCTGTTGCACTCCCACTAGTGTTTAGCAGAATCCTTGTCACAAAGTAAATGCTCAACAAATAAGTTGGTGGATGAATGAAAAAATAAATTAATGGCTTTGATGTGTTTTCTTTCTTTCTCCGGGACCCTAGGAAGGTCATTTAATCCTTATGTTCCTAAATCTGGCTGTATTTCAGGGTCACCTTGGGAGTTTTTAAAAAACAGACATTGGTCCCCACCTCCAGGCACTCCAAATAGTAGTATATGAAACTCCCACAAGTGGCCACGATGAGCTGTTAGGTTGGAGAAGCAAGGATTTAACCTATCTGACCTCACTTTCCTCATCTGGAAAACACTGGTTTTGCTGCCTCACAGGATATCATTAAGGTCAAATGTGATAAACTGCAAAGCACTCTAGCAAAGAAGGGACTGTATATGACTGTGTAAGGTAGGACAAAAATTGAACGTGACCAAATAGACCTGCCAGAGAGAACAAACACATAATATCACAGCCCAAGTGCTTCTCTAAGATTTGAATAGGATCTGAATGTTTTCTGAACAAATCAACTCCTTACTTCTTTGCCTATATATTTCCTACAACTCCCTTCTGCTAAACTGGGCAACAAAGCACCTATTTTACATGAAAAATATGGAAAGGTTATCAGAAAGACAGAGTTGTTTGGAAAAAAAAAAAAGCATTCATTTATTCTTGGCTTTATTTCTCCACTTGCTCAACTGTTCACAATGGGTCATTTCAATCTCGTGCAAGATGTACTTCAGGCTACTAATTCCCCAATCTAGTACAAACACAATGTTGCAGACACCATCAGTGCTCCACCTAGATTCCCTGGATCCCCTTTATTGTTTCTGTTGTGCCCGTCCCCCAGCTTCTGCACACTTAGCTCGAACATAACCCACTGGCAGCCTTCTTCAGGCAGGATGCACTGGTAGCCAGGAATGGGTGGGGGAGTTGATGTCCACCAGGCAGCAGGTAGCCAACTCCTGAGTATGAAAGCCCAGACCACTTGCCTTGAGGCAGAATAAACTATGCAGTGTTATTTACACTCCAGAGCTCCCGTGGGACTAGGCTGAGAAGGAGACCTCACATAGAATCATAGCTCTGCTAGCCTTCTTCCTGTTCCCCATTTTCTACCCCCACACCCTTACTGGTTTTACATTTAAGAACTTCCTTAATAATCATTTTCCCACAAAGCTTCACGTCAGGATCTTCCTCATAACATCCTCATGTTGCTCAGCGACAGGTATTACAATTTAAAAATAACTTTTCATTTGCATTTGTTTACTGAGGCGGGGTATGCATCTGTGTTCATAATAGTTGTCAGTTAATTTCTTCTTTTGTGATCTTAAGTCCTTTTGCCCATCTTATTAACTCAGATTAGGTCCTGGGGGGGGGGTAATAAGGTCTATACAGGACAGTAAATAAATCTTAAGTGTACAGCTCAATGAATTTTTACATATGTACATACCCATGTAACCACCACCCATATCAAAATAATATATAGTAAAGGCTTGCTGTTTGCCAGGCACTGTTCTCAGCACTTTATTTGTGGTGACTTATTTAAATCTTACAACAATCCTGTGAGGTACGTATTGTTCCTCCCCCTGTTTTATAGATGGAGAAACTGAAGCACAGAGAACTTAAGTAAACTGAGTCAGGCTCAAGAGTCATGGGCTGGCTACTGTGGTGCTTCTCTGTTTCCTAGCTTAGAAGGCAACACAGGCAAAGAGGAAGCACAGGACCTAGCATAAGGTACACAGAAATGCTGACATTTATTATTATTGTTCATCATCCTTATACACTCAGTAAAGTTATATAACTGTCTTTGCACAAGTCATGTGCAGTTCTTGCGAAGGCCACTCACACATATTTTATGTCCTTTCATGCTCTCATGCATGGGATGCCTCTTTCTCCCATTATGTTTTCTCGGTGGCTATTGGAGTGCAATGAACGCTTTGACTCGTGTGTACTGTGTAGCTACAACGTCAGTAGCACATCAGAACCATTTAAAATGCCCTCCAGAAAGCAGTTTTAATTCTGTATAGTGCTCTTTTCATAGCAAATGAAGTTAGTAGACAGGAAATGAGAAAAAAAATGGAGATTAGAGGTCACATTTTAGATTCTTTCTCTCTTGGTCAAAGAGAAAAAAAAAGAGGGGGGGAATAGAAAGAAATAGTACACTCATCTGAGAATAATACATGAAAATCCATAGTATCTCCCCCCCCAAAACAATCACTTTGATCGCAAGCTCCTTTTTAATGTGATACTTTAAAACAATATTTATAGTTTAAAGTGACTAAGTAAAATTTTTTATGTCTTCTCACCACTTGGGAAATTCTGAGATGAGCAAATACTTCTTCCTATCCAGATGTTGGTATTATTATTAATATTATTATTATTATTATTATTATTATTATTATTATTATTGAGAATCTAATCAGAAAAAGAAGAAAAAAGTGCCGGGGGGGGGGGGTGGTATTTCTTTTGAAAAATTGTTTTTTTCTTAAATATATAGCCAAATATTGTGCTTGTTGGAGGGGGGCATTCAACATTGAAACATTTTGAATTCTGTATAGTAGATATATTTAAAAGCTACCATGTCAGCTCTCTTGAGAACATTTTAGTGCCAGCAAAAGTATACCTGTGTCGATGTGACGTAATGACCTATCTGCTATCTGTCAAGAGGCCAACGGGAAAAGATGCTTTAGTCAAAGAACAAGTAGAACGACTCAAGGAGGGCTCATCAAAGGACTGTTTACTAAAGGTGTGGACAGGTAGAAGAATGTCCAGGGATGGTGCAGTGTGCTAGGGCCAGTAATAGCGAAACTGTTACCACCCAAGACTAGAAGAAAAAGGGTGAAGGAACAACAGCAGAAACTTGAAAAGCCTGTAGATAAGGCCACCTTTTGAAGATCCCAAAAGGACAATCATATCCAAATCCAATTGTAAGCCTAATGTAAACTCAAAGGAGGCCTATTTACAGCACAAAAAAAGATGGTATTTCTCCATAGCCACTCAATACATTTCTTAAAATTAATTTTACTAAACATAAAAAATTTAGCTAAATTATTAATCAAAACTAGGGGTTTGTAAATGACCAAAACTTAACTCAAAGAAAGAAAGAGGCTTAACAAAGAAAGACAATTTATTTGGTCACAATTATGAAATTCAGGAGTGCAAGTAGCTTCGTACGTAAGTGGACCCAGGAGCTCAAAGAATTGTAAATCTCTCAGGATGAGCAAGGATGAGCAAGACAGAGACCCAGCACTCTCCGTCTTCTCATTCATTTCTCCCGTGGCTAAAAGGAGCTATCTGGGTCTGTAGGACATTGGTACAGAGAAGTTGAGTGGGGGTTAAAATCTAGTAGCAACTCAAGTCACCAAACCATGAGCCAACTGGGGAAAAGGATCTGGAATGTGAGCATGGTTCAGCTCTTCCAGTTCCCTTTTGTCTGACCAGGTCATCATCCGTCTTCACTTTGCCCTCCTACCTTGTGCTAAGGAGTCTGCAATGGAGGACAAAGTCTAAAGATTCCAGCCTTGCCAGTGACTAACTGTAAATCAGATTAACTAAGGAATAGAGTATTAGAAAGTTCTTTTGGGCAGTAATCCAAAGACATGAGTCAGTCAGCTTCTCAGTAATAAAACTATTTCCTCTCCATTTACCTAACCTATGCATCTATATCTCAATTTATTCTGAATTTAAGCCAAGAGCGGTATTATATTTTAGACCCCTAAAAACTCCATTACAGTGTTATCAAGATACTTTTTCTTTCCATCTGTCAACAATGCTTTCTTCTCTATGCTTAATTCTCAGGCAGATTTTCTTTCCTCATTTTGGAATAAAGATGGCAAAACAAAATTCAAAGTTTATATTGATCTTACAGCTCACAATTTCTGTGAAGAGGACAATTCTTTCATGATAATCTAGCAAATATCATGGGGAAATTTTTCATTGGTTCAGCTTGGGTCATGTGCCTATCCCTGTATGGGAATGGAGCACCCTGATTGGCCACACCTTGGTAACTTGACTACTCCAGTTTCTGGGAAATGGGTTAGTCTCCCCTGAACCATATGGGGTAAGAATGGGGAAGAGATTACACTCTCATGCAGACTGAGGAAACAGAAAGTAACTGGTTTCATTTCAGTAGATTGCTAAGGACTTTGAAAAACTTAAAAAAAATTTTTTTCTTGTTATTACTGGTTGTTAACCTTGGGTCTGCATTGGAACCACCTGAGGACGCACCACCCAGACCAATTAAATCAGAGTCTCTTGGGGATGGGACCCTAGAATCAGTATTTCTACAGCTCCCAGGGTACTGCTAATGTGCAGCAAGAGTTGACACACATATTGAATGTAAAACATTATTTTTTAGCCTGGGGCTGATTAAGGATGACATTTATCTTGTTCTGTAGCTAGCATTAACTAGTTATTCAAAATAGAAAGCCTGAGAGTGGAAAGAGATTCTGGGAAGATGAAAATAACAGTGACATAGCTTTTAATTTTTTCTCTATTTCTACATAAAAACAGAACAACTAAATAGAAAAACCAAAAACTCATGAACAACATGTGCAGCCAAGCTGGGCACATGATATGCCACAGACCACAAAGTAAAAGCAGACGATGGCAAACCACAGGCAGTATCTTTGTAGATGAATGCAGACAAGAAGCACCTTGGTGTCTATAGGATGTGAGACAAGGAGACCCACAAAACAGTGGGCTTGAGGACAGCAGCTCCCTTCCAGAACAGAGCTCCACCCAGAGGAGAAACTCCTGAAGGTGGAATCAAATTGAGAACAGAGCCAATAAAAAAATGAAAGAAAGAGGAGGTCCCACCAAAGTGGCAGAGAGGGAGAGTCAGAAACTTTCACAGAATAGTCAATTCCAAAATATGAAAGGTAAAACATTAAACTTTAAAGTATAGTTAACTTTGGCAGTAAAATTTCTGAATATTTTCACTTCAACTTCATATGCTTCTTATTTCTTTTTTCTAATAAGCATTATTACTGGAGAAGTGAGCGTATATTTTGTAGCATATATGTGTTAGAAAATTAATATTGCGCCTGGCTAGTGTAGTTCACTGGTTGAGCATTAACCCATACACCAAGAGGTTGCCGGTTCGATTCCCAGTCAGGGCACATGCCCAGGTTGTGGGCCAAATTCCCAGTGGGGGACATGCAGGAGGCAGCCAATCGATGTTCTCTCTCATCGATGTTTCTATCTCTCCTTTCCTCTCTCTCTAAAATCAATAAAGAAAAAATATGTTTTAAAAAGTTAATATTGCAGAACATTATTCTAAAATGTGGATGCCTGAACTAGCTTGTATTTCCCAAAGGAAGTGTAGGTAGGACCCACTTGGAGATCACCAAAGTGAAACCCTATATATTTGGTGAACCAAACCAGGTAATCAAGAAGGAAAGTGGAGCCTTCGAAGAAATAAAAACAAGCTGCTGGTGGCAGACTTGGTATAGTTTAGACATTGAAGGCAATACATGGTAAGTAGCTGAATGAATGAGACTAAAATATGAATGAATGTAAAAGTATCTTTAAGTCAGCTTTTTAATGAACCTTAAAAATCAAGAAAAATTTCAGGAAAATGAAAAAACTAGAACTTTGAACTAGAGAGCAGTGTATAGTGTTGGACTGAACTCAGTTTTAATAATTAGAGTTGTCTGAATAAGTAACTCTAAAATCAGCTCTCAATCTTCTCTACTGTGACAAACACATGTGACACTTCATGGGCATACATAATTTCTACCGTTTTCTGCATATTAGCTATGATTCCAGCCTCCTCTCTCCCTTAAAAGAACATATTACAGCCCTGTCCGGTCTGGCTCAGCGGTTAGAGTGTCGGCCCTTGGTCCAGAGAGACCAGGGTTTAGTTCCCGCTAAGGGCACTTACCTCAGTTGCAGTTTGTCCCCGGCCCTGGTTGGGGTCATGCGGGAGGCAGCCACTCGATGTGTCCCTTTCACATCGATGTTTCTCTCTCACTTCCTCTCCCTGCCTCCCACTCTATCTCAACAAAAATGGAAAAATGTCCTCGAGTGAGGAGAACAAAAAAAAAGAACAAATTACAATGAAAGTGAGGGATTCTTCAGTCCCCTTTAAAGAGAAAACCTTGGAAAACTTCAGTACAACTATTGTCAATAGCTATGTAGTGGTTAAGGTTTTGGCATTGCAATGGACCTATGCTTGATAGATGATCAAACCATTTCCTCAATCGATGTCTCGAGGCACATTGCTTTGCCTCATTTTCTCCATTTGTAAATGGGTTTAATAACTGTACACATGCTGTTGTGACAATAAAAAGAAACAAAGAATGTAGAGCATTTAGCACTATGCCAAAACATTGGTTATTAATAACAACAATAATAATAACTTACTAGTAACAGTCTCAGTACGGCAACACACTGGTGTGAAGGGGAAAAAATGGCATTGAAAACCACTCATCTAAATAGTCTGTTTCATTCTTAATAAAACTCTTTAATCCATTCTATATATTCCTCATATACTACTCAGGTTAATAAATCACTTATTATTCATTTTAAAAACTCTGAGCACCTACTATGTATGAGGCACATGCACATTTGATGGTAATTAGATAGAAAACATACTAGGTTTTCTCCTATTTTATTTAGCTTTTGTTGCATAGTATTTAAGTTTCAGGGTACTCCTCAAATGAAGGGTGATTTCAAAACCCATGTATCACCGCAGTGGGTGGGGACCTGTACAGACAGCTCATCTTCACCTCTGAGCCTCATAGGACATGGGCGGGCTTCTGTGGGCCTGGGCTGAGCCTGCAGCTGTGCAGCCTGGGTGGGAGGTGTGTGGGACCGCACATCCACCAGCTGAGTGCAGAAAAGCCCCAAGTTCATCTGAACGCCTGTGTTCTGAGTTGTCCATGCCCTGAGACCTTAGTAAAGAAGCTACCCTCAATTTTAGTCCCTGGTGTCAACAGTGTACAGCAACCAGCAAGTTCCCTGTACATGGAGGCAAATGACTTGGTTTGAGTGATTTCTCAGGTGACTGAATCTCCTGGTGGGTTCAGGTTTGTGTGGACCGATTTAGAACCTGTTTTGCGTGGTGCAATTTTAGTGTCTGCGATCTTTCCAGCCTTTTTTATCTACAAGCTGTTGACCCTGAGAATTATGTACATTTTAATTACGAGTGCTAGCTCCCTAGGAGAGTCAAGCAGCTTATTTACTTCCTACTGGCGGACTTCTGAGCAAACAGCTTAGCCAAGCTTGCTGAGCCATTGTACCAAAACAAAGTAACTCTCAGAACAGCACCGAGTCCTTATCCACCAGCTTCGCTTCTGTTTGGCTGGGGATTCTCATGGGGACCAAAACTGAAACAAGCTGCTCTATTTAGAAATCAAAATCCTGCCTCATCCCCCCACCCTCCCTTTTCTTTGGATGAAGCTAACTTCTAACATTCTATTTGCATATATGTTTTGCACTCAGTTGCTGAGCACAGCAAGGGAGTGGGTTTGTTCTCTGTGTGCCTTTTCAGATAAGTTTATCCCTTTAATCATTTACCCTTTTCCTTGTTTACGAAGAGACATTTTAAAATATTAATTAGCTTCATCTAAAACAGACAGACATTAAACAGAAAGCAAACTTCCCTTGATGACGCTGGCCAGGCCCGTCATTATGGATTAGTCATTGAGATATATTCTGATACCCACAGAGCTACTCGGTGGGAGGATTTGTTTGCCCCAACATTAAATAACCCCACACTGCTCCATCCTGACTTCTTGTTTCTCTCTTTATGTCTCTTCCTTCCCAGACTAGCTTCCTGTCTCTAACAGCCCTTCTCCACTTCTAACATACTCTTTCTAATCTACCATGAACTGGGAAATCAGATAGGCCTGTTTCCTAGAACTAAATCAATGAAGTGCATAAATTTCAGAGCACACTTGACTATTACTTAAGATGCTTTTGGCTCCAAATAATTGAAAAGCCTGACTCATCATGGCTTAAACAACAAGGAAACTTGTCTCACAGAACAAGGAAGATTCAAGGAGGACAGGGTTCAGGCACAATACTTTGAGCTTCCTATTTCACTCTTGGGTAAACCTACCAGCTCTCCCTTCTTCCATGCTCGGCTTCATCCTCCAGCTGGGGGCAATATAGCTGCAGTGGTTCCAGGGGTGCATCCCAACACAGCAGTTTCCCAAGAAGTAGAAAGAACATCTCCTATATCTTTTTTGAAGAGAAAGAAACCTTTTCGAGGCTGTTCAGCTGACTTCCCTGAGGGGGTCCTAAATTGACTAGGGGGATGGAATTCTCATGATTGACTTGGACTAATTAGCATCCACTCTAGACAAAATTGGAATTTTCTTAGGAAAAAGTAGACATTGGGAAGGGAATCAACAATATATGCCAGAAATTGAAATTATTTGTTTGCTTATGATTTTTTAAAGCAATTTTTGTAGATTTGCAGCTGTGTCTATAATTAGTTCAGATTTGGAGCACATCACTTTTAGAAAAATGAGGTATTGTATTAAAATCAAATCAGATGATAACCAGGGATATTTAGTGAAAAACTAACTTTGGGGCTGCATGCGCCTAAAAGTGGAGACCAAGCGTGGTGGTTGCTTCTCTGTGACTATTATAGCACTTGAATGATTCAACCTAGAATGAAAGACTACAAAGTTTATTACAAGGATGTGGTAGAGGAAGGAGCTGTAGGAGGGGTGGAGTTGTAGAGGTGACTGTGGCCTTTCAGGAGGGCCAGATACTCTTCAAATTACAGGTAAATGCATCAAGTGACAGGAAGACCCTGGGAATCAGTATTTTCTTCTTAGAGCACATTAGTGAGGAGGCCTGAAGACTTAAACCACTCTTTAGGATGTAAGCAGTCATGGATAAATGAGGCAAATTTGTTTACATCCTTTGCTTTTGTCTTGCAGCTCTGGAAAGCTTCTCCCTGTATGGGGAGCTCAGATGAGCTTTTCTTCAATTGACATAAGAATATAGATGTGGGGCTGTTCTAAACCAATTAACAGACCTCTCTCTTTTTACAGAGTTTAGGCTCCCGAGAAGACATCACCTGTTCTTCGAAGTTGTCCCTGGCTCTCCTTCCCATCTCCACGTGAGATTTGATGTTCCTTCTCTGTGCTCCCTTAGCACTCTGTACACACTTCCAGCATCATTCTTACTCCACTGGATTACAGTCTTTGATTCTTGTTTGTCTTTTCCCCTAAATTCCAGGTTTCTTGACAAAAAAAAAACAAAAACAAGTTTTATTTATTTCTGTATCCACAGAGTCCGGGTGCTTAATGACTGTCTGTCAGGATGGGTGAATCAATGGATGGAGAAACTAGGGACAGCAAAACAATCAATGATTTGTTGCAGCCCACCCAGAAAGTTAGCTGCACAGTGAGGATGGAACCCTAGATTCCAGGGCTATTTTCTAATCCACAAATCTGCTAGGTCTATACAGATGGGGTTTTGTTGGAGATTTTGTTTTTATTTATTTATTTATTTTAATATTTTTTTCTTTATTGATTTTTAGAGATAGAGGAAAGAAGAGAGAGAGAGAGAGAGAGAGAGAGAGAGAGAGAGAGAAACATCGATGAGAGAGAACATTGGTTGGCTGCCTTCTGCATGCCCCTCACTGGGGATTGGATCCACAACCTGGGCATGTGCCCTGACCGGGAATCGAACTGGCAACATCTTGGTGCATGGGTCGACGCTCAACCACTGAGCCACACCGGCTGGGCTGGAGGTGTAGTTATGAAATAATTGTTCTAACACTATGCTAGGGCAAGTAAAGTGTGGGGACACTAGAGGCAAAAGGACCCTGAAATCACAGCTTCAAGATATGCAGTACTTTAAGAATGGAGATGTGATTCAAAAAAGATATTTTATGCAAAATGAAGACTCAATTCTCTTGTCCAAGGCACCATTGATTAGCAACCATTTAAGAGACTGAGCCCTTAAGCCTGTCCCTTACCCCACCCCCACCCCCTGCCCTATGAACAAAAGGCAAGATGCTGGGAGCATGGGATAACATCTACCAGAAGCCTCTTTCACTCATTTACTTTGTGACTTCCCTGGAAACTCAACATCTTGAAGGATGAACAAAGTTCCAGTGTCACTTCAGATTTCAGTGAGATCATAGCACACTCTTTCCTTGGACTGGAACCAGGCAGAAAGCCTCAGTCGGTTACAGCTAGAGCAGCACTGAGGCTCATTATGGATGAACTGCTCCTCTCTTTTATTGAGGTGTAATTGACATATAACATTATATTACTTTCAGGTGTACAATGTAATGGTTCAGTATTTGTACATATTGTGAAATGACTCTCCACAGTAATCCAGTTAACATCCGGGAAAGGGCTTATTCTTGTTCCAGTTTTCATTTGACCAGAACTCTCCCAGAGCCGTGTGTCTGTGAGAGCACTGATCTCCACTGCAGCACTGAAACCCTGCTCGACCCTGAAACGTGGCCCGTTTCACAGGGTGGTGGGCCTATGCCAGCAGGTAGGCTGCACTGGCTGCAGAACTGACGGAAGCATCCTTTTGCTTCGCATTTCATGACTGCTGTCAATGACGGACATGCCAAGGCCTGACTGGAGAGGCCAATGTGTTCTCAATTTCACAAACTGCAGCAGATCATTTGTCTGAAAACAATTTGGCTAAGTGAAATTTCACCATATAATTTGACCAAATATAAAGCGTGTATAGGTATTTAGTTCAAAAGTAATTGGTCAATAGGAAATTGGTAAAATAATCCTTAGGTGAAAATGAGTAACCATAACCACTGCTTCTTTTGGTGTTGGTAATTCGGGTGTGTGCCATGTGGCGTCATATAGCTCTGAGGGTCTTAAGCATTTTTTTTTAATTGTTATAATTGGTTCCTTTTTTCTTTTTTGCCAAACTTTTACTTTTGCTCTTTGCTTCTTACAATACTAAAAAGTTGGAAAACAGAATTGTTTAACAATAATGAAATAAACTTGTAGTAATATTGATATAAAAGCAATATTACTCAATACAAAAAAATTAGAAAATAGATGCAAAAGGGACATTATGAATGCTCAAATTTACCTATCCATCAAAACTTTGAGACCTTGAATTTTTTCCTTCCAGGCCGTTTTTAATGAACATACACGCCCACACATACGCCCACCCTCACACACATACCTCTAACTCCTACAGAGAGGACCATGCTATAATAATGTTTCATAACCTCCAGTATAACCTATATATAAGCAGGCCACAAACTATTGGACATTTAACTTCCTTTTTTTTTTTATTCTCAACCGAGGACATTTTGCATCTATTTCCAGATAGAGCGGGAGGGAGAGAGGGAGGAAGAGAGAGAGAGAGAAACATCAACATGAGAGAGACACATCGAGTGGTTGCCATCCACACGACCCCAACCGGGGCCGGGGACGAACTGCAACCGAGGTACATGCCCGTAGCAGGAACTGAACCCGGGACTCTCTGGTCCACGGGCCGATGCTCTAACTGCTGAGCCAAACCATCCAGGGCCTATTGGACATTTAAATAAGTTTAAATAATAATCTACTGGCCAAAAACAAATTAGGAATTATTATAAAGCCAAGTAGTAGGGGGAAAAGTCTAATATGTGGACATAAATGCTTAAAGCCACACAAGGGGTTGTGAAACCATTCCTGATTATTAATACTAATTACTCATACTTTTAAAATTCAGTTTCCACAAATTCAGAATTTTAACCAAATTTTCCTATTTGCCAGTTTTCTTTGGATCATATTCTTTAGCTTCTGTTTGTTTGCAGCCAAATCACTTTTGAACGAATTATTAGAAGATACAGTTCAGTTTTAAGCTAGACGTCCCTCCTGTGTCAAAGCTGCCAGGATGTCTGAGTTAGTCATTTCCAATCCGTTGGTTCTGAGGTGCAGCCTCTTGGTGGCCAAATTAGTGACACACCTGTGGGCCATGTTCCAAAAAGAATTTTAAGCGACTTTCAATAGAACAAAAATAAAAGTAGAGTTCGGCCCGTGTGGCTCAATGGTTGAGCGTTGACCCATGCACCAAGAGGTCGCCAGTTTGATTCCCGGTCAGGGCACATGCCCAGGTTGTGGGCCCGATCCCCTGTGGGGTGCATGCAGGAGGCGACCAATCGATGTTCTCTCTCATCAATGTTTCTATCTCTCTCCCTCTCCCTTCCTCTCTCTCTCTAATATCAATAAAGAAAAAAAAATTTTCTTAAAAAGTAGAACAAGCTAGGTGAAGGATACACAAGAACTATCTAATCTATGTTTGCAAATTTTCTGTAAGCCTACAATCAATTCAAAATAAAAAGATAAAGAAATAGCCTGAAATATAGATATAAACAGATTGGAGAGAAGTCTTTCCCTGAAGTTGAGAAATCAACCCCTCCCCCCGACACACACACAAACATACACACAAAGATAGGTGGTGATAAGATCAGACCAATACAGCCCTGGCCGGTTTGGCTCAGCGGTTAGAGCATCGGCCTGCGGACCAGAGAGTCCTGGGTTCGGTTCCCACTAGGGGCACGCACCAAAAAGAAAAAGATCAGACCAGTACAGAGGAGACATGCTGTAGGGTTTTACACAGTTACTTGGTTGAGCTGCACCAAAGTAAAAAAGAAACATGGTCATAGGAATCACCTTACCATCTGTAAAAACATACCAATTACAGAGAAGCAAAAGGTTTCCCACACATAGGTCTAAGAGAAACGGTTCTGTGGGTTCTTCTAAAGTGCAGATGGAGTGCTGCAGCGGTTAGCATCCTCAACAACACCCTAACTCCAAATCAAATAACGTCCTGTCAAAGCAGGAGCGGGGTCTGGACTGACAGGGAGGGAGGGCAAAGCAGTTAGATTTCTTTCGTTGTCATTTGTGATGTTAGAAATATACTTTAAACGATTTTCTCTTTAAAAGAAAAAAAAAAATAGCCTAATTGTGGGGAGAGGTGAAGTAAAGAATGTTTCAGGAAATATTAGCATAACTGCCTTGTCAGGAAGATTTAAAAATAAATTAAATATTAGGCGAGACAAGCAGAAGTGATATGCATGGTGATGGAAAAAATAAAGTATTTAAAAGTAAAAATAAAAAGAAGTGATATACAGGTTAAGATTGCACAGCTATTAGCCAAGGCTGAAAAGCAACATTCAAGGCAGATGAGTTTTAAGAAGTGGAGGGATACAACATTCCTTTAAAGTGCATGACACATTTCACGCTGCCAAATACTGCCTGCACTGTTTATTTGCTGGCTTCTTATTTTAGTCTATTAAGTAGTGGAAGGGAGACCTAGCCATACCAAGCAAAGTCAGAAAGGCAAGCTGTGTCTCCTGTATGCATCCTTGTAACTCTCTCCTCCCCTGACTTAAAGAATATTGCAACTGGGCGGAAAGAAAGGAATGGAAGCATCCAGGCCTGCACTCCTGAGGTCCAGCCTTGACTAGAGGAAGGACTCCGAACACAGCCTTGAAGAATAATGAGGTCCCTGGGAAGCATGGAGCCCAAGAGCAGAGGCAAACCCTCAAGGGGAGCACAGTCCATCCAGTGGAGCACAGGGGGTCTCAAGTGAGCTCCAACTGAGAAAGAGAAAGAGCCCATGGATTCCTTTCTTCACAGCACCTTCCCCTGGTGAGCGGAGTGTGGAGAGAGGGCCTGTTCCCCCTTTAGACTCACAATGTTTTCATGCCCTCTCACCCCAAGAGATCGAATCCTTACTTGGTGTTTACTCACTCTATAGTGTGAAGGAGGTTTTAAACCAGAATTGACCCTTAATGAGGCTGTTAGAAGTCTATCCTGGAGTTTATGGGGATTGGGAGGGGAAGGGGTATTGTCTAAGGACCCAAGCTTCCTAGTGGCCACCGTAGGACTCAGAGCCCAGTCACCCGAGCCCAGGTCTTCTTGCCCCTCTGCCCCAACATGCTGGGCTTGCCAAGTCCATTCCTACTGCATCTTCTTCCCCAGCCTTTGTCCTGCCTATGCTGAGGTCTCTGCACCTCATGCCCCTCCTCATGTGCCCACTCTCAGTGTGGCAACACAGCCTTCCTGCTCTGGACTGGTCATCATTCAGCCTCCAGACACTTGTCCTGGTTCTTTTGAGAGTGGTTGGGTGCAGCTGTGTCGGGGGAAAGGAAGTGAAACAGAGCCTGAGCCATGGGCCTTGGCAAGTAAGGAGGGGACAGGAAATCTGACAGCTGCTGATGACAAACCATGATATCCCCTCCCTCATAACTCAGATTCAAATAAAGAAGTTAAAGTCCCACATGACATGTTCCAGATTATTCATTTATTTACTGTCAAAGTTAAGACTAGAATTTAGCTTACACAGATGTCACCTAGGTGAAGTAGCTGCTTCCATCACACCAGAGAAGAGGCACAACCATGACCTTTACAGAAACGTCCACGCTAATAGGAGTTTGGGGAAACTATCAGGAAAGCTTTATACTGGAACTACTTACAGATACTGTGAAACTAACAAAGAAAAGTCCAAATTAATTTTTTTTAAAGCTTGCCTTGTTCATTTAAAATAGTATTAATTAGGGGCCTATCCACCTGGAGCAAATTATTTTATAAATATCATTCACCAGCATGAATATTGATCACATATTTTCACAGCCACAATCAAATACACAGAATTTCACCACTAGTTTTGCCTTCCTTCCTGAAATTAGATATTGTTTTGCTAAACTTGGTCAACTAAAAATATTCTCTCTGTAACTGTCAAGTGGGTAAAGTTTTTTTTAGGAAAGAGATTGTTTTTTCTATTTTAAACTCAAATCTCCACACCTCTGCAGAGACATCAGTTTCTAGAAGAGAAGTTATTTTTAAGTAGTGCATGGGGTCAATAAGCTATTACATCAGAGTTGTCTCCCTTGCCTAAGAAAGTAATCTGATCCTAATCAAATGCCTAGACTAATTAGTCCAATTAAACCAATGTTTAGTGCCTAAGTGTTGGTTTCTGGATGGGACACAAACAGACACCACTGTCACAGAGCTAGCCACTGAGAGGGGAGGGTGAGGTGAGTGCAGGGCGCTATTGTGGGAGACAAGAGGTGTGGGCAAGAACAGAGCTCAGAGCAATGGGCATTCAAAGGAAGAAGGGAACACAAATATTTGTTGGGGTGAAAATAAATGAGAGATTAGGAAAAGCAGCTGTGAGGGAAGATGCTTGAGACAAGCCTTGAAAGATGGGAGAAATTGAGGAAACATTCCTGGGCTGTGCCCCAGAGCATAAACATTTGGAAAATGCAAATATTTGAGAGAGTGATTTTTTTATTTTATCCTCACCTGAGGACGTTTTTGCATTTATCTTCAGATAGAGCAGGAGGGAGAGAGGAAGGAAGAGAGAGAGAGAGAGAGAGAGAGAGAGAGAGAGAGAGAGAGAGAGAGAGAGAAACATCGATGTGAGAGACACACGTTGAGTGGCTGCCACCCACACAGCCCCAACCAGGGCTGGGGACAAACTGCAACCGAGGTACGTGCCCTTAGTAGGAACCGAACCTGGGACTCTCTGGTCCGAGGGCCGACGCTCTAACCACTGAGCCAAACCGGCCAGGGAGAGAGAGTGATTTTTAAAAAATTGTGTAAAGTATTTTAATTTTGCTCCTTCTAAAAACACATCGTTTTCCACTGTGGTGAACGTATCCAAGTCCCCAGGTCCCAGCCATTTTGGGCAGCCTTCCAATATGAACCCAGAGAGAATTCCACCAGTCTGGGGACCTTTTACTTTTGTGTCATAGACACTACGTCCCCCTTCCTCCCACCTCCACAGCTCAGATTAAGTCTTCATTTGTGCTTGTGCTGAACATGGCGTTACTTACAACTTAATTCACTTATTCAACAGATATTTATTGAACAGCATCTGCTGTGTTTCAGGCATTGCCAGGTACTAGTAATAGAAGGGTAAATACAAATCACCTGGGAAATGCAAATCAAAACCACAATGAGATCACTTCACACCTGTTATGATGGCTATTACCAAAAACAAAAACAAAAACAAAAAAAAAACCAACAACAACAAAAAAGATAACAATTGTCAGTGACTATGCAGAGAAAAGGCTACTTGTGTGCAGTGTTGGTGGGACAGTTAAAATGATGCAGTTGCCCCGGCCAGTGTGGCTCAGTGGGTTGAGCGTCAGCCCATGGACTGAGAGGTCCTGGTTCAATTCCCAGTCAGGGCACATGCCCAGGTGCCCAGGTTGCAGGCTCGATCCCCAGTAGGGAGTGCTGCAGGAGGTAGCCAATCAATGTTTCTCTCTCACATCAATGTTTCTATCTCTCCTTCCCTTCCTCTCTCTCTCCTAAAAAATCAATAAAAACATATTGTAAAGAAATGATGCAGTTGCTATAGAAAACAGTATAGAGGTTCCTAAAAATATTTAAAATGAGATTAGCATATGATCCAGCAATCCCACTTCTGGGTATTTGTCCAAAATGATTGAAACCAGAATCTCAAAGAGATGTCTGCCCTCCTGTGTTTACTGCAGCATTATCCACAATAGCCAAGATGTGGAAACAACCTAAATGCCCATGACAGGTGAGTGGATAAAGAAAATGTGGTATATACATACATACAAGGGAATATTATTCAGCCTTAAAAAAGAAGAAAACCCTGCAATATTGGACAGCATGGGTGAACTTGGAGGACATTATGCTAAATGAAGTAAACCAGACACAGATAGACACATATGCATGATTCCATTTATATGAGGTATCCGAAATAGTCAAGCTCATAGAAACAGAGAATAGAATGGTGGTTGCCAGAGTCTCGGGGGTGGGGGAAATGGTGAGTTGCTTTTCAGTGGGTATAAAGTTTCAGTTATGCAAGATGAAAAAGTTCTAGAGATTTACTGTACAATATTGTATCTCTAGTCAACAATACTGTATTGTGCACTTAAGACCTTGTCAGGAAGGTAGATTTTATGTTAAGTGTTCTTACCATAAAAAAAATAAATCAAGGTTTTTAAAAATAAGGGTGAATACACCTTTAAAAATTAGGTACACACAAGAGAATCCAAGAACACAAAAACACAAAGGTAACTGGGGTCACAGGGCAGAGGAACTAGACCACCAGGCTGAAACATTCCCTCGAGAGGTATTGATGGAAGTAAATTGAGTCACCCAGACTACACTCTCAGGCCCATTATTTTCTAAGTACTCTAAATTAGAACAGTGTGCATGTTCTAATTTGCCAGTTTGATACATGCACAAAAAAAGAAAAATAGTGTATTTTTCCCCTGGGGCTGGAACAATGTCATAGACTTTCTGCCAAAGTTATTGCTCTCCCAACTCCTGGCTGGTCCCTTTTTGAGAACTGCTATCTTACATTTGGCTGTTCTGGAGCAATATCCAGGATATCCTGTAAAGCAACATTAAAAGCCCAAGTTAAGCCCAGCCGGTGTGGTTCAGTGGATTGAGCGATGTCCCATGCACCAAAAGGTCACCGGTTCCATTCCCCGGTCAGGGCACATCCCTGAGTTGTGGGCTTGATCCTCAATGGGGGGTGTGCAGGAGGCAGCCGATCGATGTTTCTCTCTCATAGATGTTTCTATCTTTCTCTCCCATTCCCTTCCTTTCTACCTCTAAAATCAATAAAAGCATATTTAAAAAAAAAAAAAGCCCAAGTTAAAACCAGAAGGTTTCCTATGGGCTTCCTATTCTGTTGTGGCCCAAAGAGAGGACATTTGGTAAGAAAAAGATTGGTAGTCAAAGAAATGATCTCATCCTTTAAGGTAGGACTAGTTCTTTTTAGACACAGGAGTGTCTTTTTCTCCTGTGATCAAGACAGTACAATACCCTACATCCAGGGCAGTCGCCCCAGCATGCAGTTGATGGCAGAGGCACACACTCCTGCACAGGAGCAGCTTTCCCTCCCGGGGACAGCTGTGCAAGGGAGGGTGACTAAGCCACGCCCTCCCCTGCAGACTATGTGCCTGCTGCTGAAGAAAAGTCTGTCAACGCACCTGCCGATTCCTCGGGTCTCATGGAGGCCCTGCCTCCTCCACCAACATATTCAGCCACTCCTCACCCATGAATAAAGAGAAAAGATGTAACTGGGTGACACAGCCACATTGGGATTTGGTAATCAGACAAGGAAAACCAACAGCTAAATAGAATTATCAAAGCCCTTTACTTGTTGTGGGCTTTTTAAAGAGCTTTATTGAGGTATAATTTACATACCATAAAATTTACCTATTTTTAAGACGATTTAATGATTTTTTTAGTAAATTTGCAGTTGTGCACAATGTATAAACTTTCTATCACCCCTCCCAAATTCCTTGTGTCCATTTATAGTCAATTCCTTTTCCTATCCCCTGTCCCCAAACAACCACTATTCTGCTTTCTGTCCCTCAGAGTTGGCCTTTCCCAGAAATTTCACACAAATGGAATCACACAGCATGTAGGTTATTGTGTCTGGCTTCTTTCACAGCACAATGTTATCAAGGCTCTTCAACACCGTAGTGTGTATCAGCACTTCTTTACTTTTCATTGTTGCAGAGTATTTTATTGTATGGATACATCGCAGTTTGTTTCTTTACTTAGCAGTTGATGGATATTTGACATTTTTCCAGTGTGGGCACCTGTGAATAAACCTGCTATGCACATTCCCACACATGTCTTCGCACGGACCTGTGTTTTCATTTCTCATGGGCAGATACCTCAGAGGAGGATTACTGGGTCAATGGCAAGTTTATATTTCACTTTTCAGAAACTGTCGAACTATTTGTCAGAGTAGCTGTACCATTTCACATTCCCACCCACAGTTTAAGAGCATCTGGTTGCTCTAGATTCTCACTAATCGTTGTTATTGTCTGCCTTTTTTATTGTAAGCTTTTCAGTGCGTTTATTTGTTTTTAAGATTCAGCTTTTTCTCACTCTTCAAGTCCCAGAAACCAGCCTGGCTAAGCATGAGATCTGGGTCATAACTGGCCAAAGCATTTGAGACCATGTCAGTTTAGGGAGGAGTTTGGTTGTAGGAGACGCAGAACTACTTGCTGGTTATTATAACCAAAAAAAAAATGGGTAGAGCAAACCTCCACTGTCCAACCTCTATTGTCTAAGGTAGGAAAACTAGTTTCTCTATGGACAAAAAGTTTCTGTTACATTACAAATATCTCAATTAATTAATTCTCATGCAAGAATTAATGAACACTATGAGAACCTGTAGTGAGGGGGAAAGGGTATTTCTCATATACTATATGAAATGAGAGTTAACAAATATTTTTAACTATTATGAACAAAAGCTTGTGTTGGGGCATAGAAGAGTAACTAAAATCCCCATTTAAAGATGTTTAAAATCCGCTCACTTTGGTATATGGAAGGGGAGGGGGAGAGGAGGGCAGTACCAATGACTCTCCTTGATAAAAATGATCTTACACATGTCTAAGAAGTTAGCGTGTGTGCATGCAAAGAGGAAGGGAATTGAGCGAATGCTTGAAAAATTAATTTGGAAGGTCAATGACTATAACCCCAGTCAGCCTGCACATACACACGGTGAATTCTGAGAGTGCTACACTGCCTCACACTAGTGAGCCTTCAGGAACTTCTGAGTAGAGCCGTTTTAGGGCTCATTGCCCAGGACGTTAAAGCTATTTCAGGGTTTGTCAAGATCGTGTGCAGTTAGTTGGGGAAGGCTGAGAGGAGGCAAGTCCGAAAAGTGAGACAATCTTATGAAAATGTACTATGGACTCGCCTTGCGCAGGTGGAGAAGGGATTCCATGGGCTTCTCCATTCCTTACAGAACAGCATTTCCCATTATCCCTGAGCTGTGAACCAGAGATGTGCTAGAACCTTCTGAAGTCTGATCAGCCAGCAAGAGCCAAGTGTACACATCTCCCAACCCCACATTCAGCGAGGTCTAGAACCAGAAAACACCAGTCATCAGGCCTTCCTCCTCACCACCCGCCCCAGAAACTGGTAAACATTTACCAGCACAGCACCGCAGTGAGCTGGGCCAACTCTCCAGCAAAGCATTCTGGGTGAACTTCCTTTGAGAGTTCTGGAGGTCACCCTGGGAGGCATCTGCAGCAAACATGACAGAAGATTTAAATGCTTTAACACGTAGAAAACAAAGACTAGGAAGCTTTACCGTGGGGGACGGTCACTGGGAAGTAAGCTCAGTCTTGTAGGACAGATAAATAACTACGATAGGAAACAGAGGCGATCAGAGGCATGACATGCAAACTGGAGATGATTCAGAGGAGGGTGAGGCTGACACATGGCACTTTCTGGGTCAGGGCCTCTCAGAGCTGAGAACTGCCTGGGTCGCTCCCGGTTTTGAGGCTCCTGGTGTGTTAAAACTAAGGAATGCCAAACAAGGTTATAAAATCTGTGGTGTATTTTAAATGTTTCCACTAACCATATTGCTGCATTTAACACATGTACACACAAATCCAATGCCATGTAATTGCACTGTCCATAAAATCATTACCGAGTTACTACAATTCTAATTGAAGCCACCACACACTACAGAGGGCACATCTTGAAAGTTGCCCGATGAACATCTTTGAAAACGAGGAGCCAATCTCAGTGACAGTTTGTCAAGCCTCACTGGGTGGTTAAGTTTAAACCTGAGGACGTAGGGACAGGAGAGCCCTGGCTCCCGAAGCCCCCTTTTACATGCTCGTGTTCAGGACTGTAGCAAAACTTGTGAGTTCCAAGCAGGACTTTGTCATCTATACAAAGAAGCATTTATCCATTAAAACTGGGAAATTCTAATTTTGCATAGGTAAATTACTCTAATAACTAACATTTATCTCCTTCAAATGCCCAAACAACTTTTTCTGTATTTAATGGGAGAATTTCCACAGCCTTCTACTGTGGGTTTTTGGAAAGCAACCTTACCTATTCCTGACAATTCAAGAGTATTGTCAGCATCTGCTCTCATCTTACTATGTGGCAAGTGACAATTCGGTTTTGCTCCTTTAAGGTTTTTCTGCTGCCCTCTGTGTGCTGGAGTCACTTCCTGCTGAGGTCGGCTCACCTGCCCCTGGTGTTGTGGCTTTTTTTTTGATAGGCGGTTACTCTACACCCTAGTCTAGTTCAGTTTGGAGAATCAGATAAGCAGCTTGTTTACATCTGTTTTGCAGAGTTTGTAAGTGAGAGAGGGGCCTGCAGCTCTGAGCCTGAAGGCGCTCCATAATCGGACTTCTGCACGGGTTCTGAGGGTTTGGGCGATGTTTGGGAGCTGACTATTGTTGCTGGAAATCAGGCATCGTGTGAGGAGTTGTTAATATACTGTTATGGGCTGAATTGTGTGCCCCCCCCTCCCCCCCCACACACACACCCAAGTTTACGTATTGAAATCCTAACCCCCAGTACCTCAGATTGTGATTGTGTTTGGAGATAGGGTCTTTAAAGTGATGATTGGATGAATATGAGTTATTAGAATGGGCCTACTCCAATATGATTGGTGTTTTTACAAGAAGAGGTTGGGCCCGGCCTGCCGGTGTAACTCAGTGGATTGAGCATCATCCCATGGACTGACAGGTCCTGGTTCAATTCCTGGTCAGGGCACATGCCTGGGTTGTGGGCTCGATCCCCAGTAGGGGGCGTGCAGGAGGCAGCCGATGGATGTTTCCCTCACATTGATGTTTCTATCTCTCCCTCCCTTCCTCTCTCTCTAAAAAAATCAATAAAAACATATTTTAAAGAAGAAGAAGAGGTTGGGACACAGATATACAGAGAAGAGACCATGTGAAGACACAGGGAGAGGAAGGCCATCTACAATCTAAGGAAAGAGGTTTCAAAAGAAACCAACCCTGATGACACCTTGATCTTGCACTTCTAGCTTCCAGAATTGTTAGAAAATAAATTACTGTTGTTTAAGCCACCCATTTGGTGATACTTATATGGCAGCCTTAGTAAACTAAGACAACAGCCAAACAGCTTTTGTCCCTGTGGTATAGTGTCCTGATATATATCTGAACAGAGAACAGTCAGAGCATCCATTTCAAAGGCTCTGCTCACCAAGCCCATGTCTCAGGACAACTCTTACTCAAGCTGTTGGTAAATTACCACTAACATTAAGATTTTCCAAGTACTACGGTGCCAATTCATCTAGGAGAAAGAAAGAGCTGACTGGACATTGCAGGCAGAAACAGAAACAAACATCCATGTATGAAAGAATAATAAATAATGTGAAGGGGGAAATGTTTCACCTACAGGAAGCTGGATTCTCAGCTATTTGTAAAATGTAAGAAAAACACACCAGCAGGTGGAATGAGCTACAGGGTGAAACATAAAACAGCAAAAAGTAGACTACATGAAATAAATTAAGTTAATAATTACTTCTGATACTTGCCCAAATATAGCAAATATAAAATGGTACTCAGCTTCAAAAGCAAATGTGAAGTGTTGAAGTGTTGAAGTGTTGAAGTGTGAAGTGTTGAAAGCAATTGAAAAATAATACTTACTCTGAACTCATCAAAGTAAAATTAGAAACATCCATCCATAGCACTGGACACATATACCAATACATCTTATTTTGTTTGGAAATAGTTGCTTCAGGTACTCAAAATTTATGCATACATTAATTGATGACACAAACATTCTCTTTAGGCTTCCTTAATAAAGTTGTATGCATTCGGATTATTTGAGAAGGAAAAATTTAAAAGAAAGAAAGTAAAAAGCACCAGGAGTCATCATCAACGCTTTCCTAAATGAATGCATCCATCCAGTTAACTACTGAGACCAAAAGTGATAAGGTGGGAATTTTTATACACAAAATATTTTTTCAAGGCATAAAAGTAAATCACTAGGGTATCCCCAGACAAAAACCACAGTGAAAGACGGATGAGTGTGTGAAATTCTGATTTTAATAATTTAAGAAAGACGTCAAAGAAAAAGGAAAGGCCTGGAAAAAGACAATAAAAATTCAAAGAGAAAGAAGGGACTTAGAAATGCAGATAAACAGACCCAGGAAAAAGGGAGAGAACTAACAGAATCACAGTTTTAGAAATTACGAGCATGAAGTTTGGGTGGACAGGTATTGGTTCTCCAAAACCCCAAGTGTCAGACCTAATGAAAGCCATTTAAGTTTGAAAAATGTTGTTTTAGGATAAATAAGAGGCAATCACTATTTGCCTAGTAAGTAAAAGACAATATTCTCATTTCTCCCAATTGTTGGTACAAAAAAAAAAGTACATAGATTTGAAGCAGATTTGTATCAACATATGGGTGGTTGGATAATATTAATAGAAACTGTGGATATTTGAGAAATTCCTAATCAGCCGACATTGACTCCTGGGTGAGCAAACCTGCTCACCCACCATTGATCTGAGGGCCACTGTCTGCAGCAGAACTTCTCTGTCCTCACGGGGTACAAAACAAAGACACCCCCGAAGTCTGAGTGGGGTAGAGGACACACAATACATGAAGTTCCAAGTCTTTATATATTTCAAGGGAACTTTATCTTTTATTTCCTTACTAGTGCTAAAATTTTCCTATCTTCTTAGAAGTGGTGGTAGTCTCTAAGAATAAATAAATAGCAAAAATATTTTTTAAAATATGTTCCTAGATATTAAAATAGAAAAAACTTAACCCAACTTAGAGCCCTATGCAGTCATTTATGCCTTATTGAAAAGCATTGTCCTTGTTTGCACGTCATAGCTGGCAGGTGCTCAGAATCTATTCAGCACAGGACAGTTATCCCGGGGCTCAGAGACGTCCCTTGTAGACTTGCTCCAAAGAAAGCGCACAGGTCCAGACCTGGCATGGCTGAGCCCTGGGGCAATGAGCTGACATTAACACGTTAGCGCCAAACCTCAGCACCTGCAAGCAATGGCAGCAGGGCCTGGCAGAGCTGTGAAAAGGTCAAATTCCAAAAAACCTGACAGACTGGAAAAGCAATCACTGATGAACATGACCAGGTGTCCATAAACTGACCACTTAACCTCACCTGATTTTACATCTCTGGTGACCAGAATGGCAGGAACTTTAGCCACGTAACTCACCTACCTCTGAGCTCTAATTAAAGTTTGCTAAGAGCTTTACGATCTGCCCAGAAAACCATTCCGGAATGCGAAAGCACTCAGTCACAGTGCTGCTGTTATTTCGTTGTCGTTTATAATAATGATTCAGAGTAGAATTAACTCTGAGGGTTCTGTTTTTGTTGTGCATTCAAGGGGGTGGCAACTATTGCAATGTGCCCTTCTTGCCTTCTGACAGTGGTGCAATGTGTGCAGCAGGAATGATGGACACACGCGGAAGCCTCCATCTCCCCTCCTCCAGCCTCCTCTGAGGGGTGGAGTCAGGTGTGAGGTGAAGGATGGGGGCGGAGGCTGGAGGTGCTGTGTCTGGGCCATCCCTGACAGTTCTCTACGTATGTGCATTGTTTTGCATGGGAATCAAACCCAGGTTTTGATTCAGAAAACTTTTTAGCTCAGATTCTACAGCTTGAGATTTGAGAGCTAGAACAAAACAATTGGCTAGGGAATGAAGCTAGACATTCAGCTGATTCATTTAATTCAGAACCCTGAAAGATACACACTCACACCCACGCCCATACCTTCAGTCCCAAACACTACATCATCATTGTTTGGCTATCTGACAATTCAAAACAACTGGGGGTGATGATTTCAGAGTCAAACTTTGACCTATTCAGCGTTCAAACTTAAACCAAGTAAACACTAAATCTGCATTTAGAAGAAAATTAGAGCTCTATCAGGTCCAGATCTCTGCACAATATCTGAACTCCCTTGATAACATTACCAATAGATGGCCATGCACCCTTTGTCTGAATACCTCTAGACAGGAGGTAGATGTATTTATCCTGAAACCAATGGAGCGTCAGCATCAGGGCTTCTCATTTGCAAGGTCCTCTTCTAAGCCCTGCACTTAACTTTGTATCCATCATATGTATTTATTGTTTTAAAGAGGGCCTCCCAAATGTATAAGCTTCAGGTCCCACAAAACCTGAGGCACGGGCAATAACTCCAAAGGACATTCCAAAGTACTTTCTTGCATGCAAGTACGTCCAAAATACCAGAAATGTATTTTTGGTAATACAGTGATATTTCTGAGATTGGTGTATTCTTTGAGTAAATGGAGCATTTAAGAGGGTTATTTAAAAGTCCTACATTTAGATTTGATACCAGTTGCTCTTTTGTGCCCAGTAACTTTACCCAGGTTGTTCCCTCTTCCTGGAAGCTCTCATCCCATCTTGCCTGATTATCTTTTACTTTGTATTGAGATCTCGATGTATGCCTCCTCAAGAACATCCTCCCTGACTTTCCCGACCAGGTCAAATCCTCCTGTATATAGATAGTGTCATTGCACCATGCTTCTTCATGGCACATATCGCACCGTAATTTCACTCATATTTCCACTCTAGTTTCTTTGATTACTCTCTAACTCCCCCACTCTGCCCAAGGAACACATCTTTCCTGCTGGTTTACTCTGTATCTTTCACTGTAGTGAGCTTTAGCTGCGAATATAACCTTCTCTTGAGTCTTGTGGGTCCTTCTGGCCAATCACTGAACTTGAGGTGGTCTTGGGACCCACCCAAGACCATGAAAATACTAGTCAAAAGAAAGCTAGATATATGTTATCTATTGCTGTATAACAAATAACTCTGAAAGTAGCAGTTTAAAACAACAAGCATTTATTATCTCATAGTTTCTGTGTGTTGGGATTCTGGGGAGGCTTAGCTGGGTGTTCTTATTCAGGGTGTCTCACAATCTCCGTGCCACGCCTGGCTGGGTCTCAAGGCTCTACATCCAAGCCCACTTCCCTGGTGTTTGGCAGGAGGCTTCAGCTCCTTGCCCCTTGAGTTCTCCATAGGGCTGCTCATGACAAGACTCTCCCCAGAGGAGGCGATCCCTGAAAGAGACACAAAGAGAGAGGGCCTATGATAGAAGTCATAGTCGTTTATGACCTAATCTCAGAAGTGAAATAACTTCACTTTTACCATATTGTATTAGTTAGACTAATTTTGGTACAATGTGAGAGGACTACACAAGGGTGTGTCTGCCAGGAGGTGGTATCCCTGGGGACCTTCTTGGAAAGCCATATTAACATCAGACAAAGTAGATTCCAGAAGAAGGAATATTATCGGGGGAAAGAGACAGATTTCAAAATAGTAAAGGGGTCAATTTCTCGAGAAAGTGAAAAATCCTAAATGTGTGGACTGAGCTTCATGCCTAATTCTAAGACTCAGTCCAGGTTCCTCCATCTGTGTTTATTGTTACAAGCATTTTCTGTAGGGGATAGCTGGCGTATTTCTAAGTCCACCTCTGCTTCATCATCTTCATTGCAGTTGTCCTCATCAACATCAAGGTAATCCAAAAACCAATAATTTTTTACAAAATAATTATGGAGATGCTGAAAAAAAATGAAAATGTATTTGTAAATAGTTCTGCTTTAAGTAAAGCTCTGTAAGGGAAAGTCACCCAGCTTTTAAGAAAGGGAATGGATATTTCAAGAAATCAGAGTTTGTCAAGGCAAGCAGGAAATCATAACCACAGACATGAAACAAGTCCAAGGCAATAGAAGGTGACGGTGAGGCAATGGATATTTTAGATGGTTGATAGGCCAGCAGAATTTGACACCGATGCCATCTGGGAAGCGGGGAGGAGGCACCGGAAACTCTGGTAACCAGGCCATAAGCATGTGAGGCTGAGACTGTCTTGTTCACCACTGACATCCTGGTGCTTAGCACAGTGCTGGGAACAGGAGTAACATAACATGAAATGCTTATTTCTTTATAGAAAAAAGTCTGGAAGGGGGTGGGAGGCTGCCCATATGGACTGATCATTTTAAAGGCATCATTTGAATGACTCCAGAATATGGACTTTTATGTTTCAAGACTAGTGTATCTGGTTTGTTCCTAAATGCTAACAGCTTATGATAAGGAGAAAAGAAAGATCTGGAAGAAAATTATGTACAAGAATCAAAATGGACAAATTTCAGATTTCCCCTGGCCTTGGACACTCTTCATGATCTGGCTTCTACTTACTTTTCCAGACTTTTCTATCAGTTCCATCTTCTGAAAATCTGCCATTCCAGTCAAATGGACCCAATACTATATTTTCTTGATTTAATTTGTACACTTCTCTCACTTTTTAATATCTCTGAGACCAAGAAGTATTTGGCAATCAATGCTTTGGATTCTGGCCCTCCTTTAAACATGCCCTGTTTTCTTTTCTCAGAGATTTGGCTAAAGGTGTTTTTTTTGTTGTTGTTGTTTTTTTTCCTTTTTTACATCAGTGGAAATTCAACCAATCTTTCCAGATCTAATTTAAATATAAAATCTCCTTTAAATATTTTTTTCTCATCAGCCCTTCTAAAAGTTAATTTACTGTCTTCTGACCCATAGTGATACTAAAATCTAAGTTTATATATTCAACAAATAACTACTTAATATTGTAATTACTTGTGTCCCTGTCTTATTTCTTATAATAAGAATTCAGAGGGCACAAACTATGCCTCTTACTACCTTGCCTTTTCTGTAGCAACTAGTACATATTTTTCTCAATTTGATGATTAATAAATATTACTTCAGTCAATAAAGAATTCAATAACTATATAATTATGCCTAAAGACCATAACAATACAAAAAATAGGAAGAATAATTATATGAGATGTCCATGGTACATGGTTAAACAGAACAAAAAGCAAGCTTCAGAACGGCATTACGGAATGGTTTTATTTTTGCTAAATCAACAACAACAAATTCCTAATGGTTAATATCAGTTACCTCTGAGAAGTGGGGTTGAGGTGATGACATTATGACAGTTCACAATAGATTTTTCCCTTTTTAGTTGCTTACTACACACACACACACACACACACACACACACACACACGTTATTTAGCTTTGGATTTTTAAAAATCAGCAAAGTATGTGAACTAGTTCTGCAATAAAAATTAAAGGGAGAGAAGGAAAGGGCTGGCTATCATTCAGGTATGTAGCTTTATGGTGAAGGGGGAAGAAAGAGCCTGAAATTCAATACATAGAAAGTTGTGAGTTATGAGCTATGACAGCCAAGAGATAAGATTAATTTAGAAAAAAAGTAAATCGTTTTCTGAACCCAGACGTAACAGAATTCTGGGACCTTGTAAATTGGTTGATTTAAAAGCCACTATCACACAAAACAAAGTGGAAAGTTCAGGGCAGTTGACCAGAGTAGCAAAGTAAGTTATTTTAACAACAACAGAAACAAAAGCCTCTTGCTTGTCTGAAGGTATAACTGAAGCAAATTCCTACTCAAGAGACATCTCTCAAATGTGTTTATCTCAAAAGAGTGGCCCCATCAGAGGCAGGGAGAGAAAACTGTACATTTATATGTAATCCCATGACACTGTCAATGTTAACTAAGCACACTGGATGAGTGAGGTATTTGTATCTTTACCATCAGTAACAACTGTTAACTTTTTAACTTTTTATTTTATTTTTAACTGCTAATCAGGCAATATGCCAAGTGTCTAATGTTTTATATTGTTGGTGCCCCCTAACAACCCTGTGATTTTCCCCTCCCCATTTCACAGATGGGGAAACTGATGCTTAGATAAATGAAGCAAGTAATGGAGTCAGGATTTCAACTCAGGAACCTTGTTAAGTGATGCCAAAGCCTTTACTTTTGCCCCTCCTCAAATGTGTCTGTCACATAATAATTTCTCTTATTGCTAGACATCCCCTTATTCCTTTTCTAACCGTTGTGCCCTGCTATTATGTGACGGTGCATCCTCACTGCCCATATCTGTGCTAGTGTAACACAAGCATCATCACACTTCTCCGGTCAGTTCTTCCCTCGACTCAGCTTCCTGTTTTTATTAGAAACATTAAGAATTTTCTGCTGGTAGGCAGATGTTCCCAGAAATTACTATTTTCCTTTGCTAACTTATTGTAGCTCTACAGCTCCTTAATCCACAAACTTTCTTCTCTCTTTTTTTTTTCCAAATTATAAGAGAAAAAGTTTATTTAGAAAGTTACAGAGATAGTAGAAGGGCCCTTGGAATTTAGAAGAGAGAAAGGCACAGGCAACGCCCCTGGGGGAAGAAGAGGGGAAAGGGAACAGTGGGGTGTGCTTCCCAGCCTGTTCTTCTTGAACAGCACATACTTTCAGCCTTATTCAGTGGAGAGGGAGAGAAGTTAGTCATTGCATAAAGCAGTACAGGTTCACAATCCTTTATCCACCAATTTTGAAGTCCAAAGAGGTTTAATAAATGAAAGACTTTTCATAACTCATTTGGCATCAAAGCCTGACCAGACCTGAACTCATCTGGCAACAAAACTGCCCTGAGCTAACTTGAGGCTATTTAATCTTCATGGATCAGTCAGTGTGAATGTTCACACATTTCACTGCTGAAATATCAATTTGTTTTGTTACAGGGTGTTGCCCAGACCTCACTCCGGGTTTTATGTAGAAATGGTATATTTCCCTTATTATCTAACCAAGATCCAAAAAGTCCTAAATTATAAAACACCCTGGACCCCAAGGGTTTCAGATAAATAATTTCATATGCATAATCTCTTTCTTGTATCCACCCTACCTTTCTTTAAAGAGCTCAAGTGTCAAGTGCTTTCCGAAGTCTAATGCTTTGATTTGGTCAATGTCTGTGGCCATGTTATACAAACACTTTCTGACTTTAGAAAATACAAATATTATAGTGGAACCCTTTTTAACACTTTATTCTTATACAGAAGTCATTACACTGCCCCCCCCCCACACACACACACACCGATTGTTTCATTGTTCATTGATTGTGAACATTTTCCCCCAAAAGATTAACTTTCCACCACCACACCCTCTCCTTAGACAGTATCTAAATGTGGAAGATTGCTTTCTCAGGCCATTGGTTGGTTGGTTATTTAGCTTTTTGGAATATGTAAAGCACTTTATAATCCATGTCAGATCAGATTAACCATAATGTGATTAAAACTAAGGAGATCCAGATGAGCCTCAAATTTATGACTGATCTGGGTTTTTTCCATCTGAATTTTCTGGGTATATCTACACAAACTCACAGGGTTCATTTTCCTGTTCATCTGTCACCTGATTTTCTGGTATTTTGGTATGCGTTTCCCAACCTTAGGTGTTAAACCATAGTATCTGAACATCCACTAAATCTGGCTCTTCAGAAATTTAAATATTGCTACAGAATTATCATTCATTAAGTGGAATTTTCCATGATAAACGTCTGCGTTGTGAACTGATTCTAAGAGCTAAGGCGAGATTTCCAAATGAAAGGGAAGGAAAAGCACTTCTAACTTAAGGCACTTCCTTGCTTTTCTGTGGTAAATCAGTTGCTATGGCAGTAGATTCAGAGAACTGGTACCTAAGTGCTTAAAATAGCCAAAGAGTACTTTTCCCTGATGAATCAGATTCTGCAAGGAATGACTAAGTCCTGCAGTATTTATACGAGCATTGTTTTAGCAATCAGTAACTAGAGTTACATAGTAGGGTTGAAAATATTCTACGGCTTAGGGTTTTTACATTTTAGCAAGGGGAAAAAAATGGACATTTCTTTGTGTTGAACATATACAGGTATAAGTGCCTGTTATTTTGCAAGCCTTTCATATGGTTCAAGTTGAAATAATTTTTATTTTAAGTCCACACTTTAAAAGCATCCATTAATTCGTATAACATCAGCCCTGGCTGGTTTGGTTCAGCAGTTAGAGCGTTGGCCCGTGGACCGGAGAGTACTGGGTTCAGTTCCCGCTAAGGGCATGTACCTTGGTTGCAGTTTGTCCCCGGCCCCGGTTGGGGCTGTGTGGGTGGGAGCTACTCAACGTGTCTCTCTCACATTGATGTTTCTCTCTCTCTCTCTCTCTCTCTCTCTCTCTCTCTCTCCATCTGAAGATAAATGCAAAAATGTCCTCAGGTGAGGAAAAAAAAAAAGAAAAAAAAAATCTGTGTGGCATAAATGAATGCAATGATGCCCATCTACAAGGGACTGATTCAAGTAAAGATACCAAGTATATTTTTACCTTAAAGTACATTTTTCATTTCGAAATAAAACTGAAGACCTCGGACTCTTTGCTGAGTAATTGCTATGTACTATGACTGCTTTCTCTATGTACCAGGTTATTCTTGATGATTCTCATGGTCTGCCCTTTGTCTTCCAGCATATTTGTTGGGCAAGCGATGGGGTTGGGACCTAAAGAATGCATGAGGAAGGCAATGGCTTCCTCAGAAGGTGGGGGAGGGGATATGGCAGTGGGGTTCCTTGTGGGTTAGCAGTAGCTTTCTGAGTTGCCATCCTCATTAGCAAGCATCCAGGGCACCAGCTCCTTTGGCTGCCCTTTCCCAAGCAGTCCAGGCTGCTCCCACTCCTGAATCTTGCAGTTTCTCTCATCAGCCAGTCTTGTGTCCAGTCCCCGCTCCACTGCTAAAAGCAATAAATGGCCTGTCAGACGATGTGAATGGGGCTATTACCAAATGGGAACCGACAGTTCCTCCCCACAAGGTACCAGCACTGTTTCAGAAGCAGAGTGCCAGGTCCACCCTTTACCAATGGTCCTCAAAGGGTGATTGGAGAGTGCAGAGAAAAACCCTTGAGAAAATCTGACACAACATACTGAAGTGGGGAATTCTCAAAAGAGAAAACGTGCTACAGACTTTTGTATCTCTCTTTCTAAACAGTGCACACCTTGTGTAAGGGCTAAGCACACATTTTACTAAATGGGAACTTCATTCAAGTTCTCTCGTCCTATAACTTTGATTACTTTACTTCCACTCAAATGTTTTTTTCTCTCTTTTTTCAGTAAACATAGCTATAAGGACACAGGAAATCCACAAGCACTTATTATCCATTGAGCCCGCAGAAGGCTTACTAAGCTGGAGAAGAAGCCGGTGAGCACTGCAGGCTTGGCCTGCCCTCAGGGAGTGACAGTCCCGGGACCAGAGGAAGCCTGAGGAGCAAAGGCTTTATGAACAAGTCACTGGTGTGGGGCTGCTTGGAAGGTTTGGTATTTGTTAGGAAAGGAAAAGGATATATGTTGGTCTACATTAGACATTCAGAATCGAATATCAGAATGAAATTCTATAATAGGCTTGGCATAACCTCAAATTTGAATTATGGGGGATAAATGTTCTTGGCATAATACTGCAGTTTTTTGGAAGAAAAGTTCTATAAAAGAAAACTCTAAGACATTGTCTAAAATAATACTAAAACTACTGGATGAAAAATTAAACCTTTTTTTTTTTACCCTCACCCAAGGACATTTTTGCATTTATCTTCAGATAGAGCAGGGGGGAGAGAGCGGGGAAGAGAGAGAGAGAAACATCCATGTGAGAGAGACACATCGACTGGCTGCCACCCACACAACCCCAACCAGAGCTGGTCTGCAGGCCGACGCTCTAACCGCTGAGCCAAACCGGCCAGGGAGAAAATTTAAAACATTTTAAAATTCATAATAATATGTTATTTTTCTGTATTCTTTGAATGCAATTTTAGCCAAAGATACATGTGAAGTAATTAGTCATTTCAGTCCAAGTGATCGTCCCAGTCACTCATGTCTGCAGTGATTATGGTGAGAGCTGTCAGTAAGGATTGCATTTTGTCTGACAGTCTTCCAGTGCCTAATTTTTGTTGGTAATCCTCATTCTTTCTCCCATTTCCTGGGAGCTATAGCTCCACTCACTTCTAGGTTAACCTACACTCACATCAAAACTTGCCAGTTTGATTCCTGGTCAGGGCTCATGCCCAGGTTGAGGGCCAAACCCCCAGTGGGGGGCATGCAGAAGGCAGCGAATCAGTGTTCTTTCTCATCGATGTTTCTCTCTCTCTCTCTCTCTCTCTCTCTCTCTCTCTTTCTCTCTCTCTCCTTTCCTCTCTCTCTGAAATCAATAAAGAAAAAAAAATGTTTTTAATCAAAATTAAAAATAAAGATCTAGGTCCATATTTTGTTCTCTGCTCAGCAGTTACTAATATAGACCCTTATGGCTCCACACAGTAAAACCGCCTTGTCCCGAGCCAGCCCACCCTCTGCCAAAGAAGGATTCCCTAATTTAGGAAATTAGATCCACTAAACAACCTGGCTCTATTTTCAGTCCTCCTGTAGGCACAGGTTAAATACTTTTGCTAATATGATTGTCAAGAAATTGTGTTTGAGACCTGGACTGAGAAACAGGTGTAACCCTGTTACCCCAGACCGAGATTAGCAGGGCCTCAAAGTTCATCATCCAATCAAGGGTCCACCAGTGTCCCAGTTCCTAAATGAGACTGAGAAAGATAAATAGGTTTGGAGAACTGCCTGGACACTGCTCTTGAATAACCGCATCAGCCCCTTTTAATTATTTATAACAAACAGGTATAAATCTAAATTAATATCAAGCTAGCAAGGAAAATATTAGCTCAAGCTGTGGAATCACAGGGGGATGTCAAACCAGAGACAAAGAGCCGTCAGAGGCCAGTGAGCAGGCAAGGCCAGCAGAGCCATCTGACCCATGTGGGCAGTAAACAGACTCTCAGGACAGTAAAGAGCTGCCCCCTTTCAGCATAACCTCCTCAAAGGCCAAACAGATTTGCATAAGCAGTTCATGCCAGTGGAGGACCTCAGTATAAAAAGATTATTTTTGCCTGTAATCTTTACTGATATATCTCAGTAGCATTTCCTGATTAATTATTACTAACTTGTTTGTAAGTCTCCCTGTCTTACTGGCTTCCATTTAGAAGTACTGTCTTCTGAATTTTAAACAATTATTCCGAATATTATTACAAACCAGAATTCTTTATTCTAGTAAATATATCAAGATGTTTATGCCATTTTTTAACCTAGCACAATAAATAATCTCAGATTTGCATGCATGGGTATCTAGAACAGTAACATGCAGTAGGCAGAGCCCACCCCTGCTTAATTCTGTGTTTCACCTTATGGTTCAGAGGGCACAGAGGCCCAAACAAAAGCACCCACTGGTATCAGGTGTTGTGTATGCCCTTCCCATTTTTCTCCTTGCACATGTATTTATACATGCATGGCACTGTTATCTATAAAGTAAAACAATGGAAACAACCTAAATGTTCAAAATTAGGAAATTTTTCATCCATACTATATTATAGCTGATTGTTGGAATATTTTGCAGCTATTCCATTGATCTTTATAAATATGATATAACAATGTGGAAAAATAATTTAAATGTACATTTAAGTGAAAAGGTCAGAATAAAAATTATTTGTATGCTTTGATACAACATATGTAAGAATAAATGTACATGGTGGGGGGACTGAAAGGACATATGCAAACCTGATTAATAGTTGAAGTTGTAGGGTAGTATGATTATAGGTCATATCCTTATTTTTCAAAATGTTCTTAAAGTTGCTGCATTGTTTTTATACAAAATTAAGTATATTATACATGCATGCATACACGCCTCTTCCAAGACAGTTTAGGACTTTGCAAGTCCTTGGATTTTAATATTATTAGTTAGAAGTAGAAGTAATAAAACATCTCAAACTGGTTTAACGTAGGGAATTTGTTGGGATATATCAATGGACACTTCAGAGGTTGGCTTACCCTCAGGGTGAGTTAGTCTGGAGATTCACGGGGTCCTTGGTGCTGGGGCTCCACTTCTCTCGACTCTGCCTTGATGAACACATCGGCTTTTGTCACACTTCTTCCCTTGTGGCAGAAAAAGTGGCTGAAGCAGCTCCATATTAGAGAAGGAGCAAGGGCTACACTTCCCCCAACCATCAAACAATAATCTTTGCTTCACTCTGATTGGTCCAATGCAGACCAATCACTGAGGCCAGGACATTGCTACACTGGGTTAGGGTTAAATTATGCCATCCTCACAACAGTCAATGGGAGGCTGGTTAGTGTTTACAAGTATCTGCTGCCCCTCCCAGTGGAAGGATTCTACTTTCCCACCTCACTGCCATTGGGTTTGGTCATAACTTGTTCTGGGTATTGAAATGCAAAATACCAATGTTCAATTCCCAAATGTGACATAGTTGTTCAACCCTGCAGTTGGTTGCACTGAAGCCATTTTGTTTCTTCTCTCAGAGCCAATGTGTGGTTCACGCGCTCTCTTTTCCCTCCACCACAGCTCCCGGCAACATTCCAAAAAGAGGCTTCACTGTCACCCCTGGTTCAAGAATGAAAATACACTAAGTAGAGCCACAGCCAACCCACAGTGCAGGTAGTATGAGCCATGTCTTTGCAATTATAAGCTGCTGAGATTTGGGGGTTGTTTGTTACTGAACATAACCTACCCTATCCTGACTAGGCTTGAGACCCATTTCCTAGCTATGTGACCTTGGACAAATTATTGCATTTTTCTGCACTTAGCTTACTTGTAAAACAGAGATGATATGTAAAATTCCTGGTACATACTCAAAAATAATAGTTGTCATACTATTATTGTTAATAATAAGAATTATAATTCTTACTTCCATGGGGAATTTTCTTATAATTTATTTTAGTGATTTTCAAGGGGAAAAAGTGCTGTTATCTGAAAGAGAAGGTATATTATATTCCTTTCTAGTAATGCAAAGTTTCAGACCCAAAGTTTCTGTATATATACTGCTGATCATCTGTAGATAGAACAAGAAATTCTTCCTCAAGATATAAACGTCAGTTCCTTGGAACAATCTTATTTTTTTAAGAAATAAAAGATTAACTCAAAATTTTATATGGGAAAAATGCTTTTTCACATTTAGTACCAAAATATGATATAGCTATTCAACAGTACAGTTGGCTTCACTGAAGTAATTTTGTTTTTTCTCCAAGTTATCTATTATTGAAGATAACCGAGCAACAGATAATTGAAATAGATGATTTTTCTATTCCATTGTGAAAACTCTTTATGTTCCCTGCACCACTTCCCACGAAGTGATATATTCATGTGTGTATATATGTGTGAGAAAGAGAGAGAATTATAGCCAGAGGAATGCAATTTAAAAGTAAAAATTCCAATGCACTCAATAATATTATAATAACTATGTACAGTGTCAGTTGGGTACTTAAAATATCGGGGGATCACTTTGAAAATTGTGTGATTGTCTAACCACTATGCTGTACACCTGAAACTAATATAAAATAATATTGACTATCAACTGTAATTAAAAAATAAAAATTTAAAAATAAAGTAAAAATTCCACTTTCTTTTTTAATTGAGACTATAATTATATCTAGATCTAAATCTAAGTTGACTTGATTTTATAATCAATAATTATTTTACATTATGGAACACAGTTTCTATTTCAGGCATTCATCACTGACATCTGGTATCCAGTATGTTTTTTCAAATATTGTAGGTTTTATCTTGCTAAGTTTTTTGGTATCCAGTAATTAAGATATGAGGCTATTGTTTGTCCCTTTAGATAAAAAATGTGCTCTGAAAAATGTAGTGTAAACTAAGTCACTCTTTAAATGCATTAGAGCAGTAGTTCCCACACTGCTGTTCAACGGAACCACCAGCATCCTTGAGAGTCGTGTCAAAGAACACAGAGGCCTGCTTGAAGCGGCTCTTGCTGGCTACATCTGGGAAACTTTTAACATGAAAGTCAAATAATAACAAAAATAGATAACCCATTGAATAAAATAATAAATCTATATTAATAATAAAGAAAGGAGGAAGGGAGGGAGGAAGGGAGAAACGGAGGAAGGGAAAATCTCTAACAGTAGAATGCTAACTAATAAATATAGAAGAAATGCTGGAATTAGAAAATCATCAGTTGGTCAAGAATCATCAATAGATGCTAAAACTAACGGGTGAGAGTTTGATGAGGAGTAGAATATTTACATTATCTCAAGGTATCTCCCTATAAGTCACTTCTTAACAACCAAGAAAACAAATTGAAAAAGACTAGCAAGCACCACCTGTACTGGCTTGAATAGTGGCCCCCAAACATCACCATGATTACAAACATTCAGTTTTCACTCATGGGCTGCGCACTGGCTGACTTGACTCTGATTCAAGTTCAGGTCGGTTCTGCCTGCATGTCTTTCACTCTGGGACCAGTGGTTACCTAGACAGATGGCTGCTACTTCATGGCAGATCATAGACGCTCAAGAACCCAGGGCAAGCTCTGCATGCACATGTAAAGCCTCACTCATCTCACATCTAATATTCCATTGGCCAAAGCATATCATGACCAAGCCTAAGGACATTGGGGCAGGGGTGTATTCTATCTACTTTACCAGAAGACATTGCAATGCCATGTGCACAGCGTGTTGGATGTATAATTCTATTACACGAGCTACAGAGAAGACTTGAGAATAGTAATGCAATCTACCAAATTACTAAAGGCATTCTACAAGATCACTTTTTTTTTAAAAGAACCTTTCTGATGCTACTTACACACATTATGCTAACTCAGAGGCTAGCAAACTTCTCCTGTAAAGAACCAGCGAGTAAATATTTTGGGCTTTATGGGCCATACAGTCTTTGTTACAACTCTGATGTTGTAGTGTGAAAACAGCCATAGCCAATATAGAAACAAAGAGCGTATCTGTGTTTCAGTAAAACTATGGAAAAGAACACTGAAATTTCAATTTCACACAGTTTTCACATGTCACAAAATGTTATTCTTCTTTGGATTTTTTTCAAGCATTTAAAGATGTAAAAACTATTCTTTGCTCATAGACTATACAAAAATAGGTAGTTAGATTTGACCCATAGGCCATAGCTTGATAACCCCTGTATTAGCCTCTCAATCAACAAACTATTTAGCCTTTATTGATCACAGTAGACTGTATAAACTAAAGAAAAGGCAATAACCAAGGAATTTATAATATAATTGAGGATATAGAATATACATGTAAAAACTGCTTACGAATCTTTGAAAAATAATATATATAGTAGCAAAAGTCCAGGAGCATGGATTATAGGAGGCATGGTGCCAAGGAGAAATAGTTCAGGCATAGTGAGTAAGACAGAATTCTTTGAAAAGGTAAGTTTTATAGATGAAGACATGGATTTACTGAATGATTAGCCATTCTTTCTTCATATGTAGAGGAACAAATCTTTCAGAATTAACAAGTAAGAAGCTTCAGTCTACAGTCTTTTATGTTATGAATTTTTTCTTTTATATACCATTTAAATAAAGCATATTATTCTTAAAATTGTTAGTATAGAAAAGTAATGAGTACAGTAAAAAATGTTGAAAATAGAAAGTAAAAGCCTATAGTCTCACCACCCAGAGGTATCCTCTGTTAATAGCATGCTATGCAATTCTAGAATTTTTCTGTATATACACATATGTGCTTTATTGTTGTTTATTAAACTATTTCATTATACCTAGTGTTTAGCCTTTTCCTTTTGTTATTTAATAGTATATCTTTAACATCTTTCCATGTTAATGTGGATAGCTTTATCTCATTTTAACTGTTGCATAGTATTTGTTAACACGAGAATACACCATTTAAGTTCCTCATTGATGTGCATTTAGGTTGTTTCTAATTTCTCTTATTATATGTAGTATTGTGATAAACATCTTTGTAACTAAATTTTTATCTAAATTAACCACTCATTTTTTAAGGAAAAATAGAAGTGGAATGTGTGGTTCAAAGCATAAGAAATAATTAATTTCAAAATGTTTTTCCTCACACAGTTTTCTGCTATTAAAATCAAGGTAGTCAATGTTAGGAAGTTGGTTGGGGATATTAGAATTTGATATATTGACCACATACAACATGAAGATATAGTAATATATGTGGTTTGTGTATGTATATGAACAGGATGGGCAGAGAAGAGAGAGAAGCAGAAGAGAAAGATGAAAAAGAGAAGAAAGGAGAAAAGAAAGGGAAAGGGGTTTATTGCTGCATTTGCAATATTTAATGAGAGAATCATCCAAATCCAATATAGAATGATACTAGATATTATACAAGAATTACTGGTTATACTAGGAAAACCCTTTCTAACTAGCCAGTTATACTAATTAATTTGTAAATGAAATAAAAACCAAACAGCTCAAATCAGAACACATCTAAATGCTGTAAAAATGTAGGTAGTGATTTTTATAAGATATACAAATATACAGCTAGTAAATGATGGAGCTTAAGAATTTTTAACTACAATCTATTAACTTTATCTCCTTTCCTCAATAAATCATTAAGAGCTGTGGTTCTCAACAGGGATGGGTAGGTGTTACAGTTATCTATTGCTATGTAACAAATCATTCCAGAACTTAGTGGGTTAAAACAACAGTTTGTTATTATCACTCATGGTTCTGTGTGTCAAATGGGCTCAGGCTCAGGCGGGCAGTTCTCTCCTGGTGTCTCTCATGCAGCTGCAGTCAGACGTTGGCTGGAGCTGAATCACCTGGTGGCTCAGCTGGGTTGAGTGTCCAAGATGGCTCCCTCACACATCTGGCAACTGGTACTAGGTGTCAGCTATGAGGTGTTGAATGTGCCAATCTGAGTCATCTCTGCTTGCAGCTTGTGACCCTCACAGCATGGTGGCTATTCTCAGAGATGGAATGTCCCAAGATGGCATGTCCCAAGAATGAGTGTTCCAAAAGTCCCCGGTAGAATTAGCACAGCTTCTTAGGATCTAACCTTGGAAGTCCCAGAAAATTTCTTCTACTACATTCTTCTGTTTCAGCAGATCACTTTCCAGAAGCCAGGGGAAAAGAATTAGGCTCTACCTCTGAATGAGCAATCAGCAAGTCACATTGCAGAAGAACATGTTCAGTGGAAGCTATTATTGTGGCCATCTCTGGAAGATGCCGTCTGCCACAGTGGGGCAGGTGGTGGGACCCTCTGAAATTGGGGGCTAATTTTTCACATGTTTACATCTTTCTCCAAAGAGAATCTTGAATATTCATAGGCTTCTCAAAGGGATCTGTGAACCCCCTTCCCCCAAAAAGTACAGTCAATGATCTAGGTAGATTACAGCCTATTATAAGTTTATTTTATACCCTAATATTTCTTTTAAGAATATTTAATCTCTGCCACTAACTTGGAATTGTTCAGCATTTACCCATGATTCACTAAGAAACCCATCTAATTAAAAAAATTTTTAAAGTACTCAATAATTCTGACAGTGTAAGTATATGTTAAATGAAACTGGATAGATACACACACACACCCATACTCATGTACATGTATATAAATGTGTTCTCAATTTTAAACAGAGGGGCCTGATTAAATTGGGTTTGTATTTTGGGACTATTCCCATTAGAGCTACCTATATTTGATACTTAGAGATAGAGCTCTAATCAGCTGTTAATATTCTACACACAGCTCGGGGAAATTTCTTTTTACAGCACAGTCCTGCACAGTGCAGCAGTGATTTCCATCGCAGAGCATGAGATTTGATTACTTTCATCTCAGCATATGTAACTATAACTGTTATCATTGGTCACAAAATATCTGTTTTTTATTACAGCATTTGACTCTGTGACCTCCCCCATCCCAATTCCATGACTGCCTCAGATAAGCTTCATTTGGACTAAGAACTATTTCTGTCTGTTTCTGTCTCTCTATTTGCTATTAGTTTCATAAACTTGTCCCTCTGGATTTTGATGAAGGTAGGAAGGGGAGGACAGAAAATTTGGGAAGGGGTGCAGGAATCACCAGGCCAGCTACATTCTTCACAAGAAATTAGTAGAAGTACTGTATCAGTCAACAAGCCAACCACGGTCCTTTGCTTAAACACATTTACAAATTCAAGATCTAGACTTAACTGACATAGGGAAATCTTGCTGCTGTTGTTGAAGTTGATATGTCTCTTAAGTCTCTCTTTGTCTGGCATGTTAATCTCTCCCATAACTTGTTTCTCGGGAAGTAACTTCTTAAAGAGACTGGGTCAGTTGTCCTGTAACATTCTGGATTTTGCTGATTTTTTTTCAACTTGTTTCTCATCTCCTTTGAGTCTATAACCCAAGAAGTTAGATATGAAGGCTTAATTAGCTTCAGGGCTCACAGTTTTGGTGTGGATACTTCATAGGTGGTCCTATGTGCTTTATATTACATCACACCAGGAAGTACCTAATATCTGTTTACCTTGCTTTCAACAATACTGATTAATCAGTAGATCTAGGTGGTGACTGCCTACCTGATTCCTAATTATAAAGTTGCAGTGTGACCTTTTGAGTCCCTCAGAATATCCAGTTCCTCATTAACTGCTGGCTTCTTAGTTTTAGCATCCACACGTGTTTATTACCTGAATCAATTATTTCAGTAGACATTGTAAAATGGTGATTTTTTCTAATTCTATCATTCCTTCGACATTTACTCTAGAATATTTCTATTTAAAAAAAAAAAGTTTCTCTTCATCAACTAGAGCTATTTTATAACTTACAAATAGAGTTTTCTTAGAAAGGCAGATCAAGACTTAATTCTTTCCCTTTAAGTGCTAATTTTCAGAGTAAGGAGTTGATAGACTACTCCCAATGGGGACAAAAGAGTTGTTGGTTGCTTTGGCTTTCTCTTTTGAGTATCATTATAAATTCAGGGTTATTTATTTAATCAGTATGTTTCCATCATTGGCTGTCATTTTTCTTTTTGATAGTCAAATCATCCACCTTTGGTCAGTGGACAGTGTCCTTGCTTTCCAGCATGACATGACCTAGACTCAGCTTGTCATTTGCCACTCCACACCCAGAACCATTGGTCTCTCTAGGAATCACTGCTTCCTTTTAGTAGGAAGCCATGTTCAGAGTTTGAGTGCTAACATTCTCATTGTTACTGGGTTGTCACTGCTACTGGGTCTCTTCAGTGGACAGACCCAGGGTATTTTAATATTTTGAATTTTTAAAACATTTAAAATTTTTAAACATTTATAAACATGGATTTATGTTTATATATCAAATTCAAATTTAATCAAAAGTAACCTAACTTTTTAAAAATTTTATACTTGTATTTCCTTTCTCTTATGGTGAAAATTATGGTTCTTAACAACATCATTAACATAATTACAACAGTAACATAATTACTTATTGATAAGTATAATATATGTAATAATTTCAAAATAACATCAATATAATATAATGTAATACAAATCAATATTACTACTAACAAAAAGACCACTGAATAAAGGTTAACGATTTCTTTTTATTTTTGTTAGACTGTATTCCACTAATGATGTGTAATGTAGCCTGTGTTCTAAAATACCCAGGAGACCTAAGCATAGGTGAAGGTCTGGCTAGGAGAATGGTCAGAAAGGCTTCAGTTACCTCGTCTCCCCTCTGAGCCCTGAAAAGAGAGGAGGAAAAGGCCCAAGGTGAGCAGAGGGTGGGGATGCGTTGGCCCATTGACAGGCGTAGCCAGAGACGCTCAGAGACGCTCTGAGCCCTGCACTCCAGGACACTTGCGTGAGGCGGCAGCCAGGAGATGTGCCCAAGCAGCACGGAACAAAGACAGGTGAAATTCGAGATGTATATTTATCCGTGCACAGCGTCTGTGCAGCAACGGCAAGTACAAGATAGCCAGACACTTGACCGCAGTGCTGGGAATGTTTCACAGCAATTTGGCACTTTAAAAGAGTAAATTGTATAAATGAAAAGTACATACTCCCGTCCCAGCCCTAGATCATCAGAAATATTTCACTGGATGGCGCCTGCCTGACATTTTTGGGTGCACCACAGGGCTTGTTGTCATTATTTATCTTGTTCTTATCACGTTGGCATTTTAGCACCTTATCGCCATACATGAGAGAAAAGATCCTCTTTCTTTGGGCTGTATTTTTCAACCAGTGATTCAGACGCACTGATATCCTTGCTGTACTCACATTGCTGCTGGGAGGCAACAACAAGGCAAAAACAGGGGAGCTTGGCAACCCTCAGGGAGGCAGTAGGTGGGAAGAGAGCCATCAGGAAAAGCAAGGAATGGCTTTGATTCTTTAGGTAAACTGAAATCTGTTTTCTCTCCCTTTGAGACACCACAAACTAACAGTCTTGCTTCCTTCCTTCTCACCTTTTCCCCTTCTGTTTTGCCCAAACCCTTCTTTTAAGGCTCAGAGAGGTGACGTGACTTGCTCAGATCCAGGTCTCTCTCTCCCCTTCAATTACTCAGGCTCGGGCCCCCGGACTCCTGGTCCTTTCACCTCCCAGTCTGCTGCTGTTTTAACCTTGGAAACCTGCTTCGTTCTCTCCATCCACATGAATTTCTGGGAGCTATTTGGCCACATTTTTCTTATTCTTCTAGTCCTTTCCTTAACCATTTAAGGATTTGCTTAAAGCCATAGTGTTAATCATTAATGTTCTTAAGTATCCCACAGTGAGCTTGCTTAGAAATACCAGGTCCTCTACCCTGTACTTAAATTCTGACCTAATAAGATCAGATGTAATAGTGGGGTCTTAGTGATACTGATGAAGAAGTCCAAGGTTGACGCTTCAAGGAAAAATAGCTTACACGCATGGGGAGTGGAGGAAACAAAGGAACCCTCAGAGCCTGTCTGTGCTCTCCATTGGGGAAGCCTCAGCAGGACAGGAAATTTGTCCATGCCTCATACAATGGAATACTACTCAGCAATTAAAAGGAACTAACTGCTGATACACACAACAGGGACAAATTTCAAAAGCACTGTATGGATTGAAAGAAGCCAGCACAAGAGAGAGCATGCAATAGAAATCGGGTCAGTGGTTATTTGTGGGGGAGGAATTGACTGGGAAGGGATTTGAGGTAACTTTCTTGGTGGTGAAAATGTCTGTCTTGATTGACGAGGGTATGCCTTATAGGAATGTATGCCTTTGTTGAGATCCATCTCTTCGCTGCTTTTAATTGTATGCAAATGATAACTTACATTTTTAACTTGAATATACATATTTGGGTAATAATGAAATTTTTACCAATTTTTCATTTTTTAACTAATTTATATCCTTTAAAAGTATGCAAAGGGCAAAACCAGAAAACTTTCAGGAAAGAAAATGATTTAATATAGTACTGCAAACATGGCATGCACCCAATAAAAATGTATTGACGACTAATAGCCACTCAAGAGTAATTCATTGCAAGAGTTTGTTTACAAGATTCCAGTAAAATAGTCAAATTCAGCACTGTATACAAGATTAAAATCTCCCAACTCCATAAAAATATTTTAGTAATCCTCCATCCTATCAATCCAGTTATATAGCCTCTTTATGGGAGTACAATAAATAAATCAATACCTTTTATTACTTTACCACCAGAAACTGTTACTACACTGAAATTTAAAGACAAAAGGCTGTCTGCCAGGCTGATCCAAATTTCAGGACGTATTTTATGAGGAAGGCATTCTGCTATAATTTTGTATGAAGAAGGAGAGCTGTCCTTAAACCCTCAAAAGAATTTCTTAGGTTGAAAAAGTACATATAAGGGCTATTAATCCCCTATGTATGACCTCTAGCTGAATAAATACAGGGGAGGGGGGTGGGAAGGAGAGTCAGTTATTCTTCCAAATAAATAAAATGTCCTGAAAATATATACTGGATAATTTTTATTTTTGTAATAAAATATGCACTGCCATGCCTCAGGCAAATCGGACAAGGCACTCAATAGCACTTCTCTTTCTTAATTGTGCTGTGTTTCTAGTGGTGACCAGCCTCAAATGTGCATGTAACTATCTTCTTTTACATTTTCGCCCACTTTGAGGAATATGACCAATAATAAATCAACTAACCAAACAAGCAAAAATGCAAATCAATCTAAAGCTTCAGGTTAAAAGATAATTTGCTGTTAGATTGTATATCCACAAAGCTAAAGATACAAGTTTGAAAACATTCTTTATCAACAGAAACTCCCCAAATGTTTGCAGTTGTTTTGGCTAGAGAATTCACGTATAGAGAAGAAATAAATAATGAAACATTATAGGATGGCTATTACTGGAGAAATATGATTTTCTTTTTCGATTTCTGGAACTGAAAAATTTTAAAGGGGAAAAAATAGAAATGATGAAAAAAGTACAATTCAAAAACTGGGTAAAGTGCTAAACTCCTTAACCACATATAAAAATTTTCATTTGGTAATAGAAGAATTAGAGCTTTAACAATTCAAACTCTGTTTATTTCAGAGATTGCGAAGTATGGTCCCCCAACCAGCAGCATCAGTTTCACCTGGGAATTTGTTCAAAATGTACATTCTTGGGCCGTACCCAGGAGCAACAGACTGAGTTGGAAACTCTGGGGGTGGGGCCCAGTCCTCTGTGCTTTAATAAGCCCTCCAGGTGATTCTGACACAGAGAAAAGTCTGAGAAACACTGATTTATTTCAAAAGCATTCATTGGGTACCCGCTGGGTGCCAGGCTCTGAGAAAGGCATCAGGGACACAAAAATAATTAACATAATCCATAGTTTAATCAGTCACAAAGAAAAAGAATATTAGCTAGTAGAATCATTGTTTTTTTTAAGACAGAAAAATAGGACACTCCTGTGGTCACAGCTGGAGCAGGTAGGACTTCCAAGGACACAGAAATTCTAGTGAGCTTGGTGCAATGATGCTCATTTAGAATCACCTGCAAGGATTTTACAAAACCACAGGATTCGGCCCTTCCCAGACCTCTGGAATCACAATCTCCTGGCATGGGGCTCAATAAAACTGTATTTTTAAAAGTTCCCTCAGTAATTCTGATGTTTACTGAGAGTTAATAATGATGCTGCTATAGAGTTGTCTCAGATTCTGTGCTTTTCACCACCTCCCTCCCATCAGCTTCAACAGGTGTGGTCTGTGGATTACCTGCACTGAATCAGATCCCAGGGTGAACCACAGGGTCAGTGAATGAGAATCTTTGGGGACAGTGCTCGGGAATACACACTTTTTACAAATCACCAGGTGATTGTTAAGCACACACACTTTGCAACATACTGCCTGTGGATCTCCCCAAGGAGCTGCTTTTCAATTCTTCACTACAGTCTAGTCTCCAAGGGTCTCTCATCAGAAAATGTTCCCTTCTTTCTTTTGTTCCTTGATATATGTGATGGATAAGTAACAGCTCCCCAAAGACATCCACATCCTAGTCCTCCGAATCTGTGACTCTTCCCTGACAAAAAGGACTTTACAGATGTGATTAAGTTAAGCATCTTGAGATGGGTGGTTTTCCTGGATTATCTGGATGAGCTCAGTGTACTCACAAACATCCTTATCAGAGGGAGGCCCATGGATCAGAAAAGAGAAGACATGACGATGAAAAAAGAGCACCAGAGTCAGAGAAAGCTTTAAAGGTGCTACACTGCTGGCTTTGAAGATGGAGGAAGGGGCCACAAGCCAAGGAATGTGGCCTCTAGGAGCTGAAAAGGCAAGAACACAGATTTTCCTCCAGAGCCTCCTGAAGGAATGTAGCCTTACCAATACCTGGATTTTAGCCCTGCGTACACCCATCTCAAGCCTCTGACCCAAATCAGCCGTCATTTGTTATATAGCAACAGGAAACTAGTACAATATGTAAAAGGAAAATAATTTAGTGCTATTTCTGAAGAAGTTTATCTCATCTGAAGATTCTACACATAAGATATGGAATATTTCGTGTTCCTTTGGAATTTATATTTATTAAATGATTTCTTTGATTACTGTAGAGATCTTAATTAAACCTACAGTTACAGTGATCATATAAACAATTCTAGAATCTTAAAAAAAAAAAACTCTCAGTTGCTTGACAGTAGTAAGATTTCCTTTTTAGATTCAGTTTTTACATTATCAGAAGATATGCAAGGCCATCTACTGGGTACAACTAATAACATCCGCTTCACTAGTGTCTACTCCCACAAAGCTGACAAGCCTAAAAATACTCAATTCAGAGAAAGAAATCAGGAAAAACATTCATAACCCACATACTTCAGGTGATGTCATCAGCTACACAGTAGAACCTGTGAAGGAACCCAGCGCTGGGAAAAGCCTTCAAAATCCTCTTGAATTATCAGCGACTTTTAAAGATAAAAAAGATGGGTGAACAACTGCCAGGTGCCCTCACTCACTTTTTGCTTGCCTCACTCTCACCCAGGGAGGGCCGGTTTCCTCAAGCAGTGGCTGGCCCAGGTGCTTGTGCCTCCGCTCACCTGGAAGGCTGGTGAAGCACCAATGGCTGGACCCGCTCCCTGGATTCCTCTCCCAGGAGGCCTGGGCGGAGCCAAGGACGCTGCATTCCTCCTGAGTACCTGGCGCTGCTCTGCTGCCCGTCTGGGGAGCACGATCTGAGAATCGTTGGCTAGAGCAAAAGCTCTCAACGTTGCCTGCACGTTAGCATCACCTGGGAACTTGTCAAGTCCCGATGCCCAAGCCATACCCCAGGCAGATTAAATCTGACTTCCTGGTGGTCAGACCCAAATTTTCAAACTCCCCAGGTGATTCCAATGTGCAGCCAAAGCTGCAAACAGCTGCCTAGAGACCAAATAATAACAGCAAAGAAGGGGACCCAGTAAATGTTAGAGAGAAGGGGCAGTAACATTGACCCTGACATGCCCAACCCTTTGGCTGCACCTGGGCCCTAAAATGCCCCCTTAAGCAAGTGGCTCTCCTGCATCTGATCCAAACGAATAAGAATACAATGCCACAGCCTTCTGCCCAGTCAAAAATATGACATTTCTATTGCATCTTGAAGCTAGGGGGAAATAGTAACATGTTGAAAATGACAGTGCAAGTCTAAATACTGCCTGTCTGTTTAAAAATTTACAATAGTTTCATATTAAATTGTAAGACAAACCTCTAATCTTTTTGTTTTAACAGAAAGACTCAAAGGAATGGTAGTTTCTTATAGAAAATAAAAGCCCAGTGCTTTATTTCTCAAATAGTTCCAATATTTTCTATTTTTTAGGCAGGTAATGTCCTGTGCTTCCTATCCAAATATTTCTCTCTTCCTCACATGCACACACCCTATTTTTATTGTCATGAATATTCATTGGTTCCAAACAATGTTGAATTTCTCACTTGTCACTTTTCAGCTCAGGTTTTATTATTTGAAATTCATAGCTTTCTATTGGTAGCTCCATGACCTGGAACTTAGAATATCTACCAATATACTATTTTTGCTCCTTTTTGAAATAAACTGCAAGGCAGTACTACTTTCTAACACAGCTTTTCCCCTGCTGCTTAATGTCAGAGGAGCTCTGAAAATAATTGCCTTTTAAGGGGATGATTTTTTTTTTTCTGTTGTCTGCCCCCAATAGCAGCTCTAACCTATTCAGAAAACTCTGATACGTGATCTGGTTTACTTACTGATTTTTATCCTAGATTTGATTGATATATGTACAGAAGGATACTTTACTTTGGATTTTAGCACCCATCAATAAATATTATAAATCCTTTAAGCAAATGTGTTTGTAACATACTGTAAGAAAGAGCTATTAAAGCCGCATTTATTTCTCCCAGGCTATTTGATGTAAAAGTTCCTTAAATATTTACTTTTTCATCTAAAGGAAATTTATAAATTCTTCCTGCTTTTACTTCCTGGTAGGCATCTAGCTTCTAAACATCCTCTTCTCCATTTTCTTCAGGTGATTGTGGAGGATGAGACCTGAAGGGTGACCCTCCAGACCACGTCTCCCTTGTAACTCATTTCATCAAAAAGCCTGTGATCCTTCCTGTGTGCTGTGTCATGGGGTTGAATCTCCCACAGAACACAGACCAGACTGTACTTTTGGAACTATTTAGTAATTAAAATCAACCCATAGGAAAAATTAAATGACTGTGAATTATACGATTTACTTCATCAATGTCGAAGAAATTAAAATATGAAAACATATGTCAAATGGGTTATTTAACATCAAATGAGTTACATACATGAACATAAATAACTACTTCAAACTGGAATGAGGGATTCCCTGAATTTAGTCAACCTAATGTACACATACAAATATATCAAACAAAGGTGTGACATTTTAATCTGATTTTAATTTCACTCTAACATAAGCTTATTTCCAAAGTGTCTATGTCTTTGCTACTATTTTCCTAATAACATGGTGGCTTAAAAAAAAAAAAAAAAAAAAAACATATTTCAGGAAAGGAAAACTTGTTATCCTCCACCCTTACACTTCTGTGTTTTTGTAAATGTAAATAGTTTTATACCATAAACACTGTACTTTAATTGCAGTTTTGTTGTTGTTGTATAGTTTTCCACATAAATACATGAAGATTTCCATGGTAAAACCACCCTTATGAGCTATTACAATGTTTGAATATATCCTACTGTATTTAACCAATCTCCTATTGATAAACATTTAAATTAATACAATTATCCAATATTGTAAACAACTTGGCAAGACATAACCATGTAGCATGTATTCAATTACTTCCTTAGAATAAACTCCTAGGAATGAAATTACTGGGTAAAAAAAATATAAATATTTGAAATTTTAATATATATTACTTAATATTTCCAAGAAGGTTATGCCAAACCTTCCTCTTACTGTGTATTAAAATTATTTTCCTCCATGTTCATAAGCAGGTTTTTATTTTTTTAAAAGGTTTATTGAGGTAAATTTATATATCATAAAATTTACTAATTTTAAGCATACAATTCAATAATATTTAACAAATTAACAGAGTTATGCAACCACTACCACAATCCAGCTTTAGAATATTTCCAGCACCCCCAAAAGGCTCCTCATGCCCATTTGTAATCATCCTTCACTCCCACCCCAGTGCCAGGCAACCACTGATCTACTTTCTGCCTCAAGAGAAGTGCCTTTTTTGCATATAGCATATAAATAGAATCATACAATATGCAGTCTTTTGGACCTGGCTTCTTGCACTTAGTGCAATGTTTTTGAAGTGTGTCTGCCTCATGTATCTATCGGTACTGCATTCCCTTCTATTGCTAAACAGCATTTTTTATGACTCCTAAAAAAATTCTCATTCAAAAAAGGGAACATTCTAGACACGGGAGCAATTTTGAAGACTCCTACCTCAAGGGTGGAGATGTGCTTTGCCTTGACCTTGATTCCGCTTTCTGTGAGAAACCTCTCGTCCATTTTTCTCCATGGTCATTGGTTTTGTCCTCTGGGAGGTCCTTTCTCCATATTGGCCATATTTGCAGTAGGAGTGAAGACTTCCTCCAGGGGGACTAAACAGTCTTTTCAGCTCATTTCTTGCTCTTGTAGGTTTGGGGACCCAAGGATTATTTTAAGGCTCAAGCAGTAAACAGTTTTTTTTTAGTCCAGGCTTCTGATTTCTTTGGCAACATAGTTTTACTTGGTAGGCTACTAATCCATTTGCTTCCACTCAGTCCCACATGCCAGGAACCCCACTTCGAATTCTTTCCTAAGCAAAACTGTTAATCTTGATTTCTTCCCTTCCTCCCTCACCCTCATGAGTTTCTCACATACACACAACTTAATGCCAGCAGCCTTAAGGCCATCCAGGAGTATGAGAGTCTTGGGAGAGGAGACTAAGCCCTTAATCTGGTCTTTGTCACAGAGCCATCACTTAAAGGCATTTTCAGTCTTATTTCCTATTGTTTGGGGTCTAGATGTAGTTTCTCCAAGTCTTTGATGCCCCCTATTTCTTCTCTGTCTGTATTTCTTCTCATTTCTGCCTGAATATCACCAGCTATTTACTGACTCATTTTTTTTTTCTTCTTCTAGTGTCTTTCTACTAAAAACTAGTAACAACCAACACACAGCACAAAATTCTGCTTTCCAACTCTTCCCCTAACTACAGGCTCAGTGACTACTTGGTCTGCCTTCAAGCCATCTCCGGTGATGGTTTCAACACATAATTAACCTCTCTATTACATGGGTCTCCGTGTTCCTATCCTCTGATATCTGTTTCCTCACCACCCAATGCCAAGTTCACACATTTTAGATTTTTATTAGAGAATTGTACCTTATTTCCAATGCCAATATCCCTGTTTGTTAAGATTGTGCTAGCACTAAAATGAGTAAACCCCCAAATCTCAGCAGCTTAACATAATACAATTTTATTTCTCACTCACATAGTATCAGCTAGAGGCAGTGGTAATTAGGGGTCTTCTCCAGCATCCTTCAGAAACAGCCTGACTGATGCTCTGCTGTCACCAACACAAACCATCCCAGCTCACCCTACATTGACATACAGCCAGCAGACAGGGAAGAGAAGGTCGAGCAGAGTGTGAGAGGTGATTATGAGCTGCCCTGGAAGCACTGAACATCATTTTATCATTTCTGCCCACATTCTTTCAGAAAGAATTCCTTCTTGAGTGCACACCTAACTGCAAGGGAGGCTGAGAAATACACGCTATTTCTGTGCACAGACGGAAAATCAAACAGGTCTGGGAAACAGCTAGCCAATGTCTGCCACTGCATTGCATAAAACATTTAGCCTTTGACTCAATAATTCCAGTTCTAAGGACCTTTGTGAAGAAAATATTTTACATAATGACGTTGATTCTGAGGTCATTGAAAGTCACAAAAATAAATATACAATAAGTAGAACATTAATGTGGAGCCCACTTATGTAATGAAATATTACACAGCAATGAAAAATTATTTTTATTTAAAATTTTAATCACATAGGAAAATGTTTCTGATGTAATATTAAGAAAATAGGATACAAATTTGTACACATAATAGGTATATATTTTTTAAAGGGCAATAAAAGTGACTGAAGGGAAATTGGCCAAAATGATATAGTGTGAAATCTACTGTGTGAAATAGATTTTTCTATTTCTTCTCTTTATGATTCTTATTATCCAAATTGCCCAAAATGTGATACCATTATAATCAGAAATAAAATATACATTCTCCAAAAACATAATAAATTCATAGCCATACCTAGGTGTTCTAGTTCTCTAACCACATCAAAGGTCAATATCTTTAATAATGAATTCAGGAAAGTAGCAATAAAATAACTTATCTTTTATTATTATTTAATTATATATTCCCGGAAAATACTTTGAAATGGATAAAGTTAAAACAATTTCTTCAGAGATGACACTACTGTAGAAATGCAATTTGTACTTAAATTTATGCAATGCTTTCTGCTTTAATTTTTTAAATATTTGCAAAAATGTCTGCATCCATCCCTAAAAAGAGTTATCTCCCAGTGCAGTCATATTCCCTCTCCTCCTCCCCCACACACTCCTGCAATATGCAACCCATAACAGTACACTGACTTAGCATTGGCAGATGGTGTTTATTGTTCATCAGTTTTCTAGTAGAAACTTATTTTGTGTGCGGCCACCTGCTTCTGTATTAAAGGTAGACTGACAAATAAAAGACACCCAAATCACCTGATTATTACCACATTGTTGGTTTCTTAGAGTACAAAATTAATGTTGTCCACATTTCATGAACAGTTTCTATCAACACTTACTTGGCCCATTTCAGACTCTTCATAATCAGACATTCCCAACTCTCAGCTATCCGCCTGAAATGAATCTATTATTCTCACTTATATAGGCATACCTCAGAGATGTTGTGGGTTTAGTTCTCGACCACCACAATAAAGCAAATAACACAATATAACAGGCCACACAAATTTTTTGGTTTTCCCAGTGCATATAAAAGTTACATTTACACTGTAGTGTAGTCTATTAAGTATGCAATAGCATTGTGTCTCAAAAACAATGTGCATAGCTTAATTTTAAAATATTTTATTGCTAAAATAATATTAACCATCATCTGAGCCCTTAGCCACTCATAATCTTTTTACTGGCGGACAGTCTTACTTTCAATATATTGTAAACTAGCCTGGCCGGTGTGGCTCAGTGGTTGAGCATCAACCTATGCACTAAGAGGTCACTGGTTCAATTCCCAGTCAGGGCACATGCCCAGGTTGTGGGTCTGATCCCCCGTTGGGGGGGCATGCAGGAGGTGGCTAATCGATGTTCTCTCTCATCAACGTTTCTATCTCTCTCTCTCTCCATCTCCCTTCCTCTCTCTCTAAAAATCAATAAAGAAAAGATAAAAATTATATATATATAGTAAACTATTGCAATATCTGTGAAGCACAATAAAGCAAAGTGCAATAAAGAGAGATGTGCCTGTATGTAGCACTGCAAATCCAGTCATTGGCAACATGTGAGTTAAGGACTGTTGATTTTTCTGTTCGCATTTGATGGTTATTTTTATGTTAGAATGAATAAAGCTCATCTTTCTCAGCCATCGTGGAGCTAGAACTGCTTGTCTGAATTGTTGGTCAATTAATGTTCATGACTAATTATCTGTCTTCCCTTCCAAACGTGCTCCCATGGGAATTTGACAATATATGCAAAAGATAATTGTGAAAAGAGATCAAGGGACAGCACAAAGAATGGTGTGTTCATGCTTTCTTAATAGAGAAAGTAGTTTGCACTTAATTTTTTTCTACTTAAAAATGTATTCATAGCATTCTGTCTCACTCCCACTCTGGTGTTTACATGGATTATTTTCTATTATAAGTTGTATCTGTGATTTTTTTCTATTTCAGAAAGAAAGCAAAACTTTAAAATCCAGATATCTTATTAAATACTTTTATAATTATTCCCATGTCTGAATGTGTTTTTATCTATTTTCTTTATAATATTTAATATACAGTGAGTAACTGTGAATGGTAAAAGTATGAAGCTACTAACACAATTCTGGAATCTAATCTTTAATATTTTTGCCAGGGATTATGTAGAAACTTATAATTATGTTTTACTTTGGATTTACTCCATCTTTACTTTATCTCATATTAAAGTGTAATCAAAATCAGCCTGTTTCTGTTCGGTTGCAAATCCCCTTCTTAAAGCACCTATTCAAATGTCTCCCCAATTTTCATTTTCTCTGTCTTTTCTTATTATATTAAATCCTGATATCTGAACATTGAACCATATAGTAGCATTACCATGTTCTTTTAAAAATACAGATCATATCTATTCTTCCTGTATTTTTACATTATCACTGTGGTTTTTTTAAATCCTTGGCAGGTTGCAATTAGATTTCTAGTATTCCATTGTATTATAGCAAATACCATTATAATGGTAGAAATAATTCTCTTTGTTTAGTGTACCGCTCAGATAGTTGCTGCGATGCGTCTGATACCAAAGGTCATTCTCATTCTTTAATTATAGTTTTTAATCTTTCCTGTTTTATCATTCTTTCAGTATATTAATTATTTTTATTCTAAAATTCAGAAATGGTCTGGGTTTAATAATGTTTATTAATAAAAACTATAATATCCCATTGCTTTTTTCCCCCTCTGTAGATCAGTAGGACTAACTTTGTTCTTCCCAAACTCTTTGACCTATAACATATGGGAGGACTCTGTAGAACAGCTACCCAGATTTATCCTTAGTAATAAACACATTTCTGAGGGTAGTTGTTACTTGCATTCCAATTAGTTAGTGGTGACCCCATTAAAATTTACACAAAGATAGGGAGTTTCCTTTGTTCAGGGCTGTTATTTATACACACAGTGTAAGATGAGGCCAGAATCCTTACACCACAAACAAAACTTGAAGCATGTAGTTAACAAACACATTTGTAATAAGATAAGAATGTAAGCCCTGTGAGGGCAGGGACAGTGTCTATCATGCTTTTCATTAAATCCCCAAGACATACCATGGGGCACTGGCACATAGTAGGTGCTCATGGATTCAGTTTTTGTCTCTCTCGCTGTGCACATGGATACAGCTTTAGTTAAGATTCAGTTAAATCTATGCAAATTGGTAGGAGAGAGCAATGGAGCGTAGTGGGAGAGGATGGACTCTCCAATCTGGATTTAAACTAACACCTATTCTCTTTCTTCTAGTAGTGTGATTGGGGCCAAGTTGTTTTGTCTCTCTTCGCCTTGATTGCTTTATCTATACAATAGGAAAAATAATGCCCACCTCCCAGATCTTCTATGAGAATTAAATGAAGCAATATTTGTAAAGTGCCTAGTACCTAATCTGATTTGGACAGCCACGAATGTTAGGTTTGAGGAGTAAATATTGGTGGCCTCATATACCAGTCGGCGACTGCCGCACTACAAACAACTATATCTCAGTGGCATTCAAGGACAAACACAAGTTACTCTGTGAGTCTGCTGCCACGGCTCACCTGGTGGATGGCTGGGCAACTGTGCTGTAGGTTGGGTCCAGGTGAGCTCCCCGTGTTTCTCAGCTTTCTGGTCCCAGCGTGCCACCTAGAGCATGTTCCTCTCATGGTCTTGGCACAGATGTGAGAGGGCAAGCCTCCTGTACAAGCACATTTCAAGCCTCTGCTTGTGTCATGAAACTAACATTACATTGGCTAAGACATGTCCCATGGCCATTCCCAAAGTCAAAGGGTGTATTCCTTACATGGATGTAGGGGAGTCTGGGAGGAGAATCAATGTTTTTTAACAATAATCCAATCCAACACATCTTCAATAACTAGAGGTGGGCGAGGGCAATATCTTTTCTCTCATATCCTTGCTACCGGGTAGAATGATACAATGTAAGTAAGTCTCTGAATGCTGCCACACATACAGGCAAGTAGCACAAAAGCAGTCATAGAAACTGTTCTGTAAATGTGACAAAGTCCCAGATCTCTACCCTTTTAGGTGCTCTGATGGCTCCTTGAATGAAAGGTTTGTTATGTGGCAGTATTTATCTAACTTTTAAAGGAGTCAAAAACCAAAATCTTCGAAATCTGAACCTACTGGGTCAGAGGTAGAAGTGGGGAGTGCCTGTCTGAGCACCACAGCTGTTTGGGTTGTGAGAGTCGTACGCCCCGTGAATGCAAGAGCAGGAATGTTTGGTTGTACAATATTTTCAGCAAATCCACATTTTTTATCACTACTAATTTTATCAATAAGGACATCATTTCTAATTAAAGAAACATATTTCCAGTAATATAACCATTAAAAACATCTGGTGTTGGTTAAAATTTAAGAAAAAACTAGCTGCAGTGTTGGAGTGGCTCCTCTGAGAGTGTGGACCTGATTCCTCTCTCCGATGTTGGATAACCATTCCCATAGTGTATTCCTAATCAGGGCACTGCAAACAGTAACTCACCATTGTTTGGATGTACTCTGAAACTAATACTGAACACTGAAACCAAATCACTGTCCATAGGAAGGTGTTTTAAAGTAAATTACAGACAACGTACCACTAGTAGACGTCCAAGAGTGTTGATTGGGTGATTTCTATACCTATACCTACTATTTTTTTAAAATAATTTTTCTTCATTGATTTTAGAGAGAGAGAGGAAGGGAGAGGGAGAGAGAGAGAGACATTGATGAGAGAGAACTTCGATTGGCCGCCTCCTGCATGCACCCCACTGGACATGTGCCCTGACGGGGAATCAAACCAGCAACCTCTTGGTGCATGGTTCAATGCTCAACCACTGAGCCACACCAGCGGGGCTACCTACTGTTTTATGTTCAAATTGCAAGTCCATATTAGGCTGTTTCTCTGGAATTCTTTTTTTCTTTTAATTTAAGTACAAAATAATCATTTTTTGTTTGTTCTAAGCATTGCCAAAACATCGTGTTAATCTTTTATATGCACTGAATTCATTCTTTTTGCATCATAAAACCAAGGATGTGAAACTGGGCTAATAATGAAGGAAAATAGTAATTTAAAAATCATATCACAATTCATGACTCCTAGACTTTATTCAGTTTTCAATTACGAACAAAACATTCAAGCCCTGGCTTGTGTTGAGTCAATGGTTAGAGCATCAACCCCAATACCGAAGGGCTGTGGGTTCGATTCCTGGTCAAGGGCACGTACCTGGGTTGCAGGTTCAATCCCCAGCCTGGTCTGGGTACCTGCAGAAGGCAACCAATCAAAGTGTTTCTCTCTCACATCGATGTTTCTTTTTCTCTCTCCCTCCCTCCCTTCCTCCTTTCCACTGTCTCTAAAAATCAGTGGGAAAAATATTCTCCTGTGAGAATTAACAACAACAACAACAAAAGAACAAAGAATTCAAAATAACATTATAATTTTTTTTCTTAAGTCTTTGACCAAACAGAGATTAGGACAAATAAATCTAGATCTATCTTAGGCCTCTTCTGCAGGTTGTCAGCTTGTTTCCCCACATGGAGGGAATGGGGCTGGTGCGGCATTCCCTGGAATGTCCCTGCCCTCCAAAACCTCAGACCTGTGTAACTGTTTCGGATTATCCATTCATTTTAAGACAGGGAGGAGAGATGTCAGCTGTCTTGAATATGTGAAAGATTGTCAAGCCAAAGATGAAGAGTTACCCAGGTATTCCAGAAGACAGAACCAGGACCCATCAAATCTAAAAGGAGGTAGCTGGCTCAACATGAGGTAAAGCACTGTACCAATTAGAGCTGTGTGGATTGTAAATACTGCCTTAAGTGCAGATGGGCCAGGGTGGGCCCTTTCTGCAATACATTATGGTTGAGAGGACAGAATTAGGTGACTTCTAAGAAACCTCTTCTGCTAAGATTCTATGAGTCCATGAACATTGTTTTGTCACTGGGTTTTCAGTGAGTTTGTATCCTTCCTTTACCTGTTTTATTTTCCTTATCTGCCTTCCCCACCTCTTCCCATCGGAGTAAGACTTTCTGGCCAAGAGCCTCTCGCATTGTTCAGACCTAAGTTCTGGGCAGCTTTCGACACTAGCTGGCTCTACTTCAGGAGAAGTCTCAATTCCAAATGATTACCCTCCAGTTATTGTGCAAATTTCTTTAGAAAGATAATTCCAATAAAAAGTTTCAGCATGTTTTCTGTTTCTGCCTAGTCTTCAATTCTTTCACTAAAAATAGGGAGAAAATAAGATTTAGTTAAAAATTATAAATAGGTAGCTATTTCACATTTTTGCTTGCAGTCTTCCCTAAATTTGACACATTTCCTTCAGTACAAAAGCCATTTTCTCTTCCATATGCAAATTTTACTCTTAGAAACAGAAAATGTTTTAGAAAATTTTACTCTTCATATACATTTGTAATACAGGGTCTCTCTTCAGTTAATGCCTCTGTTTGTTGCAATTATGGACACCTTCAGAAGTATAAACCCAGTGGTGACTTTTTGATATAGAGAACCACCAGCACTGTTAAATACTGGAACTGTTCCCTTTTGTAGTTTCTAAATTGATGAAGTATTATTGTGACTCTTTCAAATCACATGGTTTTGGAGTTTTTTATATTTTTTTTATTGATTTTTTTAGATAGCGAGGAAGAGAGAGGGGGAGAGAGATAGAAACATTGATGAGAGAGAAATATCAATTGGGTGCCTCCTGCATGCCCGTACTGAGGATCAAGCCCACAACCTGGGCATATGCCCTGACCAGGAATCAAACCAGGGACCTCTCAGTGCGTGGGACAACACTCAATCCATTGAGCCACACCAGCCGGACAAATCACATGGTTTTAACATATGAAACTTTGAAAGCTATTATTTTTTTAGTAATAACTATTACTTGAATAATTAAAAATACTATTCATTTATAGAAGCAAATATCAAATAGCAATCATTCATTAGTCTGTCAACTTTGAAGCATCAGTTGCAAAGCACCAGAAAGGCTATGTCCTCTCATTCAGGAGGGTGTGTGCGCGTGTGTGTGTGTGTGTGTGTGTGTGTGTGTGTGTGTGTGTGTATGTACATATAGAAAATCTTGCTAGGTCTAACAAACCCCTGAAATAGGTGGGTCACTCTATTTGCAAATACAAATACAAATGAACAAACACTGAGCCTACTGTGTATCTAGTACATTTTTTCATTCTGGGAACATCTCTCAGAGGATCCAACCTCTTCAATCAGAGAAGTCATTGAGTTCCATTTTTTTATGCAGTGATTCTACAACATCCCATTTCAGGCAAGCCACTGTCATCAGATTATGGATAAAGAGGTCACCCAGCTCTTTATTCAAGTCCACATGTACCCTCTCTTTCCTTAAATACTGTACCTGGAGAGTATATTGTCAACAGTCCTTGCAGGGATTTGGGCTCAAAGACTGAGAGATTCTGTTGCAAACTTATCCAAACCAGTGTTCATTCAACAAATGCCTGAGACTTTTGGTAAATAACACTTTTGGTCCATAGTGTCTTGGGGTTAGAGGTAGGTGAGTTTACCTTACTTCAGCTTCCCCATATCCTCCTTAACCTTGGTAGGCTAAGATGAAAGTCAGTCTCAAGCCAGATTCTGTCAAATACTCAAATATTTAATAGCAAGCAGACACAAAAACAGTCAACCAGAACTGGTAAGTTGGGGTAAGTTCCACTCTCTCTCTCCTCAGACAACCTACAGGCACTTTGCATGAAAAGTTGGCTCGAGGGCAACAGTCATGCTATTCTAATAGTGGGAATGGGCAGCATTCTGATCAAACAGGGATGCTCTGTGAAGTGTGGGACCCAGGAATAAAAGAGCTATACATCTGAAGGCTTCTCCAAAGGAATTGTGTGGCTGCACTGGCAGGATTTCCGTAAAGTTTCATGCAAAGGTGGTAGGACTTGCAAGTCAACATATATGTTGAACACCATTCATTTCATCAGCGAAAAAATATTTCTTATGCTAATTAGCCAATCCCATGTGCAGATTTCCATAGCAATATTTGAAGTGCCTCGTAATCATGCTGGAGTGTGGATTCTTGATCAGAATACTTCAAATGCTAACTGACTGCTGTTAGGATATCACTGAAAAATTAATTTTATTCATACATTATGCTGTCTATCCTGCAGTATTTTTAAAATAAATTTTACAGAAAGGACAAAATAACCTAAAGCCCAAGTCAGAAATGCTATAGCTTTTATCTATTTTTATAACTACAAATTGAATAATATTGAATGCATTATTGGAAATCTCAAGATGGCATTGATATGAGGCAAAATGGTAGTGTGGTTCTACTTTCTCTGTCCCCCACCTTAAATTCAGTGTCTAAATGACAAAAACAGCATCTCTTCTAATGTTCCCCATCTAAGTATTTGCCACCTGTCCAGACCAGGGACTTGGGATTCATTCTCACTGGCAGTTTCTCAACCAAACTAACATATTCAGGTGGTCACTGTGGTAAGTTGAATGGTGACCACCAAAAAGAAATGTTCATATCCTAACTCCAAACATGTAAATGTAACCTTATTTGGAAAAAGGGTCTTTGCAGATATAATTAAGGATCTTAAGATGAGATCATACTGAGTTATCTGAGTGGTCCCTAAATTCAATGACAAGTGTCCTTATAAGAGCAAGGTGGGAGATTTGACAGGGAGAGAAGATAGAGAAGGAGACAGCCATGTGAAGATCAGGCAGAGACTGGTGTCATTCAGCCACAAGCCAATGAACACCCAGAGTCACCAGAGGCTGAGAGGCAAGGCAAGGTTCTCACCTAAAGACTTTGAAGGGAGTGCACTCTTGCCAACACCTTGATGTCAGACTTCTGGCCTCCCGAATCATGAGAAAATAAAGGTCTGTTGTTATAAACCAAGTTGCAAGAATTTGTCACAGAAGCCCTAAGAAACTAATACAGTCACCAAATGCTCTTTAGATTAACTTTTTAATAACTTTGAATCCATCCCTTTATTTCTATCTCATGCTACCGACATCATTCAAAGCACCATTCATTTCCAAAAATATTTTTTTACTTTTTAAAATAATTGATATAGCCCAGCTGGGGTGGCTCAGTGGTTGAGCATCAACCCATGCACCAAGAGATCGCTGGTTCGATTCCCAGTCAGGGCACAGACCCAGGTTGTGGGCCCAATCCCCAGGGTCGGGGGGAGGCATGCAGGAGGTGGCCAATCAATGTTCTCTCTCATCGATGTCTCTCTCTCTCTCCTTCTCCTTTTCTCTCTCTCTAAAATCAATAAAGAAAAATTATTTAAATAAATTAAATAATTGATATATAACATTATATTACAGTATTAACTATAGTCACCATGCTGTATATTACATCTCATGACTCTTTTATAGCTGACATTTGTACCTTTTGACCTCCTTCACCCATTTCACCCACCCTCACCACCTCTACCTTTGGTAACCACCAATCTATTCTCTGTGTCTATAGACTTGGATTTTTTCTCCTTCTTTTTAGATTCTACATGTAATTGAGATTGTACAGTGTTTGTCTTTCTCCGTCTGACTTATTTCACTTAACATTATGCTGTCGCAAATGGCAAGATTTCATTATTTTTTATCCATTCATCCATCAATAAACACTTAGGTTGTGTTCATATCTTGGCTATTGTAAATAATACTGCAGTGAACACGGGAATGCATATATATTTTTGAATTAGTGTTTTAATTTTTTTTTATAAATACTCAGAAGTGGAATTGCTGGATAATATGCTAGTTCTATTTTTTTAATTTTGAAGGACCTCCATACTGTTTCCATAGTGGTTGCACCAATTTAAATGCCCACCAACAGTGCCCTTGTTTCCACATCCTCACCAACACTTGTTATTTCTTGTCTTTTGAAAAATAACCATTCTGACAGGTGTGAGATAATATCTCGTTGTAGTTTTTATTTGCGATTTCCTGATGATTAGTGATGTTGAGCATCGTTTCACGTACCTGTTAGCTATCTGTGTCTTTTTTGGGACAATGTATATTGAGATCTCTGGTCCATTGTTTTAATCAGATTGCATTTTTGCTATTGAGCTATATGAGTTCTTTATCTATTTTGGATATTAACCCCTTATTAGATAAATAATTTGCAAATATTTTCTCCCATTTAGTAGATTGCTTTTTCATTTTATTGATGATTTCCTCTGCTTTTAGTTTTGTGTAGTCTCACTTGTTTATTTTTGCTTTTGTTGTCTTTGTTTTTGGGGTGGGAGTCAAAAAATAATTGCCAAGATCACCGTCAAGGAGCTTACCACTGTGTTTTCTTCTAGGATTTCTATGGTTTCAGGTCTTACATTTAAGTATTTGTTCCATTTGAATTAATTTTTGTTTATGGTGTAAGATAGTGGTCCTTTTTTGTGTGTGAGTCTAGTTAAAGGTTTGTTACGAATACTTTGATAGGAAACGAATTTGATAGGTAGTGGCAAAGACAACCTTCTAATCTGAGCTTTATTGGGGCCTGGTCTTATAAACCCTATGCTTTGTATTCACTATCTGCCAAAACTGAGTACTTCTGAAAATCAGAAATTGCCAACATACCTGATTGTCATCAACTAACTTCTTTAACAGGCCTGGCAGTCAGTTAAGCCCTGCAGCAGAAACATACATGTTTAATTTTGCCTACATTTGAGAAACTTACAGATATTTCTCATCTATTCATTAAATAAGGAAAACAATTTGCTCCCTTTTGCCACATATGTCTGATATAGATGCAATATGCTGAAAAACACAAACCTTCTGGAAATCTAAGCATTTCTCCCTTCTCCTTGGACTGAGGGAAAGCTATGGCAGACAAAGGATTTCAGTGCTCTGTGGGATTAACCAGATTAAACCCTGAGCTGACTGATTGGAAGGAGACTTCAGCAAAAGCTTCAGGGAAGGGACAGCAATGAGTCCAACTGTAATGTTGATACATAGCTGTTCAGCATCTGGAGGGCTGTTTTCTGAATTTTTCTGAGCTTTAATGCCTGCAAAAAAGAATGATCTCTCCACTAAGGTAGGTGCCCATGGGCAGATGTTTCAGCAACTGTACCACTCTACTAAGTCTAGAAATCCCAGTCTCCTGGGGCTAATTAAGTTATTGATTCCCAAGAACCATTTGGCTTCAGGCTAACTACCTACTCCCAGAGACTGAAATCTATTACAGAGTGAATATTGCAGTATGTTTTCCCACCGGCTTAATGTAATTTCAATAGTCTTTATCTATAATGTAGGTATTTAACAAATGCCGTTCCAATGGGTTACTAATTACTGATTATAGGCAACAGTGCCAAGAATGAACTCAAACCTTGTCTAAGCTTTAGGACACTTCTTCAGAATTACTCTTGACAGCTATTGACTCATTTTTAGATTTCAGCACTTTATTCCTCAACATCTCCACCCAGACACTATAATAATAAGACTAAAAACATCACAGCACATCAAATTTGGGGAGAGGCGGTGAGAAAATCTGGGGGAACTTTCCACTTGAAGCCTCTGCTGTTAATGTCTATCACAGCTTCTCATTACCTGAGAACAGAAATCACGGTGAATGCTTCTGTCATAACAGATGCGAGAAATAACTAACTGGATTATAAAGAGACAGTTGTTACTGTTTTTATTTGGCGTTGTGTATAGAAATAGGCCATCGGGGAACATGTACATGTGCATAAACACAGATATACATTTTGGCAAAATAAAATTATACTCTCACAGAAGCGTGACCATAAAGTAACGAGATTCATTTCCTTGTCAGGCTCGTGGAAATCATTTGTCATTCTGGTATGGGTGTATTCTATAATTGTGTTTCAAATGCAGTAACACTGCAATAGCTAAACTCACAAGTATGCTGGGGGCCCTTCTCAACTCAACACTCACCCAGTTAGCTTGGTGACTCTTACAAGTGCTCCAAACACTCAGGCTCCATGATCACAGCGGACGTGCCGACAAGCAGCACGAGGGCACAGCACACAGAGCCATCCTAATTGAGTAGGTGGCCATCACTCTCCATTCTGATGACCTGGTTCAGTTGTTCTGGAAAAGTCCTGTCGTCTAAAGGAAAAAAAAAGTCCAATAGTTTCCATCCTTTCCGTGCCTGACACTTGTAGGTCTGACATTCCTCTAACTACTATTTATGGATCAGGCTCTTTAGATATATTATGTCTAATCCCTACAGCCCCTCACGACTGTGCAGACTGCAGTCGTTATTACCCTTTGCAGATGAGGAAACAGACTCGTAAAAGTTAGAGAGCTTGCTTACAGGTTCACATATGATAAATAGAAAAGCACAGCTTAGAATTTCTGTCCAATCACCAAACTTCTGTCTCATTACCAAGCCTTGGGACTTAAAGATAAAGCCTTTCATTCCCACAATTAATGTTACAATGTAAATGTGCATAGTGTGGGATACTTAAGTAATTCCCCGTCCCTGGCTGTCTCACTTCAGGTGAGACACTTGGTGACTCACACTGAGACTCTCTTAGGGAAAACAATGGAATGCCCACACCTGGTAAAGAAGGGCAGAAAGAGGTTCTGCAAGGAGAGGAAGCAAGTCCGGGGGAGCCTGGGAACACAGGTGCCTTCTCACAATTCTGCCCAAGGAAGCTTTTGGGTTCTCGGAGCCCTTTCTTATTCCATCTCATTGACTAAGGGAAAGGTCTGCTTTGGGCTTCAAAAGTCGCAAGCACATTGGCATTCCCCGATTCGGCGTGGAAGTATTGTTAGGAAAATGCCAAGTCTGTCAAAGAGGAAATAAATGTTTCTGATGGATTGAGTTGGACTCATGCTTCTCTTTTCTTTTAACTGATTTATTATTGCTTGGTTTTTCACAATCTTGATATCTTTGCTTAGCTAGCTCTATAGAAACACTTTCAACCATCAGGTATTAAGTCAGGGTTTAGGACTTTCTTTCTGAGTTCAAATTTTCTGAGTTTGAAGGAAGGCAGTCCAACAATCACTAAAATTATAATAACCAAAGGGGAAAATACACAAAAGATATAAAGTGAGGCTTTATATCTTACTCCTAACACAACCAAGAGAAAGAGGGAAGGAATAAGATTACTTGGATGACATTTTTATTGTTTTTGTTCCTAAAGGTCAAAGTTTCTTCAGCTTTGGTTAAAATTTCAGCATCCTTGCCTTACATGTTCTGTTCAGTCCCCTGTATTTCTACAGTTTTGAGAAGGTCACCAAGAGAAAGTATTGAGTCACAAAATTAAACATCAGTAGCCAATAAATGAAAACACCTATGGGCAAGGTTGTGTTAAAATGTAATGAAAAAATTTCTCTAGGGGGTTTTATCTTTTTATCAAAGTAAAGTAATTCCCCATACCATGGTTGTCTCACTTCATGGCTTTTCATATTTGCAACTCAGGTGACTCAAGCAAACCAATAGGGAGCTGGGGGTAAAGAAGAAACAGAGGAGGAGAGAGACAGAGAGAGAGAGAAGGGAGGGAGGATGGGAAGGGAGGAGGGAGGTTGAAAAGAGAAGAGGGAGGGAGGGAATGAGGAAGGAAGAAAGGAAAAAATATAGCAAAAAAAAAAAAAAAAGAATTGCATAAAAGAAAGGACTGGTCATCAGTGCCCTCTTCTGGAAAGGATGTGCATGTCTCAGAACCCCACAGCTGCAGATTCTCCTTCAGAGAAAGTGAAGGGATTCGTGCTACTAGACAGTGTCAGGCTACCCTGCGTCAGACGCTATCTCGTGTTGGCATGATGTTGTGGAAGGGGCCCTGAACTTAAAAATCAAAACCTGTTGATTTAAATCCAGCCTGTATTCCTAACCTTCTATAACCTTGAACAAATTAAATCATTTGGTTCAGTGTCTTATATATAGTAGACCACGTATCTGGATTAGAGTCACCAGAGGTTACTGTTAAAAGTGTAGACTACTAGGTCCACACCATCACTGGAATCGAATGGCAGGAAGAAGTATGAATTGTAACTTTAAATAACCTCCAAGGAAATTCTTAAGTCATGTTATGGCTTCAGTTATCTAATCTGTACAATGATTTTCTTAATTAGATTAAGTGATAAAGCCCCTTGCGGTTCTAATAATTTATGATTTTATAAAGCAAAACAAAAAGAATGATTCTTCAGCAGCTTAACAAGTAGTGATATGTCCATGCAATGGATTACTACTCAGCAATAAGAAGAAATGCATTCTTGATCCATGCAATGATGGATGAATCTCAAAATAAATATGCCAAGTGAAAGAAAACAGACCCAAAAGAAGATGATTCCACTTACATAAAATCCTAGAAATGCAAAGTAATCTATAGTCAAGGTGGTTGTCTAGGGATGGGGACAAAAAAGAAGGGAGTACCAAGGGGCACCGTGAAACTTTTAGAATGGAGTATCTTTCATTTTCTTGATAGGGGTGACCACTGTCCGGGTAAATGTGTATGTCAAAGTCTATAAAGCTATATACTTCGAATCTGTGCAGTTTATCGTATCTCAGCTATATCAATGAAGTTGTTTTTAAAAAAAAAAAAAAAGGCAAAAAACAGACTGGGAGCTTTGATATTCAGGAAGAATCCATGTCCAAGTGTAGAAGACAACTGAGTCAGAGGACAGGGAGGGTGCGTATCCTTGGACAGAGAGCAGGGGGTGCTCATTAAACACAGAGGGATCCCCAGGCAACCTAAACTGCTCCACTTCAAAGGCCAGAGAACTCACCTGGAAGCTATGAAGGCGAGGCCTGTGCTGTGGCCTGCACAGCTGGGTGCCAGAGGCTCTGCCTGCTGCCCAACCCGTCCGCCCTGGTGCCGATGCCACCATGGGCACTCCCCACGTGTCTCCCGGTCCTGCTGCACAGCGGGGCCTGCACCTGTCCACACGATCACGTCACTGCATTGCCCATCATATTCAGCCCGGGCTGGCACCAGGACTTTAAGACTATAACACTGTAGAGAACAGCTGGCACTTAAGATGGCTTTGTAGGTGAAAGGGGTCTCAAACTGGAGTCCTGTGGAAGGCTTGCTCCAGGATCTTCCAGAAGAGTCCCAGCTCCCAATGTCACCTAGACTGTCACCAGTATTACAGTCTCTATCCACACATTCCCTTCTCTTACCTTCCCACTGGCTTCCACCCCTCCCCTTCACTTGGGGATTCATAAAAAGAAACAACCTCGTTTTGGGCAGAGCATGTGCCCTGGCACGGGGGATGCAAGGGAACTAACTGCTTCTCCCGGGCGCCGAGCTCGGCTTTCTGCAGGCTTGAAAGAACTTTACTGGAAGCTTGGCAGAAAGTTAAATTGAATAAAGATCAAAGTTGATAACATTCCTGGTAAGCCCACAGATGGTCCACTTCAAAGGCAATAGTCCCATTCACTTCTGATTAAAATGGAAATTGTCTATAAAGAAACTCCATGGAACAAAGTTAAATGATGGGACTAGATTAAGACAGCAGTTCATTACCTGTAAGTGAAAAATGCACAAAGCCATCATTCAGAGGCAGTAATGGGGTAGTGATGGTAAAGAGATAATTAAAGGAACAACTTAAATTTAGCTGGAGATCCTTCAGGGCACAAAAATAGGACAAAATCTCCCCCAACACATACTTTCCTCAGACTACCTAGATGATCAGATTAGTGTTGCATTTTATACGTTGGTCTAATTCCCTCTGAGTATCACAGTACAAATATTAGAAACACGTTCTGCCCACAGCCTCTAGACCGACTCTCTGTTTCTGGAGAAGACATTGACTTCTATCCATTTCCTCAGCTCTTAATTTTTATCTCAATGAGCAGGTGCATGTTTTACCTGGCCAATCATGGGGAGGCATGTCTTTGCACACACACCCTCTTCTCCTTCCCCCATTACCACCATACCCCATTCCCCAACCCCAGAAACAACCAACTTGGTAGAAACTTACCAGCTTTATTCAAGAATAAAAATTCACTGCTAATTACACAGAAATTGGTGGCAACACTAATTAGACTCTAGATCAGTGCAGGCTCTCTTATTCCTTCCCCTTTTCTTCCATTTCAACAGAGCATGCGGACTCATGTACAGCAACGACTTTCTTAAGAAACGTAGGAATGATAGCATTCTAAATTCTCGGTGTCAGCCACAGGTTGTTGTATACATTTTGGTGGGTCCTACGGTTTGGATCTCAAAGAGCATTTGGAAGTTCGTGGACCAACCTTGGCCCAGCTTTCCTATGCTCTCTACATTTTAGAGGTGGGACGTGCTAATGGTGGCGTAAACATCCCCTGTATGTATACAGACACACATTGTGTATATATAGATAAAACATTTCCCGCTCACAGAGGCAAGGACGACTTGAGCCTATACGATGATAAACAACATGGTTTCAATGTTATGGTCAAAGCTCATCTTAACTAAGCAAAACAGGCCACTCAAATCTCCAAATTCTTATTCCAATTGCTGGTGACCGAGAACCACCTTGGGGAGGTCAATTACAATCATTGTAACTCTACTTTCTTCTAACACTCATTACCAAATTTTTCTAGGTATATTGAAAATAAACAGGAAACACTGATTTCCTCAGGGAAAAAAAAAAAAAAGATTCCTTTTCAGGAATCCAGGCACATTCATAAAACAAAGTATTATAATTCTTAATCATTGAGATCTCTGAAAGCTGCCAGGTGTGATTAGTCATCAGCAAATGAATGATGGGGTGAGAGTTCGGTGCAGTGCACCCAACTGGACACCGTTAACCGGAAGGTTCACCTGAGGAATGAAACTGGTGGACCCTCACCACTCGAGCTTTAAAGTGCCCCGTAAGAATCAGGCAGTAATTACGAAAGAGGATTCATGAAGAGCTCTTTCAAATCACAGAGAGGAGCTCATTCCTGAAGCCATTTGTTAAGTTACTGCTTCTGACTCATGCCATGGCGGCAGTCCCTTTCAGGGCTGACACAGAGTCTAATTTTAGCTACATCTTCTTTAACCTCTTACCTTTCCTAGGAAAGAATTTTCTTCGGAAAATATGAACTTTGAAACTTCTAGTAATAAACACTTTAGGAAAGAAAAGGAAAACTTTTCGTTGAGAATCTTCTCACAAATTAATTTAAGAGGTGTTATTAGCAACCAGTGGAAAGGAATGTCATCCTGGTCACAGCTGTAGCTGTCTGCTCTTCAAAGTAAGAATGGGGCAGAAAAAAATGTTGGTGGAAAAATTAGTATTACTGTTGACCCTGGAGAGGCTGGTGCTAGGCATGGGTCTGGGAGTAATCACTTGTCTTTAACCAGCATAAAACCCCAGGGAGCATTGATGTGGCTCATCACACACATCTGGGGACCCACACAAAGAAGTCATTGCCCATCTGGGTGCATGATGGTGCTGTTTCTATAGGGAAGCTTCTGCGTTATTTAGGAACACCGCGAGTAATTTAAACTTACTACAGTGCTTGGTAGCAAGAAATTTACGATTAGCAACCCCCCCCCCCACACACACACACACACACACACGCATGCATACACACACGATTCTTTGTTTTAATCTCCTTAAAATTAAGACCTTCTACTATTGACATGGGTGTCAGTAGCCCAGGGAAAGGTAATAAAGGGGGAATTCGATTCTTGAATTTGGGCCTTAGAAGCTGGGAAGGAGTTGGGTCTATAGTTCGGGCTAGAATGGCCCCTCAGGGTGAGGAACCTGGCCAGACCCAGGAACCACGTGTAGGTTGTGGAAGTGACTATGCTGCCCCCACGTGGCAAGATGGTTCTCTCCGGGGCATTGCTCCTTCCTTAGACTGGGGGTCACAGGGTTCAGAATTCATTGCAGTGGTGAATATTCTGGGATTTGTTGGGACCAGGTACAAAAATTACTTTAATGCTCACATGAACACACCTGGCTTTGCCACATAACCCTGGACCTGTTGGCTTTTTTTTTTTTCATTCCTCCCTTCATGGAACATAATTTTGTTGAGTGCCCCAGACCGTGATAAGCTATCGAGATGGTAAAATGCCTGAGAAGCAGTCCTTCCTTCTAAGCAGATAAGATAACTCTCAAACGCCTCTGAATGCAACCTGATAAGGTAGGGAAAGAAGGGGGAACAGAGTTCTGTGAGGCTGCCAGAGAACAGGGGCCGCTTTATTCTGCCTTTATTCTTTCATCAAAGGAAGTCTCACAGAAGAAGGGGCCTTTGAACTGTATCTTGAAACTCAGGAGGATGTTACCGTGTGGGGAAATAGGAGAAAAGCAGAGAAAGGAGAGGGAGCGACATAACCCAAGACAAAGAGACCTCACTCCTCTCAGGGACCATCCAATAACACAAGTGGCTAAAATGAGAGTGACTGGGTGAGGGGAGGAGACAAGGTATGAGATGTAAAAGGAGGTTGTGAACAAAACAGGGAGTGCCTCACGAAGGGTCTGGAATTTCCCCTTTAGACAATGGGAAGCCATTGAGGTCTTTTAGATCAAATGTATTCGATCACATCTGGCAGCATTTTGAAGGATGAATTTGAGGGTTGAGGTAGAATTTGAAGGAAAGGAAAGCAAAGACTACTGTAATATTTGCCAGATGGGAAATGAGAAGGTCTGGGCCGGGCAGTGAAGAAGTGGTAGATATTTAAACAATATTTCTGATAGACAAGTGAAAACTTGCAGATTTATCAGATATGGACATTGAAGAAAAGAGAGATGTCGGATGAGTCCCAGGTTTCCAGCTTGTGTGTGGACTAGAGGGATGCTCCTGACATCAACCGTGGGAGGAAGACTACTGAGGGGGGAAGAGCTTGTGGGGAGGGGTGTTGAGTCATTTGCTTTTGGTCTTGTTGGGCTTGCCACTAAAGATGCACAGTAGGGGGATGGAAATGCAGGGCTGGACCTCAGGTATTCATGACACCTATTTTTGTATGAGAAAACGGAGGCTAGAAAATATTAGATAATATGCCCAAGGATATTTTAGTAGGTGGTAAAGTTTTAGTTATCTTGCATTCCTGGGTTTTATCATAGTACCTGAAATGAACAAATGTCACTCATTATCCCAAAACCAGAGAAGAGAGAGAAGGGCAGAGCCTGGAAAACACCAGACTCTAAGGACAGGCAGAATGAGCTACAGCCAGCAAGGACTGAGAAAGAGCCACGAGGTTGGTATTGCAAAGGCCAAGCCATAAAAATTCCAAGAACGAGGAAGTGGTGGAAATGTCAAAAGCCTTAGAGCTCGGGAAGGAGAGAATTTGGCAATCTGGGGTCATTTTTACCTTCAGCAGAGAGATGAATGTGAAAGCCACTTTGGAAATGATTGAGGGGAGAAGGAGAGCCATAGAAGAGAACGATTCAGACTACATTTCCAGTGAATTTAGATTTACAGAAAGGAGGTAAAAAGGGTTGGCTGTTGAGGGGAGGTATTCTGGGTTGGGGAGATGATTGGTTTTAAAGGATGCAGTAGACGAGAATGTGTTTTTTTCAGGCTGAGAAAATGGCTGGCGGACAAAGAGAGCCCAGAGATAAAAGTCGGTGGATTGCGTGGGGGTGAGCTCGTCAGGAGAAGAGATGATGGAGTGACTTTGTGAGGGGACTCACATCTAATCTAATCCCCTGAAATAGGGGGAAGAAGAAAGCATAAACACGGTTGCTCTTTTTAAAAATCAGTGTGCCTAGGTTTATGATTATTTTTTGATTACTTGTCATGGATTTCTCCAGAAGTGCCTAATTAGAAAAATCTTTCATAGCATTTGCTCTAGTGGATGTTGAAAAGCCAGAGTCGGGTTTTCTATCCCACTTGGCATAGGCCAAACAGAGGCTTTACTTGCAGCTCTTATTTTCAGGTTTTTATTTTGGTCTAGAGTTCTACCTTGAGTTAACAACTGGAAATAACAGAGAAAAGGGGACGTAAAAAGGAAAAGGCTTTCTATGTCACCATTAACTCAGCCCGCCAGGAAACACTAGCCCTCGACAGCTACAATAAGCGTCACGATAGCCCCGAAATGAAACGCTTCACCCTCGGTTATGTGGGACCAGTTAGGGACCATTGCCATGCCCCATAACAATGGAACGCAAAGCTGTACAACTGACATCACAGACAGTAAAAATAAATTGCTATCCATTCCTCATTTCACATTAGAATCCTCTTCCTGAATGGGATCCCTGTTAAAAAGCAAGAATTCTGGTCTTTGGCTTTTCAAAGCCTCAGTTTTAGGATATAGTCTGATCAATGAGGGTTTACTTCAACCACCATTTTAAATGGCAAAGACGTACTTAGGGTTTTAACTATCATTAAATTTATTTCTCCAATTTTATAATAATCATTCTAGTTCCTCTTCTCTGTGTACTTTCCTTATCTGAAAAGATACCAGGTGTGGGGTTCTGTGGAACTGAAGCTTTGGTTCAGATTTTTATCTAGGTGGGGAAGAAATGGAAAAGATCTATTTTTTCTAAACCACCTTCCCTCCTAATACTATGAGGGTTTCATGAATGTTGCACATAGCACCCCTACTCCCCCCAGATGTACCTTACCAAGTTCTGCAAATGGCAAGTGACAAGTGGCACAGACACCATGTGCCTTTGGCTGGAAAAGCTAAGTTCAGTTATTAACACAAACCATGTCTTTAGTGTGATGTTCTCAGCAGATGTGCTCAGTGGCTTTGTGAGGGTTCCGCTCCGCCAACCGTGCCGCATGGGGCTCTGCCGGCGTGGGTGCCCTGCCTCCGCACATCTTCCAGATTCACCTTCGTTTCCTGTTCAGTTTCTATCCCAGTTCTCTAGATAGATGGACAGACAGACAGATAGATAAAAATCCTTCTTTGGAATAAACCAGAGCATTTAAGATGGAAAATGTTGCCTCTATGAAACAGATCTCAAAATTGGATCTCCCCCTAATCTTTCTAGGTCATACATTGTGACAAGATTGTTGGCTAAGGACACAAGAGATGTCGCCCCCTAATGGAGAAAGCGTTTTCAGGAGCTTAACTATTCTAAGGTACCATCCTTAAAGTCATTCAGCTTTTTGTGTGACTCCATTTTACCAACAATCCTCTTAAAACAAAAATAAAAACAATACTTCACTTCAACCTCAATTCTAACTCTACCTTTCCTTACAAACCAATTTCATTTTATTTCTAACAAATGAAACATTTTATAAAAATGTTTTTTATAAAATTAATATAGGTTAAATGTTTGATATTCAGAAAACACAACAGAACAAAGACAATAAAAATTCCAGGCTTCAGAAATAACTGCTGTGAACATTTTGAACTTTATAATCCTTTCCATCTTTTTCTCTACACCCACGTTAATGCATTTTTATTGTTTTTCAAAATGGATTTTATATATTTGTTCTTTTTATTTGACAATAGATCATAGATATCTTTTATATCATTTAATTTTTTCTTTAATCCTCACCTGAGGATACTTTTTTTTCCATTTATCTTCAGATAGAGTGGGAAGGAGAAAGAGAGAAAGAAACATCGATGTGAGAGAGACACATTGGCTGCCTCCCACACGACCCCGACCAGGGCTGGGGACTGAACCACAACCAAGGTACGTGTCCTTGACCAGAATCGAACCCTCGACTCTTTGGTCTGCGGGCTGATGCTCTAACCGCTGAGCCAAACAGCCAGGGCATCATTTAATATTTTTTTAAATAAAATATTGTTTAATTTTTAAATATAAATGCTTGCTAAAACCAGTGAAATAATACAAAGATACATAAAGGTGCGCGCGCACACACACACACACACATACACACACACACACTCCTATTTATGCTACTGACTTGAGGTAGAAAAAGTTAATATCCTGATTTGTAACCATCCAGACCTTTCTCTGACCTTATACAAACTTTCATACACATATAAAAATATTCTTGTTTGTTTTTACAAAATAGGACTTTGCTCTACACATTATTATGAAAGCAACTCTTGTCACACAAGATATCACAGGCATTCCTCTAGGTCAATCTATCAAGATCCAATCTATGATTTTAAAGAGTTGCATTAATATAGCTTAGCATGGATATACCATAATTAGTCAACCATTGACCTACTGATGGACACTAAATTATTTCTAGATTTTTGCCTTATGGACATGCTTTGCTTTCTATAACATAGATTCTCATAAATAAGATGGTTGGTCCAAGGACTGCACATTTCCCATTTTTAAACACCTTAGAAGTCTTTTTCAACTTCCTTTGCAAAAGTTTGTAGCAATTCTCACTCTCATCAGTGGTGTAGCAACATGCCTGCCTGTTCTGGGTCCTCACCAGCACCGAACGCTACGTCTCCTTTGCATTTTTTCTGCTCTGATGGGTGAAAAATGGTGTCTGGTTTTACTTTCATTTGCATTTCTCTGGCTACTGGTGCAGCACTGCATTTTTAATGTGTAAATATTCCTCTAAAATACATGTTTAAAGGCTTTGGGTTTTAACATACCATTGTTTATTTAATCAATATCCTACTATCGAACACAAGAATTGTATCCAGTTTTCCGAGTTATTAGAGATACTGCAGTTAAGCTCCAGGTACATCATTTTGTGTGTCTCACTGTCTCCTCAGACTAAGTTCCTAGGACTGGAATTGCCGTGTCTGTGATCACTAGTAACAGAGCGATGGGGAGTGTGGGCACTGGAGTCACACTGTTTGGATTGAAATCTAGATTGATCACTCTAGTGGTGTGACTTTAGACTAGTTGTGTACTCTGTCTGCCTCGGCTTCTCTGCTTTGACAAAACGGAGTTAATACATGACTCACAGGGTTGTTGAGACTAAACTTGTTAGTACAGATAAAGCTCTTGGAACAGTGTCTGGGATTAGTAGGTGCTGAATAAACACTCGCTATTATTGCGAACATCTTTCAGGCTCTCCGTGCATATGTAAAGGAAGGTAAGAGTGAAGCTTTGACCCCAGCACTTGGAAACACCACACTCCAGTTTTCTAGGCGTTCAGTCTGAGATGACAGACACACAAACTAATGCACCTGGATCTTAACTGCGATAGATGTTCCACACCACAGTTAGGTACTGAACAAAAGAGTCAAAGGATGGAAATAAAGAAACTCGTCCTCCCTTGGATCACTCAGGCAGAAGGGCTGAAAACTGAGGAGCGGAAATGGGTGTGTGGCCAGGATGTGCCGGGCTACGCTGCGCTTGGGGCCCTATCACAGGTGGGTTGTGGGGGAAGCATGGTGAATCTCGCCTCATGCTTAATGTCCTCTTCCTTCACCATGTTCCATCCTCTGAGAGGCTGGAAGACACAATCAGCAAGTAGAAAGAGAAGAGAGGAATGAGAGGTGACCAAAACCACTGTCCAAAAAGAGGTGGCCCGTCAACCACAGCCTCAGCGGAGAGGAGGGGAGGAAAAGTCTTACCTCTGAATGAAGGCTGAAGTGTGACTAGTAGTGTGCACTGTATACTCCTTATTTCTGAATCCAGTTGTGGTTGTGACTTTGACCACAAGCCAGTCTATCACAGACGAGTAAGTGGAAAAGTCAGGGGGCTGGCCAAGTTTTCCACCAGGGACAGGGTCAAGCAGCCACCAGTGAGTGAATTTTCAAAGGGTGCTAGGAGACACAAATAAAGGACGCATCGTGCTTGTTTAAAGGTTCCACAGAATAAAACGTTGCCTTCCAGAAAATTTGTCTCAATTTGCTCTCTGATTGAGACCAAGAAACTTCCTGACCTATAATTTGGTTTCCCAGACTTTAATTGTGTGAAGAGGAGGAACTGAGTGGCCGACGCAGACATATTGCTTGGCAAGTATATTTCTAATAGTAAATAAACAAATCGGCATTTTAATGTATCGGCCGGTCTATTCTGAGATTAGTTAACATGAATAAGGCCTGCAGAATGAGATCGCTTCTGGAGTTGACAACGCGAGTGCCCTCCCGCCCCTGTGAGCACCAGCCCGGGTCTGCCCACCAGCACCCGCCCTCGGGGAAGCCAGCGGCTGCCTCTCTTTAGCACCATTTAAACTGCAGTAAGCAGAACAGCAGGCTTTGAGGAGTGAGGACATGAAATGGCCTCCGGGGACCGAGAAACTGCATGTTCACACCCTAAGAGATCCGGTGTCTAATTGCAAAGCAGCTAATCGAGAGGGAGCATTTGAACGAGGAGCGGAAATGAGCCTGACTCCATTCAGCACGGAATGGGACCCGGGCCTGCCTTGAGCAGCTCCTCTCGGCGAAAATAGCAGGTCTGAGGCGCTGCGTCAAGGTGCTGCCAGCCGGGCGTGTGCACATCACCGTGACAGGCAAACACAACATCGGGAAAACACTTAATCTTCCTGTTTATCCCCAGAAGGACTAATAACCAGAGCGAGAGGGAGAGCTGCATTCTTCTTCATTTAGAAACGAGCTGCCGCTAATGCTGTGCTCTCCCAGTTTATAGACCAAATACCTGCTCGCACTAAAACTGCCACATATTATAAACCTCACCGGGGAAGTGAATCCATCACGTTCCTGCTCCCTTAAGAATGGTTTTTCCCTGGAGTACATAACCCATTACTGCATATCTTGTAGAAATCAAATGCAGACTCTATCGTCCGCCACAGAACAAATCGGTTTTGTAGAAAAATGCGCAAATCATGACATTTTGTTTTTCTTTCGCTTCCAGGCTCTTATTTTGTGATTGTTATTGTTGTGTTCTTTTTCTTTGTTTTAAGGCAGCGATTCCTCTGGCGTCCCTGCCCTTGGATTTGAGCCCGAGTTAAGAAGAATGGCATCCGCACCGTGACCTCTGGGCACAGACTCAAGGGTGGTATGAAGGGCAGCTCTGAACCACCATGAGAAGTGGATGGAGGGCCCCCAAAATCCCTGAGGTTTGCACACACCTTTTTATGACGTCATGCCACCTTATCAGGGAGGAATCTCTGCTGTCTCACTAACAACTCCTTGACCGGGAGGTTTGGAAATGTGTGATTGGTCCAACTGTACCCTCATGCCCAACTCAGGGCTGGGCACACGGTAAGCCATGAATGAATATTTGGTGAAAGAATCTATATGTGAATGAAAGAATGAGCTGAACATATTTAAAAAGAACTAGAAATAAAGAATCCAAAGATTGATTCTAATGCTGGGCATCAAGGAAGTGAAGACTTGCTGAATGCCTTCTGTGTGTCAGTGATAGGCAAGGCACCTGAAATCTCATTTAATTCCCACACCCCTCAAATTATACCACAGGCTCAGCGGGCACCGTGTATATCTGGGCTTGCCTCCACCAGCACATGCTGCGGCTAGAAATTGATTTATTTATCTAAGAAGTTTAGATACACAAAGTAGTGATGACTTGAAGAAATAAAGATTTTGCCCTGGCTGGTTTGGCTCAGTGGCTACAGCGTCAGCCCAAGGACTTAAGGGTCTCAGGTTTGATTCCCGGTCAGGGGCACATACCTGGGTTGCAGGTTGCAATTTCCATCCCCTGGCTCCAGTCAGGGTCATGTGGGGGGCAACCAATCGATGCTTCTCTCACATTGATGTTTCTCTCTCTCTCTGTCTTTCTCTCCCTCTCTCCCTTCCACTCTATCTAAAAACATGAATGGAAAAAAATAAAAAATAAAAAAAATCAGTGGAAAAATATCCTCAATTGAACATTAACCAAAAGAAAGACATAAGGATCTCTGTGGTTTGTTGAGTCGACCTCTATGTTTTGTTTTATCAGTATGCCCATCTACACTGATCCATCTATTTTTTTAAGGTAAGTTGTGTAGGAAAGGTGCAGGGAGTCAAAAGTCATATTTTATCAGGGAAAAAAACACTTAAAGATCATTTTAAATATTGGGGGCTTGGCTCACTACATTTAGCTTTGGCTTTAAATTTATCTGGAATGGTTAGGGATGGTTAGAGTCAGGGAAACAGTGCAATACAACTAGGAAGATGACACTGTGAATTTAATCTTGGAGGAGGTACAAGGACCCAAGTCCCCGCAGTGCTTGGGGGCACCACCAGGAATGTCACACACAACTTACATCATTTTAAGAATGGGCTTACGCCAAGGTGATCCTATTGTGTTATTGTATTTTATGTATCCCCAATTCTACACAACCTTAGTTGTCTCTTTCTCGTAATGCTAGAGGTCGGGGAGAAGGGACTATCTTAGCTCTCTGGCTGGTTAAATTGTGGGTAAGCAAGAGTGTGTCGTGCTTTACTCCAAGGAGCAAATAATGTGCGATGCATGCCGAAGCCCTGTTGGCATGGCATCGCCCTTTCTTGAGCCACATTTTGCCAGATGGACATCGTGAGATCATTCCCAATTGTCCAACCCCTAGAAAGACACATTTACTATTTAAGAAAAGTGGTTTCTCTTCCCCTAACTTCCCTTCCGTGGTTGCGTCCAGAATGCGACGGTGTTAGGCAGGGCCGATCATCACAGTCTGGAACTGAGACCTTCTTGTGTGTGTGGCTCAGTGGTCAGGGCTGGCAGCTGCAGCTGGGACCTCATTCAAAACGAACCTTTATCTCTAACCCTCTGATTCTAGGCTGAAGCGCAGCTGAGCCTTGTTCATTTCAGCTCAAGAAAGGGAACGCAATGGGAGTACGATCTCTTTTTAAATATTTACTTTCCAGCTAATGATCCAAACCTGCCTACTGCATGCAGCCTATGAGTAATTAGTTAGCCATTTTAATGATACCAAAAACTCACTGTAAAGTGAATTTAAGATAATCCGCAAAGTAATTGTTGAAACACAAAGTAATGTCAGGTTTTAAGTTTAGGCTTTTAGGAGGGCTTCGGGGCGCGCACCCAGTTTAACATGTCAGTTCAGGTGGAAATGGGACACTGGGGGCTTTCCTCCTTGAAATCTGATGTTCCCCTTCTCAGTATTGCACAGACACCCAGAGATTCGCCGGACACTATTTCAAAATCCGCTTAATATCCCATAGAAGAAAATGGGACCACACCTATGGCTTTCATGCCTCTTTCCTCTTTTTTAAAAAATGCTAGATTCGATCACCATTTAAACTTCTTGTCCTCTTCTCCATCTAGTCTTCAAATCATGGAATGAGAGAAACAAAGCTTTCTGTGGAGTGTTCTTTCTGGGTTTCCCCCCGCATGTCCATCTTTGTGTATTTTACGCACTTTAAGTAGCGGAGGAGATGACCCCACTCTTCCTCAGGGCTCCAGTTTACACTGGAGAAGCTCATAGACCTCGTTATGCACAACCTTCTGTTTTCATGGTCTGGGACACCAAGACCCAACATAAAGGACAAACACAAACCACGAAAGGGAGCCAGCTCCCTCTTCACCCGGTGACGTCATGGGCACCCTTCACTGTCCACCCACCCATTCAAGCCTGCGCTTTTCTCAGTCCTAACACAAAATTCAGAAACTCTGAGAAATCTTCTTCATGCCTTATTTTGAAGATAAGGCCGCTGTGTGGTTTTTAATGTTTTATTTCCGTTAGTTACTAGATCGGTGCACATGGGACACACTTGCTTCAGCAGTGCATGTCCTAAGTACCGGTGCGCTATGTCATGTGTCAGTGGGAAGCCAGACTTCCTCTTCTAGAACGTCAGTTGTTTTCTTTGTATTCTTTGATTGCTACGTGAGGTTCCCTTTCTCTTTTCTAATGCCACCCTCCCTGTACCCATCACACACATGTGGATGCACATTTTAATCACCCCTCCTTCCGTCACCCCTTTTCCACATCTCTCTTAGGCCAGGTCAATGGCATGTTTTCATTTCAGACCCATTCTGTCCACCCCCACAAAGCTTTGAAAAAGGACCCCATCTCTGTTTCTCCCCCCATCAACCCTAAGGGACCACATCTCTCCCTTTGAACATCAATAAGCATCAGGGCTACCCTGAGGCTCAGCCTAATTCGTAACTGCATGATAATGATGCTAGTAGCCACTCATGGGAGGCTTGTCAGGGACCCAGCAGCAGCTCTCTCAGAGGCTAACTCACGTAACCTTTACGATAACCCTACATTATCAATGCTACTATTACCCTCAGTCCACAGAGAAACCATCTGGAGCAGAGGGGACAAGTGAGTTGTAGGAAATTGAAGCAATGTGGCCCAAATGTTGCTCAGCTAGGAAGTAGCTGAGGCAGGATTTGAACACAGGCAGTCAGGTCCTAGGCGCCACATGCTAACCGCTGTGTTATGTACCTCTCCACATACTGAGGGGACCACAAAGACAGAGTGCTACTTCACCCATCGGGCCCAAGAGATCATTATATATCCACTCAGGTGTTATTGAGATCATTAGACAGGAAAAAACAGCAAACATTTTGGTCTGAGAATTGTTTGACTGCAACCATTTAAAAGCGACTTTTGTTCTATTGGCAAGAGATTTCTATGCTATAAACAGCAATGGATTGGGGTAGAAATAAAAAACTTTAACCATTTTTTCTTTTTTGTAGAAGGAAAAAGGAGTTTTCTGAAGCCCATAGACATTTTCTTGCTTAGCTAAAGGGCCTTTCTTTATGCAGATGGACTTTCTAGCTTTAAATCCACTGGAAGCCGTTATTTTCTAAATCTTGCCTAGCAACCAGTATTTCACTCATTCTGGGCCCCACACAGTTTCTCATAAAATATTTTGCTTCTAAGTGAGTTGTGAGAATGAGACTCAAAAATGATGACAGAAATAATGCTTTTTAAACTCCACCAGAAAAATTCATGGTAACAAAATAGAATGTCTGAGGAGGGAAAATGCCTAATAGGTGTTACAAAAGTGTAAAGGAAATGGGAGAGGATTTATTTTTACTGGAAGCACCCAAAAAAGACTCAAGACCATACTTTACTTGTATAATATCTTTTGTTAAAAGTAATATTGAGCCCTGGCCAGTTTGGCTCAGCGGTTAGAGTGTTGGCCTGTGGTCCAGAGAGACCCGGGTTCGGTTCCCACTAAGGGCACGTTCCTCGGTTGCAGTTTGTCCCTGGCCCCGGTTGGGTCATGTGGGTGGCAGCCACTCGATGTGCCCCTTTCACGTCGATGTTTCTCTCTCTCCCTCCCACTCTATCTGCACAAAAAAAATGGAAAAATGTCCACAGGTGAGGATAAAAAAAAAGTAATATTGATAATACTGAAATAATTTCAGTAGAAAATATATAAGACACAACTAACATTAATTCCAGTGACTTACCACTAGATGAAAATAAGGAAGCACTAGAAACGTGTAAGAGGGATATCAGAAGAACATTTTTCTTATGAAATTTCAACCAAGGGAGAATGACAAGAAGACATCCCAGATACAAACCCTTGGAAAATATACTCCCTATACACTATTTCTAAAGGAAGTGTTAAGAATATATTTCAACAAAATACAAAAGCAAATCGAATTAAAGAGGAAACCGGAGATCTACCAAATAGGGAAACCAGCCAAGCAGGGCAATGCAAAAGGCCCACGGCGACGACGGCGACAGCGCAGACCCATGAGGCCCCACCCCACCTCTCCACAGACAGGGCGGTCCAGGGGCCAGAGCCCGGTGATATGACAAATGAGGCATATTTTTTTTCTAACATGCAGAAATAGAAAAGGCAAATAGAACCTATATAAAAACAAACAAAATATGTATGTGAAAATGATGGTCCAGATGCACATAAACCAAACATGGTGTGACTTTGAACATGTTAGAGGAGAGAATCCATGTGACCTTGGTAATGCCCTTACCAGGACAAGAGGTTAGTCATAGAGCACGACATGTCTTTCCCTACTGACCAGTCACTCTGCTGAGTTCTGTAGTACACACTCCTCGTGCAATTACATCACAATCACCCTTATTTACAGTTGGAGAACAGAATGTAAGTTAATAACCTTGACAACATAAAAATAAGAGTATAATCAGCCAAAATTGGGGGGTTTACAGGGAGGAGAAATATAGGAAAGTATGGGGAGATAATTTCATCTTGCCTAATGAGAGACAAGAGATACTATTAGGAAGTGGAGATTTAAATGTATTATGTATTTACAAGGCAACAAGTAGAAGAACCTCTCATTAGTAAATATTCCCACTGACACTTGACATAAAATAAAAATTCTGTCATTTACTTCAGATTCATGTTGTCCTAGGGAAAAAAAAAGCATTCTTCTCCCTCTTCAAAACACAATTCTCTCTCTAGGTCAGGACTCTTCCGATTCCGAGAAGCTTCCCCTGGGTATCCAGACAGTTCAGATTTAGAGAGCTCTGTTGATCTCTTCCTTCTTGTTACAAGCACAAATACTGGACATAAAACAGAAGGTACATGAACAGTAACCATGCTCCCTCACCATCAAACTCCTGCTGTTTGGCTGCTAATTCTCAACCCTCTCCCTTCACCCCCACAAGCAAACTGTGCTTCAACTCCAAGCCACCCCTTCAAAGCCCATTTTGGTCAGTGCCTGATACACTCAATGGCAAGAGATGGCCTGACATAATGGAAAGATCATGGACTTATGTGGTCAAAGTGGGTTCTCATCCTGCCTCTGTCACTTCTCTGAAACTCAAGCAAGTTAGTTAATCTAGCACACTTTACCCCCCCCCCCATAAAATAGAGGCATTGGTATCCATCCCACAGTCTGTATTGATAATCAAATGGCATAACTAACATACACGGCTTTTATATGTGCTTCACACATAGTAGGTGTCAGGAAATGTCACAATTTCCCTTCATAGATGGAATGTACTGTGTTGATTATGAAGTGTTCTTCATGTATGTGTTCTTCTTTTTCCTCCATTTAAACATCTGTGGTCATCAGTAGAACTTTTTTAAAAATGTTCTTTCGGGTCTAAATTTGCACAATTCTATGGCCAGTACACTAATTAAACAAAGTAGAGCCATTCATCCTAATTCAGCATCTCCTCCGCTAGACCAGAAACTGGATCGCTGCTGCCACCTGGTGGCTGTGAGGGGAATTTGAGGAAGCAATTCACAGAAGCTTGTGTGCTGAAGGTCTGAATGGCCAAGGGCTGCCCTCCCCGCCAGTCCCATCTTCTGTGTTAGAGAGAGCTTGGTGAAGGCAAGAAGCCTGTTTGTTTTCTAAACCACAGTGTCTGTAAAGGGGAATTCGTACTGGTTTGTTTCCATCTTTTGGATTGTAAATCAAGGTCAAGATGACATTGGGCAAAAATGTAAAGTTGGCAAAGGTTGACTTTAAGGATCTGAAATTCTTTCCTAGTCCTCTTCCCTACACTGTCCTTGATTTCCCTTGTCCACCCTCTTTGTTCTTCCTCAGCTCAAAATCTGTTCAGGAAAAAAATCTGGTGAAATAATTCACTCTAGGGTGAATCACCTAGGGAATATATATATATATATATATATATATATATATATATATATATATATATTTTTTTTAATTGATTCTGATCAGCTCGGTCTAGGCTGGTTCCCAGGTGAGTTTAATGTGCAGCCAGACTTGAGAATTAATGCAGTCATTCTCAATCTCGGCTGCTTGTTGGAATCATTTGGGAAGCATTACAAAATGCTGATGCCTGCTTGCCCTCCCAGAGATCGTGACGTAATTGGTCTAGGGTGTGGCCAGCGCACTGGGTGCTTTTAGAGTTCCCCAGGTGACTCAGATGTGCAGCCGTGGTTGAGAGAATCCAGTTTAGGAAAATGCTTACAGATAATTCCAGAGTCACGGAGTGAGGCTGACAGACCAAGGAGTGTTTGTCTGCGGCACCACCACTCTGATGGACGTGGGAAAGCATTAGCTCTCGCTGTCCTCTTTTCCTCTTCGGTTATAAACAGTTTGTACTCTTCAATACATTTCTGTTCAATCACAACTGTTTTCTCTCACTAGTATGGTAGGAGAACAATATGACAGGGAACTGTCCATCCTTGATCAATGCAATCTATGAAATGGGTTAAATGTGGAGAGAGAACCAAACCCTTGTACCCAAAACCAGTTTTGGGCTGGTGGCACACCTGAAGGAGAGCTCCCTATCGGAGAAATCTAGCCTCAGGAGCGCACCTGGGGCATCCACACGTAGGTTGTCACTCCCACGGGTCAGGGGCATTTTCTCCATTCCTCTGAGTAATGGTCATTTGATTGGAGGACCCACCTCTGAGACTCTTCTGTGATGAGGTCCATTCAAAGAAGCAGTTTTCCTATTTAGCTCTATTAGCTGTTTGCTGCAAAGACCAGCTTAGACCCAGGATGAGCCAGTTTTCTATTTCCAGCTCCCAAAATAAGTTGACAGTTTTTTGTTTTGTTTTTTAAACATCTTTTCCAGTGACCTCTCTGGATGGCAAACAGATTACTTTTTTGTTTTTAACTTGATCGGGCACAAGAACAAGGAGAGAACTGTTAACATTTCTCCGGCTGTGCGTTTTGGCAACAGACCAGCTTCAGCTGTTTAATTTACAGCAAGATGGCCGTGGGCAAGTCAGCCTAATGAGGGAGACTAAAGATTTAGAGTTAAATATTAAATTTATCTTGGTCTTTATTTCTTGCTATTCCAACCAATAAAAAATGCCTCTGGGATATGCTAGTGCAGACGTAAGGGGCCTGTGGTGTCTTCTGAACCGCCAGAAAGACAGTGAACTCCAAATTGCACCAGGAGTGGCCACAGCATTGTGTCTCTTTATGTTGGTGGTATAACCTCTACTGCTGGGGCATGTGATGCACTGACAGGGTTTGTGTGGAAAGTAGCTTGGCCTAGGTTTTCCATTAAAGGATAATAGCATGCCTCACCAGTGTGGCTTAGTGGTTGAGCATCGACCCATGCACCAAGAGGTCACAGGTTTGATTCCCAGTCAGGGCACATGCCCAGGTTATGGGCCCAATACCCAGTGCGGGGCATGCAGGAGGTGAAGAATCAATGTTCTCTCTCATCGATGTTTCTATCTCTCTCTCCCTCTCCCATCCTCTCTCTAAAATCAATAAAGAAAAAATAAATAAATAAAGGATAATAGCTGGTCTTTCTCCTTCTGGAACTGGGGTCCGAGCTAAGCAGACCAGCAAGGATGCAGAGGAAGATGCTGTGGTGAAAGCTGGTTCTGAATTGTGGATCCTGCTACTTCAATCCAAGTTCAAGGTGATGCGTGTGTGTCAGTGCTGTAGTCAAGGAAGGTGGGTGGCAGTTCACTTCCTTCTTATCCGTTCACTCACTGAAGCACCACAAACTAGATCCTGCCCTTGACATTCCGGTGAAACATCTCTCCATAACGGTTCCCAGCGAGTTGAAAATGCAATGTTCTCTTCTCCGACCTCTCCCTGTTGAACGCCGCTCTGGGTCCCGGAAACCCCTTCTGACCTCTGGAAATCTTCATCCCCTCACTGTTTGAACCTCCTCAATTCCAGGTCCCTCCCTCATCCGATTGATACTCTTTCTCTCCCTTTTCTTTACTCTCTGTCTTCTTCTCTCGTTCCCATCGCTTCACCTGCCCCTTAAATGTGGACATTCAGAAGGTTCTGTCCTGTACTCTCCTGCTCTCCATCCACCCTCCCCCAGGCCCCTCCTCCACTCCTGTAGTTTCTGCTCCTGCCCATGTGTTGATGACTCTCAACCCCACAACTCCTGCTCCAACCATTCCAGAGCCCCAGGCCCATGGGTCCAGCCCAGTTCTCATCCCACGGCATTGAGAACTCAACCAAATGGACTGCACCACTTTGCTCCATATAACAATTTCCTTCTTGTATCATCAGCTGCTCAGTTTGGAAACTTCTTCCCAGCTCATCACACTCAGTTCTGCCATGGCAGAAATTGCTCCCCAAACCATCTTCTGTATCTCTGTACTTAATTATCCCTCACTTAGGCTATTCCTGTAACTTTCTACCTGGTTCTTCTTAAGTCCAGGATTTTCCCTTTCTGTTTTCCATAATGCTCTGTAAATTTCTTGCTAAAATAAAATGTTTTCAAGTTCTTGGACTTATTGCTGTGTATAGCTTAAGGCATTGGAAAATCTCCACAACAGGCACAAATTTACCAGCAACAGGGCTCAAACCCAATATTTTAGCATCATTTCCTGCCATTTTCTCATGTTCTTACTGTGCCAAACTCTTTCTATTACCTGAAACACCATTCCATGTTTTCATTAAAAAAACATTTACCGAGCATCTGTTATATCACAAGCCCTGAGCTGCTTCCAAGGCATACCTCAGGGATGCAGCACCTCTGTCAACTGTTCCATGGCACCGTTTTCCTCTGTCCATAGAATCTATCTCAAATCTTTTATTTATTCATTTATTTATTTATTTATTTTAATCCTCACCCGAGGATATTTTTCCATGTATTTTCAGATAGAGTGGGAAGGAAGGAGAGAGAGAGGGACACATCGATTGGTTGCCTCCCGCCCAACCCCAATCAGGGCCGGGGATTGAATCACAACTGAGGTACATGCCAAACCCCTACTCTTTGGTCCAAAGGTGATGCTCTGACTGCTGAGCCAAACGAGCCAGGGCTCATAAAGTAAAATGTGAATAACTAAATCTGTTCAGTCGATTGGCTTTGCAGGACACCGTGTGGTTTGATGCCTCGGTGCCCTTGCACATGCTGTCCTTATATCATGAAGTACCCTTTATCCAAAGTTAACCTTCATCCCTGATGTATCACTCTCACTCACTTCCCATCTACCTGGTCGATTTCCGCGTGGAGGAGGAGAGTCAGGCAGTGGTTGAGGCTGAGACGGAGGGCTGTGCCAGCTGGCATTTGCTGCGCACTGACTACCGTCAGGCCCTTCATGAAATGTGCTCAATGCTTTTCTCACGGAGTCCTCCCAACAACCCCCTCAGGCAGCTTTCATCATGTCCTCATTTCACAAGTGAGGAAATTGAGGCTTACAAAAGTGAACTGACTTTCTTTTCTTTTCTTTTTTTTAAGAATACCACAGACTTTAAAATTTATTTTTATTTTAGAGAGAGAGGAAGGGAGAGAGTGAGAAAGAGAGAAACATCGATTTGTTGTTCCACTTACTTATGCATTCATTGGTTGTTTCTTGTATGTGGTATGTGCCCTCACCAGGGATCAAACCCACAACCCTGAAGTATCAGGACGATGCTCTAATTTACTGAGCTGCCCAGCCAGGGCAAAAAGTGAAGTGACTTTCCAGAGAGTTTAACCCCAACGCTGGTACTTAATGCCAACCCTAGACTGCCTCCCACTTCTAGCCAGTGACAGGTAAGTAGAACACAGAATTACTTCTAGCTATGAATGCAACCATAAACGCCATGCATTAGAAGGGAGATTGGTAAGAGATGCCTCCAAGGTCACAGAAATGGTTGTCGGAGGTGGTAGGAGTATTGAACACCCCACCCCACCCCAACAGCAGAAGCGTCAGTTGCTGGCCTTTCAAGACTGTCCTGTTCCCCCTCCCCCAAGAAAGGTTGCCTGCTCCGCATGTCTGTGGGACTTTTCACACATTTCTACTACAGCACTGATCTCACTTTGTCGTTTTTCTGTTTACCTTGTTTCACCCGATAGACTGAGCTCCCCAAAAGAAGACATTGTTTTTCCATATCTGTCAAGCTCCAACACTTAGTAGAGTGCCTGGCACATACGAGTGCCTCGTGAGTATTTGATGAGTGAGTGAATGGTCTCTGTTCTGGGTGCTATGGGCCCAGGATATCTGTGGAAACTACTCAGCTCTGCCTTTGTAATGCAAAGCAGCCACAGATGAGACATAAATGGATAATTATGGGTGTGTTCCACAATTTAAGGACAATAAAATTTTTTTTAATTTTTCTTTATTGATTTAGAGAGAAAGGAAGTGAGAGGGAGGGAGAGATAGAAAGATCCATGAGAGAGAACATCAATTGGCTGCCTCCTGCATGCCCCCCACTGGGGATTGGGCCCACAACCTGGGCATGTGCCCTGACCGGGAATCGAACCCGCGACCTCTTGGTGCATGGGTCGATGCTCAACCACTGAGCCACACCAGCCAGGCAAGGACAATAAAATTTTAATTTCATATAATATTCACATAGCAAGAAATATTATACTTCTGATTTTTTCTAACTATTTTAAAAGCATAAAACCATATTTAGAGTGGGCTGGGCAAAAACAGGAGGTGGATGGGTTTGGTGCACCGGCCATTGTTGGCCAACTCTGCTCGTCACAGTTCTCGGCCTGGGCACTGTTCCACTGCCCCACGTGTAAACGCAGCGATGGGGTGAGGCTGTGGGACGCAGCCCACCACCCAGACTACGCAGCATGCCAGCCCACCAAGCTGTTTCTACTGAAACCTGAATTGTAGTGGCTATTAGGATACCCCACCCATTGGCATAAAGCTATCTGATAAATCTCACAGAAGTCATGATTTTCTACTCATCAACAAAGTTCCCAGTGAATCTCTTAGGGAGAGGAGTTCAAAGGTTTGCGAATGGGGCTGCTATTTAAAACTGGGAGCAGTGGGCAGCCCGTGCGCGGTTACCCAGGAAATGTGCGGACGTGCGCGCTCAGCGAGGCTGCACGATCCATCAAAGGGCCCGCGGCGGGCGGCGTGTGTGCCAGATAGCTTTTGATCTGTTACAAATAAAGGAATTTAAAATTCTCAAACAAAGCAAAACTCCAGAGGACGGTGCCAAGGTAATGGGATTACAGCACTGAAAACAGGTCAATGGAAAGACACTTGCCTTTTAAATCGACAGAAATAGTTCAGAAGTGCTGGGCTGCTGACTCTCTTAACCCAGAAGTGCTTCTGGAACTTGGTAGAGGCCACTCTTTACATAAAACTTGTCTTTCTTGTTGAATACAGGCCTTCGCTGCTTCTTGAGTATCTCTCGGAGAGGTCATCGAGGCGATTTGCCCGCCTGCAAAGCAAGGGAAAGAAAAATCTTTGCAATAACTCACTGGCGTATGTATAAATACATCAGCCGCCCCATGTCTCAGTGTTACGCTCACTCCCACTAGGGTCCTGAAAAGTTGGCGAGAGCAAATGCTAACATTTTAGGAGAACTTAGCAAACGGCGCACCAGCAGCAGCTAACGGCCACCAGCCGTGTGGTGGGACCGGCTTTTGACTTTCTTTGTAACACAAGGTCGTGGCATCAGACTGTGAGGTCCTTTTCTAGTTTCCAGGGTTATAATATATAGTCCTGTACTTGAGTAACCTGGATTTCACCAGATCTCACCGACGTCTGGGAGTGAAAAGAACACGGTATTACTTACGCAGGATTCTGGCCAGACACCTTTCACGTGGATCTCTTCACGAGGAAACAGACAAACCCCAGTTGCGAAGCGCTGGCCTGCACTCTTCAGAAATGCCACTGCAGGGAAGATAAAACTTAACAATTTTTCAAGAAGTCAAGGGGACTGTTCCAAACTAAAAGACTAAGGAGACGTGATGATGTGCAATAAGTATCGGGACCCTTGCAATTTGACTGGGGTCTGTATAGTAGTTAACGTATATCCAGTACACAATATCATTACCTAATAATGATAGTGTGGTTATGCAAGAGAATGTGCTTGATCTTAGAAAATACAAGATCATAGAAAATACTGAAATATTTAGGGGTAAAGTGTCATGGTGTCTGCACCTTACTTTCAAATGGTTCAGGGGGAGGAAAAAAGTGTGTGTTTATAAGAGGATAAAGCAAATGTGTCAAAAGGTCAGCAGCCGGTGAGTCCAGAGGAAGGGTGCAGACACATTGTTGTAAAAGTCTATCCACTTCCGTGGGTTTGAAATTTTCTAAACTTAGAAGTTGGAATAAAAACATGTGTCAGACTTTCTACCAGGACAGGTGCCCTTGAGGAGGGAAGAAATGGGGGGAAGGTGAGTCAGAGGGCTGGGGAGGAGCACTGTGGTCTTTGGGGAGGTTGAGATCTCAGACAGACACAGAAAGGAAAATGAGATCTTGGAGGCCGGGTGAGGCAGATACAAAAGTTGGAGGCAGATGCTCCCAGGTCCTACTACTCTTGAGACTAGGAAAGAGGGCTTTCTGGGGCCTGGAGATACCTAACAGAGGAAGAGAAGCCACATTTCCAGAGCTAACCGGAGTGATCCCCACAGGGCCCAGGACTCAGGACTCAGGAAAATGTAATTGGAGCAACTGGACATCACCTTGAAGATTGGGGTAGTTGTGGTACAAACCAGTTATAAGTAAGCACTGGGGATGTAATGTTCAACACGATGACTGTACTGCTGTGTGGTATGTTTGAAAGTTGCTACAAGAGTAGATCCTAAAAGTTCTCATCATAAGCAAAAAAAAAAATTTTTTTTTGGTAATTATATGAGGTGATGGATGTTAACTCATTATGGCAATCAGTTTTTATATATTTATGTCGTCATTATGCTGTGCACCGCGAATTTATACAGTGCTATATGCCAGTTATATCTTAATAAAACTGGAGGTGGAGGGGTGGCAGCCGGTGTGGCTCAGTGGATTGAGCGTCGTCCCGTGGACCGAGAGGTCCTGGTTCCATTCCCCGCCAGGGCACATGCCTGGGTTGTGGGCTCGATTCCCAGTGGGGGGCATGCAGGAGACAGCCGATCAATATATCTCTCTCACATTGATGTTTCTAGCTCTCCCTTCCTCTTTCTCTAAAAAATCAATTAAAACATTTTTTTTTAATGGAAGGGGTAGAAATTGAGGTAGCTGTTTCAAGTGAATAGAGAAAACCTGGACAAATTTGACCAGGAAAATCCAGAGAGTTCACCGCAGCACATTTGAAGGGTCACTGGGTTCATTCTGAGGTGACAGAGTTACTGAGAGAGGGCATTTTGGGGAACATAGGTGGGGAGGCGCAGAGGGAAGATAAAGAAGCCAGTTAGGACAGGAATAAGTAGAGCTCACACCAGCTTTGGTGGTGGCCCAATAGGAAGTCCGCCAGCTGGGATGACCCACCTCAGCCTGGTGCAGTATGCACACAAGGTCATGTGGAACAAGGGATGCTTCGGGCAGACACAGCCGTCCTTGACTTTGTATCTCTCACTCGGGCTTCCCGGACAAGTCGCAGCAGTGGTTCTCACACGTTGGTGAGCATGCTCTCCGCCGGGGGACTGGTTCAAACCCAGGCTGCTGAGCCATCCCGGGGTTTCTGACGCTCTAGGTGGGGCCCAAGGATTTGTATATTTAACAAAGTTCCTGTGATACAGTTGCTGCTGGCCCTGGGACCACACTCTCCTGCCATAGAGGAAAGAAAATGAGAGTCCCGTCCAGCAAACTGTGCTAGAAGACAGAGAAGGCAAGGGGACTGACTGATCTTTTCTTAAGCTGCTTTAAGAACAAGTTAATGTATTAAAACCTTGATTGAATCTTCAAAGAAGTTTCAGCGGAAGAATGGAGCAACTACGGAGGTTCTTCCCTTGCAACAGAAAGAGAAAAAAGCATTACTCAAGGGGTGACGTTGAAAGGTGAGGGAGACAGTACTGTGAGGGGCGGACAGCTGAAGTCCTTGTCCTCAGCAGGCCCCAGAGACATGGGCTCCAGTTCAGGAATCTGCCAAGGGCAATTCTCCAACAGAAACCAGCAAACCGCACGTAGGAGACAGGATTCCTGGGCCCAAGGGATCTGTGCCTGCCTCTGTCAGCCAAGGACTCTGAGCCCTGGAGTCCACACAGCCTGCTTCCTAAGGCCTTTCCTGACATGGTGCGTAAACTAACACCTCACGGCTTTTCACGGGATTGTCATAAGAGCACCTTTGCCGAGTGCCAAACCCTCATCACCCCACCAACTGCATTACTGCAGATAAGAAATCTGACCCCTGGCCCTGGCCGGTTTGGCTCAGGGGTTAGAGTGTTGGCCTGTGGACCAGAGGCCCAGGTTCGGTTCCCGCTAAGGGCATGTACCTCGGTTGCAGTTTGTCCCCAGCCCACATCGAAGTTTCTCTCTCTCTCTCTCTCTCTCTCTCTCTTCCCCCCCCCCTTCCTGCTCTATCTGACGATAAATGCAAAAATGTCCTCGGGTGAGGATAAAAAAAAAAAAAAAAGAAATCTGACCCTTGGACAAGTGGAGCAGCTTGCCCAAGGACATGTGACAAGGATTTAGGTAATAAGTGCTTCCTCAATTTTCCTCTTGGGGAGAGGAAGGTCCACCTGGGAAACTGGAGGTGTGAGGGGGTCATAAACCAGAAGAAGAGAGAAGGAGTGAAGAGCAGGAGAAACAGCAGGTGCCCACTGCTAAAGGAAAGCTTTAGCGTTCATGAAAACTGTGAAAAAGAACAACTTAATAAACAGAAAACTTTTCGTTTTTTAATTAGAAATATTTGTTTATTTTTAAACTTTATTTTTATGGTTGACACTATTACAGATGTCCCCATTTCCCTCCACACTTGGCCCACCTCCACCCAGTACAAACCACACCCAGCCCCCTTCCCTCGGGCCATCACCACACTGCTGTCTGTGTCCATGGGCTATGCATATATGTTCTTCCGCTAATTTCTTCACCTTCTTTCATCCCGTCCCCACCTCCCTGCCCTCTGACAGATGTCAGTTTCTTCCATGTATCCATGCCTCTGTTTCTATCTTGTTTGTCAGTTTATTTTGTTCATTTGATTCCACATATGAGATCATTTCAAAGTGAAGTAGGGAGGCCAGCAGGGGGAGCTCTTACACCCCACCTCAATCACAAAGCACCTGGAACCGGTACCAGCCCTTCCCAATTTCCTTTTCCCCTCTAGAAGAGCTTCCCCCTCTCTGGTTTAGCAGGCTTGCCTGGGGCTCACCCAGGTCGCAGCTCTTTATTTCCCAATAAGCCCTTTTTTGCTGGAGAAATATCTGGCTGACTTTTTGTTTACGGTCAACAAAATCTAGCTGCTCCTTCTGAAATCATCATATGAGAAAGTCATACATCCGTTGACTGACCTATTTTACCTTGGTCTTCTGAGTTAGAAATCCCTTATAATGTAAAGCAAATAAGACAGAATTCCCGACTCTCAGATTCCTGCTGCTCAAACAATGAGAATGAGTTTTCGGTTCAAGCCAGTTTTCACTACACAATGTCCATAGCTGGACGCCGGCACTTCACCGGCTGGGGACACTGTGAAGGGAAGGCCATTCAGTGTCCATGGATCTCACAGAGGACCTGAGAGCTGTGTTCGGATGGGGAAAGGCAGACTGGAATCACAGGCAGGAATAAAAGCCTGCACCATGGGCTTGAAGAGCTTCGATCTGTTTGTGAAGCTGGTAAAAACTGCTCCACAGGAGCCAAAGCCAAGTCCGATGCTGTAATGGAACATGTGCCAGGGAGCAACTTCCCTCCCAGGTACATGTTTGCATAAGCTGTAAGAGGAACAAAGCTGGGCACCTTATTCTTCACGAGGAATCACACCAATGCCCCGGCCAAGGCTCAAACAGAAACAATGCCTTCAACCTCTGCACCTACCTCAAGCATGGCCATGGTGAGCACTTGCTTGTGTCTTCTCTAGACCCTGGATCATTTTGGGCAAAAAGAGAAACATATTTATCTATCAACTCTGGAAGGAAAATGTCATGTCTCTCATGCTGTTGTGTGTGTGTGTGTGTGTGTGTGTGTGTGTGTGTATGTGTGTGTGTGTGTGTGATCATAAAAGATCAAGTAGAAATGCATTCCAACTTTTACAATTCAGTGACAATACTTTATCTTGAGTTCTTACCTTCGAAATTATTGGTTTCTTCTCAGGACACTACAGTTCCTGGGTAAATAATGGGAAAGGACTGAATACCTGAAAAGGGATAAATATGAATCGCGCTAACAAAGCAGTAGAAAGGGGGCCCTTTAACTCTCACGGTATTTCTCATGCTGAGTCTCAGGGCTATCACGTGATCTCAAGAGAACTGCTGGCCACTAGTATCCAACAAAAAGCAATAGGTAATCAACTCAGAATGGAGAAAAGCAAGTTTGATATATTTTATGTTCTATTTCAGTACCCTGTGCCGCATTGAGTTTTATAGTTAAGATCTTTGTGATGAGTCTATAGAATTTTCTTTGTGGTCATTTCTCTTAGTCAGTTATCACATACCATTAAAAAGTTAGAAGCAGGTGGTGGCCCCAACTTGCTGCAAAAATGGCATCAAGGCCATGAGAGAAGCAGGCAGAAGAGGGTCATGAAAAAAAAAAATTACCTAAAATTATATCAGTAAGGAGCACAACCCACTAGAAAGAGCTGGTTGCTTTTTAAATCTTCTGTTTGTAGTCACAGGGCAAAAATAGGCAGGCGGGGCTGCATGTGCCTCTTTCAGCCATTAGTTAACTCATTGCATCCAAATCTCCTCCCAAGCTAGTAAATAAGATCTGATTTGAAGATCACTGCTGGAATGTTCACAGAGGGAGGAAAACTCCATTCTCCAGCAAAGCCAGGCCCTGCTGCCCTTCACTCACTGTTCCCAAGAGGTGAGGGATACAATGTGGGAGTTTGGGAGGAAGACCTGGTCACGCCCAGCGTGGGGTCCTTCAGTCTTCCGGAGGAGCCCCAGCTCTGCTGTCTCCTACTGGTCTCCATCCTGTGGGCCTCCAGCCTGCCAGTGGGGAGGAAAAGTATAATTCAATAGTATAATTTAAAGTAGAGTAAATTAAATTAAAAGTGTAATTCAAATGAGGAAATGTTAGGAAGCCCACGGGGCAACAGGTCTACACTTATTTACCGGTCAGCATTCTCTATAAAAAGGCAGATGGTTTTATTTCCTGAAAAGGACAAGGCTGTCCTTCACTCCAACAGTTAGAAAATGCAAACACATCCTTTTCCTTTATATGTAAAATGGCACCATTTGATGTAACTGCTCTCACTAACGATGGGTCAGGAGGTGGCCCATCGCAAAGTTTGCCTCTGATGAGAAAGGACACCCCCATTGCTGAGGGCCACACTTCAGTTCAGATCTTCTGTCCATGGTCGTGTCTTACTGGTTCAACTCACATCACGTCTGCCCAGGTCCCTTGCTGCTGCCACACTTCTGTTTGCCACCCAGCACAGAGGTGGACACCGTGTGCGTCCCTACCGTCTGGTCCCATGCAGACCGGTACCAAGTAGCCACAAGCACTGTTCAATTGCATTGCAGAAACAGAATTGGTGAACCCCCTTGGTTCAAGCCTCATTTGCAAAACTACTGAAGAGACTAGAAACAACAGCACTAACACGCCCAAGTCTTGTGTTTGCTTTGTAGAATACCTCAGTCTCCGCTAACTCTCCCTTTGGTCTTTATGCCACATTACCTTCTGGGCTTTCAAAGAACTCACATAATTAATATTAAATGCCTGAGAAACTAGTGTGTATTTAACAACGTTCATGGAGCACTTCTAATATGCCAGGTAGAAACATGGACCATACGTACAAGAAATCCATAGGGGAAAAGTCACAAACAAAAAAAATAGTAAGATTTAAGTGTCATAATAGTGAGGAGGTGTGAGCTGTATGGCATCATTCCAGCTCTCTGAAATGGGGTGCATATGATAATACCTCATCTCTTAGGTTTATTGAGAGGACAATGGAAGACAACATACATAGAACCTGGCATAGAATATTTTTTATCTCCTAATTGTCCCTACCCCCGTTCCCACTCCCATACCTGTGATAGGATTTTGGTGACTGCAGCACACCCAGATAGGAGTAAACGTTCAAAATCTCAAGATACTTATGACTGGTCTTTCTGTTCTGGGTGCCAGAATGTGTGCTGCCATTGTCAGCTGGGGCTCATCTGGACCCAAGCCTTTGATTCAAGGAGGTAAGATAAAGTTTAAATTATTAAACCCACACTATAGGTGAGAACCATGTACAGATAACTAGCATACAACCATATACAACAATTTATAAATAGCATACTTTGGAGTACTATTATTGTATGAAATTCCACTTTTTTTTTTTTTCCAACAGGAATTGCTAGAACCTTAGCAAATGTGACTAAGGAAACTGTCCTTACGCTGATCTGGCCCAGACAGATTCTCTTCTATGTACCTATGCTGCCCTTAGGCCAGTAAGAGAGCCCTGCCTAGGACCTAGCACTTTAGAGATCCCATCCCGCAGGGCACATCTGGAGCCCATGCCCCCTTCCAGGTGACTCTGTGAGTATCCAGGACCCTCGAATTCCCTGCTCAAATAGCCTCGAGCCCACTTCCAAGAGGCACATACTTCTTTCCTGGGCTATCCTCTTGAGGATGGGACCTTGCCAATGGTGTAGGCAACTCCAATGCCAGAGGGGTGGCCTAGGGCACCTATTGACAGGGCTGTGGCTGGAGTTCAGACACTCCAGCTGACCATGTGTGTACAGGAGGGCTCTTGCTCTGTGAGGGGGAAGCTGGGGGGAACCTGGGGTGATGAGAAAAGGGGATAGGTTATAGGTCCAAGGACAACGAGGAGCCTCTATTTAACTAGCATACAACCTTCCTGGTCTTTGTGAAATTGCATTTGTCGATTTCACAATTTGTAGGGAGTTAGATCACATTTTACTTATGAATTTTTAAACCTGATTAATAATTTTTAAATATTCAGACATATAGTATTAATATATGGGCCTCCCATTGTACTATTGTCCTGGCCCCTACAATTGTGAGGAGTGAACCTGCTGTCCTGGCCCCTTACCAGTGTGCACCCCCGATTGTTCCTCTGTGTCAGACCCTCTTTATTAACTGCAGAATATTCTGTGTCTGCAGCTGCTCACAGTTCAGATTTTATATATAGTCTTCATCAACTGCATTTGCTTTCCTCTAATGCCCCTAATAAACATCTGCTGCTCATCACTTATTATGGCTTTTTATACATTCGGGGTTTAGAGCTTAGGGTTTAGTGCCGTTCTTGGTCCTTTCTATATTCTACTCAGTCTTTTTAGTGGGAAATGCAGTCTCCAAACTGAGTATGAGCCTCCAGAGTCATGGAGACATGTTCTGGGTATTGCTATCCAATGCCCCAGTTGGCCGAGAGAGGCTGTGTTTCCCAGTTAAACTACTTCACACCTCTTCGCTGGCCTTGAGTGGCCCACAGTGCCACAGGATGGCAGAAGAGGCCCTGTTGACCTGTGCCTGGGGTTCCAGGAAGGAGGGAGAATTTAAGCTGACCCTTACAGGAATTTCTCTGTGTTGAGGAATGCTACGATTATATCTCAAATTTCTAATGCGCTAGGTGGATTAATTATAAACACACACACACACACACAAAGTCAGGTATATATTTGCTCCAGGGAACCCCCACATTCAGCCAAAGATGGTGGTCCAGCTACAGAGTGGAAAGCCCTCTCGGAGTGCTCATTCCTGCCTAGCAGACAGAGGGGGGACACGGGAATCGCTGAGGCACTGAAAACGAGAACAAAGATTTAGTCCGAGCAAGATCCCTGTGGCTGCGCCATACTCTTGGCGATAAAGATGATTCACTAAGAGATTAAATTAGAGAGAAGACAATTGTGGAAGAGGATTATTGTGGCATTTACAAGTTTTGCATCCCCAATCCCTGCATAACCCAGAAAGATGATAGTCGTTTCCAAATTTGTATGCAAATGTTTCCTCTGTGGAAGTATCTGCAAGTAAAATTGGTCCATTGAGTTAATCACTAAGCAGGGCACTTCAGTGTGCTCTAGTTCTGACATCTAATCAGCAATACAGCTGCATTCAAATACTAAAGACTTAAAGGATTCTGGTTTCTGAAGCAAGGGATTTTCTAGATAATCTTGCCTATAAGGGCCTTAACTTGGGCGGCCAAACGCTGCCAGCTGCGACCCACAGGAAATTACAGGGCCGTGCTTATATATCAGTTTTTCTCCTATGTATATGGCTGGGAGTTTTTCATTATAATTAGCATTTGCTAGTAAAAAGCTTGTTTCTCAGTTTTGCTGTTGACTTGATAGGAACCAAATTTGCAAGGCCGGGTGCACGCCCTCCTCCTCCCCTCTGCAATTAGCCCCAACGCCAAGCAGAGCGCCCTGTCGCAAGCAGCACAGCAGCCTGAAAACAAGTCAGGAGGTTCTGCTCCGAAACTTCCAAGGCTGGAGCTCGGGCCAAGATTTTGCTTTTTCTGTGATCTCTTTATTCACTGGATGGAAAGAACCTAACGGAGCAGAAACCAAAATGTAAAATAATGCTGAAATTAAAATGCTTCTAGGTTATTGCATTGTAGATATATGCAAAAAAAAAAGCTCATAAGGATAGGGTGGATAGGGCAATCAGCTTCCATTAAATAAGCCTAAAATAAGGAGCTGAGGGATTTAAAAAAATTAAAAATATAAATTAGAAAGAAGAAAAGAAAAAGACACACTGAGACGTTGCTCCCAGTGCCCCCTGCCTGGTAATTATGCTTGTTAGAATTTTTAGCACAATTAGTCTTTAGCTGCCCATTTCCGTTTGCTCAGATATAAATGTCAAGTCAAAGCTATTAAAAATCGTGTTCTTGAGAAACAGATACTCAAAAGGAGACCTGCCCAGGTAACAAACGCACTGCTGGAAATCACAAGCGCCACTGGTTATTTGTATTGTTGCGCTGGCTGGATGCACTAATTAGTCTCATTCTTTTATAGCACATAAACTCCAGGCTCCTTGATAGCCACATGAAATTAATTTTTATGATCATTATCCTCTCCTTCAGGTGAAAGCTGACGGAAGTCGCCCACCCTGCCTGCCCTCCTTCGTGTGGGTTCTTTCCTCTCAGAGGACCGGCCTGAGCATCCCAGCTCGGTGTTTCCTATTAAATGGCAGGGTTTCTCTTGACCCTGAGCTACTGTAAACCAGGCACATGATTTACACTCCATCATCTCAGATAAAAATAGATATTTTCCCCCACAGGCAGCCTGAGTATCACTGGCTAGAGTCAACAGCAAACACGGTCTGGGATCACCCGCTGAGCAGAGGGCCCTGGGCTGCTTTGCATTTATCACGGGCACTACCCTCAGGGAAGATGAGACATTCCCGTGGGTGTCAGAGCAGCCAGTTTCTTCCCCTCCAGAAAGGAGGCTATGGTGGTCTCAGCAGCTTCCAGAGCAGCTTTTATCTGAGCCCAGAGCTGGGGATGGAGACAGGAGAGCTGATGAAGGAAGCAGCCAGGGAAGGGACCCCCTCCCCCGAGAGGCCAGGGCTCTGAAACGTATAGATTCGCAGAGGCTAACGGGCCTTTCGGCTCCTGGTGTTACAGGTGAGGAAAGTAAGATAAAGGACAGGCTGAGACTTCCCAGATGATGCACTGAGTGGGTGCCCACATTGACGTGATGTGCGAGAAGGGCTCTTTTTATCCCCTCCCAGTTCACAAATGTAAGAAAGGATGAGGTCTCTGACCAGGTTGGCAATCGAGTAAATATGACTTTCTTTTTTTTTTTTTTTTTAAGAAAGAATACTATTTTGAAAATGATGCAAGTGGAAGCTTGGAAACAAGGTGCAAATGTGAACGTAAATAAATGCAGCTCTGTAACTAGGGGAGATGGAAACACAAAACTAGGCAGGCTGGAGGAGACAGCGGCACACTTTTTGAAGAGAGCTCAACCTTTCGGTTGTCTAATAATTTCGTTCAGTGATTTGCAAGGTGAAGTTCCACAAACCTTGCTGAACGCGGAGGGCGTTGGCCCACCTTCAGGCTCAGAAGAAGTGGGTGATTGAAGGCGGTGTCTGAACATAGAAGATGTACGCTTTCTAGAACTGCCAGGCACATTACCCAAGCTCTGTGAGTGGGGCCCAGGGTCCTTGTCTGGTCACAAACCAATTAAGTTAAGTGCTACTGAAATTGCTTTTTATCATCTAGATAAGAAGCAGTTCACAAGTGAGATACAAGGTTCCACACATAACAGCTTATTCATAAGCCTGGGCCTAGTGCCTTAATAGTCACACTAAGACCCAAATAACACATTTGTGAGATAGAAACGAGCTGTCGAAGAATGGGAGGGCTCTGGGGGTTACCGATATTAGAACTGTGTAACAGCGCCTCATTCTCCATAAAATTGTTTGGAATCACCAGCTGCCGCTCTGTAATAACTCCGCTGACGACCATGGCTGCTGACATCGAAGGGACTGAGTACAGTGTGAATGGCTGGGCTGGTGCAAAGGTGCCAGGCCACATCCCACGGCGAGGTCCAGCCTTAGCCGGACTGGAAACCAATATTGCCTCCAACCTGGACCAACACGCTGACTGTTGCTTTTTTCTGTCTAAAACCTTCACTTCCTTTGGGGAACTGCTCCCCACAAACCCTGCCCAAAGGAACAAGTATGGTCGGTTCCTTCAGTATAGCATAGGACCATTTTTGCCTGGGTTCTCATTGCTTTTTCTAACAAATATTTATTGAATACAAACTCCCTGCCTCTGTGGAGGTTGGATTCTCCTGGAAGAGGCAGACAAGAAGCATATAGAGTAACAAATAAATAATGTAATTTCTAACAGTGATGAGTGTCAGGAGGAAAATAAAGCAAGGTGGCTGATGGGCGTGGCCTGGGGGACTCTGAAGTGACACTGGAGTGGAGACTGAGTCACGAGAGAAAGCCAGCTGTATGAATGCCTGAGCAGGAGCGTGCGACCTGTGACCAGTCCCCACCAAACATTCCCCAGTCACAGAAACTGGTCCAGAACTGGGCATGTGGCCCAAGCCAGGCCCATCAGGAAGCTTTTATTTGAAGCCAAAGAGAGGGGCCTTGTTTTTGGGGTTATGAAGAGACTACCAAAACTCATCTTCTCCATACGGTGGAGAAAGCCCGTCTGCAGTCAGAGAGAATGAAGCCAGGAGAGTGAGTCCCGGATGCAGTCGCACTGAAGTCGGGCCGCCCATGGCAGGCGTGGACGTGTGTCCTCAGATCCCCCTTTAAGAAAGGGCTCCCTCTCCGTTTGGGCAGGGTGTGTTAGCTGTGGCAGTGTGGATGGCCTCCAGCTACCAGCTTCACTGGAGGCCACCTCGCCTTCAGATTGAGGTCGCACTCTTCTCGGGTGGCCCCAGCCAATGACTGAGCACACAGCAGTGAGATCCAAGGTCACATTTCTTCTTGCCTGGCCCACAAGTCCTCAAGTTCATGACACCCTTCCTGTCTCAGTCGTTTTTTTCATGGCACTCCCTAAGCCAAAATAAATGCCTGCCAGTTCCTTTTATTAAACAGTAAGATGCAAATAAGATGACAGTAGTAGTTTGCAGGGTGTCTGACAAATGTTACTGTGGTTCCCTAGAAACTTTAAAATATCCTGCAGCGCCCCTGTGTGTTCACCAGGGCGTCTCTGAGCACAGTACAGGAACCACGGGCGTGACCATGTCTACCCGAAGCCGGGCTCCTCCGTCGGGCAGCCTTGCTCCGGAACTCCCACGGGGCCAGCAGAGTTCGTCAGATGTGCATGCCAGCTGAGGGCTCCTCCTGCCAGCAGGCTTCCTCCCTTCTCCTTTCACAGGTATTAAGACCCAGCACAACTTTTGCACTCCTAATTCCATCTGTGCACCTGCTTCTGGGAGGAACCAACCTGCAACATATCTCTTGACTTTCAAAAGGCTGGCAGTTACCTGGGATAATTTCAGGGAACTTCATGAAGTCCATTCCTGAGGTCACAGTCAATGGACATATTCCCAAAATAAAAGAACTGATAGACTTACCAGAGCAGATCTTCTGCTGGAAACTCACTATGGCAGTCTCAGTGATTTTTTATTGCTAACCCCAGCACACTACTGGCTATAGAGAAAGTGCTCAATAATTGTTGATTGTGTATTTGATGAATGAATAAATCAGGTATAAAAATACACACAAATTATATGTCAACATTGTAATTAGAGTCTTGACTAAAAGACAGCTATAATATGTTTAATTATTCTCTTCTTCCAGAATTCACATGAACTTGCAAACAGTTCTACCTATTAATTATATTTTTCTCTCCAAAACTATGTCATAAATCAGCAGCAAAATTTCTGACTGAAAATAAGAATTGAGGGAAGGGGCTATTTCTCTACCAGGTGAGTGTTGCACCATTGACCCTAAATGTAACTGGTCTCCTCAGTAATATTAATAATAAGTAGAGTGAATTTTTTTTAATATGTAGGAAATCCAAGTGAATTTCATAACCCAATCATTTGTGGATGGAACCAAGCTTCGAAACACAGGTGGACAAGAAGTTGTCTGTGCTTTGCAGTTTGTCCCCAGAGATTTTATTGACATATTTGTCATGCATTACAGTAAATACTAAAAAAGAAAAAAACTAAGCCAAAAGAGCATTTAATGAAGGCAAGCCCAACTTAGAACAGGAGAATTTCCAGAGAGCAGTGTTCACTGTGTTTACTGGAGAACTAAACCTGAAAGAAAGTTCTTCAAGCATTTTCCCACCTGTGCTCCATTACACAAGGGAAACATTTCTGGCCATCAGACTAGAAATGAGAAAGGGATGGATTTGATTTGGGTTTTCGCCCGTGCCAGCGAGAACTCCCCTTCCTGGCACTCCCCATTACCCACCCGAGCTGCATGCACCCTCTGACGGAGAGAGCCCACTTTATCAGTCAACCCGGACTGCGCTTCTGTTAGTGCTCAATGCTCTTTAAAGTGAAAAGAAACACAGGCAAAGCTCCAGGAGACTCAGCCCTCTGTCCCCTCCCTTGGGAGCCGTCCCGGAAGGCAGCCAGGAGAGCTGCTGTCCCATCGTGGCTTTATTGAACACTTCAGTCATTTTTCACACTCTCCTAGAAGCGACTCTGGTTTCCAGCTCAGGTGTATCAGCAGACGCCCTGGGACTGCACACCTGCCGTGATGGGAGACATAAACACAAGTTAATTAAGTCTATTGTTCAAACGATTTGTTTCTCGCTGAGGCTGACTCACTTGCAAGGATTCTGCACAGTTCTGTTTCCAGAGGTGGCTGCCATCCTCACTCCAGCCTGAGGACCTTCCCTAAGCAATTCACTTTATTTCAGAGACACCCAGGTCACTGGCAGAGTAACACTCACCAAAAACAAAAAAACATCAACAAAAAAAAAACAAAAAAAAAAAACTCCATTGCTCATGGACGACAAGCTGTTTAAAATAAATAAAGTATGTGGTACTGGAATTTTTTTCTTTCATAGCCACAAACTTTTTTAGAGTAACATCACCAAGGCGGAACTGGGATAAGTCGAAAGTTGAAGATTTCGTGTTGTGAAGCATTCTTACTCAAAGTCAAGACCGAAACTGCTTTAGAAAGGTTTTCATAGTCTCTGCAGCGGAGTGCAGCACGGAAAATGAACGAAAGGTTTAGGTCGAGGAGAGGAATGTAGGCAAGAGACACATGGAGTGGGGTTTTAAAGCTTGCAGCTTTGTGTTTGTACGAAGGAATCAAAGGGCATTTCTCCATTAATTGCTTCTATTTTTGCTTCATATCCTTACTGGGCCTCCATTCATCCTCTCTACTGATGTTCTGGAACCTCTTTCTGTCCTTGTTCCTCTCCAGTCAGATGCCACCTCATTTCTGCCTGGGAACCTCTCCGTCTGTCATCAGGTCCTGTAATGCAGTGCAGCAGAGACAGCCTCTGCCACCCTGGGCCACACTCTGTCTTCCTCCGCGCAGACATGCTCCTGGGAAGCAGCTAACTGGCCAAGGACCTCGTTTCTAAGGCTTCTTTGCAGTAAGTTGAAGCCGAGTGACTGTGTTCTTCCCAATGGAACAAAAGAAGGATGCCTTCTAGTTCCATACCTGGCCCGTTACACCTTCTGTGCTCTCACTCTCTGCCCCAACTGACTGGATGTTGATGCCCTGGGCCCCTCAGTAATTTCCCCTTTAACCTCCTTCCTCCCACATTGGCCTTTCTATAAGCAAGAAGTAAACTTCTTTTTTTTTATTGTACCATTGAGATTCTGGGGACTACGATGAAAATAACTACTGGTATCTTAACTCATGCATCAGATCAATGGAAATCATCAAAGCTTACTACTGTAATTACTCATGCTGCAAATATTTATTGAGCACCTACTATATAAAGGCCCTGCATTGGTAAATTTGGGCTAGAAGATAAAATAGATAGATGGATAGATAGATAGATAGATAGATAGATAGATAGATAGATAGATAGATGTGTGTGTGTATGTGTGTGTGTGTGTATAAATATATATATATATATATATATATATATATATATATATTCCAACATTCACAGAGTTTACACAGAAGTTCCTTTATTTTCTAATCATCTTGTTTCCCCAATAACATCTGTTCCATTGAACTTCACCTGAAATCTCTGAAGTAGGAAAACCACTTACACCTGTGTTACACATATAGAAACTACTGCCCAGGCAGGACATGGCATTTGGGTAAACTGAATCCTCTCCCTAAGAGAGCATCCCACACAGCATTGTCTGTGGAGCCACCACCAAGAATAGAACTGGCCTCTCCACGAGTCCTACCAAGTCAAGAACAGAACCAAACTTCCCAGCCACTGAACACATTCGACCTCAGCTGTTCACTCAGTGATGCACTGGGGGGTTGAAGCAAAAGAGAATAACAGTCAATGGATAAATAGAGATAATTTTTGTAAGATACAAGAATCCAAGGTTTTCACATTTTGCCATCTCTTTATATAACTTGAAGAAATAATTCATTTTAAGAGTCATCTACATTTAGCCACTTGTTCCTGCAATTAAAAAAATTAGCCCTGGCTGGTATGTTCAGTGGTTAGAGAATCAGCCCATGGACCAAAAGGTCAAGGGTTCAATTCTTGGTCAAGGGCACATACCTGGGTTGCAGGTTTGATTCCCAGCTCTGGTTGGGGCATATGGGAGCCAAACATTTGATGTGTGTCTCTCACATCAATGTTTCTCTTTCTCTTTCCCTCCCTCCCTTCCTTCCACTCTCTCTAAAAAATCAGTGGAAAAAATATCCTCAAGTGAAGATTAACAACAATAAAATAGCCTTTAAAAAGAAAGGTAGGATAACTAACTCAGACAAGAGTGAATACAGACTTGTGAAACCTGAAACTTAACCATTTCGGACCCTCTTTTTAAAGAAAAGAATACAAAATTACAAAAGCAAATTTGGCACAGGGCTTCGATAGGGCACTAGCAAGTGGAAGACGGAAACTCAAGCTTCGTTCATTTTATGGTGAATTCACACACAAGCCAGAGTGTTTTAATCAGGACTAATTAAAAGAAAGATTGAGAATTTTCTAGATTTGATTCCACTTTGATCCCTAGCTCAGTTAATTATGAACTGGCTGTCCATAACCAGATGGAGCAACAAGTATTTTCAGAACCATGTATCACGTTGCATGCTTCTGTTTTGAATATCTATTTATATCTACTTATATAAGAGAGGACAGCACGATATTTTTCATGAGAACACAACTATGAATACTGGAATATAAAATAATAATGATGGAAGTCTTGTCACCAATTTTAGGAAACTTATTTTAATCCTAATTGAAACAAAATAGTATTCTCATTGATTCTTAGACCTATGGAAAAATCACTGTGCCATTATGCATTTACCTCATTTTTTAAATGTCCCTTTTCCCATCTTCTGAGAATCGATGACCATGTGCTCTGTTGACTTGGGAAAACTCAGTTTAAATGAGAACTGTATACTGTACAGCGACCTCTTGGCTTCCAGCTCTTAGAGTGTAACCTGGGAGCAATTAGCAGGAGCACGTGGCTCCTCTTCATCACCAGGGCCCAGATCTGCAGCCTTCACCAGCTGATAACATCACCATGAGTTGCCCTCAGGAATAAATTTGTAACCTAGTTAGAAAGCAGACACATTTCCACAACTGTCAAGGTTAATGTTGTCCTGTTAAACCCGTAACAATATGCCACAAACTTGAGTTCACATTTCAAAAATTTTTCTTCTAAGACCCTAAAATGTAAAAGCCTACCAAAAAATATATTTTATTATCTGGATCGTAACTTTCAATTTAGTTTAGACAAAGCTTATGTATTTTACTAAATACATAAGTGACCAAAAGTCCAGAACAATATACTTTATAGGATCAACGTGTGGGAAACCACTGTTAGATCACCTCACCCCAAAGCATGTGGAAGCAAATCTCTCTCAACACGTGGTGAACATGATTATCAATCTACAGATGTCTTTTTTTTTTTTTTTTTGAGAGAGAGAGAGAGAAAGAGAGGAAGGGGGGGAGAGAGAGAAAAATCGATGTGAGAGAGAAACCTCGATCGGCTGCTTCCTGCATGCCCCCTACTGGGGATCAAACCCAAAACTCGGGCATGTGCCCTGACCGGGAACCGAACTGGGACCTCTCAGTCCATAGGACGATGATCAATCCACTGAGCCACACCGGCCAGGCTACAGAAGTCATTTTAAAAGAAAGGCTACCTCTCTGGTCAACCTACCAAAAGAGCAGGTCCCAGAAATTGAATAATTTGGGTTTCGTGTCAAAAGGATTTGCAGCCTACTCAATATCTGAATAAAGATCATGTAAAATAAGAAGAATGATCTTCTTTGAGCCCAGAAGTTTCAAAAAGAAAGTCTTCCATTAATTAAACCACTTCTGTTCATACCATATACAAAAATTCACTTAAAACAGATCATAGACCTCAGTGTATGAGATAAAACTATAAAACTCTTTGAAGAAAACAAGCATACATTTTCATGACCTTGGATTAGGCAGTGGTTGCTTAGATATCCCACCCAAAGTACAAGCAACAAAAGAAAAATTTGATGCATTGGACATCATCAAAATGTAAAACTTTGTGCTGCAAATGATACCACCACCAAGAAAGTGAAATGCACAACACAGGAAAAAAGTATTTGCAACTCGTTATTTTCCCCAACGTTGCTGAAGGACGGGCTCCACAGCCCTCTGGCCAGAAGAAATGAGGAAAGTTAAAGCAATGGCAGAGAAGCGGCCAGTGGCCATCCATTCGAGAAGGAAGATGCAGGTCTTGGCAAGCCTGCCCTTCCCAAGCAGAGATTCACATCCGATCACGGGCCATGGGAGAGGAGGAAGGAGTCATTGCACCAGGGCTTCACATTCACAAAGTAGACCATTGGTCTGTAATCAACAGAAAGGCACTGACAAAACTGAACACTTAAACTAAACTAAAATTTTTGTAACCCTTAATTGGCATTTCTTTTTCTCTTTACATACCAAAAGCATTTTTAATGTCAAAATTTAATACCTAAGTTTCTGGCCGATGTGGCTCAGTGGTTGAGTGTTGACCCATGCACCAAGAGGTCACCAGTTCTATTCCCAGTCAGGGCACGCAGAAGGCGGCCAATCGATGTTCTCTCTCATCGATGTTTCTATCTCTCTCTCCCTCTCCCTTCCTCTCTCTCTAAAAAATCAATAAAGAGAAAATATTTTTTTAAAAAATTGAGCCCTGGCCGGTTTGGCTCAGCGGTTAGAGCGTCGGCCTGCGGTCCTGAGAGACCCGGGTTCGGTTCCCACTAAGGGCATTTACCTCGGTTGCAGTTTGTCCCCGGCCCTGGTTGGTCATGCGGGTGGCAGCCACTCGATGTGTCCCTTTCACGTCGATGTTTCTCTCTCTCTCTCTTCCTCTCTCTCCCTCCCACTCTATCTGAACAAAAAATGGAAGGGTGTCCTCGGGTGAGGATTAAAAAAAAAAAAATTTGAATACCTAAGTTTTATTTTTTCTTCTTATAAAATTAGCATTTCTGTTTTTATTTCAGCATGGCTACGTGATTTAGAGCAAATTACTTAACCATTCTGAATGTCAGTTTCTTCATCTATAAAATGGGAGCAATGATAGTACTGACCTCAGGAAATTTTTATGGGGATTAAATGAGGCATTTACAATTTGAGCCTCACACATGATTAGACCTCTAATGAATGTTATTACCTAGTAGTAATAGTAGTAGTAGTAGTAGTAGTAGTAGTAGTAGTAGTAGTAGTAATTTTTGAGATAATAGTAACATCAGTGATTGAGCGACATTATCCAGGTTCTGAAGCTGTTAAACTAAGGGCCTGACCTCAAACCATAGTGGTCTCACCGTACCATGCCAGTCAGTCAATGCCTTATTTATTGACCTCTAGCTAGTGCCTTATTTATAAAAATGAATCCTCTAATATTGGTTCCTCTCAGATTTTAAGGTAATCTATTTCCTAGATATAAGATATATATAGATTAGATACATGACAGGTAGATGATAGATGACAGATAGATTGATAGATAGATAGATAGATAGATAGATAGATAGATAGATAGATAGATAGATAGATGCAGAGATAGATAGATAGATAGATAGATAGATAGATAGATAGATAGATAGATAGATAGATAGATAGAAAATAGATAGATGATAATCAACAGTAGAATGTTAAAATATAATATCGTGTGGATGCTTTGAATTTTATCATGCCAACTTTCACTCATTCATTCTTCCAACAACAAATATTTATTGAATCTTATTTTACTACATACCAGGGATTCCATAGTGAGCAAAGTCAAGATGCTCCCTGCCCTCATGACCCTTAAAAAAGAATATCCTGAGTATAACCAGCGGACTGTAATACCTCTAAGCAGGTGATCTGTGAGATGCATTCCTTTCTCAGTGTATAAATTCTTTTATGTTCCTTCAAGAAATGGCACCAAATGATTACTAGTCCTAAATCTCCAGGGTGTAAAACACTCTGAGATGCAACCTCCCATGTTTTGGAGATCACATGGTGATGGGGTTTTGTGGGGTGTCAGACATCACTGCCCCTCAGTGGGAAATGAATGAAAGTATATTCTCAGTCACAGACTCTTACTGTCAACACTCACTTAAGAGGTCATCTAGTCCACCCTTGCAGTGAAGAGGGAATGAATGTCCCCATTAATACATCTGAGAAGTGTCCTTGCAGCTTCAGAGAAATACACTTACCTGCAAAAACACATCACTCTCAGAAAGTAGCTTCTCCTTGATGGCATCATGCTAATTCTTTGAAATGACTAGCCCTTAGTAAACACATTATAATAAAATGATAAATTCCCTTAAGCTTACATCTATCATTTCTCATGTCCTAGTCATGGAACTCACTGAGCTTCCTCAGCCAATGCTACCAAACAAATAAAACTAGATTCATGGCATTTGAAAAGCAGTATGATCCCAGTCATCAGTTAGCACAAAATGGAGGGAAAGACTACTCAAAAAGTTAAAAAAAATTTTAAAATTAAACCCACAAATCCAGCCTCCAGCCAATCCAAAAGATACCTAAAATAAACTGAAACAAAGAGATAGCATTTATTAAAAAGTTTTCACTCTGATTCCAGTTCAAATCAAGGGAGAGACGTTGCAAGAAAAATGTTCAATGGAGGCAATTGGGGGACATTTGTTAGGATTACATAATTCCTACATAAGCACAAAGCCCTGATTGAGGGCTTAGTAGCTCCTCATGCCTGCATTAGATCACCACCAAATTCTTCTCTGTCAAACCTCTTGTGAAAACACTAGAGTCTTAAGAAAATCTAGGAGGGAAATGAAGCAAACCATTTAGTACTTAGCGATTTTACTTTAAAAGACATCTTCATGTACACTCTTAAGAAGATAGTCTATATCCTGTCAGCACAAATATGCATTCTCTAAGCCTTTGTAATTTGTGCTTTTAGAAAGCACTTAATTTTTATAGTCATTTGAATTTTTCATCCATTTACCCACAGTCTCAATTAGGCAGATAATTATTAGAACAAACATACCTCCCAAGTGCAAGAAGTGATTAACTTTTTGCATTTGATTTTGGGTTTTCATTTCAACATGCAGTGTAGACATTTAAACACCAGAGGACAGTGTGTGAATGAAAACAAAGTTCAATTACTACTCATCTAATTTAATTCATTTATTTAGTACATCAAAGTAAAATCTTAATGTTAAATCCCTTTCCCCCAAGGACATTTTATGTCATTTCATGCTTCAGAAATTAAAAGTAGAGGTTGATAGAAATGTGAATCATGAGACCAACTAATCAAGTTAATTTTTATCATAATGGAAATCAGAAAGATTAATTTCATAAGCAATCATTAATAATGGAAGTTCTCATGTACAAAAGCTTTAAGTATTATATGGTAATTAATTCATTACTATGGGTTGCATATTTTAAAATAGCTCAAATATTCCTTGCTTTGGTGTACTTACTAATAACAATCCCAAGGGAAGAAAAACTAAAAGATTTCTTTAGAAAACTTCTTTGGATATGTCTTTAAATGAGCAAGAGAGAAAGTAGAATTAAATGATGTAATAAACAGGCTTAATGATTGGTAATTTGCTTTCAACCATGGATGAAAATTATCATCCTTTTGTGAAAAGGGAGAATTGAATTTTTGATGAGAGATGGCCTGAGGTACAGGATTAATTATATTATTTTATTGTTCAATATTGAAACTAATATTTTGTATATGTTTCATTTCATTTAAAAATGCATTTGATTTGGGGCTTGATTTTAAAAGTGGTCTGGTGTGCACTCACCATTTACGATGGCGTATGTTAAAAATTAGCTAGATAGTTATATTCTCATTTACAATGCCGGTGTAACTTTCCCATCAAATTCATATGCAAAACACTTGCTATTGCTATTATGAATTATCCATGCAAAAATCAAGCTACAAATGTACTTGGGATGTACTTTCAAACAATATTTCTTCTTGTCTCTAGGAATATTGTAGTATTGTCATAAAAGAGTTGTGAAAATGATTATATAGTTTTTTAGTGATGATATGATCTCTAGAATATAATATATTTCTATCATCTGTTAAAATATCTTAAATATAAAAACCTATTTATACATAAATAGAGCTGACCTTGTTTTCTTCATTGTCTTCCTCCATTTTGCTGGGTTTTCTGGGTGATCTGAATAGGCCCTGGCCTTGATAGCTTGACTACAATATTTGACTTCTGTGATGCTAACTGTATTCATTCCTTCAGCCAACAAGTATTTATTGAGTGCCCACTGCATTCTAGTCACCCCTTCTGGTACTGGAGATATCAGGGCCCATCAGACAGATTAGATCTGGGTAACGAGTTCTGCGTAGAGGCTTGCAAAGGCTCTGTGTTCCTCTGAGTTTAAAAGAAGCCGATTGAGACTGACCCACTGAAGTAAATGAAGGAGAAAGTGATAAGTGCTGGCAGGTGCCATAGGGTCTTGGCAGGCCAACGGGATTTATTCTAACTGTAATGGGAAGCCATTGGAGATTTTCGACCAGGGAAATGACTCAATCTGATTTACCTTTTAAAGTATCACACTATCAAGGAGGCAAGTTCAGAGGCCATTGCAAAGATAGCACAGTGGTGGGACTAGGATTGTGGCCATAGGGATGGTGCAGCAGATAGACTCGGGCCATGTTGGAGAATTAGAGGTAATGGACTTCTGAAGGATAGGCCACGGCGTGTGAGGGAGAGCAGAGTCAAGGGTGGCTCCTGGGTCTCAGCTGAGAAACCTGGCGATGAGAAGCAGGTTTGTTGAGATGGGAGTGGGGGGGAATTGTTTTGGCCATTATAAACTTGAGGTGATTATTAAATATCCAAGTAGAAAAATTGACTTGGCAACTGGGTCTAGGACTCTGAAGCTCAAAGAAGAAGTTAAGACTACATGGCTAGATATAGATCCCCATGACACTTAATGGGAGGAGAAAAATAGTCAGCAAATAGTATAAGTAAGAGATCTTCTGAAAAATGAATGCAATAGGAGAACCATATCTAAATGAAGGATTTAAGACAGTGCCTGAGAGCTGAAGGCTGTGAAGACTACATGACTTCTTGAACAGTATCACGGTAAAGGGTTAAAGATCTTAGATTACCTATAAAGTGATCATTGCTTCGGGAAATAGACTCATAATTACATGCACTTTCTAATTCACAACAGCACCGACCACTTCCCCACCAATTACAAAGATCATCCCTCATAAATATTATATGGAGCATATGCCTCCCCACTGCATTATGGGGTTCAGCCAGGACTGCACAGGAGGATTTTGGAACTAAGCCCTTGTTGCCATTTTTTAAAATTTTCTTTTGTTTGTAACTCTTTACAGAAGAAAGAAGGGAGAAGACGGAATCAATGAAAAAGGAATGCTACATGTTGAAGTAGCCTCTATCGCAGGCTTAGCTCCCACACCTCCCAAACTCCAAGTTTTCTTTTCTACTCTAAAAACACATTATTATAAATTAAAGCCAGTAAGTCACACCTCATTTTCCAATTTCTTTTTCTTTGAGGGAAGACTTTAGCAAAGCTCTCACCACAGGATGTCACATTGGTCACCAGTAACAGGACTCTCATAGGAAACAATAGCACAACTTGCTAAGCCTTATCTGACATGATTCAGTATCAGAATTTTTTATCTTTTTCCTCTGGAATAAGAAGATGTACTTCGGGGGCAGGGGGAGAAGAAAATTCCAAATAATAGTTCATAATTTCCCTTTAAACTCCAACCTTAGTGAGGCTAAAACTGCCACTTTTAAACTAATTTACTATATCAAAAGCTTCTCCCTACCCAGAAAGGAATGGATGAACACACACACACAATACATACACACACACAAACAATACACACACACACATATAATACACACACACACAATACATACACACATACACACACAATACACACACACAATACATACACACACATACAATACACAAACACACACATGCAATACACACACAATACATACACACACACACAAACACACACACATACAATATACACACACACAATACATACACACACAATACATACACACACACACAATACATACACACACACACTACATACACACACAATACATACACACACACATACAATATACACACACAATACACACACACACTACATACACACACACACAATACATACACACACATGCAAACTGACTAAATGGTATGCATCTGTTTTTAAGTTTTCGTTTATGCTGTCCCTAGAAGCTCTCACAAAGGAACTAGTTGAACAATAAAAATATTGGGCATGTAGTCAGTTTTACTCTGCTGGTTGAAGCATCTAGTTTGTGGCTCCGACTCTCATAAAGCTACCAGCTAGTACTCAAATACTTTTTTTTATTGATCTATTAGTTTCTAAATCATAAAATCTGAATATATATAACTTCTTTCTTTTTTGTGTCTTTGGATGATACCCTCGCTGTGGACTGAATCATTTTCCACTTAGCCTCTTACAGCACCCCTCAGCTGCCGCTTTGATTATGTCACTTTCCTGCTCAAACAGGTCGATTTCCACTATATCTCCATTAAGTCCAAACTCCTAAAAGTGACACCAGCTGACACCTCATCTCGTACACAAATGCAGCGGTCCGGCTAAGCCGAACTACTGTCATTGCTGTGCCTTATTTGAGAAGAACTTTCCCTCCACATCTTTGTTGAGCATTAGGCTTCCTTGAAGGTCCAACTCAAATGCATCTTCAAATGATAGCCCTGATCACCAATTCTTTAAAAACATTTTATGTCTTCTGTAGCTATTAATAGATAGCCCATACAATGACACTTACTAGGTGTCATATACCATTGCATTATAGATCTTGTGTGTGCATAGGTTTGGGGTTTTCTTTTTTAAATCTTTCACACTAGCTGTTAGAGCATCGGCCTGTGGACCAGAGAGTCCTGGGTTTGGTTCCCGCTAAGGGCACGTACCTCGGTTGCAGTTTGTCCCCGGCCCGGTTGGGGTTGTGTGGGTGGCAACCAGTCGATGTGTCTCTCTCACATTGATGTTTCTCTCTTTCTCTTCCTCCCTATCTCCCTCCCACTCTATCTGAAGATAAATGCAAAAAATGTCCTTGGGTGAGGATAAATAAATAAATCTTTCCCACTAGACTGTAAAGCCCTTGAAGGCAACCTCTCTCTTTGTTCATCACTCTGTACCAAAACATACAGTAGGTGCTCAATAAACATTTGTTAATCAAAATTACAGTGTCTGAAATTTTAGTAGTGACATTAAATTTATCCTGATCCAAAGAATAACTGTTTTTAGATTATTTACATAGAAAGAATGATCGTTCCTATTTCTTCCTTCACCACTTTAATTAAAAGATTTCTTGTGGTTATGCTGTGCATTTTCATATTTGCTTACTGTTTTCCTGAATTCCATGAGAACAAGCAGGCTGTTGATTTTAATAAAAAGAGAAGCTTGCTTGGGAGGTTTCTAGATAGATCCCCCCCAGCCTCACTCCCCAATAAACCAATGGTTAGGCAATAGGAACACTGAGACCTGCCTTTCAGGCTATAGGCATCTATTTCTACCCACTATAGGACTTAGCTGAGCCATGAGAGGAGTTTACCTGTTTCTTTAAGAGTTTCAAGCCAATAATGTTATCCATGACATCTTTTTTTTTTTTTTTTTTTTTTTTTTGCATTTTATCTTCAGATAGAGCGGGAGGGAGAGAGGGGGGAAGAGAGAGAGAGAAACATTGATGTGAGAGAGACACATCAACTGGTTGCCACCCACACAACTCCAACCGGGGCCAGGGACAAACTGCAACCAAGGTACGTGCCCTTAGCAGAAACCGAACCCGGGACTCTCTGGTCCATGGACCGATGCTCTAACTGCTGGACCAAACCGGCCAGGGCCATGACATCTTTTTAAAGCCTTAAGTGTAATAGACACAAATTAACTAGCATCCAATCATTTTCGTTCTGCAAAACCAAGTTAGTGGACCCATGGTAGCCAAGTTTGTAATGTGTACCCCAGGGATTTCTCTCACCCCAGTGCCTTTTAGAGTTCCCATGAAGGACTGCCAGTGTCATATCTGCCCAAAGTGAAGCCACGACTTGAGATTCTCGCAATAATCTGCACTCTTCTACCTCTCTCCCTCCCCTTCTCCCCGCACCCCTCTCATCAATGTGTACCACACTGCCCCCCTGCAAATCCCATTTCCATTTAACTGTAAATCACATCAGTGCCCAGCAGGAAGCACAGATCAAACAGCTCTCCCCTATTCTTTATTTTTCTACAGATATTACAGTGTTTATATGTCAACAAAGGATAATGAATTGGGCACCAATTCTAAATTTGAAAATTTTGAGATAATAGATTAAAAAACACTATTCACCAGAGACAAAATTATTGCAGCTGTTTCCAGCCATGAACAAGAAATAGCCATTGCTATAGGGTTTGCTGGGCAGCCCAAGTCAAGCTGGCAAACAACAGAACCTGAGGGAATGTGATAGGCTTTTAATCAAGGGAGTACAATTTTTGGATTTTCAATTTTTAAGTGTGTCCATTACCTTCCAAAAGCTGACATTGTTGCTGTTGACACAGCTGCTGTGTTCTCCTTACAGAAGGACCAGGGAGTCTTCTCCAAGATGACCCCAGGCAATCGGCCCTCCACCCACCCACCTTCATAAAACATGCAGATACGTCTCTGCTCAATTATATGTGCATATACTACTATTGCAATAACCACTCCTAACCAGATGTTATTGTGAATAACCTCAATAAGCACTATTATGAAAGAGTAGGAACAAGGCATGGGGTTCAGCCAGAATTGCACAAGAGGATTTTGGCAGTAGACCCTGTCTTGAAGCCAGGAGTGACTATTACCACTAATAATAGCTATCGTTTATTAAATTCCCACCAGGTACCAACTGCATATATGAAGTAATGATGCGATGTAATAGTTATTAAGTTGCTTATTATATGCTAGGTACTATTATAGATTCTTTACATCAATTTTCTCATTTAATCCCTACCCCTCCCCAACTACCCTATGAGGTAGATACCAATTTTTCAACACCAGCGGATATATGAGGAAGCTGAAATGCAGACAGATTAAATAACCTACCAAGATCACACAAGTAGTAAATGTTGAACTGGTACATGACATCTGGTAGATTCAACAACCATATCCTTAACCATCATGTTATTTTATCATCCCTATTCAGCCATTTTCAGCCTTGTAACAATTCTACTTTTACACTCAGCTCACAGATGAGGAAACTGAGGTTCAGAGACGTTAAATAATATATGTTATAGCTGGGTTTCTCCTCAGATCCATAGGGCTCCAAAATGCTCTATTGCCCCCAGAAACCTCAGGGGATGTGTGGCCTTGGAAAAAAGTTTCAATTCATTGACCTGTTCTTGAAGAGCTACCAACTTCTCTTTTGTCCATTCTCTATCCATTTTCCACCTCAGAACTCTCACTAATCCCATCCCCCAGTCCCCACCTCAACCCATCATCATAGAGCTACTCTCTCTTTTGTCTCCTGGGGGGAGGGGCTCTATGAGGGAACTCATAATTTATTTACCCCATTCTAATTTATCAGGGTCTAATGTAACACTTTAAAGTGCTGCATCTGCTGACAACAACGCAAAACCCAGCCCCAAACTTGGTGGTTCTGGATGAGGTGGATGAGGCAGACTGGGCGGGCCCAGGGATGGAATTGTCAGTAAGCATCTCCGGATTCAGAAGCAGGCACCACCTTCATTCACACAAGTCCAGTCGGTCACGACTTTCTGGCAACAGATTTGCATTGTAGAGAGGGAGTTTCAGGCCTGGGAGGTGAAATGTTTTAGAGCAGAAAGGCCTTTGCTTTTTTTCTTCCGCTATCGTTTGGGTTGGTCTTGGGTATAGGTTTTATTGATATATATTTTAAAGCAAGAGTCTTTCAAATACTCTTGTATTAAATTCAAAGAATCGGTCTTTAAAAATAAGAACAAAAATAAAACCTAAGGTTTATTACCTTTTTGATCATTAAACATATATACACACCACATATGTGAAATAAACAGTGTTAGAGTTCAACCTTCCTTTTTTAATATCTTTTTTAAATTTATTTTTTAATTATATTTTTCCTTTTAATCAGGCTTTCCCCAGTGCTCCAAAGGATGTATCCTGAGGGATAATGTAGAGTTCTTAAAGATACACTTTCTTTACCCATACCCTAAAGGTTATGTTTTTAAAGAATTGAGCATTTTTCTCTATATTTCCATGCACTGTCTTACAATAATAGTCAACCAAAAAAAAAAAAGCTAAAAATATTGATGATAAGAAAAATATATTGATAGTAGAGAAAATAAAACATTAGTTTTTAATGCTAATAGAAGGTCAAACATTAAGTATTTTGGATGGCTAGACATCATACAAAGGATGAAGAGAACCACTCCAAGGAGACTTAACAATTGACAAGGACAACCACAGTATCATAAATAAATTAAGACAGAATAAATACTAATGTATGCCCTACCTCTTTTACTTTGAATACAGAGCTTTCTAGCAAAATTATTAGCAAGAAATTTATTTTGCTACCATGGTGATCTTATAGTTTAAAACGTTCAGTTATTTTTTTTTTTCCAGCAAACTTTGGATGTGTTCTGAAGGTTTTATCTGAACTTTTTTTTCCAGATACTCCTCTAGTTGACATTTGCATAGTCGTTTGCATAATGTTATTCCTGATAAAGCTCTGGTTCTCTGAGGAAGAAAATTAGCAATTATTATTTTGGCATGGAATGAATGATAGCACAGAATGTTAGCTACCAACCTCATTTTAAAACTTTTAAAACAGCGCATAAAAATAATATGAAGACATGAAATATTTTAAAAATTACCATCCCACCACATACGGCACAATTTCTCTTTCAGTGATTACCGGTGTCCACTGGAGGTCGGGGGAGGGGGAACGGGTGGCGTTGTCAGTCACTAGAAAGGCAGGGAGAGCAGGCAAATTATTCCAGCAAACCATGTAATGAGGGCTTTGTTAACGTGGAGGGCTGCCATGCTGTATGACAGCTGGCACTTACGAGTCGCACTATTAAGGCAATATAATTCCATCCATCTGCAGCTCAGCAAAAAGGGTCATTAATGACCCACGATAGCCCAGAGCAACACTTGGTTTTAATTACAACTTTCTCTTATTGAAAAATACTATATGCATATATGCTACACACACCCATTCACACATACATGTTTGTTTAGAGATAGGGGAGGCTTGTTTTATCATCTCAGCATGTCTTTTAAATGACTCCCTGTCTTCTCGTGGCCGCATGGAAAGCCTTTCTTGCTTCCTGAGAAAGCGGTGCCCAGCTGCACTTTCTCTTCCCGTAATGGTGACAGGCATCAAGTCACATCATTAACAGGACTGCCACAGACCAAGGGGTGAGGGAGAGGGCTGCCAGCAAAAGCTAATCGTCATTGTCTCACACACCCCAAACATTAAACAACTTGAGCATTTCTAGTGGGTTGAAAGGCCAAGGGTCACCAACACTATTTATTTATTGGACAATATAAACTCTTTAATAAGAAGACCCTTAGAAATAAATTTTAATTTTCTTTTATAACTGAAATTATGGAATATTTAGAAAATGTAAAGAAAAAACTGTAATTTCATTACCCAGAGATAATCAATAATCTTATAATGCTATCCTTTTATTCTATATTCTATCTACCTATCATTTGTTAAATGGTAGTGTCATAGCATTTTATTGGTTTATTACCTGCCTTTTTCCATATAATAATATTCTGCCAACATATTTTCCTTGTCATTCAATATTTTGCAACATCATTTTCAGTGGATGCTTAATATTCCACTTATAAGAGTGTATCATTATTTATTTAAACAGTGTCGAGTTTTTAGTTATTCTTTTTCTATTAAGCGAACACTTTCTTAAACATAAAAAGAAATTATTAGTGAAACACATGACAATTGTCATACTTCCAGTATTTCATTTATTGAAGAAATTTCTAGAAACAAAAGGCTATTAATTTAGCAGTATTTTCAATGAATTTGTAGTTTGTTAATCACAACAGTATCTATGCACATTTAACAAGTAGTCATGCATGCACACAGGTAAAAAAAAAAAAACTATTCAGTGCCTGTATGATTTCTGAATATCTTATAAATTCACAGAGGTTCAGGGACAGGGGAGAGGGTGGTGGTAGGGAGGGTCTCTGGCCCACAGATTTGATTACAGCACTTATCTGGGAAGGGTGTTCCAGGAATAGGCATGAAAAAGTGGCATTAACATTTCCTCAGATCTTAAACCACAGTGTTATTGGCCCCTTAAAACAAAAGGTAAGCATTAATTTGTTGTCAGTAGTCTATATTTGTTTTATGTGATGTTTAAGAAAAACCCTTAAACCTCATTGTTAGAAATCATAATTTCAAGCTGGGCTCTTCAGAGAAGAGGTCATCCATCTGAAGGGAGGAAAGGAAGGAAGCCAGTCTTAAGCTCTGGTTATAAGCCAATTGCTCCAATTGATGCTTTGAAATATGTTATCACAGGTCCATGTGTCGGTGTTAACAGCTGATATTCAAGATCAATATTTTGCATTTAAAAAAAAAACGAAAGGGTTTGCATCTACTAGGAAAACTAATCAATATCCAGGAAAGAAAGAAAGAAAGAAAGAAAGAAAGAAAGAAAGAGAGAGAGAGAGAGAGAGAGAGAGAGAGAGAGAGAGAGAGAGAGAGAAGGGAGGGAGGGAAGGAAGGAAGGAAGGAAGGAAGGAAGGAAGGAAGGAAGGAAGGAAGGAAGGAAGGAAGGAAGGAAGGAAGGAAGGAGGGAGGGAGGGAGGGAGGGAGGGAGGGAGGGAGGGAGGGAGGGAGGGAGGGAGGGAAAGGAAGGGAGGAAGAAAGAAAACTAGCCTTCTGACATAGACAATCTCTTAACCTGTGTCTTAACTCTTACTGCCAAAACAATAATGTTAAAGTAAGAGGAAAATAGATTTTGAAGAAGAAAAACAACCACACAAATCTGTTTTAATTATTCACACCAATTAAACTCAGCTGAATAAATCACATTACATGCAATTTTACTGTTTAAAATTTAAAGCAAGTCATTGGCTATTTCAGCATTTAGTTATTTGTAGGTGCACAATAAAAATTAAATGTTTGTCCAAATCTTACAAAAATGAATTTATAAAGACTGTACAAATATATTTTACTATCATCTGGAGTAATGAGCCTATAAAATTTTGTCATGTATTTTTTCATTGGAATAAGATATAACTCATAATAAAGTTTTTAAGAATTAAAATAGATATATTTTCAAAACCATGGAAATACTTATGATACCTGGGGGGGGGAGGGAATAGTACCTAAAACTATGCTCAGTGTCATTGCAATTACTTTTCATTATATCAATGCAATCCAAGTGTCAGCTGACATCATCCTCCCTTAACATTTAAATAAAATTGTTTTTGTCCCCTTTCTAAATCCCAGTGGGAATTTGGGGCCATCTCCAAAATGTCTGTGTATTCTGGGGTTTGCTTTCTTAGTCACACGTGGTGCCAGGTCTCTTCTACTAAACTCTGGCTCTCATGCAAACGTCACCGCTGCGGCATTTCTCTACCTCTTCCTCCACACTGATGCAGATGTGGAATTCAGCCATCATCACTCCCCAGCCCCCCAACAAGCACACAGGCATTAGGATGTGAAGCCAGACAGCACAGATTTGGGGTGACCAAAGAGGATCATATATCACACAAGTTCAAATGAAGTCTTAGACATCCTTGTTTGTAAAAGTCCTTTGATCGTCCTGCCTTAGGAATCTCTCATTTTTAATTCAGGCTGTAGCTTCTTGCCATGCTGCCTTGCTCACTTCTCATTTCCTTTCCTCCTCTCTCTTCTCTTCCCATAACTACACTCTTGTTCATTTCAAATAAAGGGCAATTTCACTGTCTCTTGCTGTTTCCTTCTGAACATGCCCTAGAGCCTCATTTTCTGTATGCAGGAGACTTATTAAGCACTTTTGTTTAACAACTACAATACAATTTCATTCTTCCAACCTTCTCCCTCCCTCTCTCTCATACACACTTACACAAAGATAGTGGGGTAAATATTAAAAATCATTGTTATATAAAATTACTTTTACAGTCAGAAAACACAGTTTAAAACATATAAACATATATTTTGAAACAATGACTTCATAGGTTTTTTTCTCTCTGTTGATCTGGAAACTAACTGCTGGCACAGTGGCTTGGGGAATGCTGGTGTTAGCTTGGAACAGAAAGTGACAGCACCAAGCACTGTTTACTCTTTATAATTCCCTAATGTAAGAGACTTGAACTCATAACTTTCTGTTTCTCTTCCTTTTTTTCTTTCTTTCTTTTCCTTCCTTCCTTTCTTTTGTCATTTCTAACCAGAGGTGTTTCACTCAAAGTTCCTTTAGGGTGTGATTATTTCTGCCAAGTTACATGCCAAATGGTTTCAATGGGGTCTGGACTATAAATAGGTTCCTTAAAAGAAATGATTTTCAAAAAGAAAACATATGTACACATACGCACATATTCCAAAACATATGTAGCAGACTCTTCTGGTTGCTAACACAACAGTCATCCCCTTCTTCTGCTTCTTCTTCTTTTTAATAATGGCAGACTCTTATTTTATTCCATAGGCTATTCCTCTCCCATGTGACTCAGTAATGAATCTTGGTTGGTCTAAACCAATCATGGTGGAACAACTTCTCTTGCCAGTGATTATTTTAAGCATAAGCATGTGATCTAGTCCTGGCCAATAAACTATGGGTAAATAATTACTAGGGGATGTTGAAAAATATTTCCTTTACTTTAAAAAAAAAAAAAGGAAAAGATCATCTCTTCTTCTATTGGGTGTTTTCATGTCTGTATGTAATACCTGGAGCTTCAGCAGCTATATTGTGACTGTGAGTACATTAAGCTAGAGGATGAGTCTGACAAGAAAATATGGCAGACTGAAAACACAGAGAGAACCTGATTCCTTGATAATATCATTTTACCTATGAATTAACCGACCTTGGAGCTGTCCCAGCATTTATTTTTTTCTGAGAGGAAATAAATTGCTCCCTTATTTAGCCAGTTGAGGTTGGGTTTGTTGACTTCTTGTGCAGAAAGCATCCTGATAAATGTCATGCACAAGCACATTGACTAAAACTAAGTCCCTCTGAAAACAATATTTATATTAAGTCGATGTGAGCTGCTATCTCAAGGGCTGTCATTTCTTCATGCTTAAAGATGCCTGGTCTCGTTCAACAGTCACTCTAGAATCGCTCTGTGTTTACGTTGCCTTCTTGGCAATTAACACCAGCTGCTGCTGCTCAGAAACATGACTAGTGGACCCATGTTTTTTTCTCCATTATACCAGATGGTCTGAGAAAGGAGAAGGGTGCTATTAATGTAATGGGTTAGTCACATCACAGGAATGGCTTCTTTTGACTCACAGACAAAATTATGAGAAAAGAAATCACCAAGGCAACTGAGGTTCCATGATTTGATGAAGGCAACTAATAGCATCTATTTATTCTGTCTCTTGTATGGAGACCTCAATTCGGTTCAAAGGTAGCAGAATGACATTCCATAGAAATTGACAAAGATGCCACAGTGAATATTTAAAAGACTGACTTCTTTCAGAAGAGTCTCTGTTACCCTACCCTTTCTTGCTGTCCAGCCCCAGGGGTTTCCGGATCAGCAATGCAGTTTTGTCACATCATGTTCATACTGGTTTGTCATATCTGTCTCACACAATCAATGAGGTGGGTGTGGCTAGAAGTATGAATGGGTCAATAATGACATGAGGCAACCATCTCCACCTCCCAACATCTGGGTCCCAACTCCCCTTTTTGAGATGAATAATGTCTCTCTATTATTAATCATAAATATTCCATGTTTTAAAGTTTAATTTAACCTTGCAAATAAGAATATGAGCAACCCACATTATTCAAAAGCTCATTATCCTTCAAAATAATTCAGAAGAACAAAAAAAACCTACGGATTATTTACATGCCCTTCAGCTCATTGCCCAAAGGCCAAAACTTGGGAGAGCAACTTAATGTGTACTTCTGTTGTTCTCAGTTTCCCAGTCTCCATTGATATTAATCTAATTTAAACCTCAGCAACCAGTTGTGAGATCTTAAGCAAGTATTTAACCTCATTAAGTCTCAGTTTTCTAGTAAAATTAGACTAATACTTTTATTGCCAAGAGTAAGTGATATAATTCAGGTGAAGTGCTTGGCCTGAGGATTGGAAGAAGCAAATGATCAATAAATATTAGGTATCATTGTACTGTGTCATTATTACTAACAATTCTGCTAAGAACTCTAGTGTTTGGCCTAGGAAGCATAAATTTAGTTTTATCATGATCCTCTTTTCCTATCTTAACCATAAACTGAAGAAATTCAGCCTAATATTGAAGAATTAAGTAATTTTAAACTAATGCTAAATCTTTAAGCATTAGATTTTATAGGCAGAATTGGCACTATAAAGTGTTAGATTAAAAGTTTATTTCAAAATACTTGTTCCATTCAGAACATTAAAGCTTTTTCTTTAGTTATTATAATAATTACTAAATATTTAGTAATTAATTTAGTAATTATAATAACACTTCTTTTTCTTGTGCAAAGAAAGACATTGGAGCAACAATGCAACAAGTCCCCGGTTTCATTCTGATTTTACTACACGTGTACAACCAAGAGATAGGATTAAATCCACAAGGGGGAGACAGGCTTGTGCTAAATTTCCTCGGGGAAAGCAAAAAAAAAGAATAAACTACGTTTCTGTTCAAGGACTTCTTGAAATTTCCAAGACATTTTAGGTTTAGTCATTTTTTTAAAAGTGTATTAGTTTTCTATTTTATGAAATAAAGTAGTATCATAGAACAATTTAGCCAATCTTTGAATGTGTAGATGTCTACACACTCAACGGTTCTCTGGGTGATTCAGTTTACAAGCAGAGAGGAAGACGGGCAAACAGAGAGGCAGAAGAAAAGGAAGGAAGGAAGGAAGGAAGGAAGGAAGGAAGGAAGGAAGGAAGGAAGGAAGGAAGGAAGGAAGGAAGGGAGGGAGGGAGGGAGGGAGGGAGGGAGGGAGGGAGGGAGGGAGGGAGGGAGGGAGGGTGATAAAAGAAGAAAGAGGAGGGGGGCTGAAGAGAAGGTCAAGTACTTTAAAGATTATTGGAGGGAACACTTTGTAACCTATATGAAAGTCTGTTTACTGCGCTGTACACCTGAAACTAATACAAAAGAAAAAGTGTTGAATGCAAACTGTGATTGAAAAATAAAATAATATTAAAGAAACAATCTTCAGGGTTAAGGAGCTGCAGTCCCAGGGTGAGTGTTACCTCCCCTCTGCTCTGTAGACCCTGCAGCCTGGTAGGTCTCCCAGCCCCAACTGGCAGTGAGCCATGGGAGCTCCTCACCCAACTGGCTCAGAGCTTAGGAGATGCTAGACCTCCTGTGCCTTCCCTTCCTCCTCTCCTTCCCCAGGCTACTTTGCAGGGTCTCTCTGCCTCCAGAACTGGAGTCTCCCCTGCTGTCCTGTCACCATCTGTTCCTACTCACCACAAGTGGACACAGCTATCTCTAGGTCTGAGATAGTTCCCATTTTTCTCTCTGGCCCCCTACCCTTGGGGGCAGTTTGAATGCCTTCTTTATATCTCACCTTTCAACTGGCTGTAGAGAAAAGGGTCCTGCCTAGAAAGAAACATAAATTGAAACCTGGTTCCCAAGTACACCTTTTAACAAAAGCCATGACCATCTCCTAACATGGCCTTTACTCCTCCAACTTGGGATATGTATGGCACTCTCATCTCACCAACCCACCTCCTTCTGCTAGCACCCAGCTCCCATCTCTCTCACGTATTCCCTGCTCTCCAGCTCCTTCCTTAGTCCTGACACCAGCCTCTCCTCCTTCACTGCGGGGCAGGAGCTCAGCCAGGCACCAGAAAGGGAGCAAGAGCAAGTGAGGCCGCTGCTGCAGCTCAGCTGTCATGTGTATTCTACCAGATGCCCGGCAGCCTGTGTCTCCCTGCTGGAAGGGGGAGAGGAGCCTGGGAGACCAGGAGGTGGAGGAGGAGAGACCTGAATGCATGGGATTCCCCAGGAGATGAGCAATAATCCCAGCCTGGCTCGCCTTGCGAGCTTGGCCTGCTTCCCCAGCAGCTATAATGTGCTTGGTTTCTGCATGCCAGAGTGGGCTTCCCCGACGTGGGGAGGACTGTTTTGAGGAAGTCTCCATGCTTCCCAGAAACCTCCACCCTTCAAGCTGCTGCGCCTATGTGTTTCTGCTGAAGGACAGTAAGTTCAGGTCTTCAGCATTGCTAGCTCCACCATTTCTGACCTGTGGGACTTTAACCTCGGTTTCACCTTTTGTTATGTGGGGACAATCACACTTAGGCTGCAGAGTGTCATAAGAGTTAAGTGAGGTGAGACAAATTGGGGATTTTCAAATGGCGCCCCAAGGAGCCCTAAGGGTCTGGAGGACATATCTAAGAGTCCACTCTGGCAATGCAGGGAGGGCTCCGCAATCAATTCCCACCTTCTCACACATGCATACACGCTCAGGAGCACGCGCGCGCACACACACACACACACACACACACACACACACACACACAGCAGCCGGAAGAGTTGGCTGGCCTTACATACAAGAGCTTAACCCTCTCTGGATCAGAATCCCCCTCTTCCTTCCTGTGTCCTCATAGGCCAACGGGCTTTCAGGCTGCAGTTTCTAATCACTAGTCCTAGGCAACATTTTCAAAGTGGGCTTTCCTGCAGCTTTCCCCCAGGGTCACACCTACCCCACCTCCATCCCTTAACCGCACACAGCAGCTCCACTTTTATCTGTCTTTTGTAATTTAATGCGATTCTGCGTAACACTGGTGGAGAGGGAGCAATCTGATGCTTTCCCACCGCCGGAGAAACCCCTAGCGGTGGGCATCTGGAACCACTCAGATGGGCTGCAGTGACGGGTGTGACACCCAAGAGGCGTGGGGGCTATGAGCAAGTATTGGGTGGGTCCTGCAATCGCCTTGCTAGCTCGGGGGCTCAGAATGCTTCTCAGGCTGACTACTCACCACTTGCAAATTGCCTGGGACTGTTTTCTTTCTTGGCTGATGCCAGCTTCAGCAAGGATGGATGCTGCGTTGAGCCAGAGCAGCACATGGAGCTGAGAAGCTGCAAGCAGCGCTGGGAGAGGCGGATGCAGAAGCCGGGGCGCAGAGCGCAGCTGCCGCGCAGCCAGCGTTTCCTCTGGCAGAGGGAGGGAAGTGGGGGGCTGGCGTGAATTGTCCACCATTGTGCCCTGTAATTGACAAAGCGGATCCTCCTCCGCTGTGAAACACGCCACACAGGCGCATGGGGTTCACATGTGGTTTTTACCCATCTTTTTAAGGAGATTTCCTCACGTTGACCTCTGTAATCCATTAATTTTTAAGTCCTGAATATTATTCCTCTGTTTGAATGCCCCTCTGATGGACATTTAGGTTGCTCTCACTTTTTTGCTATCACGACAAGTGCTGCAGTGAACGTCCTGAGTGTGTTGTTGCGCGTGCACGTGTAAGAGTTTCTCTGGTGCACGATCCTCGTGGTGGAACTTTCAGGTTGTAGGAGATATTTTCCCCTTCCCTGGATATTGTCGGGTTAATCTCCAAAGTGTTCATACAATTTGAATCCCCACCTTCACTGAAAAAAGACCTCTCACTTCCAGCATTGTCCTCACCAAACTTGGGTATTACTACTTTTTTTTTCTTCAATCTAATAAGTGTGGAGCAATATCTCATTATGAGTGTAATTTGCATTTTACCTGATCAGTGAGATTGAGCAGATTTTCACAAATTTCTGGACACTCTAGCTTCTTCTTTTTTTTTTTCTTTATTGATTTTAAAGAGAGAGGAAAGGAGAGAGAGATAGAAACATCGATGAGAGAGAACTTGATTGTCCGCCTCCTGCATTCTCCCCACTGGGGATTTGGCCTACAACCTGGGCATGTACCCTGACCGGGAATCGAACTGGCGACCTCTTGGTGCATGGGTCGACGCTCAACCACTGAGCCACACCAGCTGGGTTCTAGCTTCTTTTTTTGTAAACTGCTTGCTTCTTGTACCGAAATTTCCATAAAAACAAGAACAGTCTGTATTACTCATAGTTGTATGCTCATTACCTGGCATACCATAGGTAGTCTTCATTATTTTCTGAATGAGTAGAGTGCCAGGCACTCTGATAGATGCTAGGTAAAAGTATTATTTCAAAAATTTTAATGACAGTAGGTCTCCTGACCTTGAACCTCATGGAAGTTAAACAATTTGTCAGTTCTGCAAGCTAATACATGATGGAAAGTAGATTCAAACTCAAGTCCATCTCGTTCCAGAGCTCACACTCTTAATATTTCAACATCCTACCTCCCTTCAAAACTCAGCCAGAAAGACAGAAGAACAATGAACAAATGTATTAAGGATCCTTAATTCTGTTAACAATTCTTTGTCTTAAATTAGCTGTTTTATCTTGATTAAATCTCTCAAGGCAAAAAATATATATATATGTTTTGATGTCTGAAAGTATATTTGCTTTTGAAAGCATCAGAAGATTTTAATGATTTGGAGTCCTTGTACCAGGAAGGGAAAAAATACTCTTATTAAAAATAAAAGCTGTTGCCAGCTGCTGCTTCCTCTAGAGACCACTTGTATCTGTAACTCATACTTTTCACCCAAATTATAGGCTTACATACCCAACTGCCTGTGAGATAACTCTTTTTGATGTCTAAAAGACATCTGAAACTTGTCTCTCTAAAATGCAACTTCTGATCCTCGTCCCTGGGCCCCTGATCCAATCCACCCACAGCCTTCCCATCCATTTGATGACAGCTCCAAATTTCCAGCTGTTCAGAGCAAAATCCTTGGGGTCATCCTTACTGTGCTCTTTCTTTCCCATTTCACACTCAGCAAGTCACACTCCCTTTGCCCTAACAGCACATGCCAAGCTGGACCGCTGCACTGCCCTCTGCTGTATCGCACTGGTCCTGTCACCTCTGCCTTCTGATAGGGACCTCTGCTGCTCCCCTTGCCCCACCAATCTCCTCTCAACCAGCAATCAGCGTGACCCTCTTATAACTCAGAACATGTTTCCTTCTCTGCTCAAAAGCCTGCTATCGCTCTCCATTTCACTCAGTCTAGAAACTAGATTCCCTAAAGTGACCTGAGGCCCTTCACTCAATGAAAAATGAAGGTGGAATAAAAACTTTCCAGATAAACAAAAGCAGAGACCAAGGAGGGATTTCAGGGCGGGTCGACTGCTCCAGCTCCCGAGTGCGCTGCTGCTCAGCCTGAGGTTGCAGGCTGGTCTGAAGACGTGCAGGTCCCCTCTGTGCCTGTTCATCAGTGTCCCTGATGCCCCAGCGCTCAGCTGCCACTGAAGGCTGGTCTGCAGCCCCCACTGCTCAGGCCACTAAAGCGGTTGGAATAACCCCTGGGTGCTCTTCAGCTTTCCTTTACAAAACTCTTTAAAAAAATGGAAATAAGTTTGATGGAAGTTAAGGAATTCTTATGATGAAGTGACAAAGGAGTTTTAAGAGTAATATCCAAACTTCATCTTCACCCTCAGCTACTCCAAACCTTAAGAAGTCTTTAACCCTCAACAGCAGAGTAGGAAATTCAGGAACAGAAAGATGAAATCAAATACGCCTGCAGCGCCACTCATCTGAGGCCAGCAGCATGACGTCACAACAGCATGAGATCAGGGGGGATGACAGAATCATGGGGACCAGGATTCTGAGTGGGGGTCCAAGTGGGAGGTGTGGCCAGGGCACATCAGAGAAGTGGGCTGGTTTGAACTGACTCTGAAGCAAAAATGAGACAAACTCTCCTGATCTCCAAAGGTAGCAGAGAAGAAAATCCCTGAATGGACACAAATCAGACACTTGGATTGTAATTCCCCCAAAACAATCCAGACTCCAATTTTCTCCTCTACTACATAACATCGAGTTGTATTGAATGACTCTTTTACAACAGAAGTATAAGCACAGCCCTAATTCAAAAATTTGCTAGTTGTTCTGCTCTGTGATTATCACCACTATAGCAGATACATTAAAAAGTTGCTGCACTTGAAGTTATACAAATGTAAAAATCTATCTTTGCATTGCTGAGAAATATGATGTCAATAGTCTTAGCTCATTTTATGGAAAATGAATAGCATCTTTTTATTTTACTATTTTGTTAACGCTGTAAAGTTCAACTTGGACAACAGTTGCATGCTGCTCTTTAGAAATACCCTTTCTTAGGCTCAGAATTTTATTTAATTTAGGTCAATTTTTTACAGACAAATACCCTAAAGATAACTAGTTCTACTCTGTAAGCTTAAAAAATGAGAGAAGAAGAAATGGTCAAATCATTTGGGAAAGCGTGGCAGAGCATTTTCTCTTGGTGTTCACGATGAGTAGCAGTCGTTAGAGGCCCTCAAGAGCCTCCGGTGAGCTTGGCCGGTGTGGCTCAGTGGTTGAGCGTCGACCCATGCACCAAGAGATCGCCGGTTTGATTCCCGGTCAGGGCACATGCCCAGGTTGTGGGCCCAATCCCCAGTGGCGGCATGCAGGAGGTGGCCAATCGATGTTGTCTCTCATCGATGTTTCTATTTCTCTCTCTCCCTCTCCCTTCCTCTCTCTCTAAAATCAATAAAGAAAAAAAATATATATATATAAAAATACATATATATATATATATATATATATATATATTAAAAAAAAAAAAGAGAGAGAGAGAGAGCCTCCGGTAAGGACGCCTGTTTAACTGCTGGACCACACGGGTATTTGGCTCAGTGTCCAGCACAGCTCCTGGGACAAGAAGACACTCTGTCTTTTTCTTTTCTTTTTTTTAAATGAAGCCAGTATTTCTCACACTTTACTTGACCAGAGAATCGTTTCTTCTGTTAACATCTATTTAACAACCTACATATCAGTGTTCCCAGGAACTATTAATTTAGCTATTTAAGAAAATAAAAGCCAGTGCACAAATTTAAAAGGCAAATTGACATTTCACAATAAAGAAGAGAAGAGGGACTTTTTTTTTTTTTAATTACTTGATGTTCTACTGTCAGATATAGTCACGTCCTTCCACCACTGTTTATTTTTTTGTTAATCCTCGTCTGAAGATATTCTTTCCATTGATTTTTAGAGAGAGTGGAAAGGAAGGAGGAGGAGGAGGAGGAGAGAGAGAGAGACATTGATGTGAGAGAGACAGATGGACTGGTTGCCTCCCACACAACCCTGACCGAGGCCAGGGATGGAATCTGCAACCCAGGTACGTGCCCTGACTGGGAATCAAACCTGAGACCCTCTGGTGTGTGGGCCAACGCTCTAACCGCTGAGCCACGCCGGCCAGGGCTCCACCACTGTTTAGAGTTCAGCTGAAATGTGAGTTTAGCAGTTTTCAAATTTGGCGGCTTTTTTTTCTTAGGCATCAAGAAGTTCATTCAAGTGGTATTCTGACTTGTTACCACTGACATTTCATATTTTTAAATAACAGCGAAAATAATCATGTGAGAAGCTACAAATTATATAGTTTATAGGAGTTGGAAAAGTTTAGTTAATCATAGTCCTTTTAAGATTGATTTTCACAACCAATTTGGCCCCAGAAGGGTCTGGAAATAGGAACAGTCAAAATAGATTAAGGACACCAGTCTTCAGCTCTGTAGATCAACTACACAACAAGGATGTCAAAAGTCTGTAGTAAAGCTGAGTTCTTTAGGGGGAGGTGAGGAAGAGAGGGTTGGGGGCTGCAAAGGCTAGAAAAGGCTTTTGAGTGACAGGAGCCCTGTCCCTTTGGGAGGGACCACTAGGAGGTATGGCTCTCAGCATCCCCCATCCCCCTCAACAAGCCCTTGCTGACAGAGTTAGGGACATTCTTTCTTCACCTGGGGAGTCTTACAGAAACATGCTGACACCATATACTTGCACTTCCTGGTTCCTCCTTTGCCACACGGGTCTCCTGGTGGATAACCAAGTGCAGGGAGAGGCCAGTCATCGGACGCCCCAGGCTCATCTTTCCTGGAGACCAGTGTGAATCACTCAGGGTTCAGTCATCGGGGCAGTTCCTCTGTGTGCTGCAGGGTAAAGGACCTCTTACAGGAATTGGACCTTGCACAGGTATGGGAGTCGCTGGGGAAGTTAAGGTGTGAAAGGTGAGTTGGAGGATGAGGAGTCACCAGCTGGTCAGAGGAGCTCACCAGTTCCAGTGACTGAAGCGGCCCGTGCATGGGCTGTGCAGGCGTCCACGGGAAGCTCTTGCCTCTGCGCCTGCTGTGGGTCTGCAGCCCGGCATCAGCCAGTGGGCTCTGGGCTGCCACTGGTCAGCAGAGCCGTGTCCTGGAAGAACTGGATGCAGAGCAAGGACAAGCTTTGTCCATCTGTCACCACACATGACCCTGAAAAGACATTCAGTGACCCTGAATGGCCACTGCCTCTCTTCTACCTTTCAAATCTCACACGGGTTCCACTCTGGCCAACTGGATAGCCCAGCCCATGCAAGAAAGGGGGTTTGAGGGAACAAAGTCCCCAGCTGTGATAAACTGACACCCAGCGTCTGTCCACTTGGCAGGGTGAAGACAGGAAATATGCACGAGGCCCCTGTGGCCAGCAGGCCCAGGTCAGGCTCAAGCGCTGTGCAGCTCCGCCAGCCCCTCTGTTCACTGGTCTCCGTGCTCCTATTTCTTCTAGGATGGCACGAAAGACATTGTCTTTCCTCAGTGTCAATGATTATCAATATATTGACAAACCTCAAAAGTGTCCATAAAAGTGACACTCAACAAAGTATCATTCACAAAAGAATGTCCTGCCTCTCCGATTACTCCACTCCATATGATGACCCATGGGGACACCTTGTAGCTTTTATGACAAAAAACCCTGGACTCAGACATTAGCCCAGGCTTTTCTTTAATTTTTTTTAAAGTTTTTATTTGATCTTTTAGAGAGAGAGGAAGGGAGAGGGAAAGATAGAAACATCAATGAAAGAGAAACATTGATCGGCCGCCTCCCACACGTCCCCTACTGGGGCTCACGCCCAACCCAGGCATGTGCCCCAACCGGAATCGAACCAGGGACCTCTCAGAGCATGGGTCGATGCTCAACCACTGAGCCACACTGACCGGGAAGCCCAGGCTTTTCTGGGCCAAGTCAGTTACCTAGTCTCTCTGCCTTAGCTTCTCTCTGTACAATGTGAGAAGGTGGAGGAGATGGTCCCTAAGGAACCTTCCGGTTCTAGAATTCTAAATCTGACATCTGTGGAAAACACAATGGGAGAACAGGAGACGAGGCCGCCATTCCATGCAGAGGATGAAAATCTGCCAGAGGCAACCTCTAGCTGTGGAAAAGAAAAGGCAGTAGTCATCTTTCCTCGTGAGCTGCGCCCAACTGCTGCCTCAGCTGATGCTGCCCAGTCACCCCCAGGGATAACCTCCATTCCCAGCCCACGCTGCGGCCCGGCTTAGGCTGAAGGCTGTGGTCATGAGTCACCAACTCCAGGAAGCGAAGAGACCCCGAAAGGCACTTTGCCTTCCATAACTGGCTTCTGTAGAACCAGTTTCTTCCCAAAAGAGAAAATACTATTTGTGGATTATGAAATACTGTGCAATGTTTCCTCCGAAACTTGTGACTCCAGAAATGAATTCTAATCCTCCAACTGGAAAAACCTAGATTTTGGTTTTGGTTATGGGTATCCGTGGTTGGCCCCACAGCTCCTTCAAAGGACATTAGGTCACAGTAAATGCAGTGCTGAGCAGAGTTCAATGACTGATGCAATCTGCTCCTAACTGGGAAGTCTGAAGAGGCTACTCATCCTTTTGGTACTTCCCCTTTGCAAAATTTTAGGGCATGGGTTCAGAGCAAGGCCGTGGCAGTGCACCTCAAAGGCCGTACTCCCCCCACAGGCGTGCTCCCCTCAGCTTTTTGCTTGACTTCTACTAGGTTTCTAATAAATAGTCTTCGATAGTTCTCTCCCTGCTGCTACTCTATAAGTGATGCCAGCCTATTTTTAGAGTGCCACGCCCAGGTCAGCCTACACTGCCTAATTTCAGTTTGAGAGGAAACAGGAAATGCAATTTCTGGACTATAAAAAGAGCTTTGCAAAGGATCAAAGATTGGCTAGAAACGAGCACCCCAGTGGTTTCTTCTGCAGAGCCAGCACCGCGGCCCCAGGGAATAGGGGAGAGGCTGCATGGACAGAGTCCCTGCTGGAATTTGGCCCAGGAAGATAAAGGGCAAGGCTGAGGGTGGGAGTGCGATCCTGGGAATCCAAAATGAGTAGTTGGGAGGACAGAAGCACTGAGGAGAACGAGGGGGGAGGTCAAGGAGGAGAGGGGAAGAGCACAAGGAAGCAGGGCAGGATTAAAAATTGAACAAGATGCTACAGACTTTGTGCCTTTCCTTGGAGCCCGCGATGTGCTGTTTCTTCTAAGACAGCCCATGGGAAGGAGAGAGGAGTGAGAAGCTTTTCCCAGAAGACCAATTTCCCTTACAGCTTCCCAGGGGAGGTGACATCTGAAAGACCGAGTTGGAGTGAGTTGGCAACACCACACAGACTAGGAAGCCTGGCAACAGGGCTCCAGCCTGGCCCCACTGCATAGTGTTGTGTCATGTTAGGCCTAGCTGTGTCTCAGTTTCCCCATCTGTAAAGTTTGTTTTCAACAAATATTTACTGAGCACTGCAATGTACTATGTAGCACTCTGGTGAATGAAAGAGGCAGAAATCCCTGCTCCCTGAAGTTTACCTTTTAGTGGATGATGATGATGATGATGATGATGATGATGATGATGATGATGATAGGGCTGTCATGAAAATTAAGGAACAAACACATGTCAAGCACATAAAACAGCATACTATAAATAGAGGCTTCACGTCTTTATTGTTGTTGTTGCTATTATGTGGGCAAGAAAGGTGAGGGCATCCTAGTTAATGGTGGGAAAGGATGTGGTGAATGTGGGAACAGCAAGAAGTTAATTGTGCCCACCCAGCCAGTGTGGCTCAGTGGCTGAGCGTCGACCCATGCACCAAGAGGTCGCCGGTTCAATTCCCCACAGGGCACACACCCAGGTTGTGGGCCCAATCCCCAGTGCGGGGCGTGCAGGAGGCAACCAATCGATGTTCTCTCTCATCAATGTTTCTATCCCCTCTCCCTCTCCCTCTCCTGTCCTCTCTCACTAAAATCAATGAAGAAAAAAAAAATTTTTTTTTTTTAAAGAAGTCAATCATGGCCATCTTAGTGGGTGCCTGGGGTAAACATAAAATTGGAGAGTTGATTTAGAAATCCTCTCATCACTTCCTACATGTCTTCAGAGGCAGCAGGTTTCGGGCTCTGAATTTGAATCTCAGCTTCATAACTCACTGACTTGCTTACCCTGTGACCCTGGATAAGTCACTGGAGCTCTCTGTGCCTGTTTTCTCGTCTGTAAAATAATGACAAGAAGGTACGTTTCACAACATCGATGGAGGATTCATCGAGTTAATACTTATTAAGTTCTTAAATCCTCGTTGTCCTAATCCAAGAAGCATTTAATAAATCTGAGCCGCAATTAGTCATTCTCATTATTATTATTTTTACCATCTTCCTCAACTCTCTAGCTTACCCATATGGACTCCAGCAATATTTTATTCTTCTTGTTCTTTGCTTTTCATGCCTTCTGTCTCCAATACAACTCACCAGAAAGCCCTGCCTTTTCCCTGCATTGGCTGGAAACATCCCGTGGTGAATGACGACACTTCAGATGTGCTGCTGCTCGTGGGACATACAGTCTGTGCAGCTGTCCATGGTGGTCTGAGTTTTCCACCACAGCCTCCACCGGCACCATCTCCTCATCCGTTTTCTTCAAAGGGGCAGTTCGGCGCTAAGGTCAGTCTCCTAAGCCATCACCCAATCTTGTCTTCGTCTTCCCAGCACGTCATTCCCCTGTGTGTTTGTTATCAGTACAAACCCAGCATTTCTCCCAAACCCATGTATCCTTATCTAATTATTTATATTGCTTACACGTTTTATTGGTAACTCTTATTTTATTCAGATATCTGACAAATATTTATTGAGTGCTTATTATGTTTTAGGCATCCTACTTAGCACTACCAACGAACAAGACAAGACCCTGCCCTTACTAGCCTACACACAAGTAAGCAAGTAAAGAGCACACTTTTAGGTAGCGATCGGTGCTGTATGAACGCCAAGCAGCGTAACAGAGGTTACCTGGGGAGGAGAAATGTTTTAGATAGTGTCCAGGGGAGGCCTGGCTGACATATAAGCAGAGAACTGAATGAAGACAAGGAGTGAGCCAGGTAAGAGCACAGAAAAAGGACTTTCCAGGCAGGGGAAGCAACAGGAGTGGAGGCCCTGGGGCAGGAACATTCTTGGTGGGGGCTGGATCAAAGCGAACGGATGGTGTGGTTACAGAGCAGTAGACCAGCAGAGGTAGAGTTGGAGGGGTGGTGGAGGCCCCTATCAGGTAGGGCCATACTGATGTGCCTTGTCTCTCCCTGAGATGTCAGTCTGGGAATGTAAGCCACTTTCGGAAATGCCCAAGTCCTACCTCATTCTCTTCCCAGACCCACGTGTCCAGTGAAAATCTCCATACCCAGGCCTCAGAGTCCCGGCTGTTGAAACTGAGGACTGTCGGAGCCGAGCACATGCCAATCTGACTGGGGAACAGGGGGAGGGGGAGCCATGGCTTAGAGATCAGCGATGGTCACTAACAAGGAAAGGCCCCCAGCAAGCTGAGATGGAATACACCTGTTGTAATATCAGTTACTGCACACTCAGTATGTGTCAAGGCCTTTATATGCGCAATGCCATTTACACTTGACCACAACCCTGTGATGTAGGCATTGTTATCCTATTTCACACAGGAAGAAATTGAGACACAAAAGGATTAAGTGGCTTGTCCACAGCCATCCTGTTGGCGGTAAAGCTAGGATTTTAATTTACATCTATTTGGCTCCAAAACCTAGACTTTTAATTAACCAGTGTTACCACCTCCTAGAAACTCAAAGGTTTAATACAAGGCCCACCAGAAAGAGAGGAGGAAAAGAAGGAAAACAGCCGACACTGAACAGGAAGAATTCCTCAATTTCTATGATCTGAGGATGTTTTGACAACATGAGTTAATGTTAGTGCTTATAGTCAATTGTTCTTCTTTCTTAACGTAAGTAAGTGATCAAATGAGAATTGACTTGAGAGTATAGAGATAAAATCTGAGAGTTTCATTTTTATTTATTTATTTATTTTTAAATATTTTTTCTTTATTGATTTTAGATAGAGAGGAAGGGAAAGGGAGAGAGAGATAGAAACATCAATGAGAGAGAACATTGATTGGCTGCCTTCTGCACGCCCTCCACTGAGGATTGGACACACAACCTGGGCATGTGCCCTGACTGGGAATCAAATCCGCGACCTCTTGGTGCATGGATCAATGCTCAACCGCTGAGCCACATCGGCTGGGCTGAGAGTTTTTATTTTAAAACCAGCAAAAAGATTTTTAAGTTTCTTTCTTGCAAAAATATTGCTTTCCTTTAGTTTTAAAAACACAGAGAAGGAAAAAGAAGAAAATTAAAATCATCTAGAGAATACAAATGTAGTTTAAGTGCTGACATCACTGTCTAGACTCTAGAGTCTTCTGGGTCCTCACTGTAAATTCTTAAGATAATCTGATTGGATCAGCTTGGATCTCATCTGTCTCTTGACCCAATCACCTGTAGCCAGGGAGGGTTAGGATCATATCAGAATTGCAGGGACCCACCCCTCTGGGTTTTTAGAGAAGGTCATCAGGACCCCAGCGATCTGATTTTGGAAGGTTCTCACTGCAGGCAGTGTGGGGGATGGATTGGTGTACAGTAGGACCAGAGACAGAAAGATGAATTGGGAACTGTTGCAGGGATCTCAGCAAGAAAAGATAGGCTCCTGAACTAAGAAGTGGCTATGGGACAGAGAGCTAAAGAAGGATCTCAGAGGAAATCAGAAGGTAGAGTCAACTGTCTTTGGGAGATGAGATATGAGCACTGGTTAAAAGATCATAATCTGTGAGGTGCATGTGGGACATGAAGCAGACGTGTCCAGTAGGCAGTTGTGTGAATTGAGAGCTCCGGAGAGTGATCTGGGTTGGAATGAGGTGGTGGTGACAGCCATGAGTGAGGATATGGTAACTAGGGAGAATGTGTGGAGTGACTGAGGCCAGAACCCTGAGAGGACTATGAATGTCTGAGGACAGATAAATCTGGAGGCTGAGAAGGAGTGATGGGAGAGGTCGGAGGACCAGCAGAGAGTGCTGCCATGGACATCATTTGTCAGGAACGTTAACAGGAAATGCTGCAGATAGATCCAATAACACGGGGCCTGGAAAGAGCCCATTCAACCCAGCAGCAAGTATGTTCAGTAGAGGGGTGAGGGTAGAGGATGGAGCCAGACTGAGGGAGTGAACACAGAGTGAGAATGGAGATGATGTGTGAGGACTTTCAGGAAGCTTGGCCATTGAGGGAGGAAGAGAAGGCAAAGGCAGAAGTTGGAACCAAAGGACTATGGAGGGAAGTGTGAAGGGGAAGGTGGGATTGAGGTTAAGTGCATTTAGGAAGCCTAGTAAAGACTATGGTGCAGTCCTGGGGAAAGGAGGAAAGCCTGAGGAGATAGAACACCGAGGACAAGGGGAAAAGATGAATCCAGTGCCTTAGACAGAAAAGGGGGAGGGATGAGTCTGGGTGCAGGTAAGTATACAGACAGAGGGGCTGCGGGCCGAGGCATCTCTGCCCAGTGTCCTCCATGTTCTCAGTAACTGACAGACCAGCTCATCTGCTGAGATGGCAGGAGGAGGTGAGATAGGACCTGAGGAGCAGGTGTGAACTGCGGCCACATAGACGCATTCCCGCTGTTGTTGAAATCCACGATGCTGCAGTGACATCGATCTGAGCAGTGGGGATTTCTCTGTAAAACTCAGCAGCCAGGGCAGGAGAGAGACTTGACACAACTATATTGATCCAGTTTGGGGTTTTGCTGAGCGTGGGAGACAGAATGTCAAAAGGGAAAGAGAGTGAAGGTGGGAGGGCTGATGGATGTGGAGAACACAGAGTAGGAACTGGGGAAAGGAGGATGGCAGGGGACACGGTGTGACAGAGTAGGACAGCACTTATGTGATTGACAGGCATCTAGTTTCTCCAGCCAGGTGTTATTGGTTTGCAACAGCTGACAAGACCTTGACTCTCTGTGCTTTGGTCACTGTGTGAGGCTTAGACAGTCTAGCCCTTAGCAAAGGGCTCTCCTCCCCACGGGGGTAATATGAAATAATAAACTAATAATAAACATTTCTGAGCTCTTCAGAACATTTGTGCTAGGGGCTTCTCATGTTGTACATCATCTAATTCCTGCGGCAATCTTGTCCTCATGTCTGGCGTTATCCTCACTTACAGAGGACATTTAGGCTCAGCATTTAATTAGCTCCAACATCATGTGAGCTTGGCTGATTTTTAAAAATAGCCCCTTCCCCCAAATCAACTCCAAATGGGGTGTTTACTTCATCTGTTGAACACTGTACCAGAGGTCCTGACCGGCCTGTGTATCTCCAAATAACCCAAAGCAGATCAAGAAGTCTCAAAGAATACCAATTTAATTTCCATGAATTGAAGGAACCAGCAGAGAAGTGGTCCTTATGCCCACGGGGACAGGGCAGAGAAAGCATGGGAAGGGACAGGATGGGAAGTGCCCTCAGGGGGCTGAGAATCCCCCAGAACTACAGGTCCTTGGCTGAGGCATGTGTATCAGGGAAGCCCCAAACAAAACACCTTTGAACCCTTTGATCAGTGGCTTTTCTGAAGACTGCCTCCCTCCACCTGCCTGACACGTGAAGGACTAAGAAATCTTATTAAAGGCCTTTCTGAAAAGCTCCATGTCGAGGAGCATCTGCTTCTGGTGTGAGAGAGATTACACACGAGTGCTCTTGGCCAGGGGGACCCAGCCAGCTCCAGGCTCCACCAGGGAGACAGAACTCCAAGAGGGAGGCACTCAATTAAGGAAACAGGCTTTCCTGGTCTGGGCTCCGAATCTCATTTCCAGCACAGGCTCCTCTGGTTAATGATAAGAAGCCAGGGATAAGAGCCTGCTTGTCGCCTGAATGGCTTCCTTCCTGAGGGAGGAGAAAAAAGAAAAGAAAAAAGATTAGCAGGAGCATCAGGCTCCTGATTTAGCTTCCCTTCTGAAAAAAAAAAAAAAAAAATTGCAAAGTGCCCTTGACTATCTGAGGCTGTTTGGCTTTCTCTTCTTGCTCTGCCCATTTAGGTTGCGTTTTATTTTTTATGGTTGACCCTCTGCATTGTGGGCCATTGTGTCCTTTTTCTATGGAAGGCACTTAATGGATTAAACCTGAAAAAAGTCAGTGCTAACCAGACATCCATCAGAGAGGTCTATTTACGTGCAGTCACTCCTGCAATTTCTGCAAAGCACAGAATTAAAAGAGAAAATTGCTGGAAAATGCAATCATTAGAGTCCTTTGTCTCTCTGGGCTCCACCTCTCCATACCCTCCATCTGCTGAGGGGGAAGGGAAGGCTCTGAGTTCAATAGGATTGACCTTGGGAGGCTGGGCGCAGCTTCAGGGGTGAAAAGGACAATCAGGGCCACAAAAATGTGGGGCTTATGGTTCTTACCGTTTTCCATTCTGCTGCTGCTGCCTCTGAGGGCTTTTCCTCCAGAGCTCATAGAAACTGTCTTGAACAATCTGATTCAGAATAACTTCTAAAATTCTTTACAAAAAGCAAGATGGCCTGATTTGGAATTTCAGATTCAATCCTGTACTTAAAATCAGTGGAGTCCTCAGGCAGAGTAACTGACAGGGTGTTTCTGGACTTATATATCTCCTACTTCATGGAGTATTCACACCTGCGAATCCTTCATTGAATAGACTGTTATTTGTAATGTTTTATTTTCTTTTATTTTAAAATTTATCTTTGTTGTTGAAAGTATTACAGATATCCCTCCTCTTTTCCCCCATTGACACCCTCCTCCCCACTCCTGCCCCCACCCCTGCCTTCACCGCACTGTTGTCTTATCCATTGGTTATGCATATACGCATATCAGTTCTTTGGTTTGTCTCTTCCTGCCCCATCTTCCTTCCCTCTGAGGATTGTCAGTCTGTTTCCTACTTCCATGTCTCTGGATCTATTTTGTTTGTCAGCTTATTTTGTTCTTTATATTCCACAAATAAGTGAAATCATGTGATACTTGTCTTTCTCTGACTGGCTTATTTCACTTAGCATAATACTCTCCAGGTCCCTCCATGTCATCTCAAAGGGTAAGAGATCTTTCCTTCTTACAGCTGCATAGTATTCCATTGTGTATATGTACCACGGCTTTTTTATCCATTCGTCCACTGAAGGACACTTGGGCTGTTTCCAGATCTTAGCTATTGTAAACAGCTCTGCTATGAACATAGGAGTACATATATTCTTCCTGATTGGTGTTTCAGGCTTCTTAGGGTATATTCCTAGAAGTGGGATCACTGGGTCAAATGGCAGTTCCATTTTTAATTTTTTAAGGAAACACTATATTGTTTTCCATAGTGGTTGCACCAGTCTGCATTCCCACCAGCAGTGTACTAGAGTCCCCCTTTCTCCACACCCTCGCCAGCACTTGTTTGATGATTTGTTGATGGCAGCCATTCTGGCAGGTGTGAAGTGATACCTCATAGTCATTTTAATTTTCATCTCTTTGATGATTAGTGACACTGAGTATTTTTTCATGTCTCTTGGCCTTTTGTATGTCCTCTTTGAAGAAGTGTCTATTGAGGTCCTCTGCCCATTTTTTAATTGAGTTGTTTGTCTTCCTTTTGTTGAATTGTATGAATACTTCATATAATTTGAAAATTAACCCCTTATCCAATGTTTCATTGGCAAATATGTTCTCCCATACAGTGAGTTCCCTTTTCATTTTGATGCTGGTTTTTTTTGCTGTGGAGAAGCTTTTTAGTTCAATGTAGTCCCATTTATTAATTTTTTTCCTTTGTTTCTCTTGCCCTAGGCAATGTATCAGTGAAAATTCTACTTCGTGAGACATCTGCAATTTTGCTGCCTACATTTTCCTCTAGGATTTTTATGGTTTCATGACTTCTATTTAAGTCTTTTATCCATTTTGAGTTTATTCTTGTGTATGGTGTAAGTTGGTGGTCTAGTTTCATATTTTTGCATGTACCTGTCCAATTTTCCCAACACCATTTATTGAAGAGACTAGCTTTTCTCCATTGTATGCTCTTGCCTCCTCTGTCAAATATTAATTGAGCATAATGTGTTGCGTTGATTTCTGGGTTCTCTATTCTGTTCCATTGATTTATATGCCTATTCTTGTGCCAGTACCAGGCTGTTTTGATTACAGTTGCTTTGTAGTACAATGTGATATCCAGTATTATGGTCCCTCCAACTTTGTTCTTCTTTTTCAAGATTGTTGTGGCTATTCAGGGTCTTTTTTGGTTCCATATAAACTTTTGGAGTTTTTGTTCTAGCTCTGTGAATAATGCAGTTGGTATTTTAATAAGGATTGTATTGAATCTGTATATTGCTTTGGACAGTATGGACATTTTAATGATACTGATTCTTCCAATCCATGATATGGTATAGGCTTCCATTTTTTTTTATGCATTCCTCTATTTCTTTTTTCAATGTCCTGTAGTTTTCTGAAAACAGGTCTTTTACCTTACCTCCTTGGTTAAGTTTATTCCTAGGTATCCTAATTTTTTTTTTTTTTTTTTGCAATGGTAAAAGGATTTTTTGTTTTGTTTTTTTAGTTTCTCTTTCTGAGTGTTCATTATTGCTGTATAACAATGCCATTGGTGCCCTGGCCGGTTTGGCTCAGCGGTTAGAGCGTCGGCCTGCGGTCCAGAGAGACCCGGGTTCGGTTCCCGCTAAGGGCATGTACTTCGGTTGCAGTTTGTCCCCGGCCCTGGTTGGTCGTGCGGGTGGCAGCCACTCGATGTGTCCCTTTCACGTCAATGTTTCTCTCTCTCTCTCTCTTCCTCTCTCTCCCTCCCACTCTATCTGGACAAAAAATGAAAAAATGTCCTCAGGTGAGGATTAAAAAAAAAAAAAACAATGCCATTGGTTTCTGGATATTAATTTTGTATCCTGCTACTTTGCCGAATTTATTTATTAAATCAAGTAGATTTTTGGTGGAGTCTTTAGGGTTTTCTATGTACAATATCATGTCATCTGCAAATATTGACAGTTTCACTTCCTCCTTTCCAATTTGGATGCTTTTTATTTTTTCTTCTTGTCTGATTGCTGTTGCTAAGACTTATAGCACTACGTTGAATAAGAGTGGCAAAAGTGGACATCCCTGTCTTGTTCCTGTTCTTAGGGAAATACTTTTAGTTTTTGCCCATTGAGTATGATGTTGGCTATAGGTTTGTCATATATTGCCTTTATTATGTTGAATTATGATCCTTGTATTTTCACTTTTCTGAGAGTTTTTATCAAAAATGGGTGCTGGCTTTTGTCAAATACCTTTTTAGCATCTATTGATATGATCATATGATTTTTATCTTTCATTTTGTTTATATGGTGTATCACATTTATTGATTTGCAAATATTGTACTAACCTTGCATCCTTGGGACAAATCCCACTTGGTCGTGGTGAATAACTTTTTAAAATATATTGTTGGACCCAATTTGCCAATATTTTGTTGAAGATTTTGGTGTCTATGTTCATCAAGAATATTGGCCTGTAATTTTCTTTCTTTTTAGTATCTTTATCTGGTTTTAGAATTAGGATTATACTGGCCTCATAAAAAGAATTTGGAGGTCTTCCTTCCTCTTGAATTTTTTAGAATAGTTTGAGGGGACTAGATATTAGTTCTTCTTTGAATATTTGGTAAAACTCCCCTGTGAAGCCCTCTGGACCAGGGCTTTTGTTTGCTGGGAGTTTATTGATTACTGCTTCAATTTCCTCAGTTGTTAGTAGACTGTTCAGGTTTTCTGACTCTTCCCTGTTGAGTTTTGGAAGCCTATATGGTTCTAGGAAATTGTCCATTTTGCCTAGGTTGTCTAATTTGTTGGCATATAATTGTTAATAGTATTTTCTTACAATCTTTTGTATGTTTACAGTGTCAGTTGTTACTTAACCTTTTTCATTTCTGATTTTATTTATTTGGGTCCTCTCTTTGTTTCTTGGTGAGTCTGGCTAAAGGTTGATCAATCTTATTTATCTTTTTTTGTTTTTTTAATCTTCACCCAAGGATATTTTTCCATTTATCTTCAGATAGAATGGGAGAGAGACAGAGAAACATTGATGTGAGAGAAACAAATCAACTGGTTGCTTTCCACACAACCTAACCAGGGCCGGGGACCAAACCGCAACCGAGGTACGTGTCCTTGACCAGAATCAAATCTGTGACTCTTTGGTCTACGGGCCGCTGCTCTAACCTCTGAGTCAAACCAGTCAAGGCTTTTATTTATCTTTTCAAAGAACCAGCTCTTAGTTTCATTGATCTTTTTTATTGGGTTTGTTTTTTTTTTTAGTCTATGATATTTATAATGTTTTAAAATCCACACACTGGAGACCCAATTTTTACACTTTAAATGAGCTTGTGAGCAAATTCTTACTTTCTCTTCTTTAGTTTGGACTTCCATGTTCACCTATCCATTGGAGCTCCTGGTTCTCGTGCTTTTGTATTGCAGAACTTACACTGGCAGTCCTCCCCCCATGCTCAGGCCTTAAGCCTCAGACTGGGAGTTACACCATCAACTTCCCTGGTCCTCAGGCCTTTGGACTTGAACTGATTTATACTACCAGCTTTCCTGGTTCTTCAGATTGCAGACAGCAGACTGTGGGACTTATCTATATCTATCTATCTATCTATATTTATCTATCTATCTCTTATTAGTTATGTTTCTCTGGAGAACCTAATACAGTAGCCCTATCTGAAATAGGACAGAAAGTTGTACCATCAGATGTGGATGGGTGTGGTCTCACAGTCCTCCATTCACATTGGCACTGAGCATCACAGTCAAGTGACTATTCTCAGTCTTGAATCCTGGGGCAGGTTTTTCCTCCTTTGAGATATATGTCTTTCAAGGTATGCATTTGTAATAGATATCTGTTTCTTCAAGATTGTTAATTTGATTCAATGTATAGCCAGCCATTTTCATTAACTTCTGCCTTGCTGGAAATTCTTCTGCACCTTTTTCATGTGCCTGACAGCCGAAGGATTTGAAAATTGGAACAATGTTTGAAATCACTAGAGCAAGCATTAATAGCATGAAAAGAAGTAACTTCTGCAAGATTTGGTAATTAGAGATTTCCATTTGAGGTCTTTCTTGTATAGATAGATCGTGCTGTCTCTTTGATTATGAGAAAAATTGTTCTTGATATTTTCACTCTTTGGTATGTATGACTATCTTTCCATTTCTTCTGTGTGTTTAGGCCTTGTGCTTGTTGACTTCACAGCACAAACCATGGACTACTCCAACCATGGACTTTTTAAAACTTTATTTTTGTGGCATTGTCTGTCATGGTCTGCACTGTAGATTCCTTGCTCAAAAGATATCACATACAGGCAACCGTTGCTTTGCATGACACTATGTTATATGCATAAAACTCGTGCATATCAGGACTCTGTCCTTGCTAAGATATGTCAATTACCACAGAACCATACAAAGGCAGCACATGGTTTCTTCCTATTTGCATGTATTTCAGTTAACTTGGTGTTTTGTGAAGCAAAGACTGCTTGTATTCTTTCATTTAAAAAATACATCATTATTTCTCCTCAATACTCAAACACTCCTTCTGCATGCATTGCTTGGTGTTTTTGAGCCAGGGTATATTTGGAACATTGAATGAGTGTTTTCTAATGTAGAAAAGTTCACAAAGGTGAAAGAATAGCCAAACACAACCTTGCAGGATATCACACACTGTGAAGTGCTGGTAGATACTGGGTGCATGTGTGCACTTTGCATATTCTTATAAGACTCAGCTGGGTGCGGTTTTCTGCATTGCACATAAGCAAAAGCAAAATTAGTGGCATGCTCAAATTATTCAATGTATCAATCCTGTTGGAACAAACTCACAATTTCAAAATAAGTGTTAGGGCAGAACTGACTGTACTGAGTTTGTCATGCGAGTGGAGATACTGAGTAGGCATTTATCTAGAATGCAAGGAAGAGATCAAAGCTGAATATATAAATTAAAGAGCCATCAGTTTACACATATATTTAAATCTATGAAGTCATTCAGGGACTGGGTATAGATAGAAAAAGACTCAGACTGAGGTACTCCCACATTTAGGGGTTAAGTAAGGAGCAACTAGTGAAGAGCCTAAGAAAGAGCAATTTGTGATGTAGGAGCAAAACTGAAGATTGTTCTAGAAACAAAGGGAAGAATGTGTTTCAAGGAAAAGAGAATAATCAGCTTTGTTCAATTCTGCTGGTAAATCAAACAAGACAGACATGTGCAAGAGCTTGATTGCAGACGGTTCAAGGGAGAATGGAAGGAAAGAAATTGGAGACAAGTGTAGATGACTTCATCAAGAGTTTTATTCCATCAAGGAGAGCAGAGAATTGAAGCAATACTGGTATGGGATACGAGGTCAAAAGAGATATTTTTGAGATTTTTTTCAAAGATAAGAGAAATTATAGCAGACTTGTATGCTAATGGAAATGGTTAGAGCTAAGGGGAAAATTGAAGATGCCATAGGGCGAGAAAAATAATTCAGTTTATGAGAGGGGATATATGGGCTCCAGGGGTTTGCTGCAGATGGGGTGTGGACCCTGGTAACAAGAGGGTAGGCACAGAACATAAGTAGAAGTAGAGGTAGGTGTGTACACGAGATGGTTCGAGCTCTTCTCATTGCTTCTCTTTTCTCAGTGACATGAGAAGCAAGTTCATGAACTGAATCAAGATGGTGCTGGTGGGGCGGGGTGGATGGACTGAGGAAAGCTGTGAAGGTATACAACAGTGTTCTAAGAGGTGGGAATAAACTCGGGAAATATAGACAGTGGAGGGTTCTGTTAAATAAACAGATGCAAGAGCAGGCATTGAATGGGGAGGGGAGGCTTTGGTCAAGGTCTGATCAGGAGTCCAGCTTACACTGGTGTTGGGAGAACATTCCTTGATGTCCCTGTAGATCTAAATGGAGAAGGAAACAGGTTGCAGGAATTTATCGTACAGCTGGAAGGTAAGTGTTTCCAGGCACTGTGTGTAGATACGGGAGATGATAAGACAGGCAAATCAGTCTAGAGTCAGGATTCACAGTCAGGCGAGCAACAAGCAGGAGTGGAGGTGAGTACTGACCCTAGGGGAGAGGCTTTAGCTGTCTGCTCCATTCTATGCTGCTAATAGACCCTGGTAACCCTGGGCCTATGCTGCTATCCAGAGCCAGAAGGCTATAAAAGAGCCTCAAGGTGAATCTTGGCCCAATCTGACAAAGAGCTGGAGATGCTGAGATTGCCATTTAATGGGGAAGATTTGAACATTAATTTTTAGTGTGTGGGTAGGTCTTGTTGAACAAAATTACTTGATGTAGAAAAGCAAAATATTCTCTATTTTTGAAAAATTATTCCAGGCATTATTCATGCTGAGATCTTTCTGTACTTAAATACAAGTTCATGTATACTCAATGCCAGCAGGCCAAGGGAAGGATTTTAATTCCTCTTCAAGAGCCACATCAAAAAAGCAAACCTCACACATCCACCATGTGCTTAATCATTGTCTCCACAGGTGAATCAAATACAGTCACAGGCTTTAAAGTCCTCTTCACTTTTACTGAAAAATCAAAGACGCATTTTATGTTTTGAGAATTGTAGATTCATTACCGATACAACATACGTCTAGCTTGAATTTTCTGCTATATTCAAGATGAACTTTCCAGAGCTTTATGAGGCATTCTTAGACTAATACTTAGGTATAATTATACTTAGCAATCAACTGTTACTTTTCTGAAGACATCTATTTGCTGTGCATCAGGATTAAATGGCAACTGACTTCCTTTTATTTGAACAAATGATTTAGAGATCACATATGTTCCATTGGCTTGGACAGATACTAATCTGATGAGCCTCCTATATCATTAACACCTATCCAGATACTAGTGTCCAGGCTAATCTTTGCTTGAGGTTCTGTGAAATCAGTGTCTCCATCTACAGAAGAAAGTGACTGCAGTAGACACGTAAAAGGGTCTGGAGGTGTAAGTCAGTCCCCCAGTGGACAGGCTTCCCCGGCTGTCTGAAAGTAGAGCGTCCTGTGAGGCCTCCCATAAGCCAAAATAGCAAACGAGCAGCTACTACTAATTACTATGGAAATTGTTTTTTTAGCATCCTCCGACCCCAAAGTCAACACATGCGCAATGTCTTTATTTTGTTCACCACTTTTGAAACACTTCAATCATGTCCAGCTTGGCACTAAGTCTAACACCCTTAGGAGTTCTCTTCGGCTGTCCTGATCCCTTAGGGCACATCTTGCTCAGGGATGCACAGAACAAATCAAGGTAAAGCCCAGATGCTCACAGACACAGCTCAAAGCCGTGGCAGCCTAATGCCGAGATGCTGAGCCTTGTTCCAGGGGAAGGAGCGAGGTGGTGCCAGTCTCACTTTTTGGGGTGCGCCCTGCCTCTGTGATGGCGGCTGCAGAACAAACACTGAACGCTCTTTTTGCCATTAGTCATAAAAGCGAAAATCCTCTTTGGATTTCCTGTGGTTAACAAAAACACGTACTAATGTAGGTCTTTCATAAAAGCAAAGTGGCATAAGGAAAACTTTCGAGAAGCGGGGGGTATATTTGTATTTGTATTCACATCTCAGTGGAAATCTGACCGCACAGTTTCAAGGACAATGGACAAGCTCCATCCAAGGAAGCTTCCTAATGATCTTAAAACTGTAATTGAATGTTTTTGGAGCAGTTACAATCTTTTATTCATTCACTGGTGTTTTCCTTCAACAATAAACATATCTGAAAGTTTTATGTGGGAGATGTAAAGATGAGATAGTACATGCTTGTACAGAAACAGAACAGAGCTCCATAGCTTGATAAAAACCAAGTAGCAACGGCACAGTCCATTTCTGATTGCTATAGTCTCTCACTTCTCGGCCTTTGTGCTAAGGTCAAGTGTAAGATTGAACTGCTAGTCAGGTGGTGTTGGACAATGAGTGCTGTGAATGAAAAGGGGAAGAAATCCTTGTAAGTTAATGCACAGGGTAACATCCAGGACAAGCTAGGACATGAACAGGGTCCTGAAGATGCCACTGGAAGCTAGTATGTGAAAGGCATTGGATGGACTAGGGAAAGGGACAGGAAATGACCATGCCTGTTTAGGCAGCATGGACTAGTCTGCATGTGGTAAGTGCCTAATATATTTTTGTTGAATTTAATAAACAGTACATTGGAGCAGCCTTTTTTTCTTTGTTCTTTTTTAATCCTTACCCAAGGATATTTTTCCATTGATTTTTTTTTTTTTTCAGATAGAGTAGGAGGGAGGGAGAGAGAGAGGGAAATATCGATGTATGACACATAGATTGGCTGCCTCCCGCACAACCCTGACCAGGACCAGGGATCACACTCAAAACTGAGGTACGCAGCCTTGACCAGGAATCAAACCTGTGGACCGAAGCTCTAACCACTGAGAAAACTGGCCAGGGCTGGAGCAGTGTCTTGAATGCTGGCCTACAGGGCCCATCAGGATGAAGTTATGTAAGAAATTCCTGCTGCAGTTCATAACTAACATAACAAGGGCCCAAATTGGGCCACTTGGTGCATGGGTTTAAGAAAGTGAAAACATGTATCAAATGTGTTCATTCAAAGTAAATCCCAACACTTCTGTATGGTGTCTGGAAGACAAATCGGCCTCTGTTGTGATATAGTTCTGAACAGTGAGAGAGAAGTTGAAATTATGGAGTAGGGCTTCCAGGACACACTCCTTTAAAGATCAGACTCAATAAGCAAGAACCATTTTTGCCTTTTTTCTTTTTCCCTTAATTCCTGAAAAGTGGTAGTGCTGACTGGAGCCATTAAAAAAGGCCAAGAGACTTCCTGAGACCTTGGCCTTGATGCCTTTGAGCTACCAACATCCGCGAACACCTACCCATCTTACTTGTCACCTGAGAGCAACTAATGCTTATCTTGTTAAAGCCACTGTTGTTTGGTTTTTCTGTTGTATACAGCTAATCACATCTCTGTGAACTTCTCTCAATTTTCTCATCTCCTCCACCCCCATCCCGGTCCAGCAATAGCGAAGTACTTTCAGTTCCTTCAACAAACCATGTCTTTCAACCCAGACCTCTTACATGCTCCTCCTTCTATTTCTTCTCGCTCCCTTAAACTCCTCTTCTCGTTCATTCCTATTCAACTTTTATGTCTCCCCACAGATGGCACTTCTTCCTTGGAGATGTCGGCTTCCTGCCCCCTCCCACCAGCACCAGCACCACCCCACTTCCTATCTGGACTTAAAGCCTACCTATGTATATAAACCATAAGAAAAATAACACATCAACGGGGCCCTTTTGAGAGTGCCGTGCTTTTCAATATGCTCACCGCATGGAAAAGCACAGTGAGGTAGCAAGGTGTACACATCCAGGTCAGCTGTCCAGCTTTGGCATTCCCCAGAAAACCACGCTGCCTGGCAGTTTGTCAGAGGTCATGGGAAATGCTGGATTCCATTACTCCCAAGACATGAGTGGAGAACAAAATGCAACAACTTAGTTCTTATCCTTTACCACATTGATCCAGGTCAGTTCAAAGCATAGGCGGGCTTGGCCCATCCTTTTTTCCTGGTAATTTACAGAATACCTAGCTCACATTATCACATGCTTTCATAAAATACCTAGCAGAGTCTGCCCTCAGCCTGTCCTGGTTCCAACCTTTATAGCATTTTTTTTTTTCCATTTACAAAATGGTAGTTGTGGGTGAATAATTTTCTCTAATTTATATTCTTGCCTTTTTTCTTCCTTCTATTCAAGGAGGTGACCAGCCCTGTTCTCGGGGTCTCTGGGTAGGTTTGGAGCAGGGCTGGAACAGAAGTAGTTTAGAGGAAGGTCTGGCTTTGTCTTATAAGAGCCCGAGTCTTAAAACAAGAGCTCTTTCGTTCTTCTCCCCAGACTAGAAGAGGATCTCTTGGCCTGCTTGCGGGGAGGAAGAGGGGAAAGTGAGAGAGGAAGCAAGTGAGGGTGAGTCTGAGAAAGTAAGAGCCATGAGCAGAGCCACCAGTGATGATCTTTCCAAAAACTCTGAGGAAACATGGCTGCATGGTGCATCTGGGACGAGACCACAGGCTTCTGATCAGACAGCTCCGTGTGCGGAGTGTGGAATGGAAGCAGCCGAGAGCCGCCAGGCCTGCAGGTGATAGCAGATAAGAAGAATGGACATCAGGGTAGCAACATGTCTGGATGCTAAAAATTGTCCCCCAGCTCTCCTACCTCCTCTTCCCATGGTCTTGGAAACTCATAGTATCCATGAACTCAGGCACCTACCCTAGCAGGATGGGGAGAAGCCCGGGAAAGGTGGAGGTTGCTCATGCCTTGGTTGTGTGCTACACAAAAAGGTACGCGGCCAAGGCGCAGGGAGCAGGCTGGGAGAAATCCCTTCTGTGCTCCTGACCCTACACCTAGAAGGAGAGGCTTTTGTGATTCAACAACCCTGGGTGTGTTTTGTGATTCTACTACCTGGAAGAGGTGCTTTGGGAAAATGAGATGCTAGTGGGGCCTTGAAAGTTAACCACTCCCAGCAACCCAGAGTCAGAAATCAGTGAGTTTTAGACACCTCTGGTCTTCACCTGAGCTGCGGATGAGATCCATATCCACTGTGTCATGTTTGCCAGGCTACCTGCTGGGGTGCTAAGAACATCAAAGAAGCTAATATATGTAAAAAAAGTGTTTGAAAACTGGTGAAATCACACAAGCTTAAGGTACTATTAGCAACAGCATTGAGCTCCAGAACATAAGTCATGAGATCAACATAGAACATTACATTTCTCTTGAACCTTCCTTGGAAGTAAGAAAGGCTAAGCCTACAAATTTGCATGTGCACTTTATTTATGCCATTGCATTTGGCTTATAGAATTATCATTCTACGTCCTTAGATCACTCACCTGTTTAACAAAGACAATACATGTTCTATGTTCTAGTAAATACACATTGATAATTGTGACTCTAAAATTAAAAGTATAAAGTACTGTAGAACTCAATTAAATTCTTCTCAAAGGACTCTACAAAGCAAAAACTTTCACAATGCCAAAATAATTTCCTCTGTTGGAACACAAAACCAGGTTTAAAAATGAATATATTGTATGCACGTAAAATTAAATAGGTTTGCCCTATATTGTCATAATAAGAGCTGAACCCAGGGACTCTATTTTTAAAACTGAATCCAGTAAAACTTTTATTTTGGCTTCATAAAATCCTTTCTCTCTTTCCTCTTCCTGCCTCATTTTATTTTTTAAGCTATTATGAAAATTACTTAATAGAAAAATGTTTTGAGACATGTGAATTCATTTTGAAAGTAGTTCAGCTGTAAAATATCCTTTTGGCATCAATTTCAATGAGCTGACTCTCCCCTTATTCTTTTGTTTAAAGATGATGGAAATCGGTAGGAGGAAAGACTTGGGGGGAATGGTTGGAGCCCTCAGGACAGCCTGTGACAGGAAGTCCCAAAGGGACAACCCACAGTTACAGGAAGTGAGGAGTCTTTCTTCCCAGAGTCTTCTGCAGCTGTGTGGATCGAGGAGGCCACATTCCTGGAGCGACCTTCACTTAATTACTCTGACCAGCAAAGCCCCAAACTTGTCCTCAAAGTTGTAAGAGTATTTTCTCATTTTGAAAGAAGTTTTGACTCCTCGTTTCTTCGAGGCCAGCCACTGCATGGGTCCCACCCCCTGAGGCGCTCTGGAGCCTGGTCTTGAGTAAACCACCTCCTGGGACTGTTCCCAGGCATAGTGTGGACGATCTGGGGGAAACCAAACAGCCTTAAAGTAAAGAATATCAAACTGAAAGTTGGCCAAATGTTATATATTCTTAATGTCCTCCATTTTCTCTCAGTAAAAGAGTAATATCTCAGGGGAGTCCAACCAGATTCGATACAAATTTGTATTAGTAATAAAAAGAATGTTAACTGGCTAGAAGAAACAGAAGTTATTGGCCCAGAGACTGGAGTTATATATATTAGTCATTTTATAACATGGCTTTTCTAATACCTTGGGCAGGATAAAATGTCCCAGCAAGGTATGTTTACTTTTGACCTTCAGAGAAGAAATGTGATTTTAAGCTTTTTCAACAGGAAAAATACCTCGAAGCAAAAAGTAATATGCCAAGTTGAGAGAGCAGAATTTTTTCAGTGGTGGGAATGGGATGGTCTTAAAACTCTCACCTTTATTTTCTCACTTCAGTGTTCAACTACCAAAAACATTAGGACCTTTGAGGAAGGCATAAAAACTCATCACTTAAAGGCACCTTAATTCTTCTAGGTCACTGGGTGTCATGAAGTCAATTACTGGCCCCAAACATTTTAAGGTGCCTTTGAGGCCTGAAAGAAAGAATATGTGCTTTTCTCAAAGAAGGGCTAGATCATTGATGGTTGGCCTGCCTGCCCTCCTTCCCAGGATCAATCCATTTTAAACTCATATTTAATTTCAGGAGTTCGGTGTATATCAATGCCAGGAACAAGCTTTTGCTGAATTTCAGCTGTGTGCTATGTAGAAGGGCTGATACAAATGATTCTTAACTCTTAAAGGTTCCTAACATCAGACCACTGTTTCTCACTCCTTTTTTCATCATTGCCCCATTGGGGTGTCAACATAAGAACATCCAAACCTGCAGAGAATTTGCATAAGAATGTATATGAGGCAAACTGACAATATATGCTGGGGAACAAGATCTCAGATGCTCCAGAAAGAATAACAGTTTCGCAGCTTCTTTTATGCATTTGAAATTAATTAAGGAGAGAACGTAAGGAAGATTCCATAGAGGTGGGAGAGAGCCAGGTAGGGATGGGATTACGGGATAGTAAGATGATGTGCTTTCTTGGGAGTGATCATGTAAGGGTCAGATTACAGCGTAGTTATGATTATGTGCTCTCTTAAGAGATCTGAAAAGGTGGCCAAGTATTAGAAGGAGGGGGCTGAAAGGAGGCATTTCAAAGGTGTGTTAGCCTAGATGCACAGAAACAATGGACAGGGCTTGCTTAAGGCAAAGATAAGCCTTTTAGTAAAGAAGTTATATGCCTGGGATGTGACTACTCACCATGACCTGCCCAGTTAGGAATTTGTGATCAGATCACCCTGTGAGCTTACTTTCCATAGAGCCCCTTTTTCATCCACAGAGGCCTTTTAAGACATTATTTTTAAGTTCCACTTCCCTCCCTAGGAAATTAAATACTAAGGAACTAAGAAATTTTGTCAGGTGGTGTTGAGCCCATGTGATACTTATTTACTGTCCTTGTTGAGCATATATGCATTAGACCAGAGTTTCTCAACATCGCACATTAACATCTGGGGCCAGATTATCCTACTAGGAGGGGCTGGTTACACCTAGTGGGATGTTCACCGTAGGATGTTTAGAGCATCTCTGGCTCCACCCACCAGATGCCAGTGGCTCCCCACTCCCCTGCCCTGGTGTGACAATCAAACACATCTCCAAATGTTGTCAAATGTCCCTTGAGGGACAAAATTGCCCCATTTGATTACCATTGCATTAGACATATAAACCAGAAGGAGGTATGTCAGCATTTTTGACAGAAGGCAGGAAAGACAATTTTTATTTATTTATTTTTTGAAATTCATCAGTTCTTTTTATTTTTTTTTATTTATTTTTTTTTGTTACAGATGTTTCTCCTTTTTTCCCCATTGATACCCTCCTCTCCATCCCCCCACCCTGTCCCCAGCTTTGTTGTCCATGTCCATCACTTATGCATAAATGTGCATAAGTTCTGTGGTTTATCTCTTCCCTCCCCCCCACCCCCTCTTCTGAGGGGTATCAGTTTATACCCTACTTCCACATCTCTGGGTCTACCCTGTTCCTCAGACTGTTATGTTCATTATATTCCACAAATAAGTGAGATCATGTGATATTTGTCTTTCTCTGCTTGGCTTGTTTCGCTTAGGATAATACTCTCGAGGTCCCTCCACGTCGTCTCAAAGGATAAGAGATCTTTCTTTCTTACAGCTGCATAGTACTCCATTATGTATATGTACCACAGCTTTTTTATCCATTCATCCACTGATGGACACTTGGGCTGTTTCCAGATCTTAGCTATTGTAAATAGTGCTGCTATGAACATGGGGGTACATGTATTTTTTCTGATTGGTGTTTCAGGCTTCTTAGGGTATATTCCTAGAAGTGGGATCACTGGGTCAAATGGCAATTCAATTTTTAATTTTTTGAGGTAACACCATAGTGTTTTCCACAGTGGCTGCACCAGTCTGCATTCCCACCAGCAGTGTACTAGAGTCCCCTTTTCTCCACACCCTCGTCAACACTTGTTGTTTGATGATTTGTTGATGGCGGCCATTCTGACAGGTGTGAGGTGATACCTTATTGTTGTTTTAATTCGCATCTCTCTGATGATTAATGATGTTGAGCATTTCTTCATATGTCTCTTGGCCATTTGTATGTCCTTTTTGGAGAGGTGTCTATTTAGTTCCTCTGCCCATTTTTTAATTGTGTTCTTTGTCTTCCTTTTGTTGAGTTGTATGAGCACTCTGTATATTTTGGAAATTAACCCCTTATCTGATGTATCATTGGCAATTATGCTCTCCCATAGAGTGGGTTCCCTATCTGTTTTGATGGTTGTTTCTTTTGCTGTGCAGAAGCTTTTGAGTTTGATGTAGTCCCATGTGTTCATTTTTCCCTTTGTTTCTGTTGCCTTAGGTGATGTATCAGTGAAGATTCTACTGCGTATGATGTCCGAAATTTTGTTGCCTACATTTTCTTCTAGGAATTTTATGGATTCACGAGTCACATTTAAGTCTTTTATCCATTTTGAGTTTATTCTTGTGTGTGGTGTAAGTTGATGGTCTAGTTTCATTTTTTTTGCATGTAGCTGTCCAATTTTCCCAACACCATTTATTAAAGAGGCTATCTAGGAAAGACAATTTTTAAAGTGAGGACTAAGGAAAGATTGGGAACTACAAGGTGAAATGCAGAAGACAGCAGTGGGGAAAATGATGTGCAAAGGCAATGTGGGGGCACAGGAAAGTGAATGGTTGTGAAATCAGACCTATCTATTTGTTTCTAGAGGGTGGCTGGCTGATCTCACTCTCCTCACCCATTCTGCCCCCTCTGTCCTCAGGGTCCCAACTTTTTGAGGGCCTCGTGGCAGTTTGTTGGCTTATGTTTAATTTATAACTCTGTGGATCCATTTCTTGACTTTTAATCATTAGTTCTGCTTCTTTTAGTGGCAGATTCTAGGGGAAGTATTGGCAGAGCTTGTCTTGGATTGGTTTGAGTTGCTAGGCAACCAGGCCTCAGTTTATAGCTGGAGTTACTGAGATGAATACGAATTTTTACTTCCTTGCCAAATCCCTTTTGTAATCAGTCGAACCCATTTCCAACTAATTGATTCTCAACAAGTTAAGAGATTATATAGATAAGTTAATTTGTCTACAGCCCAACACTCACTTCCATCAGTACCATAGTGCTTTAATCTGTTTGAAGTGTATTCATAAGATTTTGTTTGAAGAAAAAATACCTCCACTTACAATGAAAACATTGACCATGTAGAGGTTATAAGTGACATCCTAGAACCTCACTTTGCATGCAATACTGGGGAAAGAGCTAAAGGTGTCAGAACAAACACATACAATACTATACATCTGCCTTATTACATATTATCCCAAGGAATTTTGAAATTTCAGCAATGAAGATTTTGAAAGCCAACAATCAAGATGGTTTTGTTGCTATAGGTATCATTATAGTGATGACAGGCTCACCCAACGAGGGGTATCAATGGCTTAACATCACTTAAAAGATCCCTTTTTTGGTTTGATACGATTGGATTGTATCTCTACCGGTAGGAGTTGGAGAAGACTGAGATGGTTTAAGAAAGGACAGCAGAAATGTGTAAGAAATAAGAACCAGATAAAAAGAATGAAAGAATGTTAGTTTTCCTGAGAGGACAAGGCAAATACATGATTTAATGCAGAAATGGGAAGAAGATAGTTCATAGTTTAAGTGCTTTTTAGATATCATGAATCTTAGAGTCATTTAATCTTTATAAGAAACTAGAGTGGAAGGCTACCATTTGCCCTCTAATAATCATTCTTCCCTTCTTCCATGGTAAAAACATTTTCAACTGGATTGATAGCTCTCCAGAATAAACACTACATTTCCAGTCATCTTCTATGTGGCTCTTTATCTAAGTTCTGGTCATTGGGATAAATGTTTGTGGTAGACTTTGAGACTCTGCTTCTTTCCTCCTTGCTGCTGGCTGGAGAGCAGACACAGTAGCTGGAACAGAAGCAACCATCTTAGAACTTCAAGTGAATTTGGTAATGAAGGCTACTGTGGACAGAGTCACAAGATGAAAAGAGCCTGGGTCACTGATGATATGGAGTGCCATGCTCACTCTGGACCATCCTCCAGACTTATACATGAGAGATAAATAAAGTTTTATCTTGTTCGATTCTTTATTAGTTGGGATTTTTATCACTCCAACTTTACCTAATCTTAACCAATAAACCCGGATAATAGTCATTATCCTTCTATCCGAATGAAAAAAATTGAGATTCAGGTGTGTTAAATAACCCAAAGCCATACAGCTGATAAAGTTCAGAGTGCTCTTTGTTCAATGCCAAATCCTGTGTGCTCTGCATTATACCATGTTTAAACTACCATATATATTTAGAATTGGACAGGTCTTTAGGTAGAAGGAAGCTCATTATTTCTGTTCTCCATATCTGGGACAGAAAGAACATAGGTTTTTCTTAGAGCAAGCACTTGGTAGACCCGTCTTATTGCCTGATCCCGACTTAGGAAAAGTCAAACTCCATCACTGAGTTTAAACATAGATTATTTAAGCATAGACTTGCCTGGCAAAGAGGGATGGTTCAAATTTATTCAGTATTTTTTGAACAAATGTTAATGAGCATCTCCTAACTGCAAGGCACTGTCTGGCACTGGGAAAAGAGCAATGAACAAAGGACCAAACACTCTTGCCTTGATGGAGATTTTTTTTTTTTTTTTTAGTGAAAGTAGACAATAAATGAAACGGTAAAATAATAACATTTTATTATTTATTTATTTTTATAATTTTTATTGATTTTTTAGAGAGAAAGGAAGGGAGAGAGAGATAGAAACATTGATGTGACAGAGAAACCTCAATCAGCTGCCTCTTGCACGCCCCCTACTGGGGATCAAACCCCAAACCCTAGGCATGTGCCCTGACCGGAAATTGAACCGGGACCTCTCAGTCCATGGGACGATGCTTAATCCACTGAGCCACACCTGCTGTGCAAAAGAATAATATTTTAGATGGTGGTAAGTACGAAGAAAACTGTAGCAAGGAAAGGAGATGAGAAATGCTAGTGGTGTTGGGAAGGAGAGAAGAGGAGGGAGGTTGTCTTTTAAATAGAATGGTCAGTGTAGGCCTCACTGAGAAGGTGACATTTGAGCCAGACCTGAAATAAGTAAGAGTACACAAGGTGGATATCTGAAGGAAGAGCAATTTAGGTGGGGGAAGAGCCAGGACTAAGGCCCTGACATAGAGTGCAGCAAGGAGGGAAGTGTGCTCATAGCGGAACATGGAATATAGTTATAGAGATAGCGAGGGGGCCAGCTAGTGGAGGGCCTTGTAGGTCACTGTAACTTTTACTATAAATGACATTCTGATGAGAAAATTGAAAGATATGACTTAAATATTAAACAAGATACTTGGGACTACTGGGTAGAGAACAGCCTTAAAGGGCAAGAGTTGGAGCAGGAGACCAATCAAGTGGCCACTGATATACTCTAGGTAAGAAATGATGGCAGGTTCTAGTTCCAGGAATGACACAGTAACATGTATCAGATGAAACTCTCACAGATAATAGTTATAAACTCTGGACAAAATGTTTTTAAAAATGTTGAAGGCACTGTCAACATTGTGATCAGAAGCAGGCAGAAGCAGGCAGAAACAGGAGAGAATTCATCCCTTAAAATTTAGGAATCAGGATAAGATTGTTGGTTTTCATTTGGACAGCAAGCTCCAGTCCATATAATGGGACAGCTAGAACTCACTCAGAGAACACAGTCTTACTGGTTTGAAGAGCCAGAGATAGAATTTAGAGACTGTAAGAGCAGCTGGAGATTGAGCAGAGAAATCTCAGGGAAAAAAAGATTCTAAAGAGTGAAGAGCCCCAAAATCTGCATATAAATTACATTCATCTCCTTGGATGACCCCTGAACTGCACACACATGGGGTAAAAAAGCCCAGTGAAAAACAATAAGAAGAAGATCATAAGAACTGACCAGAGGTTTTAATTATTGCTCACAGAAGGAGAGGAAGTTTGGAATTTAAGTTCAGCCAAGTGAATTGTTTGCTAGAATAACCAGATAATAGAATCCAAGAGTCTCTTCAATATAACATTCACATTGTCCAGTGTGAAATCCAAATTACTAGACATGTGAAGAAAGAGAAAAATGTGACTTATGGTCAAGAGAAAAAGCAATCAATAAAAGCCAACCCCAAGATGAATAGATAGTCGAATTAATAGACGAGAATTTTAAAGCAGCTATTTAAAATATGTTTAAGGACTTAAAGAAAAAACATAGCCATATTATTAATGAATCTCAACAGAATATGGAAACTATTAAAAAAAAGGTAAAAGTTCTAGAACTGAAAAGTATAGAATCTCTAATTAAAAAAAAATTCACTAGATGGTAGCTTAAATATAGACTGGAGACAGCAGAATAGATTAATAAGAATTATCTTTTCCAGAGACTAGAACAAAATATTTTTCTTTTAAAAAAGAATACAGTTTAAGAGACCTGTGGGACAATAACAACTGGTGTAGTATCTGTGTAGTTGGAGTTCCAGAAGGAGAAGAGGGTATAGGACACAAGGCCTATACAACTAAAATGAAAAGAGAAAATATTTTATTTTTTCAAAATGAAGAGAAAGAACGTGATAGAAGCACAGATTTACAGGAAGGAATAAAACTCACTGAAATAGTAAACATGTGGGTAAAAATAAAAGACTATTTTTCTCTTAATTTATTTTAAAGATTTCTCACCCTTTAAAGCAAAGAGTATAATATTGCATTATTGTATTATGGGATTTATAACATATGTAGATATAAAATACATGAGAAGGATAATCCAAATGGGCATTAAAATATATAATAAAAGTAGTGAAATATTACACATCAAATAAGATGTGTCCATGAGTTCATACTGTTACAAATACATAATGTATAAATAATGGGTAGGAGGGAAATCTATTCTTTAGAGAATAATGGCAGCCAATACTTGTAGAAAGAATGATGAAATTTGCAAATCATAAGTGAAAACTAAAATTAGTGGTTGAAAATTTGATGAGAAAGAGCATCTTTATACAGCATCTTAAAACATCTCAAGTATTTATTAATTATGAAGTTAATTAAAACTTAACATGGATAGGTAGTTACAACAGGGAGATACCACTTTAATCAAGTGTTCAAGGTTCAGAATAAAATGTGTGTGTGTGTGTGTGTGTGTGTGTGTTTCAGAGACAGAAGAAAAGAGACATGAGTGAATGATAAAGTAATTGAAGAAGAATATAAAACATTGGTGAATCTGGGTAATAGGTATATGAGAGTTTTTTATACTATTTTGGCAACTTTTTATATGCTTGAAATTATTCTTAAATAAAAAGAAATGATGGCAGCTTGAACCACAGTGGTAGACATGTCATAAAAAAGAGTCAGGTTTCTGAATATATTTTGAAAGTAGAGTCAAAAGGATTCACTGATGGAAGAGGACTCTAGCACACTGCTGGTGGGAATGCAGACTGGTGCAGCCATTATGGAAAACAATATGGTGTTCCCTCAAAAAATTAAAAATTGAACTGCCATTTGACCCAGTGATCCCACTTCTAGGAATATATCCTAAGAAGCCTGAAACACCAATCAGAAAGAATATATGTACCCCTATGTTCATAGCAGCACTATTTACAATAGCTAAGATCTGGAAACAGCTCAAGTGCCCATCAATAGATGAGTGGATAGAAAAGCTGTGGTACATACACACAATGGAATACTATGCAGCTGTAAGAAAGAAAGATCTCTTATCCTTTGAGACGACATGGAGGGACCTGGAGAGTATTATGCTAAGCAAAATAAGTTAGTCAGAGAAAGACAAGTATCACATGATCTCACTTATTTGTGGAATATAATGAACAAAATAAGCTGATGAATAAAATAGACACAGAGACATGGAAGTAGGGTACTGACAAACCTCAGAAGAGGGGGCAGGGGGAAGGGAAGAGATAAACCAAAGAACATATGTGCATATATGCATAACCAATGGACATAGACAACAATGCCGGGGGGGAGGGGGAAGTGGGATCAGGAGGAGGGTGTCAATGGGGGGAAAAGGAGAAACATCTCTAACAAAAATAAATTAATAATAAGAAGAAAAGAATCATAATCTAGCATCCAAAAAAAAAAGGGACTCACTGATGGATTGGCTCTGGATTGTGAAAGACAGAGAGGTATCAAGGATGACTCCAAGATTTGGGACTATGGCAAATTGAAAGGAAGAAATAGTAATTTATTGAGATGGGAAAACTGGGGTAGAGAATTTGTGGAGGTGGAAATCAGGACTTTGTTTGGTCTGGGATATAATAAGTTTGAGATGCCTCTCGAATTTAAATTTAGTAGTCATCATTTTATTTTATTATTATTTTTTTTTGGTATGCGTCCCTAGCGGGAACCGAACCCAGGACTCTCTGGTCCGCAGGCTGAGCTCCAACCGCTGAGCCAAACCGGCCAGGGCAGTAGTCATCATTTTATTTAAAGCAATGAGATGATGTAAGGATGTAACAGAGAAGTCTGAATTCTAGAACACTTCTGATGGAAACCTTTCTATTCTAAATCTATAAACAACATATAAGTCCACAGTCTGGATTTAGCTATTTGCATACTCATGGTGCAGTTTAATATGTTCTTCTGTCTAATTTATTCTTCCATTCTCTAAACCAGGATTTATCGAGTATGTTCAGTACAACGCACTGTCTCTGTATGACTACAGTGCAAGCACCAACATGTCTAAAATATTCCACCTAGGTAATATGAATTAGTAGGTAGCATAAATACACAATCCAAAGTCATTTATCTTGTCATGCTGCCTAGCTGATTCACAGAAATTTATTGTCCTGATAAATTACAAAGATGTTTTAGGTAATATTAAGCAGTGGTTTTACAAGAGAAAACACATAACTCCATTTTCTCACCACTTCAGGGAGAGCAAAGGACAAAGCTTATCACTGCTTTGTTTACTTATTTTTTAAAAATAAATCTACTGCTCATGAAAGGTTACAATAAATTGGAGAAAACTTAACCCAAAGTCCCCTAGAAATAAGTTTTCTATGTCAAATAAACCCATGACCTTTGTGAGGTATTGCCTTCCTAAACTAATAGTTGTGGAAAAAATCATTCAATCTTTTGGTTGTTTTGTCTTCTTTCTTTTTCTTCATCTCCTTCTTAATTTTATTGTAAAAGAAAACACTACTACAGAAAAACACAAGTCAAATGTGTGGCTTCCTGAATTATTATAAGGCAAACACCTCCAATGCATGAAACAACTTCTCCAGTCACCCCAGAGGCCCTTCAATGTGCCCCAACCCAATCACAACCACGCCATTCCCCATAAATAACCAGTATCCCGACTTATTCCTCTGTTCACAGTGTTTTCTGCAAATTGGAAGCTGAATCCAGAGACAGGGTCAGAATCTGGTTCCATTCCCTTGACAAATGTTTAGGTGATATCCCATATTATACAGATAGTGTCAGGATAACAAGTATAAGATTAATACCAATATGATGAAAATAGTGAAAATATTTTCTCCATTTTTAAACAGTTGTTTGATACCTACACTATCAGAAGATATTGCTCTAAGCATTATCTCTTAGCATTCAGTCAATCCTCTTAATTCCAGGGGACCTCTGTACTTAATGTTCACCAACAGTCAGTATCTGTCTAATTATTTTATTGTCTGAAGCTCATCTTCTAGAAGATTTCACAGGAAGGGCTCATAGGAACAACATTCCTTGAATTCTATCTGTGCCCATTATACTTGAAAGTTACACTAGAAAAATATCTTTTTGATTCATACTTGTTTCCTTGAGGATCTTAAATTTGTCACTCCAAATTTTTCTCTCATTGAATATAGAATCAAAAAGTGTAATAATCTAATTTTATTTTCCTTATAAATCACATCTCTTTGTTTCTAGATACTCAAGGGATATCTTCTTTTTCTTTAAAGTTGAGCGATTTTACTATAATATGTCTTAGTGCTGGTCCTTATGGGTCAATATTCTCAGGGTAGATGTGTTCTCTTTCAATATGTAGTTTCAAATCTTTTTTTTTTAATTTCAGGAAGGTTCTCATATTATTCACCTGTTAATTTTTCATTTTGAAGTAATTTCAGACTGACAAGAAAAAGTTATAAAAATAGTACAAAGAATTCCTTTCTACTGTTCACCTAGGTTCCCTAAATGTTAATAGCTTACGTATCCATTGTACAACAATCAAAATCAGGAAATTTACACCAGTATATCTCTACTATCTAACCTACAGACTGTATTTAAATGTCTTAAATCATTCCACTAACGTCATTTCTCCCATTCAGGAACCAGTCTGGCATCACACATTGCATTTAGATGTCTGTCTCTTTAGTCTCCTGCAACTTTGAACACTTCCTCCATCTTTCCTTATCTTTCATATTTTCCAAGAGCATTGCACAGTTATTTTGTAGACTGTGCCCCTATTTGATTTATCTGATGCTTCCGTGTAATTAAGTTTCGGTCAGGGTTTCTCAGTTTGGGCACTATGAACACTCTGGGCCAGATAATTCTTTGTTGTATGTTGAAGATCAAAGGTCCCTTGAGTGAGAGAGGGAATCAGTTCCAGCTGAGAACCACTAATGTAGGCTACACATTTTTGGCAAGAATACCCCAGAAGCAGTATGTGTCATCCTCGTATCGTCATATCTGGAGGCACAATTTGTTCCATTACTGGTAATGTTTACCTTTTTTAAATTTATTTTTTATTATTTTTTTAGAGAGAGAAGAAGGGAGAGGGAGAGATAGAGACATAGATGAGAGAGTAACATCAATCAGCCGCCTCCTGCACTCCCCCTACTGGGGACCAAACCCAAAACCTGGGCATGTGCTCTGACCAGGAATCCAACTGGTGACCTCTTGGTGCCTGGGACAAGGCTTAATCCACTGAGCCACACTGGCTGGGTGGTAATGTTAACTTTTGATCACTTCATTAAGGTGGTTCTGCTAGAATTCTCCACTATAAATTTGTTGAGGTTTTTCCCTTTATAAATAAAATGTGTTGTGTAAAGTCATGCAAATATACTGTTTCTCATCAGATTTTCATCTACTAGTTCTGGCATCCACTGATGACTTTTGTCTGAAGCAATTACTGCTATAGTTTTTGCCAACATTTACTTCTACATTTATTACTTCTGCTGCTACTTTAAGAGAGCTTTCCCATTTCCTCCATATATTTTTGTCATTTAATTATTTATTTATATCAGTATGTCCTCATGTAGTCTAATTTATTTTGTTGCTCAAATTGTCCCAGATATGGTCATTGGGAGTTCCTTGAAGTTGGCTTTGTAAAAAAAAAAAAAAAACTAAGCTAATTTTATTGATGTATAAAATGCAATCTAAGTAAAAAAATGAGACAGATTTCTCAATCCCCTCCCTCAGATTTCTGTGCCCAAGTCTCTCTCACATGGGCATTCTAGAGCTGTCCTGCTGTCAGACTATGGGGTGCAAACTTGATTCAGTAGGTGATGAGAGTCCATTTTAAAAGGGGGGGCTGGGAGGAGGCCAGGAGCCAGGTGATTAGGTCTGCAAATAAAATAACATGCTCTGACGTCGGCCTGTGGACAAAAGAGTCACGGGTTTGATTCCAGTCAAGGGCACGTACCTCGGTTGCAGTTGGTCCCCGGCCCTGGTTGGGTTGTGTGGGAGGCAACCAGTCAATGTGTCTCTCTCACATTGATGTTTCTCTCTCTCTCTCTCTCTCTCCTCCTCTTTCTCCCTCCATCCCTCTCTGTCTGAAGATAAATGGAAAAATATCCTCAGGTGAGGATTAAATAAAAAAAAATAAATTAAAAAACAAAACAAAAAAACATGCTCTGAGTTGGCCTGAAGTTTGGGGACTGGGGCAGGGAAGGCAACTACATTCTAGCCGGGCAGTGAGCACAGAGAGAGGGGGCGCTTGCAGAGAAGGGAGGTGCTACAGCTCCGGTGCAAGGCAGAGGGCTGGGACACACAGAGGAACCGTGCCCGGGGGGCTCCTCTGCGGCAGGTGCTCTGCCAAGCACCATCTCACCCACTCTTCCCAAGAAACCTGCGAGATCAGTACTGTCCGCATCCTCGCCAAGCACAGCCACCTCTGATGTCTGCCCCAGTGTCCTGGACTCTAGACTCGCTGCAGCACCAGATTCAAGTCATCTCTAATGGACCTCGAGCCTTGCATCACGCCTCAAAAACTCAAGATTCCACGAGTCGCTGTGAAGGTGTCTTGACTACACTATAGCTCCCAGGGTAGGAAAGCCTCTGCTGCCTTTACCTTCTGTGGTGGGTCCTGTCTGGGCAGCCACAATTACAAGTGTATAATCCAAAATTATAGATAATGATGAAAGGAATATCTTTTTTAAATATATTTTTATTGATTTTTTTTTTTTTTTTTAGAGAGAGAGAGATTTATTTTCAGGAATTAGTTTACATGATTATAGAGGCTGACAAGTCCAAAATCTGCAAGGTGGGCCAGAAGGCTGAAGATCTGGAGAAGAGCTGATTGTCCACCAATTTAATTGTTAATCTCATCCAAAAACACCCTCACAGAAACATGCAGAATACTATTTGAGCAAATATGGTACCATGGCCTAGCCAAGTTGACACATAAAATTAACCATCACAGTCACTATAATTCAGGTTTGTGTTATTTGCAGTCCAAAGCATTCCTGATACAAAGGCTATTTGAAATCCATGAAGTTAGATATGCCAAACATTTTTTATCCTAGTTGACTTCAATCATAACCACACAAGGTATTTCTTTGCTCTATCTACTTTTTCTTCATCTCCTACATTCTCAACCAAGCTCTATAATTCTGAAAATCATACCATTCCATTGTATATCAAATGCCCTAGGAAACACTGATAAATATCATATACTTTCAGACACAGGATTATTCTTTCTCATTTTTTTCAAATGTTTGTTATGGAATAGACCCATGATGTCTAATATGGTAGCCACTCACTATTCAAGTGGCAACTGAGCATTTGAAATGTGAGTAGATTGAATTGATGTGTACTGTAAGTACCAAATACACATTGAATTTTGAACCTTTAAAGAAAAAAAAAGTAAAATATCTCAGTAATGTCTTACATTGATTTCATGTTGAAATAAGATTTTGGATGTATGAGTTCAAATAAAATATATTAAATATAGTATTAAAGCTAATTTCACTTGATTCTTCTTACTTTTTAAATGTGGCTACTAGAAAAGTTTAACTTACGTGAATTGCGTTTGTGGCTCACATTATATTTCCTTTGGGCAGGGCTGGTATACACGTAGAAAGAATTTTCTGAAGAATTCGTTGTCATTTTTGTAACTGTTTTATCAATATTACATGAAGATTTTATTTGGATTTTAAAATTTTATTCAAAAATGTAAGTTGTCATATTTGTTTTTTATATATTTTTTAAAAGGGCTAGTTTGAGCATTGTTCAGAATTCAGAAAAACAAACATTACAATAAAAAAAAATCCTCTGTGCGGTGAAAGGGTTATAACAGAGAATCAGCACTTTGTGTCCAAAAAGTTTAGCAATTTTCCCAGCTCACTGAATTGTGGGAACTCAGATTTTCCGAGGAATAAATATGCTATTTTTAACATTTTTATTATACTATTTGTCACAGGCTGTCCCATGAGAGTATCAACAATCAATTTCAAACAGAATCAACCACAAACACTTCTGCACATGTAACTTGGAACATCTGGCCTGCTCGAGTCCCTGTCCACATCAGGCAAGTACTGGTCTGACTTGATACTTAAACACTCCTAGAATCCTTTGTCCCACTTCCCACACTGGAAACGAGATAGGGTGAAACCGTCTTCGAGGGCCCAGCCTTAACAAGTCTGAGTCCGAGAGCTGTATTTCCCCTCACCTAAGACTGCAGGCCATTTCTGATGGAGGCACATGCTGCATCCCAGGGACGTCACTGATGGTGATTTATGTTGCATTTCCCATAATAGGTGGAGATGAATGCTTTGGTCTGGAAAAAATTCAGCCAACACCTAACTGAAGAGATCATAATACCTGCCCTGAGCAGAATGCTTCAAGCAGGAGGTACAAATTCTTAAACAGGTACAGCGCTGCTGTGTTGACCACACCTTCACCTAATGAAGGAACGGCTCACGACTGGAAAAAGGCAGAAAGAAAATGTGCTCATTCAATTAAGGGTGCTAAAGCCATGGAAGACGCCTAATGAGGATGATGTAGAGGGACAGGAGAATTATGTAAAGGACACCCAAAAGTCTCTCTTCCCCTTTAAGCTCTTTCTGAAAAGTTAGAAACTCAGCATTAAAAATTCACTGATGTTGTTGGCTATCAAAATAAGCCCCATGGTAAGTTCTTTCCTGAAGGGAAGACATCTTTAAGCAAAGCTATCCCTAAATTATGTCTTCCAAGTGCCGGTCTCCATACCAGTTTGTCTTAAAATAATGAGCGCATTTAGAAGATTCTAGTTCCTGTAGAGGCAGTGTCTTCAGAACAGCATGTATTTATATGTAAATACTTGTTTGACACTTCCACTCATCCATATTCAAGAGGTGGACACGCCACACCTCTCACTGCACCATGATTCACATGAGAAAATACACACGTGTTCTCAGCAATGATAACGAGACTCGTAAGAAACATTTGTCTCAGCAGGAAGCAGATTTCATTTTTAAGAGGGTCATCATCAAAGTAGTTGAAAATATTCAAGCAGATTGATGTGAACAAAAAAATTAAATGTTTAAATAAATATATGCTATTCCTTACTCATCTTAAATACTAATATGCTTGCTACTTTTTGCCACGCTCATATGAAATAAATAATAGAGAAGACAACGAACGTTTCAACTTGAGTTAGGCTCAATTTAAAGTCATTGCTACCATAACTTTTAAATTCAGTCTGTTAACTGCAGTGACAGCGTAACATGGAGCATATGTATGTCTTTAGCACATACAGCACACTTTTTATTGACAGATCTTTATGAGGAGTATTATACACTTTTTATGTTGCACATAGTCTTCATAATGTTCTCCTCTGTATTTGATGAATGAATGAATGACAAGGAAGCAATAATGCAGGAAAGTGTAGAAAAAAGAAATTCTGCGAAATCAATATAGTATTCTCATTGGAAGGAAGTTTTTACAATATGCCTTTTAACACCTAATGAGCATTCACATGACTTGCTGAAAAGCCTGCCACCATTTCTAATTGGTGAATGGTCTTCCACATCAACAGAGGTGGCAGCTGTTTGTTTGTTTCTTCCCTTCAGAAGAGAAGTCTGAGTGATGGAGAGCCCGTCATCTGGGAAGAAGGCACAGCAGTAACACCCACAGTGCAGGGCCACGATCAAGTGCTTCCTCTTAACAATGATGTTGTTAGGGCAATGAGTAGATAAAATATTTTCATCTATTTTTCTTTTTAAAGCCAGGTCATTAACACTCTGCAATGCTTCTTTCAACATTTCATTGGGTTTTGCCTATGCTGAAATCCCCTCTAACCATTCAGATAGTTTGTATTTCAAGAGTTGATCAAGTTCAGTATTAGACACACGAATATCTTTTCCCATAAAAATTGTGCTAAAAGACAGTTGGGTTCCTATGAACATATATATCCAAAGCCTATTCATATTATAATGTGCCTGAAACACCTCATGTTTGTGATGACACATAATTAACAATAATACTGTATAATATTAATCATGAAGAGAGAAAAATAATGAGGTAAAATAAAATATATTTCCACTTGAAAACTGAATTTAGGGAGTGGTATTAATTAGAAAAAAACAACTAGGAGACAGAATCTTGTTTTCGAGCTAGATTATACTTATTTTTATGATGTCTACTTTCAATTGCTTTTTATTATATTTAAATGAGAATACTTTGATGCATTTATCAATTAGAATGTAAGCTCCAGGAGCCCAGGGACTTGTCAATTTTGTGTGTCATTGTATCCCCAGCACCTAGAACAGCATCTGACGTATACTAGGTGTTCAATACACATTTCACTCACTCATTCAAAATTCAATAAATATTTATTGAGTGTCTGCCATGTGCCTGCCACTACACAAAGCTTGGGATATTTAAAAAAAGGAAGTGAGAAAAACCCGTCTCCACCTTCATGGAGTTACTCTTATGTAGGGAAGAGAAAAGCTTACAGAAGAACCTCACTAACGAATGTGGTTAACAATTAAAGTTAGGTAAGTGCTCTAAAGGGAAGAGTTACTTTGCCATGATTAGCACACATTTTTTACTCAAAAATGCCATGATGAAGAAGAAATATAATTCTCCTGAGAAAACTGAAAGGCTAAGGGACAAGAAGGAAGGCGATTATGAGTGTGTGCAAGCAAAAGAGAATGGACTCGATCGTACACAACACCCATATGTGGGGGTGGAGTGAAAGGAAGGACGTTTGGGGAGCTGTCCTTCCAGGACACAAAACTTTGCTGTCCAGAGTGGGTCAGTGGGAGTACAATGGTGGGGGTGGGGAAGGCAGATGAAGTTCATTCAAATACACAGGATGTTTCCACTCCTAGAAATTTCCCATGTTGAGAGTTTCTGAAAATTACTTTTATGATTTAGACAAATAACTTTTGATTTAATAAAAGCATTTTTATAATTGAGTCCTAGAAGACTAATTGGAAGGAGAAATTTAAGAATGTAATAGAACACTCTTTATGAATTAAAGACTATGGTAAGGCATCCAACTCAAACTGCCTCTGCCATCTCAGCAATATTTCCTCCCAGGAATAATCCCCAGCCCAACCCCCATTCTTAGCCTGGGCAGCTATGCCTTACCTGCTGCTCTGTTCAGAGGGCTTGGCCACGCCCCCGTCTCCATGGTGTCACCATCCACTCTGCCTTCTTCCCCATCAGTCTATCAGAATGGCCTAGACACAGGCCAGCACCCTGCAGAAAGCAGTGGACCATCCCCCCGATGGCATGAAAGGAAGCCACATTTTTTCAATAGCAGGAAAGGAATTAAGAGTGACCTCTAGGGGATCGGTCAAATATGGTGGATACAGTCCAAGCCAGCATCATGGAATTTTATTTTCTTCATTGGCTTTTAGAAAGTTTTAACCCAAGTGTTATGATCTTTGAGGGATAGGGCATGTTGTTTTTCAGGGAGGCAGAAAGATATAGCATTATATTGCAAAATAGTTACAAAAATATCTCCAGTACTTCCTGATTAGATGCAACACAGATGAGGAGATCTGCCTGTTTGCAAGATGAGGTTAAAGTTCAAAGAAGCAATCACATAATGAGGTTTTTTTTCCTTCTTTTTAAAAAAATGTCTACCCATGTGCACATGCACGCGTGCACACATGCGCGCACACACTCCACCTTCAGAGTTAAGCGTTCTGGACACTTTTATTTTGGAAAGCAATTTAGCCACAAGGGAGTCTGACTCATATGGTTTCAAATAATAGCGTGCATTTGACTGTTTTAAATATCCATTTGTCAATCACAAGCACATGGAAATCTTATGAACAGCACTGCTAAGTCAAAGGCCCAATATCTAAAATTTAAATGCAAATAAGTCTTCTCATGCTGAGTAAGTGTCAGAAATAGGAGTAGGAGTCTATATAGTTAGCTTCTTTAGCACACGAGCCCCAAGGATTTAAAGGGGAACAGTAGTAAGCTATTTCCTACAAATCGTAAATGAAGCATCAACTCTGCAGATGCACTTACTCCTCTTTATGGTCCAAAGCACCAGCTGCGCAGGTTCAAGAGCCGTTTGGAGCTCAGGCAACAGTCTGCCAGTCTGTCTACTCTGTTAGCTGTCATTCACACCAAGTGCTGAAGGACAGGCTCAAGATGCTGAAACCACTGTTCTCCGACTCCACACTTCAGTAAGTGAAAAAACATTTTCAAAGCTGTAGCTATTTTTGTTTTTAGAAAACATTTCTGATCACATAATTCTAAGTTTCTTCTGGAACAGAAGTATCTAATTAGAGGATCTAGAAAATAGAGGGAGGCAACAGTGGAAGGCATAGCTTACTTTTTTTTTAAAGAAAACATATGCTATACAGAACCTACCCAGTGACAAATACCTATCCCCAACGGGATAATACAAACATGTCTGTCTTAGGCGTGTTCTGAAAAGTTCAGCATTCTTGTAAATTTGGTTTCTCATCATTTTACTTTACAATTTCTTTCCAATAGCTTGTCTGTGTTTTTGACTTGTCTCTCCCTGGCAGTGGCTTCAAACATCCAGCAAACCCCGAAGCGGAGATCGCCAGACCGTGGCATCACAGAGCAGTGCGGCTCTGGGGTGCGTTTTTGGAGCGCTGCTGGCTACCTTGCATGCAGGGTGCCTAGGGGGGGATTCGTACCACACACAGGTGAAGAACCAAGGGTATCAAACCTCTACTTTTTACTTTAATATACTTTTTCTTTATTGACTTTAGAGATAGAGAGCATGGGAGAGGGAGAGAGAAAAAGACATTGAGAGAGAACATCAATTGGCCACCTCCTGCACACCCCCACTGGGGATTTGGCCCACAGCCTGGGCATGCACCCTGACCGGGAATCGAACCGGCGACCTCTTGGTGCATGGTTTGACGCTCAACCACTGAGCCACACTGGCTGGGCAAACCTCTACTTTTTAAATGAGGACACAGTACTGTTGTCATGTTGAAGAGTATAGACTCCTCCAGGGTTGCTTCAGAAGGGAGCCAGAGTGAAGTTATAGTTGAAATTTTCATGCAGTAGCTCTCCAATCAAATTTTCATCTGTAACACATTTTACTGTGTGCACTTCAGTCTACATCAACTACTATCCATTTCTCAAAATTATTAATTTTGACTTACTCATTTCCTATGAGAACATTGTGAGCAATCCGGGCTTCTGCTTTGCTCTCCTCCCGAGGAGATTGCAGAGAGGCAGGGATTAGAAAGGTCGAGATGAGCAAGAATAACAACAGGGCAAAGTGAGTGTGAGTGAGGTCTGTCCTGAGAAAACAAACATGAGTCAGTGTGTGTTACAGAAGCCCTGGACTGTGTGTGTTTACAGACCAGGATTATGATCTAGTGAAGCGGACTCTAACTGGAACCTCCAATCTACTCTCAAATGCTCTTCCTAAAAGATAAAAGATGTTAGGGCCCCTGAGTCTGAGCAGTACAAATCTGTACAAATACCCATTATTACTTTGTTTATCAGAGGTAGCAGGCATCGGCTTACTTCAGCCTCATGAAACTCAATCTGCTTCCCTGATCCTTCTTATTAAATAAATGGTGAGTTGCAAGCAGCCACAATTGTTCTTAAAAAAAAAAAAAAAAAAAAAAAAAAAATTGAAGTGCCTAGTCTCATACAGACTTAAATACTATTACTTTATACATTGTCACTATCAAATAAACCTAAAACAATAATTTTCCCAGAAATAAAATACCTGAGGGCCCTATGTTTGTTTCAGGCAGCTGAGGGTATCTGTTCTCTCCTCTTCCCTTTGAGGGAGATCAGTAGTAAGCCTCACCTTGTTTGAAAGAGCACTCAATCCAGGAGAGAAACATCTGGATTAATGCAGGCTCCACCTGACACGAAGCATTCTTCTCTCTCAGCTCACCCACAAAAAGTGAGTCCAATGGGACTCATGTAACAAGTTCATGGACATGGGGTGCAAACTTGTTTTGGAAATCTGTATTCATGCTGCAGGATAATTTATACTAATGATATTAAGGATATAATTTGGTTTTCAAATCTATACCATCTAAATTAGCTTAGAGCTAGCTCCTGTACCAGAAAGAATGAATGAAGACCAGGGGAGAAATTTAAGTGTTCATTTCACTGTTACGTTCCTTAGGACTGCAATGAAGTTTCTTTTTGAAACGTTTGCCTGGGAAATGAGAACACTCCATCTGCTTCTGCTCTCCCACCAGAGGGACAGTCCACAGGTATGGGTAAGTCCCATGAAGTTATTCTACAAAGTTATGGGTGGTGGAGAGAGTAGACAGAGGTGGGAATTCAATTATTGTAAATAAACGTAATTGGGAAAAGCAAGTTTGAACGTTCAATTGTGTAACTTGAATGAACAAGGACAATGAAATCTTCATGTTTAAGGGAACTGGCATGCGCAGGGAGAGAAGAGGGTTAAAGATGGGAAAGAAGTTATGCCTCTATCTGCTCTATTTATTAAACAATTACTGTGCTGGGCACTGCTAGTTTTAACTTTTATACTGGGGTTCCATCTTTCCTTCACTTTTTTGGTATTATGGCATCTTCCATTAATATCCACCACTGTAAATTCATAAATGAAAATTCATGAGTTTGGACATTTTTTCCTAACCCTCCTAAGGGAGCCCGTGGCGGGGGAGTGGAAAACCCAGAAGACATGGATCACATTCCAGTTCTGCCACAGACCATAAAACCTTGGCCCAATCATTGAATCCTTCTGGGCCCTGATTTTTCTTATCTATAAAGTGAAGAGATCAGAGGACACAGACTGACAATTCCCAAACTTTGGAGTTTTTGCAAAAAGTCCATGCATCCACATAAACCAAGTCTTGCTGACTGTACTAATAGTTACAAACAGTATAATTCCATTTTGCAAATGTGTTAAGATGGACTGTGATTAATGCAAATTTACTTAAGTCATGAACTTATAAAAACTACACATTTGCTCAATCAAAAGATACTAAAAGCATAGCCATCATCATGCAGTTGTTCACATAAAAAATGAACAAGGGGTCTTCATACTAGAAACTGTTGGGAACCACTGAACTAAATGAGAGAGACAATCTCTGAATATTATTCCACTGATATTCTTGAAATCCCACTGTGTAAAGGGAAAATTCTTTTCTTTTCAGGCAAGAGTAGAAAGTGTTTTTTCTTCACTCACCCCTTCTATCCTAGGATCCCCCTTCTAGGTCAAGATGGCAACCTCCGAGGCACTCTCAATACCCTTGCTTGAACAGCTGTGTACGGTTTGGCATTTTTGTCCAATGATAGACTAGGCAAGACTTGTTGAGGTAAAGCCTAAGAGCAAAAGTGACCATTCAGGGGTCAGGTTCTGGTGTGAAGGCACTGTACTAGCTCCAGGAAAAGAATGAATGGTGATGGTTATTGAAAAATACGTGACTTAGATTCCAAAATGTCGGCGGAGTGAGTGGAAGCTACACAGACCATCTCCCAGGACCAAACTGGAATTACAACTAAAATAAAGACAAATCGTCGGGGAAAGCAACAGAAAAGCAGCTTGTGAGGACCACATAACCAAGGACACTAATCGATCCTGGTAGGATTGCGGAGGCGTGAGAGGGTGGTGGGCTGGATGCCCATGGACAGCAGCGGTCTTGGCTGTGAGCAGTGCCCTCAGGGTTAAAGTCCCAAGCCTGCTCCACAGCACAGAGGGCCGGGACAGAGCACTAAAATAGCCACAGCCACTCACCTTGGGTTCCAGCAGAGGCAGGGTGGACTGGACTGGAACTGTGTGGGGACACTCGGGATTTGGAGGGTGCTCAGAGCTTTTGCTGAGTTGCAGCCACCGCAGGACAGTGGCCATCTTACTCCTTCCCAGGGCTCTGGGAAGAGGAGGCGGCCCCTCCCTCGAAGATTCAACTCCACCCAGGTGGGCCATTGAAATGCAAATTGAGGCTCATTACCAACAAGCATCTGCCCCACCCTCAGGAAATCCTCTTACCCCGAACACCTGAAGGAGGTTTTCATTCAACTGAGAACCCAAGGCTCTTCAAGTAACCGAGACTAATAGGCTCCAGGTAAAAAGCTAGAGGATAACTGAACCATTCCTGGGCTTGCAAATCTACCCAGGAAAGTAAGACTTGACAGTGGTGTTTAACGTGGGTCCTCCAACACTCATCCCAGTAGAGGGAGCCACAAACAGCAGAACACCAACACCCACAGGGAAAATTTGGCAGGCTCCAAAACCCACTGAGATAGCCAAAATGGTGAAACAAAGAAACAAATCCCAAATGAAAGAACAAGAGACCTCTACTGAAGATGAGATAAATGAATTGCAGTTAAGCAAGTTATCAGAGGTAGAATTCAGAGCCATGATCTTGAAGAAGCTCAACAGCATGAGTAAGGACATCAACACCATGAGTAAAGACATAGAAACATTGAATATCAACCAAGTGGAAATGAAAAACCACCAAGAAGAAATGAAGAATGACATAGCAGAAATAAAGAACACATTGGAAGGACTAAACAGCAGAGTAGAGGAAGCTGAGGACCGGATCAGTGAATTAGAAGACAGGGTAGAAAAAAAATCAACCAATCAGAAAACCAAAAGGAAAAAACAATTAAAAAACAGGAAGACAGCTTAAGAGAACTGTGGGACAACTGGAAACATAATAATATTCGCATCATAGGAGTCCCCGAAGAAGAAGAAAATGAGCAAGGGTTAGAGAATATAATTGAAGAAATAGTGACAGAAAACTTCCCTAATTTGATGAAGGAAGAAGGCATTCAAGTTCAAGAAGCACATAGAGCCCCAAGTAAGAAGAACCCAAACAGGCCCACACCAAGACACACAATAATTAAAATGCCAAAAATTAAAGAAAAAGAGAGAATCCTAAAGGCAGCAAGAGATAAGCAACAGGTTACCTACAAAGGAACCCCCATCAGGCTATCAGCTGACTTCTCAACAGAAACACTACAGGCCAGAAGAGAATGGCATGAAGTAATCAAGGTCATGAAAAACAAGGATCTGAATCCAAGACTACTCTACCCAGCAAGGCTATCATTCAAAATACAAGGTCAAATAAAGAGCTTCCCAGACAAAAAAAGGGAATACATTAGCACCAAACCAGCACTGCAAGAAATGTTAAAAGGACTGCTGTAATTAGTAGAAGAAATAGGAAGGAAAATAGAACCACACTAAACAAAAATGGCAATAAATAAGTACATATCAATAATCACCTTAAATGTAAATGGATTGAATGCTCCGATAAAAAGATACAGAGTAGCTGATTGGATAAGAAAGCATGACCCATATATATGTTGTTTACAAGAGACCCACTTCGCAACAAAAGACTCACATAGGTTGAAAGTGAAGGGATGGAAAAAAATCTTCCAAGCAAACTGAAAGGGAAAAAAAGCTGGGGTAGCAATACTCATATCTGATCAAATAGATTTCAAAATGAAGGCCATAACTAGAGACAAAGAAGGCCACTACATAATATTGAAAGGATCTATCCAACAGGAAGATATAACCTTGGTAAACATATATACACCCAATATAGGAGCACCAAAATATATTAAAAATCTTCTGGAGGACTTCAAAGGAGAAATCGACAGCAATACAATTATAGCAGCAGACTTCAACACCCCACTGATATCACTGGATAGATCCTCTAGACAAAAAATTAACAAGGATACAGAGACTCTAAATGAAGCACTAGACCAAATGGATTTAATAGATATCTACAGAGAATTATACCCCAAAGCTACAGAATTCACATTCTTCTCAAGTGCACATGGGACATTCTCAAAGACAGACCACATGTTAGGACACAAACTAAGTCTCTACAAGTTCAAGAAGATTGAAATCATATCAAGCATCTTCTCAGATCACAATGGCATGAAACTAGAAAACAATTGCAACAAGAACATGCAAAGACATTTGAATACATGGAGGCTAAATAGCATGTTATTAAACAATGAACGGGTTACCAAGGAGATCAAGGAAGAAATTAAAAACTTCCTGGAAATCAATGAAAATGAATACACAACAACACAAAATCTATGGGATGCAGCGAAAGCAGTTCTGAGAGGGAAGTTCATAGCACTACAGGCCTACCTCAAGAAACAAGAAAAATTTCTAATAGACTATCTAACCTCACAACTTGAAGAACTAGAAAGCAAACAAAAAGAAAACCCCACAGCAAGTAGAAGGAAGGAAATAGTAAAGATCAGAGCAGAAATAAATGACATAGAGATCAAAAAAACAATTCAAAGGATCAATAAAACAAAGAGCTGGTTTTTCGAAAAGATAAACAAAATTGATGGACCCTTAGACTCACCAAGAAACAAAGAGAGAGAACCCAAATACACAAAATCAGAAATGAAAGAGGAGAAGTAACAACTGACACCACAGAAATACAAAGGATCGTTAACAAATACTATGAACGATTATATGGCAACAAATTCGACAATCTAAGTGAAATGGACACATTTCTAGAAACACATAGTCTCCCAAAACTGGACCGGGAAGAGATAGAAAACTTGAACAGACCAATAACAACTAAGGAAATTAAAGAGGTAATCAAGACTCTCCCAACAAACAAAAGCCCAGGCCCGGACGGCTTCACGGGGTAGTTTTACTGAACATTCAAAGAAAAACACCCATTCTCCTCAAACTATTTCAAAAAATTCAAGACAAAGGAAGACTTCCAAACTCGTTTTATGAGGCCAGCATAATTCTAATTCCAAAACCAGAAAAAGACACTACAAAGAAAGAAAACTACAGGTCAATATCCCTGATGAACATAGATGCCAAAATCCTTAACAAAATATTAGCAAATCGAATCCAGCAATACATCAAAAAAATTATTCACCATGCCCAAGTGGGATTCATCCCAGGGATGCAAGGGTGGTACAATATTCACAAATCAATAAATGTGATACACCACATAAACAAAATGAAAGATAAAAACCACATGATCATATCAATAGATGCTGAAAAAGTATTCGACAAAATCCAGTACCCATTTCTGATAAAAACACTCAGCAATGTGGGAATAGAGGGATCATATCTCGACATAATAAAGGCCATATATGAAAGACCTACAGCCAACATCATACTCAATGGGCAAAAACTAAAAACATTTCCCTTAAGAACAGGAACAAGACACGGATGCCCACTTTTGCCACTCTTATTTAACATAGTACTGGCAGTCTTAGCCACAGCAATCAGACATGAAGAAAAAATAAAAGGGATCCAAATTGGAAAGGAGGAAGTGAAACTGTCATTATTTGCAGATGACATGATATTATACACAGAAAACCTTAAAGACTCCATCAAAAATCTACTAGACTTAATGAATGAATTTGGCAAAGTAGCAGGATACAAAATTAATGTCAAGAAATTGATGGCATTCTTATACACCAATGATGAACTCACAGAAAGAGAAACTAAAAAAACAATCCCATTTACCATTGTGGCAAAAAAATTAAGATACCTAGGAATAAACTTAACCAAAGAAGTAAAGGACCTACGTGCAGAAAACTACAGGTCATTGAAAAAAGAATAGAGGAAGATATAAAAAAGTGGAAGCACATACCTTGTTCATGGATTGGAAGAATTAACATCATTAAAATGTCCACATTACCCAAAGCAATCTATAGATTCAATGCAATCCCCATCAAAATACCAACAACATATTTCACAGAACTAGAACAAATACTTTAAAAGTTCATATGGAACCAAAAAAGACCCCGAATAGCCACAGCAATCTTGAAAAAGAAGGACAAAGTAGGTGGGATCACAGTACTGGATATTAGGTTATACTACAAAGCTACTGTAATCAAAATAGCCTGGTACTGGAACAAGAACAAGCAGATAGACCAGTGGAACAGAACAGAGAACCCAGAAATTGACCCAAGACATTATGCTCAAATAATATTTGACAAAGGTGGCAAGAGCATACAATGGAGTAAAGACAGCCTCTTTAATAAATGGTGTTGGGAAAATTGGACAGCTACAAGCAAAAAAATGAAACTAGACCATCAACTTACACCATACATAAGAATAAACTCAAAATGGATAAAAGACTTAAATGTGACTCGTGAATCCATAACAATCCTAGAAGAAAATGTAGGCAACAAAATTTTGGACATCATACGCAGCAGAATCTTCACTGATACATCACCTAAGGCAACAGAAACAAAGGAAAAAAATGAACACATGGGACTACATCAAACTCAGAAGCTTCTACACAGCAAAAGAAACAACCATTAAAATGGAAAGGGAACCCACTGTATGGGAGAGCATAATTGCCAATGATACATCAGATAAGGGGTTAATCTTCAAAATATATAGAGTGCTCATACAACTCAACAAAAGGAAGACAAAGAACCCAATTAAAAAATGGGCAGAGGAACTAAATAGGCACCTCTCCAAACAGAACATACAAATGGCTAAGAGACATATGAAGAAATGTTCAACATCACTAATCATCAGAGAGATGCAAATTAAAACAACAATGAGGTATCACCTCACACCTGTCAGAATGGCTGCCATCAACAAATCATCAAACAACAAGTGTTGGCGAGGGTGTGGAGAAAAGGGGACTCTAGTACACTGCTGGTGGGAATGCAGACTGGTGCAGCTGCTATGGAAAACAATATGGTGTTTCCTCAAAAAATTAAAAATTGAACTGCCATTTGACCCAGTGATCCCACTTCTGGGAATATATCCTAAGAAGTCTGAAACACCAATCAATAAGAATATATGTACCCCTATGTTCATAGCAGCACTATTTACAATAGCTAAGATCTGGAAACAGCCCAAGTGTCCATCAGTAGACAAATGGATAAAAAAGCTGTGGTACATATACACAATGGAGTACTATGCAGCTGTAAGAAAGAAAGATCTCTTATCCTTTGAGATGACATGGAGGGACCTGGAGAGTATTATCCTAAGCGAAACAAGCCAAGCAGAGAAAGACAAATATCACATTACCTCACTTATTTGTGGAATATAATGAAAATAACAGTCTGAGGAACAGGGTAGACCCAGAGACGTGGAAGTAGGGTACAGACTGACAACCCTCAGAAGAGGGGGAGGGGGGAAGGGAAGAGATAAACCACAGAACTTATATGCATGTATGCATAACCAATGGACATGGACAACAAAGCTGGGGACGGGGGGGGGGGATGAGGAGGAGGGTGTTAATGGATAAAAAAGGAGAAACATCTGTAACAAAAATAATTATAAAAAGAAAAATACAGGACTTGATCATATCATAATAGGACTCGATGGTAAAATTGGAAGAATTTAAATCTCTACCCTCCACATAAAGCAGTTCCCATGACTAGAACAGCGGAAAATAGAATGTAATCCTGAAGTGGTTGCCCCAAAGGTGAACGGTTCAAGATGGGTCTGTTTGAAGGGTAAGTGGCCACCATGTGACTAATGATGACTTCTATGCAGAAAGGATGAATAGGGCAGACCTGTACCAATTGTCCTGATCACCCATTAGAAGTGGCATTTTTAGACAGGGATATGAATCGTGTCTGTTTCTATATGATCAAACCACACTTGTGAAATAAATTATTTCAGACAAACTTTGACTGCGTGTCTGGTATAGTTTGGGGCAGTCAAGAAACCACACATGGCATCTTCATCTGTGGGGTTTTCTCCTAGTAGAAAGAACAAATTGGTGGGTGGATTTCCTTCCCCTTTCATAATTTTTCAGCTACAGTCTCCAAGTGCTTTTCGCTTAATGTTACCATATCCCATTTATTTTTCAGATCCAAGTCCAACTTGTGCAAGGAAGTGAAGACAGCTGTTACGGAACAGCCTCCAAAATGATCAGAAAGACTAGAATCCAACTGCTGACATTTCCTGGATCTCCACCTTAGTTTGTGCCAAGTCCGTCCACAATACCCAGACACAAAAACTTCTGCCTCATTTCTATTCAAAGCCACAGTAAAGTGAAGGCTTTTCCCAACTAAAACAAACACTACGATACCTAGGAACATCTTCCTTTTCATTTTTGTTTACAGTCACATAAATTTTATAAAATAATGCTCAAAGACAGGAATGTTTTCTCTCCTCTTGTGTATATGGTGTTTGGCAGCATTCAACTTGCAAACCTCTTTCTGAACTTGAGTCTCAAAAACGTTGGATTGGTCATCTGACTAGAAACTTACTGATTGTCCCCCTTCAGAAAGTATTAGGTAGTTTCACTGGAATAAAACAGCCTGAGTCCTACCTAACAGATAGTCCTATCTTCTATGAGCTTCTATTTGAAAACATGTTTTCAAACTTTAGCAAATTCATTTTCAGGTCATTTTTAGGGTCTATAACAAGAAGGAGTCTTGATTACGCTGCTTAAATGCGACATTATCCTCTTTTAGAAACTAGGATTTAAAAAACAACAGAATGGCAGTATCACCAGATACACTGTTAGTGAAAAAACAAAGAAGGTGAATTTGTAGCTGAACTACTTTCAGGTTTCTAAATGGAGGAAAATCTTTATTTTCTGCTGTGCAATGACTCAACAACTCAGATCTGTGTATGAGCTCAGACGGATACAAACTTATTTCCTATTTGTCTTACAAACACGTGTACCTTTCCAGGCAATTATTATTGTTGCATAGAAAATGAATGTTAAATGTTTTCCTTTGCCTACAATTTGCTCCTCTCTTGAAGAAAAATGTGTATGCCTGTTATGCTACTGAAAATATGCTTATTAAATGCCTTTTTGGTACTGTTCCTCTCAATTAAATTTTCAACTCCAGAACAGCTGAGTTTGCAGTGATCATTTTAGAAAAGGCAATTCTGAATTTAACTAGCTCCGAACTGCACACAAGAGAATGGATTGGGTGATTACTCGGAAATGATTTAGAAAAATCTTTTTTTTTTTTAAATGAAAAAGAAAGTGTGGGTGTACTAGAGAAGCCAAACAAAGATGCCGACTCTACTTCCAGCTCCATCTGGCCTCATCTATAAACTACTATCATTGCACAAGATAACCAGTTACAAAAGATTGTGAAAATACCATTTAAGATAGTTAAAGAATTAGGAAAGCCATCAGAGGTTTCTCAGCACCAAAGAAACTGAATCTGAGAGGGAAACAGTTTTACCTAAAAACAAAGTATTCACATGCACGAGTACCAGATAGTCATTTTATGAAGACTTTAGGGAAAGCCTAAAATGGGAATAATTAGTAATAGAGAAACCATTGAGTCGATGAAAAAACAAAATATCACATAAAATTAGTTGTTCACTTATTTCAAGGAAATATTTAATATTTCCCCCATATGACCCCATTAGAACTCCCGTGCCCAAATCCCTGTGGCTAAAGGAAAGGGATGATTTTATTTCGTATTTTTAGAACTCTGATGAGCTATCACTATTCCAAATACCCGAAAATGTGGATTTATTAGTTTTAATGCTTCCCCCTCCTATCACAAGAGTATAGGAGCTCTAAGAGTTATGAATTTCACTTCTAAATGACTATGCCAACATGTTACAAAGCTGTAACAATTAACACAGTTCAGTAACTACACAGATAAATAACAGAAGGGAATCTAGAAACAGGTGCAGTAGGCCAGGATGACCTTTTTAATAAAAGGTGCCAGGTCCACTGGATACCCATATGGGAAAAACGAATTTTTACTTCCTACTTTAAACCATACCAAAAAAATAATAATTCCAGTAGACTAAAGAACTAAATATAAAAGATAAAATAAAGCTTCTAAAAGAAATCATAGGCAAGTATCTTCATAACCTTGGGTAAACAAATATTTTAAAACAGGAAACAAAAAGTATTAACTATAGAAAAGAATTGGTAAACTGGCTCTGGCAGGTTTGGCTCAGCGGTTAGAGCATTGGCCCGTGGATTAATGAGTCGCAGGTTCGATTCCGGCCAAGGGCATGTACCTCGGTTGCCGTTTGTCCCCAGCCCTGGTTGGGGTCGTGCGGGAGGCAACCAGTCAATGTGTCTCTCTCACATTGATGTTTCTATCTCTCTCTCTCCCTTCCTCCCACTCTATGTGAAGATAAATAGAAAAATATCCTGGGGTGAGGATGAAAAAAAAAAGAATGGATAAACTGGACTGCATGAACGTCTGTTCATCAAGACACACTGGTGAGAGAAGGTAACCAGAGGCTGGGAGAAGATACACACCATACACATATCTGATAAAGGCCTCGTATCCAAAATATAACTTAAAATTAAAAAAGAGATACAAAACCCCAACAGAAAACAATGACAAAATACTTAAAAGAGGAACTTCACAAATGATATGCAAATGGCCAATGTTTAAAAGGTTTTCAAACTCATTAGTCATCAGGAAAATGCAAATTAACTGCTGGTGGGAATGGAAACTGGTAGTCTGTTGGAAGTCAGCTGGACAATATGCCACGCTATGACCCAGTGGCTCTATTCCGAGGTATACATCCAGTAAATGTGTCTTCCCCAAAAGACGCATACAAGGATGTTTGCAGCAGCACTACGAACAATAGCCAAATGCCTATCAACAGTAAAATGGATTACAAAATTATAGTCTACCCACAGGTGAATTATTATACAGCCAGAACAAACTGTAGCTACCTGCAACAATACGAATTTTGCAATTGTAATGTTGAATGAAAGAGGCTAATAGGAGTATATACTGTATGATTCTATTATATATAATATTAAATGAAGTAAAAAAGGGGGGGGGGCAAAATGAATATATGGTACTAGAAAATAAAAGTTACTTTTGTGGTTGATTATGACTGGGATGGAGAAGAGGGCTTATGGGTGCTATCTTGGGGGTGTTTCTTGTTTTGGGTGCTAGTTACACAGATGTTCACTTTGTAAGAATCCTTTGATAGGTACATTTCTGATGTGTATGTTGTTGAATGAATAATAAATGAACAAAATAAACTGATGAACAAAATAGAAACAGTGGCACTGATGCATGGAACAGACCGACAGATGTCAGAGGGGTCAGGGAAGGGGGCACTGGATGAAAGAAGGTGAAGGGATTAGCCAAACAACATATATATATAAATATATAAAACCTATAGACAGACAACAGTATGGTGATGGCCAGAGGGAAGTGGGGGAAGGGCTGGGTGGAGATGGGCAAAGGGAGGGGGATGGGGACATTTGTAGTAGTGTCAACTATAAAAATAAAGTTTAAAAATGTTTTTTAAAGAATATGCCAGATCCATTAATTAGTAAGAGAAAAGGACAGAAAGATGGATGGAAGGAAGAAACAACAGGAAAATGAAAAGTTGGGGGAGTATAAAATAAGTAATCTAAGAAAGTAATCTTAAAAGTTCTCATTACAAGAAAAAAATTGTAATTATGCGAGGCAATAGTAACTACTTATTGTAATCATTTCATAATATATACATATATCAAATCATTATATTGCACACCTAAAACTAATACAATGTTATATGTCAATTATATCTCAAAACTGAACCAAAAAACATTAAAAAATAAGTACAGTGATAAGGTGGCTGGTTGATCTGTTTCTTTCAGTACTGCAAGGCCTTTGGGTAAATATGGAATTAAACTGTGTTCCCAGTTTCCTCCTTAAATGCTGAGAAGCTGAGACTATTTTCCTTGGTTACAGAGTTAGATTTTTGTTGAATTTTATGGAACTGAGCAGAGGGGATCTGGCCATCGTGCCAACAATAAAAAAATTAATGAGAAGGGATTGTGGCTTATGCTGTACTATAATTAACTCCAGACTTTGAAAATGATCTCCAAACCAAAGAGAATGAGGCAAACAATTCCAAGATCAGGAGGAAACCAACTCAAAAACAATTAATTTTCCACTGAGTGGCTATTAGAATAGAAGCTGATGAGACCAGAAGGCAGGTGCCCAGCTCGTCAAGGCCATGGCTTACCAATGTTCAGCCAACCAAAAGCTGGGAATGAAAGAGCACACCATGGGATTGTTCAAATGAGATCAAAGAAAGAACCCCTCCAATGATAACATATTAACTCCTCGACATAAAACCGTCCAATGGACAACGAGAACTCACAGCTGTTTTTCTCACCAGGGAGAGCAACACTGCTGTGGTTCTTCCCTTCTACCCCACTTCACCTCGTTGAGAGAGCCCAAGTACTGCAGGATAATGGAGAAACAATGCCCACCTTAAAAAGAGGGCTTACTACAGTGCCTTCTGGAGAAAACGTAATAGACACATCAAGAAATTCACCAACTCCTTCCCTAGCAACATACACCATTTTAGAGGGCTTGTTATTTGAGCATCTTAGAACCTAAATACCTTACCTACTACATGAAAAAATGCATATAAAAAACCCCAAAACTGTTGTCCATTATATTTAGTCTAAAATAATTTTATTCTAATTATCATAATTACACTCAATTACATGAACTTGAGATTCTCTCTGAGCCTATTAATTCAAATGGCATGATAATAAAGCCATTTATTCTTTTAGATTTTAGCCAAATCCTTAATATTGAGGATTGTGCCCATGACTCTCGTAATTCTTGGCCCTGGTGCTTTGCCATTACAGACATACCCCATACCTCTTGGGGTATCAACAAAGGTATTCAAACGTGAGCTGGAGGAAGTCTTACATCTGAGTATTGGGTCCAAGCTATTATTCCAAGATTGTGAAATGCAAAACTGTAACCAGTCCATTAGAGAGTACCTTTTCCATGTTCCTTTCTTGCCTGTGGTGGATGGAAGTCAAAGTCAAGAGTAACTGCAAACTTGGCAACTACCATGGTCTGCTTTTTGGGACTCACTACCCGGTTACTTTGTTCAAACACATGTTAGTGTAGACCTACAAGTTACTCCAGGGGTGGGGCAACTAAGTGGTGGTTGGGAACAAGTTAGGTTTGTGTGACCAGGCCGGGTACATAGGAAATCTGCAGTGCCACAAGTTCAAAGACGAAGCAGTACCGGTTGCTCACCTGTATAAACAGCGCAATGTACAGTGTATCAGTACCCTCCAGGCAGGCCGTGTGGGTGGGTGGGAAGCATTGGCAGTCCAGCAGACAGTGCCATGAGCACTCCCAGGAGGCTGGAGGGCTGTGGTGTCCACTTGGGTATGCATCAGACTCACCTCCTAGACTTGTGAAGGCAGATGGCGTGCATCTGCAGAGAAGTTCTAGTGTTTTTCTTGGTGGTTCTCAAACTTGAACATGCCTGTCACCTGGACAGTTTCTTTAAAGTGTCTATTATCAAACTCTATGCTGGATATTCTGATTCAGCTGGGAAGGAGCAAAGCCCAGGAATCTGCATGCTTTTTGGTTTTGTTAAAACAAGTTTTGTGATTCTGACCCAGGCTGCCTTGGTGACCTTTCGGGAAACACTGCCCTTACAGCGAGTCCCTGGAGTGGGCGGCTCTCCCCTCGTTTCCAGTGAGGCCAACTTAGCACTGCTTTCCCCAGTGGTGAATGCAAAGGGCTTCCAACAAAAAATGATTGATGTTCCACTGAAAGGCAGTCAACTGAGCCTCGGGACTGAAAATCAGGTTTTAATATTCCATTTCTAAGCTGAAAATCTCTAGATAATTGCTCTCAGCAGCTACATTTTCCTTAATTGTTAGCTTGCTCCCTATGGAAAAGGAGGCATCACTACCTACATTTGAAACACTAAGAACTCTCACTTACAACTGTATTAAGGATGCTCTCCCTCACTGGCTCGCTTAGTTTAAGGGAACTCTACGGAGGCAAATTTCACCGATACATAAGGAAGCTTTCTGGCTAAAGTTCAGAAAACCTTTTCTGCCAAGTCTAGTCACAAGCTATCTAGAATGAATTTCATGACCAGAAATTGTTGAATACTTCAGTGATGTATATATATTCAAAAATATTATCACTTAAAACTAATTTATAGAGATATTTTTAAATCCTTGCAGAACACTTACCACAAGTTTGAGATAAAATGGTTTCTCTACTGGAAATAAACTTTGGAAAATATATTATTGTAACTGCTATTATTGCTAATCATCATAATGCACAATCTGCAAATAAAGTATTTGGGAAATTTAACAAGTAGACCCCTGGAATATTGCTCCTCTCCATCCTGGACTGAAATTCCATTCAGGACACAACCCAATGATGATCAGTAGGGGACTGGATAAACACATTCTAGTGCATCCATACAGCAGAAGACTATGCCACTGAGCAGTGACGAAGGCCAAGTAAAGAACAATGCCTATGATTGCTTTTGTCTACTAAATAGAAGGAAGATAAGAATCTATATTTTTTTGCCCTGGCTGGTTTGGCTTAGTGGTTAGAGCGTCGGCCCAGTCTGAAGGGTCTCGGGTTCAATTCCAGTCAAGGGCATGTTCCTGGGTTGCAGGTTCGATCCCCAGCCTCAGTTGGGGTTGTGCGGGAGGCAACCAATGTGTCTCTCTCACATCAATGTTTCTCTTTCTCTCCTTCCTTCCCTTCCACTCTCTCTAAAAATCAATGGAAAAATATCCTCGGGTGAGGATTAACAACAACAACAAAAAGAATCCGAGATATTTTTATTTCCTCTTGTAAGCATAGGAATCAAGTAATGCAAAAGCAACTAAAAATAATGGTTAAGCCCTGGCCAGTTTGGCTCAGCAGTTAGAGCGTCGGCCCATGGTCCAGGGTCCCAGGTTCAGTTCCTGTTAAGGGCACGTACCTCGGTTGCAGTTTGTCCTGGTGACTGATGAGATGGAGAATTTGTACTGAATAACTATATTTATTTATATTTTGGACAATGTGAATGTATTAAATATATTTTTTAAAAGACTGATTTCTTTTTTTTTTAATTTTATTTATTGATTTTAGAGAGCTAGAGGAAAGAAAAGAGAAAGAAACTTTGATTTGTTGTTCCACTTATTGATGAGTTTATTGGTTAATTCCTGTAAATACCCTGATCAGGGATCAAACCCGCAACCTTGGAGTATCAGGATGATGCTCTAACCAACTGGGTTACCTGGCCAGGGTGATGTATGAAATAATTTTATACAACATTTTTTAAAAATGTGGAATCTAATGCACAAAATAAACTAACAAAATAGAAAAAGACTTATAAATACAGAGAACAGAATGACAGCTGTTGGAGGAGGAGAGGGTTGGGGGGCTGGGTTGAAAAGGTGAAGAAATTAAGCAAAAAAACCCATAGACAAAGACAACAGTATGGTGATTTCCAGAGGAAAAGGGCAGTGGGGGGAGGTGGAAGAGGGCAAAGCGGAGATAAATGGTGATGAAAGGAGTCTTGACATGGGTGATGAACACACAATACAATGTACAGGTGATGTATTATAAAAATGTACACCTGAAACCTATATAATTTTATTAAGCAATGTCACCCCAATAGATTCAATTGAATAATAAAATAAAATAAAAAATAAAAAACACCTCTCGGTTCCAAACTTCCACTCACCTATTTCAGGAATCATCAATCCACCACTTTAGGTACACGCTGGAGAAGATTGAAGGGAAGTAATTGTTTCCTCTATCGGCACCAATGGACACAAAGACTTCGGAGAATTTCTTTTGGAAGCAATATTTTTAAGTACAAAAATGAAAAGAAAATTCCCCTAAAAATACTTTCAACGAATGTTTCTGGTTTATAAAAGATAAATGAAATTCAATTACACAGAGAACATAAAATGTTTGGATTGCAAAGCCTTTCTGTGCAACAATATAGTAACACACAACATAGAAAAATAGCTTGAGATACAAAAATACAGTTGTGATCCAGGAAATGGCACCAAATTAGAACAGTTTTATTATTTAACATACCATTGTATATACATTATCCTCCAAATAAGAAACAATTTGATTCCAAAGTTTAAAATGTAGCTTCCAAAATGAATCCTTATTTTAAATTTGAAAAAAAAGTTTTGCAAATTAACACAATTTTGATCCTTAATTAAAAGATGCACCCTGTACCAATCACCTCTCTCATACAAAATGTATATTATAAATAAAACTTTCAAAAAAGATCTTGGATGTTTATTGCACATCATACAGAATTTTGCCACTATCTGAAAGGCTTTCAGTCTTGCACTGTATCAGCTGTTTAAAGTTTTTACTCAGATGTGTGTGAAAACACTCTGCAGATGTAAGCATATGTAGGATCATATACGATGTCTACCAGAAACAGAAAATATAATCTTACTGAACTGCTTCTGTCATTTTTGCTAAAATAAGAACGACTCTCTTTTCTAAGCAATTACAAGAGATCTAAACAAATGAAAAGTCCTATTCAAATGTCAATTTTCTTTTTTCAAATAGAAATCACATGTAGAGGCATTTTACCCAGTCATACATTTCTACTTCCTAGGACCAGCCCTTCTTGAAGTACATATTGTTAAAGTCACACTACAGGATTCCGAATCACACTGTCCATCATCAACAATTACTGTTTTGGTCTCAACAAAACTCTCTCAGCCCCAATAAAGCCAGCACAAACCAACCAGAATGCAATGGCCTTAAAACAAACAAATAAAGTTCCTAATAACTTTTCATAACATCTAGCACAGAGCCTAACACTGAGTAGGCATTCAATAAATATTTGATGAGTGAATACGCTATCTTTTAAGACTGTTTCCTATACTTAGATGTATTAATGATTTATGAGTAATATGTTGATTTAGGGTACACAGATCTAACACGACTACACAAAGAACACATATGACAGGGCATGGACACTGTTAGTTTCTACAATCCTGTCCCAGGGTTGTACACAGAATGTGTACTTTAAGGGTTAAAACTATTCCAATAATAAAAACTGATTAGTCAAATATTTTTATTTTGCCAAGGGACTCTAATGGTATTAGCCTTTGACAGTTCCCCAACACACAATGAACCCCAAACAAAACCAAACCAAATTGCACTATTACAAAGAAACAAGTCCATGAGAGCAGAGAGGAGGGAGGCACCAGTTAAGGAACAGCGACTTCAAGGAGACGGTTGTTTTTTCGCTTGCACGTTGGGACACTCCCGTTTTTCTGGTTGCCCTGAATAAACTTCACACATACTTTGTCCTGTCTGAATTGCACCAGGAACCTGGGAGAAAAGAACAAGACAAATTAAAGTCCACACAACATTGCTGCTGGTTCCACAACAACTAGCGTTTGCTTTTGAATGGGTACTGATCTGGACGAGTGTTCCCCTTCCCACGAGCACGCTATACCTGAACTACAGCATCAGGTATTAATTATACTGCATAGCTTCCAGCAGTCATCATTTAGCCCCAAGTAAACGGACCTTCATTAAAGCATCACATTCCATCTTTTGAATGGAAAGATCAACATGTTTTTTTCCATTTTTCTCCATTATTGCATAGCAAAAATATAAACTGGGGGGAGGGGTCCTATTAAATTATTGACACATTAAGAAAATGAAATAAAGAAAAAGAAAGGGTCTGGAGTGCCTACAGGCTACGGTTTCTAAACTTTGGTTTTTCACCTACACCTACATAATTTTTGTCATATCTACACATTATGCTAACAGTTCTTTCTAGCCTAAATATATGTGTTTCAAAATTGTGGTGTCCTACAGAATAATAATAATACAATCACGAGTTTGATGTGCCACTTATATTTTTAATACTGCTTTCAAATGTATGTAAATAGTAAAACATTTTAAAGTCCATCAGTGTACACTGAAAGTCCTACCGGGGTACATGTGGCAATCGGTAAGAAACAATATTCTAGTCCAAATCTTCCCTTTCACAGATCATCAAGGGTCAAGTGCCTGTCCACATATTATCTGTCACACCTTCCTACAGCAAACATACCGCCGGCTTCCCGGGGCGCGGTGCTGAGGGGCACCAGCTGTATGACGCGCAGTCCCTGCCCTCAGGACGGCATCACTGGGGATGCCTGAGAACAGCAGGCTGGACCAGAACCTGGCCGTTCCCATGGCAAAGCCAGCGCTCTTTTCTCCCCTCCATTACAATCAGCATCATGTCACCACGTTTTCGGTATGCTTCTCAGGGAACAGTTTTCTGAGTTACTCTAACAACCGTGTGACATCACAAGCTTACTGGCATCCATGACAACAGCGAAGACGGAAACAGCTCTGCTCTGTACACATTAGTCTCAGTTCAAGGTCTAAAGAGCCCACGTTCTGCAAACATCTACTGAAGTAAAATGTGACACGGAAGCATCTGATTCATCAGTTGTTTTAAAAGGGTAGTATTTCTGAGCTTTTAAAATGGGTTGCTTTTTCCAACTTGAAAACACTGGAAAAAGCTGTAAGCTCCAAATTCGCCTCTCTGGGATATTCCCCTTGCATGTCTGTTTTTATCTATGTGCGTCAAAGAAAAAACATCCTTCACCCTTAACACACACATTTAAAAAATCAAATATTGCCCTGCCGGTGTGGCTCAGTGATTGAGCGTCGACCCATGCACTAAGAGGTCACCAGTTTGATTCTTGGTCAGGGCACATGCCCAGGTTGTGGGCCCAATCCCCAGTGGGGGGCATGCAGGAGGTAGCCAATCAATGTTCTCTCGCATCAATGTTTCTCTCTCTCTCTCCTTTTCTCTCTCTCTAAAATCAATAAAGAAAAAGAAATTTTTTTAATCAAATATTTTTACATTTAAATTGTCAAAGACCTCTTTCAGTATAAGAAATGCATAAGGAGTTCTTTTACCAATAACTGTAGCATGTAGCTGTCTCTATGGTCATAATCCATGATCATGATTCAGTCTAGAAGTAACAATAACTAAAATGTACTGAGTATTTACCATGCACCACACAGTTCCTAGTAAGTTACATATAGCACAACTTTAAAATATCCTATGAGGTAAGCATTATTATTTATCTCTGTCTCACAGAAAACTGAAGCATGGCCCACAGTTGAGGACACGGATAATCAAAGCATCTTCCTCCAGCAAACAATAGCGTCAAATGAGCTATTTCACAGCATGAGTATCAGTTAGAACTTCATAGCAAAAGGAATGCAGATTAGTTGTTTGGGTTTAAAATATTCAGAAAAACAGTTGTATAACTTAAATGATATATATGTGTGTGCATGTGTGTATACACTGTGTACACGTGTGTATACATGTACTAGTATATCCACAGGTATATTTAACATATTTAATGGAGCAAACTCATTTTAGTTTTCAATATACCCAGAATTCCATTTTTAGAAATACTATACCTCTTATTTAAGGTCTTTAAAATGCAACCATTTACAGTTTTAACAGTCTAGGAGTTTAAGAACTGGGAATTACAAAGCAGTTGAGTCTCTCAGTGAATTCAATCCTTGCTCTATGCGTGTATGTTAACACCACTCAAAGGAGTGAATAGGACTTTGACTCTGCTCCTGTAACCTGACATTCAGTTTATCCATAATGATTATGGAGACTGGGTTTGTTAGAATACTGACTTCTGTTTCTTCAAGGCTACACCGAGGAAGGTTTTGGTCACTGAACTACCTGCTGTTTATAAGTAGTCTGTACAGCTGGCAATAAAATGAATCAAGCCATTTAGGGCTGGAAAAACACACCATGGGCACCCCTGCCCATGGCTTTATAAAATTTTGTTTAAATTTAAAATGCTTTCCAGAAAGATTATAGAATCCCTGCTTAGGAGCTCCCAGAGGTTGTGGAACAGAGGCTACATGGGCCATGCTCTGCCAGGCGGCTGTGCTGCCCGGCCAGAGGACCACGGGGCTGTGCACAATTGCAGCAGCTGTTTTATGTGTACGAGACCAGCCAACAATCAGAAATCGGAGAAGGAACGGTGTTACGGGCTGGTCTATAATGCTACTAAATGTTTGTTTTCTTCACGTGGCCACACTGCAAATCTTCACTCAGACAAAAATGTTTACTCACGCGTACACATCCAGAATGTCACCCCTCCCGGACAAGGCAGGTTCCTGACACCCAGTAGCAAACTGTCCCCACCAGTGTTCTGTGGTCGTGCGTCTCAAACACTGACTGGGAGAGCCACTGCAGGGTTCTGTGGCCGTGTGCATTTGAGAAACACGCTCTCCCCCCACGCCCCTCAGGAGAGCATAAAGTGCAGCAGGCTTCAGGGGCTCCGAGAAGGGCCCAGTAAAGAAAGACTGGACAGAGAACACTTCCTTCGTTATTAACACCTTACAAAGGCAGAGTTCCTAGAATACCAGTTTGGGAAACGCTTAAAAGTAGCCATCCTTTGTGGCCAGGGTGTTGGTGTGGTTTTCTCTGTAAATACAGTCTGATTCATCTAGTCGGCCAACTAAAGGCTGCTTCATCCCCACACGGAGGAGCTCTGCGTGGGGAATACACACACTCTTCCACGACAGTGGGATTGAGCAGTCCTACCAAAACAGAAGCCCAGCATCCCCAGTCACAAAACATCTCAACTAACGGGAGTTTAAAGCTTTAACAGGCTCTATCAGGTTAAAACTATACATAACTAGAACCCAACTAGCCATTATCTTTTTTCCTACTATTCTTTGTTTTAAGACAAAGGACTCAAAACTAAGAATATTTCGTCCAAACTGCAATTTCTAACGTAGAGTACACATAAAGGCCAATCTCCCACCCAACGTAAATACCATTCCTAGTGTAGAATGAGAATAGACAATGAACTAAGGTTCTGTAAATCCTAACACATCTAGGAGAGTATGTCTGACTTACAAAGGGGTAGGAATGGGTATGAATTTATTTTAGAAAGACTTTTAGAAAGAGTTGAAATAGAATAGGCTGGCAAAATCTTAATTAGAAAACAAAATCTGCCCTGGCCAGGTGGCCAGGTGATTAGATGACCTGATACGCCAAGGTTGTGGGTTCCATCCCTGGTCAGGGCATATGCAAAAAGCAACCAATGAAAGCATAAATAAGTGGAACAACAAATTGATGTCTCTCTCTCTCTAAAAAATTAAAATAAAATAATTTAAAAATAGAAAAAGAAAACAATTTCCTGAACAGTCTGGTTACCCAAAATTTTCTATAAATGCAAAAAAGTACATAAGCAAATAGTAAACAATCTACCGAAAAGAAATTAAATATCAAACAATATGGTAACTCAAATTAATTCAAACGATCTCATATCAATAGGTTCAATAATTGGGGGGATGTGCCCGGCCGGTGTGGCTCAGTGGTTGAGCGTCGACCCATGCACCAAGAGGTCACGGGTTTGATTCCCGGTCAGGGAACATGCCCAGGTTGTGGGCCAAATCCCCAGTGGGGGGCATGCAGGAGGCGGCCAATCGATGTTCTCTCTCATTGATGTTTCTATCTCTCTCTACCTCTCCCTTCCTCTCTCTCTAAAATCAATAAAGAAAAAGAAATTTTAAAAAATAATAATTGGGGAGGATGCTCCAATCTGCATGCAAATAATGTCTCTATGATTAGAGACATTAAAGGGAAAAATGCAAATTTTAAATTTATGCAGTGTTTGCACTACTAAACTCTTGTCAACACAAAATGCTTGTTCTATAGTACTAGTTATCAATATGTGAAAATAAAGGCATCTAGGGTACAACACACCCAAAACAGCACCCTTGATTTCACCCCACCCTGGCCATCCCAAGGCCCTCTTTCCTCAAAGCCATCTATTGCTGTAAATGGTATCACCATTTGGGTTCGGGCCCAATCTGTTAATAAGGCCTGATTTCCCTTCTAATTACATCGGGAACCTGACTATTTCTCACCAGCTCCCACTCACACCCTAGCCGAAGCCACATCATCCTTACCATAGACAGCTTGGAGAAGCTCCTATCTGCTTCCACTCTTGTTCCCTACAGTTACTCCCACGCTGCCGCCAAAGCAAGCTTCGAAAACAATAAATCAGATCATGCCTCACCCTTGCTCAAAACCTATAATGGCTTTCCATTTTCCTCAGTAAAATCTTAACTCCTTACCTCAGCTACCAAGCTCCACATGGCCAGGCCCCTGCCTCTCTCTCCAGGGTCTTTTCCAACCATTTCACTCTGTCACCAAGTTCACTCCTGTCTCAGGGCCTTTGCACCTGCTGCCTCCCTGCCCCAGAAGACATCCCCCTAGACTGTTGCCTGGCTGCTCCCTTGATTCCAGTCTCAACACAAATATCACTAAAAAGAGACCTTCCTGACCTCCAGATCAAATATAACACCCTCTAACCTTTAACCTGCTCCCCTCCCGATAAGCACTTGCCATTAACTAAAGTCATGTCACCTATTTATTATTTTATTTGTGCATGTTTTTCTCTTCCACTAGGATGTCAGGTACATGAAGGCAGAAACCTGGTCCATCCACTGCCCATCCATCATCTGGCACAAATGACAGACACATGCTCGGAACTCAGTAAGTAGGGGTTGTACAAATGAACCTGCTCAGATTGCTTAACTAAAACAAGAAAGTTGAAAGTAAAAAGGTATAGTCAAGTAATTCACGAACATACTCATCGGAAATTTCAATATTGAGCTTCTGTTTGGTCTGGCTGAGAGTCGTCCGATAGAGCTTGGTGGCCATTTCAATCAGGTGATCACTGCTGAAGAGAAAGTCTCCTTTGCTGGCTGCCTCAGAGCCCTACAAGGACAAAATAGGAGTCAGAGACAGCTTAGGAGGTAAATGTTTACAGGTTTGGCTGGAAAAAGTATTTACAGTCTCTTTAAAACATCAGCTACTGGAGTGCATTCTCCGAATAAACAGTAATTACAAAAGCAGTATATCTTCCAAGTCGCTCAGAGCGACTTTAGTGAGGTCACCTAACCCCTTACTACCCAAAGCTGTTCAATGGACGGAAGCACCATCAGCACCACCTGGGAGCTTGTTAGAAAAGCTGAACCGCAGACCCTACTGCAGAGCCAGTAGGTATGAACCCACAACAAGCTCCCTGGGTGATGTTTCCACACTCAGGTTCAAGAAGCACTGACCTAACCTAGAACTCACTCTGAAAGAGTGGCTTAAAAACTCCTCCGTGATTTGGTTATAAAAAATAAGAACAATAACAATTCCAACAGACATCCCAGGGCAGTGGCTCTTGACCTTCGCTGCACAAGGGACCCATCTAGAAAGCTTTTGAAAAGCAGATGCTTGTGGCCCACGCCAAGCGACGGATTTGGTGGAACTGGGGACATAACCTGGGCATCAGCACTGTTTCAATGCGTGGTCGAGGTTCTGAATCATAATCTTAGGATCTGATACGCTCCCTTTAGGTGAAGATTCACAGTCGAGAAAACAGGCTGAATAAGCTTGTGGGACATTCGGGTGCACTATTAGCTAGACACATGTCCCTAAATATAATTACTACTTGCCGGCATGGTTACTCGGTGACTGCTTACTAGGTGACAAGCACTATGTGAAGCACTTTACATTTAATCCTTATAATAACACTACGAAACAGGTGCTATTATTCTCCCCATTTTAAAAAGGAGAAAAATAAGGTAGGTATATGAAAGTTAAACGGCCTGTCCTAGGTCATTGTAAAGTTAGTGAGACCAATTCGAGAGATTCAAGTCAGGAGCTACTGGTTAAGCTAAAAGCACAGAGCATAAAAAATCTTTAGGTCCAAATTATTAGGCAGCTGGCTGTAGTTGCGTTCTTTACTTAAAAGCCCTAAAATTAAACATGACCACGACATTTACTAAGTTGGTATGCAGATGAAACAATGGGAAGAAACACAGTTGAAAATATCTTCATATTTCTATGCATTTATTCTCAAAATAATGTAGATCACAGCAGGTACAAATAAAAGCTGCTCAGTGAAACTGGAACTCCAGTGAACAAGTCAATGCGTGATTAATCTTATTCAATTATTGGAAAACCAAGCCTGAGATTTTACACAGAAGGGAATATAGCCAAAATTTTCTAATCAGTAAGAAGAACACATAATCTTCAAGTAATAGGACTGTTCAGTTTGGGGAAATTTTAAATTGATGGCTGAGAGATTGGACAAATGCAGAAATCTTTCAGTCAAATCAATAGTTGAACCTTTACCTCTTTGAGGTGGATGGCAAAGAAGCCATCGTTCTGTGAGCTCATCGATACTTTGGTGACATCCACCAGGGGAACCTCTGACTTGATCTGTCCAGACTTTTGATCAGCAAGAAGGAGGTTATTGTTTGTTAAGAGGAAAATCCGGGATGTACTCTAAAACAAAACAAAACAAAAAGGATAAACCAGTGACCAAAAATATCCCAAATGGTCCAGTAGTTTAAAGCATTAGTTATTTTCAGAAATGCATATTTCATTCCAATATCCTCAGCATGCATATCTATGTAAACTGAGACTACATTAAACATAGGTAATATATTTTAATTCATAAACATTTCATAAAACAAATAATATTCCTCCTAACCTTAAAGGTAGGGGGAAATAACTCCCTTCACAGTAACTCTGCTGAGAATGTGAAATGCAAATTTTAACATTCAGAAAATTAAAGATGCTGTCCCAACTGATAAACACTTCTTACAAGTCTTCAGGGTTAGCAATTTTACCTTCCCGTTTGCACGGTTAATTTTATTTACGACTTCAGCAATGATAATCTTTTCTTCAATGGCGTCTTTGAGTTTCTTATACTTGGGATTCTTGTTGATTTCCAGGTAAGCCCCTTGGAATGGTTGGCCAACACTAAAAAAAAAATCCCACACATTAGTAGCAGTTTCAGATGGAAGTACTACTGGAAAAAGATAACAATGAGTTGATTCCAGAGAGTGTCTGACAGCTTCATTAAAAGTAAATTTATTTTATATATTTTATACATTGTACTTTCATCTGTCCTATTATAAGTTGGAAATAGAACCTTACACCTATTTCAAATATTTTTTTGATATGATCATGGAATTTGGTAGGCAGGACTTTGATAAAAATCTTAATCGCATGGAACAATCAAGATAAACATCACTCCCATGAATGACAGCCAAGACCCAAGTGCAGGGCCTCATGTGAAGGAAAAGGCAGTTCCTTCTGATCTATTAATATAAAGTTAATAGCTGCCCACAAGGATTTATTAATGCCTTTAAACAATATGGAGCAATGGGACAAAGAGCACAAATCATTACTATCACCTGATGCAAAGAAAAATTCCATTTTCTTGCAGAAAGGAAGAAAATCAATATGCCTTCTGGGGAAGAACAGGTCCACAGTGACCACTTTAGAAGAAAACTATAGGACACATAATATCACCATGTAATTCTGGCTCTAAAGAGGCAATATATGAAAGAAAACTCAGGCCTCTCCTCCTAAGATATGCCCCTAAATGGACAGAAGTGGCTAAGCACACATTCAGAATCAGAGCAGTTTTCTTTTAAACAAAATACTTCTTACAAGAGGCATAATTGGACACACAGCACTAAGATACCGATTTACCTAAAGATTGGGGGGGGGGTGCAGTCTCAGGGCAGCTTCTTCAAAGACACACATGCACAAAACAAAACAAAACAAAACAAAACAAAAAACCTGCAGCTTCATTTTGAGCTCTGAAGTTCTGGCAATTTGCAAATACAGCTTTAAATGCTTGTGTTGTGGGTGGAGGATCGGGGAAGAAAAATCCGTGTAGGTGGTCAGAGTTTCACAGAAAAGGCTGACACCCATGAGGGCTCGCTTCACAGTGGTGGGAGGGTAAATTATTCCACCCCCCCCGGACTGCCGCAGGGTGAGAGCCACCATCCCTGAACACTGATAAAACACCTCCCCAAATATTTGGCTTGAGGTTAGTATTTTTTGTTGTTGTCCATATTCAAATGTGTTTTTAATAATATAAAGTGCTAAGAGCCTTTGAATTGGTTTCTTCAATAATGCATTTTCCTCCCTCCAGTGTCTGAATCAGAGTCATCCACAGGGAATATTAATTAAGAAGGTTACTCTACATATTAAAAATATTTTTTAAATGTTAAAATTAGTTGCTAGAGAAAGCACACAGACTTGTACCTGTCTGAATACGCTGTATACAGCAGGCACTCAGGATGACTTCGGATTTAGACACTATGTTTGACTTAGGAAAGTACATACCACCTCCAGCAGCCAAATCAGCTGACCAAGGAAGCTGTGTCATTTAGAACATTTAAACCAAATGAGTCTGGCAACTTATGTTCTTTTAATCCTTTTCAAAAGGAAGAGCTTTCAAATATGTGCAAAGACATAGAGAAGATACCATATGTAATACATGTGAATATACTTAGCAGATAATGCATTTTTATTGCTAGGGCATTCTTTGGGAAAAACAAAAAGTTGTTATGGATTTGGCTTAAAATGGTACAAAATATATTTTTTTAATAAACACCAGATGAAAAAGATAGGCATTCTAGGGGGAAACGATGAACTTGGGGGAGATGCAAGAATATCTGACAAGCAGTCGTTACCAAGGACTTCACTTGGCGAACTTGCAACTGGTATTCCTTCTTTTATTGAGCATTTGATGTCTACGATAAGGGACCGGAATGCACTGCACAGGCCTCTGAAGTCATGCCCAGTGAGTCAGCAGACCGAAGGCCACCACAGACCGGTGCTCAAGCAATACTCAAAAACTGATACATTCTTTTCATTTATCTTAAAAAGGAGATTCTGACTTATTAAATAAAGTAAAAAGACTGGCATGATGATTACAGTATATGGGCAACAGAAATTGGGCTAGTCTCTGAAAACAATGAAAAATTAACAGGATTTACAATGTACATTTATCTTAATAGCCTACACAATTTTTATTTTAAAAAGTGACTTCTAATTGCTTAGTGAAGTGTTCTGGCTAATGCCAATGGAATAAAGCCAAGAAATGGAAGCCATTGCTTCAAAGTGTTTATGGTTTCTATATCCAGCTGCTCATAAAATAATGTATAAAATTAAAAATTTCTCATGTATTACTGAAATCAGACTCTACTAGAAAAGACCTATAAATATATGAGAAAAATTTTAAATACTGGCTATGAGTAAAGCAAAACCACCATACCTGGATGGGTACAAAGCCTTCTTGTCTTTGAAGAGTTCACTGGCTTCTAGTTTCTCTTCATAAATAAGTTTCTGCTGGTCTGTGAATTGGTCCCTGTATTTTTTACACTGTAAGATATGAAAAAAAGAAAAAGAAATCACTTACATAAATAAATCATTACTCATTCTTACATGTAATAAGCCAATTTAATAGCAGCAAGAATAAGAGTAAATGTGTATGACATATTCATTTAAAAGGTCAAAAGCATTCTTCCTTTGTCGGTTTCCCTGCTCATAGTGCAGAACTTGGAACACTTCTTCAAAACATACACGGGTCCTGCAGGCCCGGGCCCTGCTGGCAGCACTTTCCTCCCACTACGACGTCAGTCCCCGGACACCCTGCAGTCCTGAGGCCGTCACCCTTCTTTATGGAGATTCACCATAAGAAAAACATCAGCACAAACCAGCGCACACATGTGCACACACACATCCAGTCAATTGACACAAAAGCCTCACAAAACAACACTCATCCTTTCTATATGTCGTTGTACTCTATTCTTTTCATTTCTATTCTGTTTCATTTTAAAATGTTGGTAGAGGCCTACTAAATTGATTACGCAAATATGCCAGGACCTATAGTTTGAAAAACCCTGCTCTAACTCCCCTGCTACCATTTTACACTGTGGACATGAGACCCGAGAAACCTCTTCACCTGGATTCTGAGACTGCAGGGAAAGGAGGCAGGGTGCTGGGAGGAGCAGGGCCAGGTTTTTCAGATGAACCGAGACATTGTTACAGGTGTGGCTGAGAACCACCGACATAACTGTCCAAAGGAATGCTCACATTGCTGTCCACACATCCCTCTCCATCTCCACCCCCATCCAGGGGAGGGAAGGGTGCGATTCGGAGCCAGGGGAGAGCAGGAGCAGAGCAGACCCCCGGCATGAGCAGCTCCCCATCGTTGTTTCTGAAGAGAGTTTCTATGTCAGACTGAAAACACTGAACAATGAAATGGTGAATCTCTCCAAATTGACTTCACCAAGTTAGGGAACAGAACTCGGAACCCAGTTCCGTATCCTGTGCTGGTACCAATCATTACACTAATCAGTGATGAGGTCACTCCATATGGGATCCTGGTCAGGAACAAGCCTACACTGCTGGGCAGGAAGGAGTTTCCCAGAAGGTGTAGCCATCCATCATTCACTTACTAAATACAAGGTCTTCAATCTACTTATGTTATTATACATAATACCTGTATATATTTAATTTAGCATTTCATTTATCAACTAAGTTATTGAAATAGTCAACAGCTACACAAGTACCCCATGTACACCACACTGGGCAACACCTAAATTACATGTTATGCTCTCACATAAAATTAGGTGAGCCAAAATATAAGGCAGCATTCAATAGATTTTCAGCTTCCCTTCAATTCAGATAGAGGGAAATGTTAATTTTAATGTCTTTGAGGGGACTTTGAAGTTCTAGTCCATCAAAATGTTTGTTCACATGCATGCCTGTGGATGTGTTCAAGAAATCTTACAAAAGTAAACTCATAATTTACAGGATTTAACTACATCATGTGAAGATGCTCAAATTTTATTATTTCTATTTCCTATAGGATCATTCCTTTGGATGAAAACAAACGAACAAAAATGTGAACCACTTGAAGGCAAGTGGAATCCGAAAGGGAAAGAACACAGTCAGGCACACCCCTTTCCAACCCGACTCGAGCAAACCTCCAGGGCACACCTGCTGCTCCAGAATTTCTCACGGAGAGCCAAGTATTGTCCCGGATCAAAAATACCCAAGTCCTCCAATAATTCTCCTCTAGGCTAGAAGTAGAATGTGGTAGAAATTCACTTCTACGCAATACTTCTCAAACACTTAGAATATATGATACGAAGTCTCCAAAAAAAGATAGCAAGACATTTTTTTTACCCTCCACAAGTGGAAAATCCTCTTTAGCTCCTTATGAGTAGAATCCAAGAATAGGTAAGGTCTTGATGGCCAATTTTTGTCTATTGGAGATAAGGAAGGCATCTTATTTTTCATTTCCAAGAAGTACTTTTGCACCTGTATTGGGTTTGACAGAAAATACCAGATGAGTAAAATACCAGAAAAGTAATTGTTTTCCATAAAGCAGAATTAAACGAAGCTGTCTTTAGTGGAATTTAGCAAGTTTCAGTGCATAAAACTCTGTAACTCCTCTCTCTCCCACTCTTCCCATTGGTTGCGGAATCTGAGCTCTACCAAATGGTTGAGACAAAAGAATACTAACATTAATGCTAATATTAATATTGACAGTAATACTAACACCAGCTAACACTAGAGAGCTGTACTAGTCATATGTGGCTATTTATATTCAAAATTTAAGTAATTAAAATTAAATAAAATAATCCAGTTCATCAGTCATATTAGTTACATTTCAAGTGCTCAACAGCCCTATGGGCTAGGCGATGCCACTGCACTGCAGATATAAAACATTGTCATCATTCCAGAAAGTCCTATTGGATAGCACTGCTCCACAGTACTTAATACGGGCAGGCACTGTAAGAGCTTTGTATCATTATTCCATTTTAATCCTTACAACAACTCTACGCGCTCAGTGCTATTATCCCCATTTCACAGACAACACAATGAGGCTCAAAGGAGTTAAGGGACTTGCTCAACTCACACATCGTAAGCGGCAGAGCAAGCTGACTCCAGAGCTGGCACTCTTCCCCACACATACACTTCTCTGAAGGGCAGAGGGGGACTTCAGAATCCATTCCGGTAGACTGGCACAGCCTAGCTCTCCTTCACCCCTCTACCCAACAACTTATCTGCCAAACTCGCTGGGCAGCGGCTCATGGCAGTTCAGCAGGACAAGACCTTAGTATTCTCCCAGATTTCTATGTTGAAACCCTAATCCCCAAGAGGATGGCAGTAGGGGGCCTTGGGGAGGTCATTAAGCTTGAATGAGGCCATAAGGGTAGAGCCCTATGATGGGATTAGCGCCCTTATTAAGAAGGGACTGGCCAGAGCAGGCCCTCACCACAGCAGCACGCTGACACCCTGACCTTGGGCTGCCCAGCCTCCCAGTCGTGAGAAATAGATGTTTATCACCGAAGCCACTCATTCTACGGTATTTTTGTTATAGCAGCCTGAACCAAGACACCCGGCTTTCTTGAGTTCATGTTCCCTCAAACTATGTTCTCTCTGTCAAATAAAATTATTTTATGGAAAAAAGCACATTTTATTAATTGCAGATGGGCCACGGACAACTCTTTCTGAGATAATTCTGCCTGAATTTGAGGGGAGAGGATAAAAAAGTCACAATCTCTCACTGTCATGGTTATGATTTAATTGTTGCCAAATAAATCACATATTATTGAGTTGGTGCTATCAACTAATCCAATAATGCTAATGACCCATATATAAAATGTAAGCTTACAATTCTCTGAATCGTAAATTCATAAATTTTCTTTCCAGCATTGGCTCTGAAGAATTTCCTGTATTCCCTCCGTACCTTTAAAAAAAAGCAGAACACAGGGGTTAACGTGTGGCCAGCAGATGCCCCAAAAGATAACACACTTCTATTAAAAATGAAAATAGGCAGAACAGGTAAATTTCTAAGTGCCTCTCTGGATGGAGTAAAATAACTGAAGCAGACTGAGGCTGTGGATTTTAAGTCAAAGAACAATAAATGAAGAGATACAAAGTGATAATACCAGAATGTTTTGATAATTTAAATCCTTTTAACTAGTTTTTCAAAAACCTGATGATTTGACAAGAAACATTTTACAGGCATAGCTTCAAACTTGTCACAGATCAAAATACACTTCAGAAAAAGATTATATAAGGTAATTTTCATTTCAAATTGTTCTTTAAAGGAAAAAAAAGCCTGAAGAACTATTATATTGCTGTTTCCAAAAGCCTTGCTTATGAAGATGGGAACTGAATGTTACTAAAAATAAGAGTATCATTAGAACATTTGAACTACCATTGTCTTCCATCTAATTACATTGATTTTTCTCTCATCCCTACTCCTATCAATCTTTCCACTAAATACTGTTACTGCACTTAAGACATCATATTATAGCTTTAGGTTACCTATTTCTTCCTTGCTACACTGTTGCATTTACATTGTATACTAATATCTAACAAAATACCTGAGCAAGGTGTTTGCTAAATGCATGAATGATACTATCACATTTTTAAATTGAGGAGAAAATACGTAAAATATTTATTATTATTCAGCTATAAATGGGAGAGTGAGAATTTAGCAAAATATTAGCCTACCCAAAGAATCAGACATTATGTACCCTTTTCTTTTGTCTTTATTTTTCTGGGTTTAACTGCACATATTTAAAATATTTCTACACTAGGGGTGAGCAACCTACTAACCAAATTCAGTGTGTAGAAAAATGTTTTATATGCATATTTTAAACTAAGAACTTCACACAGGAATTCAAATTGCACATTTCTCTTAAAATCTGCCTAGATCTAGCAACAGTGAGCCCCATCCCCACAGCAGACCAGGGTAGCGATTGCTGCCTTTAGAAGAGAAAGCAAGCTCCAAACTGCGCGAGGCCCCATGGTTCTAATGCACCTTCCACCTGCTACTTCTCTCATCCATGTGACCGGCCTGGTCCTCTGGGCATTTGAATGCCAGACCCCATTCTCTACTCCTGCACATTACTGAGCTTTAAACATTCTCCCGTACATCATACAGGCAGTTCTTCCTTTTATTCATATTCTATGCTACTGATTATCATTTCTCTTTTAGCCACGGAGTTGTTAGATTCATAACCATTTCAAATCTTCAACTTACAAGATTAGAAGAGACAAGGACAAGAAAAATGGTGCCTATTAATTGGTTCCTGAAATAACATTAGGAAAGCAGAGCAGAGAATTTAAAGTGTGGTTTCATGCCCAGCTGGTGTGGCGCAGTGGTTGAGCGTCGACCCATGCACCAAGAGGTCACCAGTTCGATTCCTGGTCAGGCCACATGTCCAGGTTGTGGGCCAAATCCCCAGTGGGGGACATGCAGGAGGCAGCCAATTGATGTTTCTATCTCTCTCTGCCTCTCCCTTCCTCTCTCTCTAAATCAATAAAGAAAAGGAATTTAAAAAATAAAGTGAGGTTTCATGAGAACATATCCTTAGAAATACACTAGAAGTCCTGCTGTATTTAGTTGAACGTCATTATAGCTGAGCTCACTGCAACATGCTTTCTGCTATTCGCAGGAGAGGCCTTTCTCCTGAAATAACAGCTACACACAGAAAAAGCCTGGTGACAACATGTTAATATATTGAATATGTTCCCTTCGTTGGTCCCGGGCATGCTACAAGGTCCCACTGAACTCTGTAATCAATTCCAGAAGAATCAAGTCACTTAAAAGGGCAAAACTATTGCTCATTATTAATGTAATTCTTTACAATAAAAAGAACAAAATGATTACATTCTTGGACTTCAAAGAAGCTTAACCTTATTTCATAACAATAATAATGGTAACATTAAAATACTTCTGTTTTGTTTGAAACTGGGGGGAAAAAAGACAGTTACGTCTAGTTAGCCCAGGTAATTTCAGCTAAAACAGCGTCCACCTACAAACCTAATTTGGTTTATAGATTGCTAGCACACACTCCTAATATGAAAGTATTTTTGAAATCATACGCAGTTAGTTAAACCCAGAAAACTGAAGATAAACGTGATGTTGCTGGAAAAACTCATTAGAGAGTAAAAATCCTGACTAATGTTATCTGTTCCTTTCCTTATGAAAATTAGAATGCAAATTAGAACATGTGAATAAAATGAAAAATAAAATCCTTAGTTTGATTGTTTTAAAAGTAGCTATGGAACTTGTTCAGCATTCTTAAAACAGAACATCTCAAATTCATATTTAAGTTACTTCTTAATTACTTTAAAAATTAACTGATAAATATTCAATATAATCAAGAAGGTTAATTTACTAAAAGTTTATATGCTAAACTTTCAGGGGAAAATGCAGATTATTCAAAGCAGAGTTTATGGATATTGCTAATGCTGTTTAGATTCTAAGTCAATGGTTTCTGGATAACATTCAAGTATTTAGAAAAAGATGAATTGTTATAATATTAAGGTAAAAATAACTAAGAGGAATAGTGTCAAAAAGAGACCCAACTGTCCCCCAAAAATAGTAGGGATGGCTCCCTGTGGAAACAAGTTGTTGATGTTAGAAAGACAAAATCCTGCCCTGGCCAGGTGGCTCAGTTGGTTGGAGCATCGTCCTGCATACCACAAAAGATTGCACTTCGATTCCCAGGAAGGGTACATGCCTAGGTTGCAGGTTCAGTCCCAGGTCAGGGCTCGTACAGGAGGCAACCGATCCATGCTTCTCTCATACATCGCTGTTTCTCTGTTTCTCTCTCTCTCCACTCCCCCGCCCCACCCCTAAAATCAATAAACATATCCTCAGGTGAGGATTTAAAAAGACAAAATCCTTATAATGTCTAAAGGCTTTCTGGAGCTCAGTTGTACTAACTTATGTGCGTCCTTACCTAAAGTAGTAAGCACCACTTTGAAATACATTAGAAGCCATTTGAATGTAAAGTTCTCTTTACCCTAATGATCCATTTCTGGTCTTATTTGTCAAAATCTGTACATTGAAGCAAAATTCTTTGCTTCCTATGCTAAACAATTAGGATGATGGTCCCTTTAAAGACAGCTCTGCTCCAGGAGCCATCATTAGAGCAGAACAGGTGGATGAAGGGGAAAAAGCCTGACATCCCCTGGCTGGTCACTGTGGAAGGTGGGTCAGCTTTGAGCTCAACTACTGAAGTTCTGTCCCATGAATTACAAAAACACTTCATCCTCCTAAAGACAACATGAAACAGAACTGGAATAACAAAGTGTCTTGAATAAAATAGGATACATTACTGTTATTTTACACCTATTATTTAAAGAAATATACCACAATAAAATCAGAAAATATTAGTGTACAGGTTTGTTTTAAAAAAGACACAAAATCAGGCAAGATGACATTGTCAAAGACTGTGCAGACCATCAGCAAGCATAATCAATCGTTTTCTCAGGGTTAGTAGGTGCTAGGCTTTCTTGAGTTCACCCTGGACAGAAAGAAGGGGTTGAGGAAGTACCTTCAGTCCAAGCCAGTAAGCCCAAATGACAGCAACTGCATGCTTGCGCCTAGCCTCCTCCTTCAAGCGTTTCAATTCCCTTCGAGCCTAGAATGTTTTAGATGGTAAATAAAAGAGACAGCCCAATGCAGACAGCACAATGACCAGAAAAAGACACCCCACCACACAGAAGAGCCAATTTATGAATAAGGATTTCAGAATGACAGAGGAGCATTGCACAATCATTTAAACCCAAAGAATCAGGGTCAGGCTGGCGCAGTCCTTGTATGTTTAGTGTGTTGAGACTGTCCCAGAGCAGGGCAGTCCGCGTGGCACCTGAGGTGTGCACCCCTCCGTCCCCTAACGTCCATTCGTTGCCTTTTCCCCCTGTTCTCCCTCCCTCATCAAAGCCTTGGAACCATGAGTGGCTCCTAATAATTCCAGTAGACTTCCCTTTGCTGCCAGCACAGGGGACTAAAGAGGAATTCGGATATATAAAAAGACATCACTTGGGAACAACCATTTTAAAACTGGAAGGAATAAAGGAACACTAAACTCAAAATTCTTTCCAGTTAGAAAATTGGAAGTAGCATGTATCACAATTCAATATTAGCAAAGGCCCCAAATGGGGAAATACACTGAAGAAAGATAAAAAGTGAATCACTCATAGGTTTAAAAATCAGTCTTAGGGAAACATTGATCTGAGGCATGTTACCTTAAGACAGGAATAATCAGGCATTGACTCTACATGACACTGTAGCACAGACTGGGAAATGAGCTCACAGAGTGCAGAAATCCCAGGGCTAACCGTCTATGTGTCCCTCCGCCTCTGCTAGGACATCGTCCTCCTGTTTGCTAAAGGGACAGTTCTTCACCAGTTTTCAAGGGAAAACACGAACAACTTTGGTGCGGTTTTGGCAAATTAAGATCTTCATGCAGATAAATGTTATCTCTTCTTATTTTTCTCACAAGATGGGCTTATAATACTGACAAGGTATATTTAAACACACAGGACTATGTTGATAGGCGTTTCTAACTGGGACACACATTTTTAGCAGGGATGACCTTTGATTTTCTAAGTAACAAAAACATCTACAACTCTTGGTCCCTCGGGGTATGTGAAATGTTCACAGAGCCCACGACTCTGCCTGGGGAGTAGTGAGAGCATTTCAGGAGGCCTTTGTTTTGGAAATCAAACAGCTGATGCTGAAATTCCTGGGATTCTTCAGTGGCAATCAGAGCTACTTTTGCATGAACATAGCTTACTGTTAAATCGCAATTCTTTTCACATACAATGTTTTGCTTATAATAATCAATAGCTGCCACAGTGAGCCTAAAAAATAGTTTCATTCATGGATTAATATTGTCTAAGGCATGCGTTAAAGGAGTTTCTGTTGTCAACGCGTTGCGGCAGCAGATCAACCGACGGAGGCCCAGATCCGAACATTCTCAACATGCCCCTCGCCCCCCACAGAAATACCTCTAGAGAACGGCTGGTGTATGTCAGGGCAGGGGGAAAGGGGGGAAAAATGGAGAAACTAAACATGCGAGCTATCTGAGAGTGTTAATAAAACAGCAACTATACTAGTACCTCCTTAGTAAGCAATTAGTCTTTTTTGTCCACCTATCCATGCTGAAGCTTCCTACCGTGCACTAATGACACTACTATCTCCGGTTTATGAAATCCAGCTGTTAGGGCATGCACCAGCGTGAGCCACTGTTAACTGTAGACATCCATCCCGATATGCTAGCACTACGAATTGATCATTGCCGATTCCAGGACGGAGTGACGAGATGCGCGTATCAAGTACCTTCGATCCAAGCCAGTAAGCCCAAATAACTGCAATAGCATGTTTATTCCTAGCCTCCTCCTTCAGCCGGCTCAGTTCCCTCCGTGCCTGTGATGCATTTGAAAAGGAGTTACAGAAAAGTTTATGGCAGGAAAGGTTACTGCTGATTTTCAATGGAGAAAGAAGAAAGACACCGGTCACCATCAAACAGTAAACACGAAAGCGTGTGCCACCACCCCACACCAAAACGTCAGAAAGAGCAAGAGGCAAATGCGTGCTCAGTAGCTTAAGCCAGTGAAACATGTTCTGCCCCCAAGAGAGGGTCCCTCATCCTACACACGGCTCCCGACCCCCTGCCTTCCTGGGTGGTCTCTGGCCTACCTGGGTGCCGTGCCAATACGCAGCAATGGTGGTGGCTGCTTCCTCACAGCGCTTTTGATGCTTCAGCTCCCGCAAGATTTTTCGGGCCTAAGGTATAGAATCACCCAGAAAAATACAAAGTTAACCAAAAAGTGGAACCCATTGGGACTTGAAAAAAAAATACCCACAGGGAAAGGTGCTTCTTAGCCCCGAATGGATGAGAAGGTGATAAGTGCGAGCACTATCAAGCACGACAGTGTAGCCCCCACTCAGACAGGGACAGAAGCCTCCCATGGCCCGGCAGGTGACAGGAAAATAACCTGAGCACAGCAATATAAGCTGGTGCACATCAGAAAGAAGGAGCAGTTCTCAGAATGAGGTTGGAGGATCTCCAATAATTCACCCAAATCTATTTAATCACTTTTATCACTGTGGTCTGAGGATGTTAACTGGAGCTATATTTTTAATTCAAGATGTTTAAAAATTGGCTAAAATAAAATTCTCACAGATCCAACATCAGCTGCTTCTCTCCAGTAATTGCTGAAAACTGACTGGTGGAGGCCAGGACAATGGGTGCGTGGAGGTGGACTCGGACCTGCCTCTGAGGCCACTGGACTGGAGACTGGACCCAGGACTCGGTGATTAGGTCAAAGGTGCATCTCCGGCAGCAGGTGCACTTCCTCTGCGTGCTCAGGCTGGTACTCAGGCATTTGCTGTGGGATGACTACCAAGGCCTTGGGCTGCCCGTGGGCCTAGACAAAGGTCACCTGATGCCATTAAACTCCTGGCCCAGGCCCTGTGCTCTGCAGGGGTTCCAGGCTCGAGAACTGCCTTGAAGCAGCTGCTCCGGATTCAGCCCACCCCACAAAACCTCCCGACGGGACAGGGGTCAGACTGGCCGTCGATTATCTTTGACCCAGAGCCGAGGTCAGTCAACTTTTTCTGTAGAAGGCCCGATGGTAAGAACTGTCGGCTTTGCAGGTTACAGGTTCTCTGTCGAAACTAATCAACTCTGCTGCTAAGGCAGCCACAGACGAGATGTAAAATAAACGAGTGTGGTTGTGTAACAATAAAAGTTTATGTTATGAACTCTGTATTTTGTGTATGCATATACTTATATGAAATTTGTATATCTCCTAATTTTTACATGTCTTGAAGTAGTCTTTGTTTTTTTTTTAACTATGCTTTAGAAATATAAAAATCATTCTTTGCTTTCAGATTGTGCGAAAACCAAAGGTAGGCTAAAATTGGCCTGTAGTTTGCTGACCTCGAGACCAAGTCTTGGCAGAAAGGATCACCAGGTCACCCACTGTGACCCTCACACCACTAGAATGGCCGGAGCTCAGACACTTTTGATCATTATGGAATAGCTCGAAAGATGAATACTAGGAAGTCAGAGAAGGCGCTGGGCTGGAGAGCTGAGGTCTGGCAGGACTCACAGGTGTGGAGGCCACAGTGCGAGACAGCTTTCTGAACTACAGCTTCCCTCAGCAACAAGGAACTCATGTATGGAATTATTTCAAGGACTTCCTGCTCAGAGAACAAAGCTCGTGAAAAGAAAGCCAGTTAGAAGGAAGCAACCAAGACATGGTCACAAGGGTCCCAGCTTGGCCCACAATATTTATTCTTTCCCCCTGAATGTTTACAGAGCAGGCAGGAGACAAGGAACTCTCCCCTGCAGAGGGAACCGAAAGACATCATCCTTTGTGAAGAACCTGAAAACTCCAAATAAACAAGGCACACTTCTTTTAAACTCACCTTCCAACCCCGGATGTAAGACTGAATGACCAAAGCAGAACTCTTTATCTGTTGATACCTCTTTTGTTGCTGTCGGATGAAAGGGGAAGATTATTAGCAACTCTACTGACATGTCTGTAACACATACAGGCGTGGGCAAAAGTAAGTTTATAGTTGTGAATTCGAGAAACAGTTTATTCTTGTATTATTACTTATTGTATCATTTTTTGTATTACATCTGGGAAACAGTATTTTGCCCACTTAGTGCTATTATCTCCTGATCACCCATATTCCTCCTGGGAACCAATATGTAAAGAAACCAAAACACCAAACAATTCAAAATCATTCCATTCACACCTCGTTTTATTGCACTTTGCTGTATTGCACTTCCGCAGATAATGCGTTTTCATCAACATCAAGGCAAGACCTTCCACCAGCAAAAAGATTACGACTCACTGAAGGCTCAGATGATGGTCAGCACTTTTTAGTAATGAAGTGTTTTTTAATTAAGGTGTGTACACTGTTTGGTTTCTTTTTAGACACAATGCCAATGCATACTCAATAGACTACAGTATAGCATAAACACAACTTTATGTGCACTGGGAAACCAACTCACTTTATTGTAATACTGGCTTCATTGCAGTACTTTGGGACCAAACCCAAAATATCTCTGAGGTATGAGTGTGCAGTTCATCCAAAGTATGCTTCAAGGATGCTGAATATAATGAAATAATTTCTGAACGGCTCAGGACCCACCATCATTAACATCTCTTCTTTGTGTTACGCTGTTATGCGACACAGGTCAGGCACACGGCAGAAACTCGGTCAACGCACGTTGAATGAAGACAGAGTTTCTGCACCTGTGTCTGTGTTCTCTCTTCTTGGTGCCACATCTCACCATGCCACTGACTACATCAGCCTCTGACATCCCTGGTTCCTTTTAGGTTTTCTGCTTTTACTCTGCCTCTAGCTAGGAAACCAGCTAGCAAATTGAAGTAAATGTCTATAAATGTCTACCAATTGACTCAACTTTATTTATTGAGTTTCTACTCTATAAAGTCCTTTAATAGAACCATGAGTTTATAACGTGAATCTATCTGACTCCATCCCTGTACTCAAGGACAAGTGGTGGATATACAGTGTCCTGGGAGAGACGTGAGCCAGGCTCAGATGCCGCAGAGGCTACTTCCAGGTGGGGAAGGTTAAAGACCCAGTGAGGTTCCAAGCAGAAGGCTCCAGGCCGAGTTGTCTCAGCAAGCTCAATGCGCAAAGGCCTTTCTTACTTCTAGGGCTGATGCCTCAGAGAGTGGAAGCTGCTGGAACACCATCAAGAAAAGTGAGTTCTGCCCGGCCGGTGTGGCTCAGTGGTTGAGCGTCGACCCATGCACCAAAAGGTCGCCAGTTCGAGTCCTGGTCAAGGCACATGCCCAGGTTGTGGGCCAAATCCCCAGTCGGGGGGCATGCTGGAGGTGACCAATCGATGTTCTCTCTCATCGATGTTTCTATCTCTTTCTCCCTCTCCCTTCCTCTCTCTCTAAAGGTTAATAAAGAAAAAAAAAAGTGAGTTCTTACTGTACTTAGTGCGGAATTGTCATTGGAATGCGGGCATGTGCCACGAAACTTCACAGCTTGTCAAAGGACTGAAATCATGCTCTGACTTCCACTGTGGAAATGCTAGATCGCTCAGCTCCCTTTCTCTGAGGGGGATGCGATGCCTTCCAAGACTCTAAGCTACACTTTGAGAGATCAGGGGAAATCAGGGGTGATGGTATCTACACATGAGCAGAACAAATAAGGACACTGGGACCTTGAACAAATGAGAAGCTGGAAAATCTCTACCATTCCTGCCAAGTGCGTTGCATGGCTGTGGGAACAAATGACACCTGCAATATCACACCATCGCTTCTCACGAACATGTGGTACCTCCATGGTTTCTCTTTTAATTCCTAAATGGCTTTATATCACTTTAAAATTCATCTCAAGGAACCATGAAATATCACAAAATATCGATTTGTACAAGAATCAGTAACTGAAAATGGGCATTTAGAAAATCTTTGCGTTATCTGGTGATGGAAAATACTGAGTTTAATCACTGGCTTAGATAATATGTTAGTTAACTGGTTGAGGTATTCTGAAACAGATATAACATTAGAGCAACATCAATACTTTCTCTAAAAATTGAGCTATTATTTTTCATTCTACAAATTAATATTGCTTGTAACTCTCACCATTATGAATTAATGATACATACGGCAACTTTTTTTTTTAAATCTAGAGATACAAAAACTCTGTATTAGGAGGGAGGATGCAAACAGCACTTGCTATTCTTGGTTCTTTGTTTGGCTGTTTCTTCTCATCCTTCTGATGAAATGGCCCTTTCAGAAGGTCGCCCTTGACCATCCTATCTAAAGTTATAACCTGGATCCCCATTATTCTTTATCTCCATTTTCCATTTCCTTCTTTGCAGGCACCACAATTTGTAATTGTTCTAATTATATATTTGCTTAAGTGCATGTTGTCCCTCACCAAATATAAACTCTGGGAGGTCAGAAATTAGGTTGCCTTGTTCACCTTGCTATGCCCAGAGTCTGCAAAATAAGTGTTTCAACATGTTTGCAGAATTGAAGATAGATGAATTCAGTACACTTCCAAATTGGATGTTCTTAATAATCTCAAAACAAGAAATGATAAGAGTTCCTTGAGGTCTGGTTATTTATTGGTCTTCCCTTTCTCAGGTAAACAGAAAACAGAGCATTACGAATCTGCAAAAGAGCAAGTACCATTGCCATAGGCAGCCAGGCGCGGTGACAACAGTCCTCTGTGCCTTTGCAGAATGTATATGAATGACTATCATTAACGTGGCTGGATAGGTTCATACTTTAACACTCATTGGTTATACTCTCTAAACTGGAGGAAGCAATTTTAAAGATACTCTTTTAAAAGCCCAAGCAATTTTTCTTTAGCTTAATCATTTAAGAATCTCATTAATTTCTAAAACTGGGAAATAATACACTAAAAATGTATTACAGGAGCATAAGTCAGCATAACTTATGTCCTGATTATACACTGACTTACACCAAAACATCTCTATGGCTAAAAAAGAGGAATAATAACCCTAAAGGAGATTTGACCACAAATGTAATTAATTTTCCAACTTATTCTCTAGTGAAAAAGCATAGAGTGAAAAAGCATCCGGAAGCAGTGTTCTTGTCACTAAAATTCATTTTATGAGAACACAACCCAAGTTCAAGCTAGCCTAGAGACAAACCTGCAGGATGCCCTCAGGCCTGTGGTATGACTCCTACAAAACAGCTACAATCAAATGAGAAAGGAAATTCCAAAAGGAAATTCCATATCAATTAAGTAGACATCCTTTATTATTGAATCTTTTCCCACAGTTAATAGGGCCAAATATCTGAGGACTAACGGAAATCCAACCCTCTAGCCAAACCCCAAATTCTACTAAAACGTGGCATCAGCTTTCTGGAATTAAAGCCCTTGGAAGGGCTGCTACAATACATGGAAGACAACCGACTTTGAAAAACTGACTCTCCCATTGTCAAAGGGGGGAAGGACATTGTCTCTTTTGGTCTGATGACCAGAGTCCAGATGGAGACTCCCCACTGTCTCTCCATCAGCGGGAGGCAGTGTGATATACTGAACTTGAGCTCTGAAGATGTGCTGCATTCGAACCTCATCTCTGCCCCTCGGCAGCTGTGTGACTGTGGGCAAGTTACTAACAGTTCATGCCTTCGTTTCCTCATCTTTGAAAAGGAACCATAAGAGCACTCGTTTCAGCAGGTTGTTGGGAGAATTAGGTATGTAAATTGCTATACACAGTAAGCACATAACAAATATCTGCAGGTGAGCATCATTACTGCAGACCACAAGTGTCGGGGGACTTACGGCGTATCTCCTGTACCAGGCAGCAATCACGATTTGGCTCTTTCTCATCAGCAGAAAGTGTGTGCGGCATTTCCACCCCCGGTAAATCTTCTGAATGAGAGTGGCCAGGTCCTCGAGCCGCTGCTTCCTCAGGTCTTCCAATTTGAATAACTAATCAGAAATGACAGATGAGTTTATCAAACATCCAGCAAACACTCATGGCATACAAGAAATATTCTCAGGAGGTAAGACGTCATGATGGTGGAGTCAACCACATTGAGAAAAAATATAAATAACTGTCTTAGTTATATATGATATGGATAATAACCCCCACACAAACTTTTGGTAAATTCATGCAAAATTCACAATTTAGATTCTGGTGATTCATCAGTTATGATGAATCAGAAGGGCTGAACTCAGGTTTACCTTCACACTATCAATGAGGATGCAATTATTAAGGAAAGAAAGGAGCTAGCAAAGTTTCTCTTAAACAATTTAAACACTTTCCAAATTCTCTAAATTTCCATATTACCAAGCAACTGCTAGACTAATTATACTTCATTCTAATCTATTCATTTATAAAAAGACTCCCTTAGAGTTCTACTAAGTAGAATTTTAAGTGTTCTTTTTAATTAGAAAAAAAATTAATTTGAGTACCTTCATGTACCTCTAAATAATAGGGTTATCTTTCCTTAAATTATTGTATAATTCAGATATCACAAATACAGACAGAATTTACCTCCAATTCCTATGAATTAGTGAGGTTTTGTTGTTGTATGAACAGTTTATGATTTCTTTCTTGTACAACTATTCGATCAAAGACTGCCATTTCACAAGAAATACGCCTGTTCTTCCATGACCCCTTACTTGCCCATCCTCTTGGACATTTGCAGATAAATACAAGACTGTGGCATTCTTGGTAGTACCTCCGGCAATGCTCTTAAAGTTAAACATCCTTTAAGAACTTGCCTGTATGACTATAACATAAGTTCAGAGTGTAAAGGTTTTGATTACATACTGTTCTTGGGTTTCGGATGAATATCTTTGATCTACCAAAAGAATATTCTTCCACAGGGATCTCTAATTCATTAAACAGAACCTCCACACCAGCCCTATAAAAATCAATAAAAACAATGAGTTTTCTGAGTTACAAAAATAGTTCATTGTATCTTAAATCATGATATGAGATTCTCAATGGCACAAAAAAAGTTTCATTTCCAAGTATAATTGCTCTTTCAGTAAGTATCCTCCTATCAAATAATTAACACTGAACTCCACAAATTAAACCAAATCTAGTGAATGCTAAAAAAGTAAATTTGGGTTCAGGACTACATATACTATGAAAATGTGGTGTTAAAGCCAATGCCTTGATTTCATTAGCAGAGGTAATACTTGTATCAAATATACCCATAACAAGGTACCAACCAGGGCCAGGAGGGTGTGCAAGAAACTCAGATCTATTCTGAACTCACTCAGTTAATTCTTAAAAACATTTTAAACATTGCTTCTGCCTATCAGTGTGTGGACAAAACCTGAGAGAGAGTGCTAAGAGCCACACTGATGGGGTGCAGTGGGACATGGGACTTACATGGCGGGAGCAAGGCCTGGACTTGACTCTGACCTCTCTATCCTGGACCCTGGTTTCAACATCAGCCTTTAAAACTAAACTTCACCCACCAATCTGTGGACCAAGTGCCAAGCAGGGAGCAAATACCTGTACTATGTACTATGGTACACAATGACCATAATATACTGGAAATTAGTCGTGAGAACTGAAACAGTACCAAGGTCCCACATTATCTGGGTATTAAAGTATATATGGGAGACCACATCATGTCTGGAGCTTATCTTCTTGTAATACAGGGTGAGTGTAAAATACTGTTAGTGCTCCTGTAAAAGGCCAGGTCCAGTGAAAAGGGAAAGGTAACACCAGTCCAGCGAAATGACAATCCCCAAGTACCTGCCTAGGCCCATAAAACAGGGCACGCTGGCTTTCCTGTAGCAGTCAGGAGTTTCTACAGCCACAGAAAAGGGGCAACTTCACTGACTGGTAAAAGCAGAAGAAAGGTCGGTATAGAGGCAAGGCCTGATTTCTCTTCGGCAGCGACCCACCCACCAGCATATGTGTCTGCATGTGGAGAGCTCCAGGGGCTCTCATGGGAATGGGCCTGTGATGGTCCAGCCACTCTGTCTGGGACGAGATGGGCGAGTGCAATTCAGGGCAGATGAGCTGAAAGCCACATGGCCCAAGTTCTACCATATTGTCCAACCCAGCTTTACAAGCAATAACACGGACACTTTGGACCCTATCTGCTCCCATATCTACTTTTTAATTGGTGCAGACCTGGGTAAAAAGTGGGACCCTCACCCCCACTCACTGACTCTCTCTGGGGTTAATTTTCTGGGGCACTGGGAGGGAGCTCAAAGAAAGGCAAAACAAAAAGCTCACAGCAGTGATCCAACATGCCTCCCAGCCTCCTAACTGTGCCCTTCTATGATTCTACAAATATATTTGTCCATTACAAATCCCTCCTAACTCACCACAGCATATTTTTAAAACTCTAGTGACATACAAGTTTCAAATGTGGGTTTGATCAGCCCCATTTTGACCCTAAGCAAAACTGAGACTTCCATAATCAATTAAGGATTAGCACAAAATGATATCCTGATGGAAGAGGGTGTAAAACAGAGATCACATCCAACTTTTCACAGAAGTGTTTTACCTAAGAGCATATGAAAAAAACATGTTATGTGTATGCTTTAAAACCTCATTATTAAATAAGACCAATTAACTGCTTACCTTGCCGGTCCTTTCCAATGAGGCCATGTTTGCTTACAGAGCATTTTGTATCTTTCTAGGCAAGGTTCGTAGGCCTGCCTGAAGGCGTAGCCTGCCCTCCTCACTCGGACATTCTCCAGGAGACCTAGGTATCTGATCTGATGACAGACCAGAGCCTCATTGAAGATGTGTGCTGCTTTTTTATCGTTTGGTTTGATACACCTAAAGATAACAAAGATTTTAGGTTTTAAACTCTGTCTCTACGGAGATCATCTGTCTGTGTTTTACAAAGTATCGTACATAATTATTTCATGGTGAGAAAATTACTTATTATTCTTGGGAAACCTGGTCATTTCTTTTGAAATTATTTCATATCATGTTCCAAAAACCTAAAAATTAAGACACTACACACACAGCAATAAAGAAATAAACCCTAATACATACAATAACTGATGAGTATCACTGACCTTTCGTTGAGTGAAAGAGGTCTGACATAAGAATACACATTTTATGATTCCATTTATATGAAGTTCAAGCAAAACTAATCTATGGTTAGAAATCAGTACTGCTGTTACCTCTGGGGAGGGGTAAGAGTGGAGACTGACAGGGAAGGGGCACAAGGGAACCTTCTGGGATCATGAAAATGTTTTATATCTTGGTCTGAATGGATTATACACATATATAAAAATTCAAGAAGCTGTACAATTAAAATTCATGTGCTTACCAAATTTTATTATGTATATATTTCAATGAAAAAATTAAAAATATGGTGTCTCTATATCCCTGTATTTCCTTCCTTTCCAACAAGGCACTTTGCTGCCCAAGGAAAGACTACATTTCCCAGCCTCCTTTGTAGGTAGGTATGGCCATGTGACCACGTGACCAAAATTCTGGCCAGTGGAAGTAATGTATGCCACTTCTGGGCGTGCCCTTAATAGAAGGGACTTGTTCTCCCCTTGTTCCTCTGCTACACGCTGGCTGAGAATGCAGACATGGTGAACAGCCATCCTGGACCGTGTAGGTGAGGAAAACACCCTGGAAGGTGCACGGCCACTAACAGGAGCTGCTCTACAAGCCCTGGAGTCCTTATACTTAAACGTTATGCAAGAAATAAATGTTTATCTTGTTTACGCCATTGTTATTTTTTTATCTTGTTGCAGTAATCTCTGTATTCTAATTAATACATTGATAAACACTTTATAGTTATATCAAATAAACTTCACACACGTATATAATATGGGGACAATTAAATCTTGCCTGGTTTGGCTTTTGTGGGTTTTTTTTTTTTTAATCTTCACCCAAGGATATTTCTCGATTGATTTTTTTTTAGATAGAGTGAGAGGGAGGGAGCGGGTGGAAAGAGGGAGAGACATCGATGTGAGACAGATACATCAATTGGCTGCCTCCCACACGACCCCAACCTGGGGCTGGAGAATTGAACCTGCAACAGAGATACATGCCCTTGAGCTGGAATCAAACCCATGATTCCTTGGTCCGAGGGCTGATGCTCTAACTGCTGAGCCAGAATGGCCAGAGCTGGCTTTGGTGTTTTTTATGCTTTTCCTTTTACGTTTATAAAAATAATTTCCACTCTTTGTCTTAAGGACAAACAGATCAATGGAACAGACTAGGTAGTTTGGACCTAGGCTCCTATACATACATTCAGTCCTCAAGGCAAATGAATAAAAAAACAGAGATTTTTTCTTTTTCTTTTCAATACAAGGTGCCAGAGCAACAGGATATCTATATGGTAAAATATAGACCTCGATATGAAATCTGAAACTATCAAGACTAGAAAAAAATATAATATATTCACAACCTTGTAATTTATTAAGACTTTTTAGGGACACATTAAAACCACTAAGAGGGAAGGGGAATGAAGAAACTTTCTGGGGTGACAAAATACTCTGTCTTGACCTCAGTGGTGGTTACCAAAGTGGATACAATGCTGAAAAAATAATTTAGCCATTAACCTCGGATCTGTGCATGTCACTTCATGTAAATTGTATTGAAATAGAATAGAATTTTTTTTAAATGTAAAAAAATGACATCTACTCCATTGAGAAAATCAGAAAAGAAACTGATCACAACAAGTCTCCTGGTTATCTTTTTTTGAAACTAGGAATTTTACCTAGGTACTATGTTCTCTAACTTAATTACAATCAAAGCAGGGGATTTTGCCTGTTTACATGTTACTAAGATAGTATTAGGTAAACAAGCGAAACACAAAAAATGTTTTTCACTCTAGTTTCCTCATAACTGAATTTTCAAAGACAACTATAGAGGTATGTGTGGGTGTGCACGAGCTATATGAAATCTGACCCATGAGACACACATCTTCTATTATCTAGTTCACCAAATACACATACAGCAAACTTTACTCCTAGTTGATCTTTATTGAATTTGAGATCTAAGATGCCCTACAAGCAGAAAAAAAAAGACCAGATGCTTTTCAAGAGTTACTTCTATTGCTTTGAAAAATTCAATATATGGCGACGGAAGATGATGTGGCTTTGGGTGGTGGGCACACAGTGCAATATACAGACCTTGTAACATAGAAACGTACATTTGAAACCTGTAAGATCCTATTAACCAATGTCACCCCAATACATTTAATAAACAAATAAATAAAATAAATACAATTAAAAGAAAAAAAAAAGCTCGGACAGTTTTAGAAATCATTATTTCCTCCGGGCCTGTAAGTCTCACAGAAAAGAAACAGGCACGTATTTCCTAACCCCCGAGCTACACTAAAGCCCCGCTTGCTTCAATGTTAATATTAAAAAATCTGAAATAAATTCAACAAACGTTTTATGTAAAACCTTTACCAAAAATTTTTCATTTTATCTTATTAAAAAAAATTTAATATATTTTTTTCCATTTTTTTGTTTTGTTTTGTTCAGATAGAGTGGCAGGGAGAGAGAGAGAGAGAGAGAAACATCGACGTGAAAGGGACACATTGAGTGGCTGCCTCCCGCACGACCCCAACCAGGGCTGGGGAAGAACCGCAACCGAGGTACGTGCCCTTGACCGGAATCGAACCTGCGACTCATTGGTCCGCAGGCCGACGCTCTAACCGCTGAACCAAACCGGCCAGGGCAAATTTAATATATTTAAATAACTTTAAAAAAACACAGAAAGTTAAGAGAACCCCCATGTGCCAACAACCCAATTTCATTAAGTATCTATTCCTATCCTCCACCACACTTTCCCCCATTTTTTAAAATTCCTCATTTGGGGGGAGGAAGGAGCCCCTGGACTATTTTTTAAGCAAACCCAAGATACTATACTACTGATCTGTAAGTACTTTAGTTATCCTCTGGTTTGGGCTATACTCAGATTTAAACAAACAGGAAAATGATCTTCCTTGAGAGGCCTTCACATTTGAACTGTCAGAAAATGTTGTGCAGGAATACCGAATGTAGTTGGGATTCTTGGTCTGCAGGTTCTTCATCAGAGTGGCCACGGATGCCTTGAACTGCGAGCCTGCCGTAGGAGGCCTTTTCAGGTTGATCTTGGCAGGGTTCCCTTCGGGGAACAAAGACTTGATGAGGGTGTGGCCGGCCTTCCACATGGCCTGGGACAGGTCTCGGTAGAGAAGGTCATTGTTCTTGTCGACAAATCCCTCCACCTGGTACAGCACCTGTGAGCAACACGAGACCCAACAACTGACCTTCTGCTAGAACATCAAACAACTGTTAAAAAGTTCCAAGATTATCTATGCTGCAGCCTCTTCTTTTCCATCAAATCCCAACACATTAGTCACACTCTAATACGGAGTTCACCTCCAAGTTTAAATTCCATTGGTCTAAATCACAGAACAGTTCAAAATAAATCCTAGTAACATTCAGGATCTGCAAGAATAAACTCCAAAAATGTTAACATAACACTTTCAAAGGATTTTCTTCTTTTTGGTGTTTGAGCAAATGTTTGAGGTTTTACTTTTATTTTTTAATTCACGAGTGTCAATTCCAGTCTGTTGAAAAGTAGACAGGAGGAAATGAAGTAGAGATAATAGTGAATTTTCATAGATGTCCCAAGCCAGCAGCAAAACTGACCAGAAAAGTATCTTTTAATAACACAGGCTAATGAAGAAAATAAAGTACGTTTCAACATTTTGAACTTAAAGGTAGTTCAGAGACTATATACTTCATTTTTACTAAATATAAACACATAATTAAGAATTTTTTTCTCTTTGGAGTTTGCAACCTTATTTATAACAAAGTAGGTATTAACTCCAATCAATAATCTAAAGATTCTAAAATACATTGTCAAAACTGTTTTTAACATTATATATGCAACATAAAATTAATTTCCCCAAATATTAAGCAAATGAGTAAGTGTGTGTGTTTTTTTTTCAAAGTCGGTGTTTTCCCGTGTCGTTTCAAAATCTAAATCTAAGAATTTTTTTTCCCTAAATGGTTTGTGCTTTTACTACAAGTCGTTAGAGACTCTTAATTTTTACTGGCAAACTTCCTTTATTAGTGTTGATAGATCTTTTTTATAGGATAGCTTAGAGCTTAAAAATAGTAAAATCAATTTTTAAAATACATTCAAACTCTTTCATTAAGTTCACCGGCTTTCCTTTCAGCTATGAGCATTAATAAGATTTTGCTCAACACGGTCCAGATCCTATTTCTATTGAACATTTACCGATTCTACTATTTAAAATTTTTTTGAATTTTTCAATTACAGTTGACATTCAACATTCTATTAACTTCAGGTACACAGCATAGTGGTGAGACATCTATATAACTTATGAAGTGATTCTGCTACATTGTCTAGTATCCATCTGTCACCATACATAGTTATTACAGGATTACTGACTATATGCCCTCGATTCTACCACTTTAGGCCGAGGTCAGAAAGCCATCTCTGCGCCGTCTCCTCGAGGGAACAGCTCCGCAGGCCCAACTGCGGGGCACTCCCAGCAACTGCATACCTTGCCAGCATAATGCTGAATTCGGAAGCAGCTGTGGGGCAGGGACGTGTCATTGAGGAACCGAGAGCACTTGCTCATCCTGCTCTCGAAGTGCTGGTGGGTGGCACAGACTTGGTTCAGCTTTTCCAAGAAGGTCTCGTCGGTGACCGCGCCGGGCCTCAGGCACTCCTCATCCAGCATGGCCAGGATGCCATTTGTGTTCTGGGAGAAAGGAAATAAAAAGGTTTCCTTCCTTCCTCGCTGTATTGTTTGAACAATTATTCCCAATTATACCATCAAACACAATCAACTTGGCCCCAAGAAGCAGAGAAACAAAACAAACAACAGAAAGTCACAGAAGTCTGCCCTCTTCCAGTGTCCCAGGTGTGTGTGGGAGTGGGGTGAGGGGTGGGGGACACTGTATCAGTCCCTCCCACCCCAAGGCTGCTCCCCCCACAGAACAGGACTTGGGAGTCACCTTAGCCATCGTAGCTGGCTAATGACTAAAATTCCTATTGTTAGAACAAGGAAAGTTAGACTTCAAAGATTCAAAAACAAATATAAAAGTCAGAAACGAATGTGGCAATACAGTCTCTATATCATGTGGTCACGAAGCACAAAGCACAGTCTTCCAAGGCCTTTATTTGATTCAGAGTTTGAGAAGGAAATTGGTGTCAGATGTTTCCAGATTGTCCATGTGTTCAAAACAAAGTTTACTTTCTAGGAAAAAAGAAAACTGTGACTTCGGATGCTGTTTTTAACCACCAGTGCAATCAAGCTGTGTTTCAAGAGTATCTGTTTAGAATAAAATTCTGCTTCCATATAAAATTTCCAAATAGATGTTAAACATGAGTGAGCATTTGTTGTGTAGCAGACCCTGTGATCACATCTATCACGAGAGCAGTGGGCCCAATTAAACTAAATAAAAAATCAGGAATCTTCTACTTTGCTAAATAAAGGCTGTTGTTCCTCTGATTGCCTCCACGGGTCCATGTCTCCACTCCGAGAGGACGATGTACTCCACGGACCATGGACCCCACCCACTTCCAACAGGGGAAGTCCCCCGTTCCTCTTCCCTTCTCACAAGCCCGTAACATCCTCTGACCAGCATTTACTCAACCCACACAAAACCCAGGGGAAGTGTGGACTTTCAGGAATCAAGTGTGTCATAACAGCCCCAGGATAAACATGATTGTTAGGTGATGCTGGAAGAAAACATTTCCTTCAAGTACCCCGGCTCCTACATGGACTCCAATGAGTTTCTTCCGTCACACACTCGAGGGGAATTTTGGCTGAGAAAATCTAGTTAAATTAAGTGTATGACCACTGTTCTTCTTCCTTCTTAAAGAGAAATAATTAAGTGTAACGTTATATTTATGAAGGAAAATGTGCCAGTCATGATTTTGAAAAGTTAAACTTCCCACAGCAAACTACCTTGGTCACAAAATGTACCAGGAAAATTTTTCAGAAAAATCTACTGATTTTCTGGATTTTAGACTAGTGTTTTGAACTGCTTCAGAAAATCGGGGTTCATATTCCAACACTGTCCAGATTTTTCAAAACAACGTTTACTTTTTAATTGAAAACTAGTGATGCTTTAGAATATTGTTTTTAATGCTCAATTTAATCAAAGGTACACCTTTCAGAAATTACTGAGAGAAAAAATACTGGTTAATTACATAATTTCCAAAAGGATTTGTTAGAGATGAACAGAAAGTGATTTGCTGGACATTTAGAGCCTGAATTCCCAAAACAGCACTCGCCTACTACTGACAGTGAAAGACTATAGGACAATGAAGGTTATGCACTGTTTCTAATTATTTTGTTATCAAGGCAGGACGGTTAGTAAGCCTAAGCATAAAACAAGAAAGAGTTTCCAGGTGTTCACAAACAAATCAGTTTTCCCGCAATCAATTCATTTACAATCAATTACAGAATATGATGTAAAAACAAAAATCTTAGATTCAAAAAGTTACTAAAAATTATCCAGCAGTTTTTCACACTTTAAGCCTTTTCCCATGCATACATACATGCATACATATGTGGGTCACCTGAAAAATGGCCTGTGGCCACCTGCAGTCACACACGCAGTATCCCTGCATACGTTCTCCGAACAAATGCTGGGTCTACACCTGAACCATTCTTGGGAGGTCCTACTTAATTCAGCTCTTAAGGTTATCCCTTTATTCTTGAATAGCATGTTTTGTTTTGTGCTTTAACATTTTTTAATAAATAATTTTCCAGCTTTCTTGAGATATAATTGACATATAACGTTAAATTTGAGTAAATTTGTTGGTTTGATACACACATATTGCAAAATGACTACCAAGATAGCCATAGCAGTTAGCTAACATCTCTATCACCAAAACAATTACCATTTCTTTCTTGTAGTGAGAACATTTAAGATCTAGTCTCTTAGCAACTTTCAAGTACATAATACACTATTGTTAACTATAGGCAACATGCTGTACGTTACCTCCCCAGAGCTTAATCCTCTTATAATTGGAGGGTTGGGCCCTTTGACCCACAATCCCCATTTCCTCCCCTGGCAACCACCCCTGTACCCGGATTCTATGAGTTTGGCTTTTTTTAGATTCCAGATATTAGTGATATCATCCAGCATCTGTCTTTCTCTATCTGGCTTATCTCACTTAGCATAATGTCCTCAAGGTCTTCTACTCATGTTGTTGTAAATGGCAGGATTTCCTTCTTTCTCACGGCTGAATAATATGCATATATTTATATCACATCTCCTTTAACCACTCATCCATAGATGAAGACTTAGGTTGTTTCCATATCTTGGCTATTGTAAACAATGTTGCAATGAACATGGGAGTGCAGCTGTCTCTTCAAGATCCTGATTCCATTTCCTTGGGATATATACCCAATGGAAGTGCTGGATCTTAGGATTGTTCTATTTTTAATTTTTTAAGGAAACGCCATAGTATTTTCCATAGCAGCTGCACCAGTTTACATTCCCAGCAACAGTGCACAAGGGTTCCCTTTTCTCCACATCCTCACTGAAAATTATCTTTTTGATAATAACCATTGAACATTATGTTAAGAAGTCGCCAGAGTTTTAGAAATGGAATGGATGTTTTGATTTGGCAAAAACCTTTATGGCTTTTCGGAGCCCCCTCTGACCAGTGTTCACATTCCCAGGAGCTGTGGCCTGAACCTGGGCTCCCAACGCACAAGAAAGGCAGATGTATCTAAGGGCATGACATACACGGATCACGATGTGTGAACATCGTGAACAGGCTGTCAGATGGCAACCGCATGAGCTTGGGGATCCAGGCTAAGTACCAAACTGTCCAGCTGTCTATATATATGTTCAAGAACCGTGTATGATCCCTTAGGGCTATAATAAAGTCTCCAGAACTGCAGTTTCCCGAAGAAAAGTGTGAAAATACTTAAAGTGTAACACTGAAGGCAGTGAGATCATTCCTAAGTAGTGAATTACATTACTAACAAATTCTCTAGAAAACTGCACCTCATACTCACATTTTCTATTAGGTCACAAATGATAGCATTATTGAAGTAGTCAATGTGAGTCCATTCTATGTCCTGAAAAACAAAGCAGAACAAAATAAAATTCCATATAATGATGCTACAACACTACCAGCCATAAAATCGCCTCTGTCCATATTCCTCTTCCTATCTGAATATTTCCTCTATAAAATCAGTGCTGCCAATGTTATCCTCTAGTCCCCAAACTTTCTAAGTGCAGCAGTCCACCACTGACAGGATCTGATTGAAACGAACGCCCTTGACCTGTTCTGAGACTATCTCCCATTCCACTCTCCCATCCATGGCGATTTCCCATGCACTTCACTGGCCCTGGGCCAAACATTTACTCAACAGGCCCTTGGGTCAATATTACTTTGTGTATATTTACAATGTTTATAAGGAAATAAGTCAGAACTTGATCCCAAGAATCTAAGGCCTAGATTTTTCTGTCCTTAATTTATAATCACAGGGAAAAAATTAACAACTCTCACGTTGTACGCCAGTTAACTAGTCCGTGTACAAAATCAGTCTAGTGCTAAGAGAAAATATTTTCAACATAAGGAAAGACACATCAACCTATCCTCATGCCCCCTACAAAGCCAAATCGGAGGCCAAATGTAATCATTCTGTGTTTGCTTACATTCTGCCCAGAAGTGTAAACATTTATTTTTCTTCTAAGGAGAAAAAAAAAATTAATTCATACAGCAAGCTAGGGATCTTCCTATATACTCTTAGAAGTGTTTTAGACAATCTGTACAAACTGTTTTAAGTTGCAGATCAAAGTCTGGACATTCTCTTTATGATGAGAAGACAGGAAGAGAATTAATCTGGCTTTTAGGATGTTTATGTTACCGAAAGGTGTCAGACAAGTATAAAAGTTTCTAAAGCATAATGATCATTCTAAAAGAAAAATAAAATATTTATGACTTGGCTTTCAAGTAAATGGGTTATTTTACTAAGTCAATGGGGATAACAATCACATTAGAAAACTCTATATTGAGAAACCAAAAAAAAAAAGAGAGAGAGAAAATTCAGTGTCCTTAATGACACCATAAAAATGAAGAATACATAATAAAAACTAAAAAGATAATAAAACAATTCCCTTCCGTTTTTTGAAATGAATAATTTTAAACTTAAAGGTTGACTATTTAAAAAACAAAAGGGTGAAAACCAAGTGTGTGTTTTACAATTAAGGATAAAAGAGCTTTGTAAACACTTCTTACTTTTAAATTACATTCATGAGGCAGTCCATACGCAGACTAGTACAACACCTGCCTGTAGTAAGCACTCAACAAATGTTCCCTATTTTCATTACAAATTTTTAGAAAAATCAATGCTTTTCAAGATTGAACAGAAATATTGACCTTTTTGGTATAGAGTTCTCTCAGTTTTGGCAAATGCAAAGTGTCATGTAATTACCGCCACAATCAGCCCCTCAATTCCCTCGAGCTTACCCCTCTGCAGTCACATCCTCTCCTGCCCCCATCCCTGGCAACCACAGGCCTGTCTTTATCACTTTGCTTCTACAGCTTTGCCTATTCTAGAACAACATATAAACAGAGTCATACAATATGTAGCCTTCTGAGTCTGGCTTCTTTCACTTAGCATAACGCATGAGATTCGCTCATGTAACTGAATCAATCATTTGTTCTTTTCACTGCTGTGTCCTATGCCCTTGTATGTATGTACCACAGGTGTTTGTCCATTCACTTTAGACTTTTCTTAACACAGTATCATTTCACATCATCGCATTAAAATCCAGTGTGACTCGAGTCAGTAAGGTGATATTTAGTGAGCACCTACTATGTGACACACATTTTTTTTCCAACTAAGAAATGTCATATCAAACGGTCAAAAGACACAATATAGCTAAACTTAGATAAATCTAATGTTAGGGTCATGTTTATACAGTCTTCTGTATCCAGACTTTGTATTATGAGTAAAAAAGAAACATTTTTAAAACTGTATTTCAACATTACCTCCCGTATATACTCCTCCTGCTCTTCTTTAAGAGTCAGTTCAATGAAGATTTGTTGCAGCTTTTCATTACAATAATTAATAATGAACTGCTCAAAGCTGTTGTCCTGTGTGGAAAACAACAAGCCATGCCATTAGCTCTCCCATAACAGTGACATCGAACATCTCAATCCATGAGAAACGTCACACACGGTCTCTCAAATCTAACTGTGGCCCAGCACACAACTCCCGGACAGAGGCTTGCACAACGAGGCACTCGTGAGAGAAGTGAATGAATGAAGTAAACACAAGTAATGCAGCATTTGAAGGATGAAAATTTTTAGTTGACAAAGGAGCACCCCATACATGGTAAAAAATAAAAATAAATACATTTTCCCCTGAAGGTTCAGAAGGAAAAAAAAAATAACAGATTTATAATCTCCATCACCCAAGTTTAAAATCTCCCATTCTCAGGTGTAACTTTGGAGCTCAAGAAAGTCTCCTGACCTGACCTCTTATTCCCCCACTCAGGGTCAGTTCCTTCATTCTGACTCTTATATACCAACACTTTAAAAAAATATCATATAAAATGTATATATATGTTTTTATATGTGTACACATGTATTGATTAATTTCATATTTACCTGTCTCACTAGACTGTACATTTCTAAGGGCAAAGGTTAGGTTAACTATGTCTCTTGTTCACCAACACATGCCCAGCATCTCGCACCCAGTCAGAACTCAACATGCATTTGATGAGTTAATGAATGAATGACGTGCCTACGAAATGGAGACTTATGGGAATCAACCATCAAAATCATCTCCCTAGTGAGAAACAATCTCTTCACAGAAGGCTCACATATTTATTACTCTTATGATTCTCAGTAGTTTTTCCTTTATCTTAGAGCTATATCCTATGAAATCTGATGGGTGACCTGCCTAAATCATTTCTGAACAATCCACAGGGCTTAATGTATTGCTGCACACTCTGAGGACATAAAATGCACATCTGTTGAATGAATACACTTCACCAAGAACCACATGGTCCAGAAAGAGGTAGATCTGGTAATAAAACTAGTTATTTTCAACTCTATCCCTCTTCTTTGCAGAGAGATGGTGGCAATGGGAGCAAAGGATGGTGTGACCCCCACCACTGATAAGCCTGAATCTTCTCCCACTGAGGTGGCCAGTCCTGGACTAATGAATGAGCTATGAGGGTCTGCACATAACAAAAGAACTAAAGCTCACCCCTCCCTGTGAGTACACAGAACTACTGGCCTTCAAATCTCTCTATAAACAATAAACGCAAAGAAGTCATAGTTTTTTGAAACTTGATCTTTCCAAATCAACATTGGTCCTACCTAGGACAAATTTTAAAATGATATGTACAAAGCAGCAGCTGACCACTTTCTTTCCTGGAAGTCAGCTAAGGACTTTTAATCACCAGTGATGAACTAATCAGAGGAAATCTTGACTCTAAACCATAAATGACACCTATACATTATCACTGATGATCTTTTAATGTTAAATGTAGTCAAGGATAAAGTGGTGTTTTTTTTAAATCCTGAAGGTTATAAAGGTCACACATTTATGTTCAATACTTTCAACAAATAGTCTTAAACACAAAGGCATTCCCCAGTACTCATTTTCACATAAAAATATTAAAAACCATGTGCTCCAATCCTCAAAGATGAACAATTTTGATTAGAAGCTGCAGTCAATCTGGTAGAGATGTATTGTTGCTGTTGTTACTAAAATTATGATGATCAGTATAAAGCCATTTCATACACGAGAAAGTCTGGTTTTCTTCGTTTGGTAAAATATATCCTTATATAATGCTACTACCCTAAACGAGAAACTTATAAAGTGATATTTTAATGGTTTATATGAGCAGATCTTTGTTTTGTGTGTTTTTTTGTGTTTTTTTTTTAGAAAACAAATTCATGGAATAAACCCTTTCTAGTAATGTCATAAGTCTGTGCCCATGGAGCTATTTATTTTTAAATATGCTAAATCTTCAACTGGCAACGAATGAGCAGAAGGAGGGGAGGGCAGCTGAGTGTTTTTAGACACACTGCGGGGCTACGCACAGCTTGAAGTACACTTCGAGAGCACGACTATGAATACACACAAGCAGATTAGAAACCAGAGGCAAAGCTTCACAATTGCAACACAACTTAGAGAGCAAGTCAGAGCTAGATGAAATTTCCCCTCAGTTTTGTCAAATCCCTGCATGAATTCTCTATTTCATATCCACACAGTTAATCAATGGCCATTTACCGCCCAATTCACACAGCTGAAAAAGCTATTAACACAGGAGCATGCAACAGACCGTCACTGCAAACAGCTCATACTTACTGCATTCTGGTGCAAGAAGGGACAGATTACACAAAATGCAGTCAGTTCTTAATTTGCAATAAACTCCTAAAAGTAAACACTTATTGATAGTTACTCACTGGTGTGAATGACAGATTTTACCCGTCAGGCGATATTTCTGGTTGGCATAACACTTTAGATCAAGACATGTGTTCAAGCAACTCAAAAGCCAGGACCACAAACCTACACATGGTGTCGGAATTGGGGTTCTGCTCGGTGAGACCTCTTCAGGATAAAAACGGTTTGACTGAAATCATCACACACCATATGACTTGCTTGAAGTCCTAAGGCTTCAGAATCTAAAGCTTCTAATTCTAAATTACCAGGAAAAATAAAATGGGTATGACACATCCATCTAAAGAGCCAGGGACAGCGGCGGCTGGCAGGACCCACCCCTGTGCTATACCTGCCTGTCCCCCCATCAAACCCAAACAAGGTGGTAACGAGAGTGTTCTGGAGACAGATGAAGAACAAAAACTTGACTTTCTGACCTTACCCTGTTGCTTAAAGAATAAAAAATAAAAAAATAGAATAGCAGAAACCCGCTTAGGTCCCCACAGAATATCTCCGCATCTGCTGCGAACACACCTCACAGCCTCCAAAATGTGTCATGAGCCACCAGGGCACTCATTAATGCTGAAAATGAAGGCGATGATATTTCTTGTGATCTAAGCTTAAGTTGTTGACATTGTCCAAATCTGGGGGGAAATGGGACTTTACAATACCTTAAAAATAACTTGAAAATGTATAATTTGCAGAAAATTAAGGGACAGCCTGGTAACAGTTCATATAGCTGAAACTTCCACAGGTCTAATGCAGTTCTCCATTTATTCAGGCATTAAATATCCCCAGGTTTTCCCTTATAAAATAGCTAAACTGGGTCTAGGAAGCATCACATGAATATGAAGGCCCCAAAGCAACGTGATATTTGGAGACCTTTTTGTTTTTTTAAGAACTGTGAGGGTGGCAGCAATCCCTGAGCGGGGTGGGCACTGTGTGTCACATGTCAGCCTCGTGAATCCAAGTCTCCCAAGGAGGAAGTGGGCAGGAGTTCCCATGAATGACTCACCTCCTCTCTCGTTTTCTACCCATGCTCCATGCATGGAATTTTTCTCCAGTGTCTAACCCACATTTATCCCTAAAGACTGACAGATAAAACTAAAACGTTTGGGAACAACTTCAAATAATTACATCCAGAATTTTCCATTAAACAATCCCTTGCATGAAGCTCAGAAGGAACCCCACCCTCACTAGACTGCTCTAGAAAACACAGGTACACAGGAAGGTCTCTGGGGCTCCACACTGTTTTACACTGTATTTACCAAGTGTACACTGGGGGAGTCATCTTTAGAAATATATAATATACCAAGATTTTAAACTCGAGGGTGTCTTTCAAGAATTCTAGCATTTGAGTCCACCCTTCCAACATTAAACAGAAAATCACACTCCCAGCAGAGTTCATAACTAAGTTTATACTCACAAGTACCAGTTATAAACTTCCCACTGGGAATGAGTTTTAAAGGTGGATCAAAATTATTGGCCTGTTACTGTAGTATTCTCAGTAACAGAGGAGGATAATGACATCTGATACTCTTTAAGACAGATATTTAAACCTTGTACTCTTTAAAAACAATAAATACTGAAAGGAAGACATAAAGTCAAGGAGACAGCTCTATCACGTCTGTCATTAGGATGGTGGGACTGGAAGGATCGTGCAGGTGAATATTATGTGTAGGAAACAGGAGGGCAGTTCAAACACAAAGACCAAGACTTATTCAAGCAAAAGTACTATTAATTACATATTTAAAGGCTATTTCTTACAGTTCAACACTCTCATTTGAAGTCAGATTTTGGAAATATCAAGTTGGGCAGGAATTCTACATTTTACAAATAATGAAGTCTCTTGTGTAATATATAAAACAGCACATGTATATACAGGTTATAGAACTTTTAGTGTAATATCACTGTTTTGGAAGAGTTGGGCTATATTACTGCTTTAAAATACACTGTTGGGCCAAGCAAAGATTTACTTGGAGGAAAGCTTTGGGGCAGTCCCCAATGATACTATTCCTATGCAAAAATACAATGTACTTAATAATCCTTTTATTTTTCTTTATTGATTTTAGAGAAAGAGGAAGGGAGAGGGAGAGACAGATAGAAACATTGAGGAGAGAGAACACTGACTGGCCGCCTCCTGCATGCCCTCCACTGGGGAATCGGGCCCACAACCTAGGCATGTGCTCTGACCAGGAATCGAACCAGCGACCTCTTGGTACATGGGTCAACACTCAACCACTGAGCCACACTGGCTGGGCACTTTTTTTTTTTTTTTTAATTGATAGAGCAGGAGGGAGGGAGGAAGAGAGAAAGAGAAACATTGATGTGAGAGAGACACACCGATTGGTTGCCTCCTGCACGACCCCAACCAAAGTACATGCCCTTGGCTGGAATCGAAGCCGGAATTCTTTGGTTTGCGGGCCGATGCTCTAACCACTGAGCAAAACCGGCCAGGGCAACGATCCATTTTTTAAAATCACAATGTCAAACAATGAGCCCCAAGTCAAGCACAGCTTTTTATAGAAAGCAATCTTTGAAAAAATCCTCAAAATAAGAGAAAAACAGTTAACAATAAATATTGTCCTTTTTAGAAACTAAATTGAATGACTGGCTCAAGTTGTAGAAAACCTCCCTTTAAATATAGTATAACATGGGGAGGAGGGTGTCTAGGGGGGAAAAAGGAGAAACATCTGTAACAAAAATAAATTAATAAAAATTGAGAATAAATAAATAAATAAATAAATAAATAAATACAGTATAACATTTTTCTTCCAGGCACATACTCAAATGTGGTAATTTTAAGGAAAAGAGCGTTATAGCCCTGGCTGGGTGGCTCAGCTGGCTGGAGCACTGACCCTTAAATCAAAAGGTTTCAGGTTCAATTCCCGGCTGGGGTGTGTATGGGAGGCAATCGATCCGTTTCTCTCTTTCAAACAATTCAGTAACATATCCTCAGGTGAGGATTAAAACAAAACAAAACTATGTTATAGTACTCTTCTTAAATATTTTAAAATAGGCTTAGATTTAAGAAGTAAAAGCAAGAGTAACGATGAAAACTGGAACAGAAGGTGTTGCCTGTAACCAGGATCAATTGTCCTTTTAAAACAGTTTTGAAAAGAAATCCTATAATCATGAGACGAACTTAACCAGGCTACACAGACTGTTGCCCAACTCTTAGATTGTTTTATTTGAAACAGTCATTGCATCTGGGCTAGTACATCCTTACTGCACATGGGCCACTTTCAGGGAGGCTTGGAAGCGCAAGAAGAAAAAGGAATGCCTGGTTCAAAATAACGAGCACTTCATATGAAACTAGCTCGACTGTAGGAAAAGTGAAATACTCAGCCCATGCTGACCAACTTTGGTCTACAGGACACTAATACGTAATTAATTTCCCCATTAAATAAACTACCTGCCCATTTTAATACCTATCAGACAAGTACTTAGAAAAAAGTTGAATCAATTTAGATTGCTCAACATTGCTTTGATTTAATTCCATTATTTTAAAGAATGGCATCTGTTATTTTTTAGAGAGGCTATGAATATTTCTCATAGATCAAAGGCCATGTTTTCAGTTGTAAGGACATCCAAACTTAATTGTGTAGAACTGGAGTGTTCGGATTATAATTTTCTTCCTTTGCAAAACTGGACTTACGTTCTACCGGGATTTATAGCTGGACTTCTCTATGACTTTTCATTCCCTTCACCTTACGTTTGGTACCCATGTTCTGCTAATCTGTTTTCCAAACTGACATCAGATCACGTGCAGCCAGCAAGGCAGAGCTATTCACCCAGGGGCACCGGAACGTCTGCAGTCATGCCATGTGTCACCACCCCATGGGTTAATGCATCAGTCTCCCTCTTCCGTCTAGAGAAGGACCAAAGTGCATGAAAGGTTTCCACCAGCTCAGCTGAAAAACGTTTTCATGGGCACCATCAGTGGGGTCATGAGGCAGAATTAGAAAAAAAAAAATGTTCTGGACCGTTACTGTCCATTTTTTAAAGTGCTGCCCAGGGTGGTAAATCACAGAACCAATCATTCTTGCAGTCAATTTTCACTGAACAAAGGCAGACTTTTCTCTATACTCTATCTGTTTATTTCCACTTATGTAGACAATATTACAGACATTTTAATTTTTTCACAATTGAAATGGATTCTAAGTACTGCTTCCTAAGTCATACTCTGAGCCCTTGTACTTCAGCTTGTGGTATTTAAGTCCTTAATTATCTGGCTTCCTGGTGTTCAACCCTATGGGCTTTCTGACGTTCATGTGTTCTAATTTTGCTGAGAATCCAGGAAAAGGTAGGGTGGCATCTGGGGTATGTATACATTAAAAGAGAAAAGACTTTCTAATTCTGTGTCAAAGGGCACTTAAAAGTGCCCAATCAAGTCTTTACTCTGACTTCCTCCAAACTAAATTTATTTATAAAATAAATAAAAATTTAAAAATGAAGATGTTTGGAAGATTAATCTGAGAAGATTTAGACAGGCAAATGGAGAGAACAATTAATTATAAAGAAAAACGAATGTTACTTCTCTCAAGGAACTGGGGGAAAAAACAACACATTTACTGCAAGGAGAAGGAAAACTAACTTCTGATGATTTTGCAGCCATGATAAGATTTGCTATAGATATATAACTGGTTGGATTTGGCCTTGACTGAAATTTCTGTTTAGAAAGAGCAAAAATGTAAGCTGTTTGGTTTTAGGAACATGATCTATACACAGATTAGGTTGAGGTAAAGTGAACTGTAGGTGAGGCTGGATGTTTTCCAAGGGCACTGCGTGAAGAGGTCAAACGGCAAGAACACCACATATGTCTGGAATTTACAGTTCACTCTGGAGATTCCTGTTCACGGGAGCAATTGGCCTCAACTTGGACTGCACGCTGGGATCGCCTGGGAGCTATAAAACACTGCTGCGGGGGCCCCACACCAGAAGTTCTGATTAATTGGTCTGGGGTGCAGCCTGGACATCTGAATTTTCAAAAGCTCCCCAGGAGATCCCAACGTGCCACCGAGTCTGAGAACTACTGAACAGGGGTGTTCCTCTGAAGAAAGGAGGAAGACCATTTAGAAACACATGCAGGCATTTTCGTCAGCTAAAGCCCATACTGCTACAACGTTGAGAAAAATGCTGATAATACTTATAGAAGTCAACTTTGTTCAGGAAGGTGGGCTTGGAGAGAAACTTGAATTAACCATAAGTGAAAAATGTTCTTGGATTGCTAAAGGACATTTTACCCAGTGCCAAGTTACAGGATGTTTCCACCCAGGACATCCAAGTCTGTTCTGATAGGTCTGTAGCAAACACATTTTTTTTTTTTTAATCCTCACTCAAGGACATTTTTTTGCATTTATCTTTGGATAGAGCGGGAGGGAAACAGGGAGGAAGAGAGAGAGAGAAACATCGATGTGAGAGAGACACAGAGACACATCAACCAAGGTATGTGCCCTTAGCGGGAACCGAACCCGGTCTCTCTGGTCTGCGGGCCGACGCTCCAACCGCCGAGCCAAACCGGCCAGGGCTGTAGCAAACACACTTTTAAAAAGTAATCCAGCCCTGGCCAGGTGGCCCAGTTGGTTGAGGCATCATCCCATACATCACAGCGTTGCAGGTTCAATTCCCTGTCAGGGCACATACCTAAGTTTTGAGTTTGATCCCTGGTCGGGGCGAGTACAGGAGGCAACCCATCGATGTTTCTCTTTCACATCCATGTTTCTCTCTCTTTCCCGTCCTCTTTCTCTAAAATCAATTTAAAAACACAAAAACATATCCTCGGGTGGGGATTAAAAAAAAAAAAGTAATCCAGCTTGCTGATCAGACTCTCCTACCAGATAGGCTGTGTCCTCAACCAGCAACAGACCCTCAGTCTTCAGGCCAAGACAGTGAAGCTCATGCCGGCAAGAAGCATTTCTGTCTTGTTCACCACTGGAATTCAGCTCCTATTAGACGCTAAATAAATACTTGAGAAATGAACCCTGCACTGGCCGGTGAGGCTCAGTGGGCTGGGCGTCATCCTTTGCACTGAGAGGTCGCTGGTTTGATTCCCCGGCAGGGCACATGCCAGGGTTGTGGGCTCAATCCCCAGGAAGGGGCGTGCAGGAGGCAGCTGATGGATGTTACACTCCCACATGGATGTTTCTCTCTTCTCCGTTCCTCTCTCTCTAAAAATCAATAAAGTATTCTTAGGGGGAAGAAAAGTTTATTAAAAAAAAAAAAAAGGAAATGACTCCCTCACTTGCCCACGGTCAAATTTGCCCATGAGGTATAACTCAGTTCCCTGAGTGCTATGAGGGTCTCTTTTCCCATAGCAAATTATAACTTCGGCCACATTAAAGATGAAGCCCGGCCAAAGTCCCATCATGACCCTGTTATTCTATTTAATAAAATTCATGTACTGTGACATGACATTGAGCACCTGCCCACTGGCTTAAGGATCAATACATCTGATCCTTTTTATTTCTGGCAAAATGAAAACAAAATAAAATCCGTTTCTTTGGTTTTCAAAACATCACTGAATATATCTTTGTCTTTTAAGTTTCTAATGAGACTTCTACTTTTGCCCTATTCATGAAACCATCTAAATTTAGATCAGCAATGTGCCAGGTGAGAAATCTTTTCCCTGCCAACTGCAGAGAATGACTTTGACACGCTGCCCACTTAGAGACATAACCTGAGGACTTTCTAGAAAGAAATTAATTTCAGCATAGTGATTTCTGAGTATGTGCAAGTAATTCTGCAAACTCACAAACCTCACATTCTTCTCTCTTACCAAGGGACCGGAAGCTTCCCTTGCAGAGTCTGCTAAGGGGGCACGAACAGAAGCAGATACTGTGCTCAAGGGCAGTGTTCTGGTCGCAGCACGAGGGGTGGCACCCAGCACAGATGCCCTACCCTCTGCCGCCAGCACAGATGAACTCGGGCAAGGTGCCCCGTGCTGGCGAGGAACTTAGAGAGATGACAACGGTGCAGAATCAAGGGGAGCCAGAGACTTATCAAAACATTTGGGTTCTTTCACCCTTTTGGGTTCTTTCCAGACATTGAGGACTCTGTGAGGGAAAGGACCTGTAGGAGATCTTTTATTATTTTATTAGGAGGCCTAGGGTTTAGGTCCTGAGTCCACCACTTGGTAGCCATGTAACCTTGGGGGAGTTACTTGACTTTCAGAACCTTACTTCCTCATCTGTAAAATGGGAATAATAATAGCAGCTACTTCTGCTGTGAAAATTGTATCAGATAATACATGTCACATTTACCACAGTGCTTGTATAAAGTCAGCACTTAATATTTACCGCTATTAAATAGGGAGAATGCACTACCACAAAAATGAATATTACAAGAAAAAGGCATCTGTTAGAAAGGCGTAGTTTAGCTGCAGGGAATATAGGTTGATGGTTTTTTTTCTGTGATTCCATAAACCTAATGATTTAGATCATGTAAAATCTTTGAGTGGTCATTCTGGGCAGGGCCTGGTTATTTAAAGGAATTCACAAATCATTACTTGTGGAGGAGAATAAAAAAAGGAGAAGCCAATCTACTTGATATTTTCCTAAGCCAATCTAAAACACCACTCCTAAAAGTGAGAGTAAGTTTTCAAAAAGTCCTAAAATGCCTTCTCAAAGTCAAACAAAGGGATAAACAAGAAATTCTAATATAGTATAAAATGTTTAAATATTTAATTTGCAGTAAGCATGGAGTTTTGTTGTTTTTTTTACAAAAAATTCTTTACCAACTTCAGCAGAAATTATCTCTACCTTTGTGGCAGAATTCATATTGTAAGATCACAGCAGGATGAGACCCAGTAAGCATTCTAATCCAGACCCTCTGTGTTAGTGCCACCCACAGAGCGGAAGGTGACCAGCTCTGGCCAGGACATGGCCAGTACTCAGCTGTCCCATTCCTGACTTCTGTCACGGCACTACCCTGCCTCACAGACAGCCCACAAATAAACAAATGACTACACGCATACTGTCCATACACCTTGTTGGAAATTTCCTGGTAAGAATTTTGAATTTGCAGTTTCACAAGTCAAGAACTAACAAAAGAAGTTGTTTCACATAGCAGTGTCTCCAACATGCTGGCTCTTAGCACTCACAACACATATACATTTTGTTACATCTGCACAGAGGTAATTTGTAGATTCAGAGTTACATTAATTATATTAAACACTGTCTATAGAACATTTGATTTCCAACTGTTCTACATTAATAAAAACAACACAAAAAAAATAGAAAAAAGCTTACCTCAAAAATTTCAAAGCCATAAATGTCCAAAACACCCATGACCTTCTTTCTCACTTTTGTCTGTGCCTTTAAGAGTTTCAAATTGATGGGTTAATTTAGGCATGAAAAATCATACTAAAAGCATACCAAAGAACATAAACATATATTACAAGTTAATTGTGTTTCATAACTAGAACAACTGGAATTTAGGTGTGTGTTTTTTAAATGTCTGAGATGATATTGGTATGAGATCTTTCAGCAATTTTAATAATGGATGACTTACGTAAAGAAGGCATCAGTGATGCTTAATTATAAAAAGGGATCACTGAATCTTACAACAGGTAGGGTCTTTCAAAATAACCAGCCCAATACCCTCATTTTACTGAAGAACGTTAGTAGCTGGAGCGGTCAAGCCACCTTCCAGGCCACTGTGTGTACAACTGGTCAGCAGATGAGCCAGGATGCTGACTCTCAGAGTGAAGACCACTAGACTGTTCACTGGTGAGATTTCTTATAACATGGAAAACAAAACAGAACCCCTGATAAATTTCAATCCTATTCAGGTAAATTCTTCATAAGGCAGAATCTTTACAAGTGGTCATCAACAACCTGATTATAAAATTAAACTATCTTTTAGCTTCATGTTTATACTCCAAATACCATTTATTACAACCGATTTATTCAGTTATAGAGGTTCGGTACCTTAATGCTTTCATTGATTCGATTTACCAACCACGAAAACAACCTGCTGTAGAGGTTTTTAGCCAGAGCGTCCCGGGCATAATAAGCCTATTAAAAAGAAAAGAAAAACTCAATACCCACAACTACCACAATGCTTCACTTCAATAAAATGAGGTTTTAAAAAGATATTTAAAGCTCTTTTATTTCAAATTTCTTTTCAGAGCCAGTTTTCATTCTACTCTGGGTGAACAGTCAAGCCACTGAGAGAATTAGGTAACGTGTTTACACCCAGTTATATTTTTGCATTTCAGGAAAGTAATTCTAAATATTGCAAAAAGGCTTTCTCCACAGGGATATGCATCTCAATGCTATGGAACAGAGAAAAACCAGAGACAATTTGAGTCCAACAAAAGGGGAACAGTAAAATAAACACCACTGAGAGGGAAGTTGCAGTCATCATAGGATCATGGTGAAAATTGGGTAACGAAAATGCTTATGTTATGTTTTGTGAAACTAAAAAATTGTATACCTAATACAATGACAACTATTTTTTTAAACAATTACATATAGGAGAGGAAATACATTAAAATGGCTCCATTTAATCTTCTGAGTGTTTTTTTTTAAATCTTCCATAATGAACAGTATAATATGTTGTTGAAAAATACACTGCATAATAAAATTAAACCCTTTTGTTTGCTTATTTATTTGTTTGAAAGCTGTTCCGTGCTGCTTGACAAAGAAGGGGTAGAAGGCGTCTATGTCTCCATGACCTTGACTTAGAAGCCAAAGACTGGAGGAGGTTAGTCTGGTTGGGAGAACCTAACACTCGGTTGGGTGCTGAGAGTGTGACCCCAGTGCTGCTGGGGAGGCTCAGAGATGGGCGCCAGCAGCCTCAGGAGAGGCGAGCTGAGGGTTCTGCTGCTGTTTTAAATCATTCCGGCCCAAAGTGTGCATTTATTTCGTTGTATTTCGTAGGAAGTTGGGTATCACTGTTAAAGTAAACCCTTACGCTTTTATTTTGTAAAGAACACAATTTATTAGGTTATGTGGAAATTCTTTTTCCACCTTGTCTCCTAGTTGAAATGTAATAACTTTAATGCCGATTCACATCCTTGGCAACATATTGCAACTAAAAAAAGAGTGCCCTTTCTCTCCATTTTACATTTCCATGCTAATTCCAAACCTTTCTCTCTAAGTCTAGGGCAGCTACTCCAATCTGGGTTTTAAATAATCTACCTAGAAGTTGGCAAAAAAAAATACAATAATAACAAACCCAACTGCATAAAACTGGGGGCTGGGGTGGGGGAGGAATCCATAGCAGAAAATGCACATAAAATGCTAACACAGAGAAAAAAGCCTAATTAGATGCATATCCTTTCCCCGACACCCTTTCTTCTAGTTTTTACTTTCTTAAAAAAGGTAACTGTTAAGTACCTTGAACAGTGCCTGACACACACAGTTAAGTCTATAGATGTATTTATATTATGATTTTTGAAGTATCCTCTTTCTCTATTACTACCTCCTGGGCCTATATAATTCTTTAAGTCTTTCTCCTTTGTTCTTGTAGATTCCAGTTATCTCAAAACACCACATAATCTCGAAATAATACACATTTGTAAACAGATGCTTTTTCACTATAATGCCATCCAGTTCTTTCAGGCTGTATGCTACCTGCTTCCAACAAACCAGCACTTCCCAATGTAACTGAATAGTGACAGCTTATTCTGGTAAACTGCTTTAATTAGCCTTCTTTGCTTCCTTTAAGCAAATATTTATTCCAGGAGTCTCAAACTCAAATGCTTCCAGGGACTGCGTGATAGAAATGAACAGGAAGTAGGGGATCAGCAGGAGCTAGAGGATGCGTTCCAAGTTAAAGGCACTCAAATCAAAATTCAAACAACAAGCAAAAAAAATTTTTTTTTAAATAAAGGAAAAAACTACCCTTTAGTCAAATAAAATATGCCCGTTGAGCTATATCAGGCCCCAGGAGCTACCCATTTGCCACCGGGGACTTTTTGAGACTGATTCATGTCGTGCAATCTCCACATTAATATCCTCCAAAGGAGGTGCAGGGCTGTTAGTCCCGTTTAAGGGTCACTAGTAAGGTGGGTGGAAACGAGGGAACACACCGCATGTGCTGATTCAGCATCTCAGGTTCCCAGCACATATGAGTAGACTATGCAGTTCTGCACCTGCGTGAAGCTCACTGAGGAACTCCCCGGTGGAACCTGCTGCAGAAGTGACCGGCGTCAGGCGTGGCCCAGGACAGCGCATGTGAGGCACGGTGGAGACCCAGAGATGCATGGACATGGAGGCAACCCTCCGGGAGCTTACAGTGAAGTGGGGGAGATCAAAACAACACGAACGAAACAATCAGAGGGCGGTGCCAAACGGCAGGAGAGAAAGGAGTGGAGAGAAGGGAGAGTCATGGGGCTGCGGTGATCAAGGAGGTCTCCCTGGACAAGGTGGAGCATTTGCAGGTGCAGAGGAATGAGCAGTGACAGGAGGGGTGTGGGACAAGCCAGAGCAAGGGCACCAGGTAAAAATAAGTGTGGCATTTAGAGAACTAGCAGGGAATAAACTGAGATAAGCTGTGTAGGGTCCGCTTACAGAGGGCCTTGGAAGTCAAGGAGAGGCCATGTGACAGAAGCTGAATGATAACTCTGTCTTCAGTTTCCATTATTTCAATATTAATCCTCCTATCTGAGGAAAGATCTAAATGCCTGGGGGAAAATGAGGCATGAGGCAATAAAGATGATAGTGGGCCCAAGAATTGAAGCTATGAGGAAAAGTTAATAAAACAAATCACTTTTCACTGGAATCAAAACTTTCTAGGCAATAAGATCGGTAGAAACAAATACTCTGAAGAAAAAAAACCTCGAAATAAGGAGCTGAATAATCAAGGATCTCAAGCCAAGTTCTTTTATGCCAAAGGTTAAAGGAATGTGGAAAAGTTTTACACAGTGATGCAAGGTGACTCAAGCTTATAAAATAAGCACCTGGGCCTTGTTTCTGTCAAGAATGGTTCAAAAGCAAGAGTAAAACACACAATAAAAACAGACCAAAATATATCCATGTACAGTTCATATATGAATATCTCTAAAGGCTTTCTTAAACAACAGAGACTGTCTCCATCACAACACTATATACCTAACAGCTCCCACCCTGGCTCCTGAAAACGCCCAAACGCGGTGTGAGCTCCAACACGGTGGATCTCAAATTGTCTGGACCCACAGCAGTAGCATCACCTCTAAACGTGTCAGAAATGCAAGTTCTTCTGTCCTACCTAGACCTCCTGAATCAAACACTTAGGGGCACTGGCGGCAGAGGGTGTTTCCCAACCTTCCAGGTGAGTCTGATGCACATTCCAGTTTGAGAACGTGCCATAGATTCTCTACTCTCTGACTCCACACTTAACCTTTCCACATGCTGCTTTGAATTCTCTACAAGTACCTAACGCTATAGCCAAGCTTGATCAATCCATTTCCTGACATGTCCTCCAAAGCTGGCTTTTGTCATTGTTTTCCTTTTGAAATGCCCTTTCGTCCATTCTCTACACACCTAAATCCTTCACGACTGGCTCAGACACCATCTCCAGGAGGTCTTCCTTCATCCCCTATATCCTCACTTTTGGTCTACATGGATACTTGTGCCAAGCAGGCTCTCAACACATTTTTCTTGATTAAGTCACTCACCATACGACCTGGAATTTGTAAGGCTGGCGTGGACGGACATGATGGCAGACGCAGTAATTTAGGAAAGACACAACAGTTAGAGCTAGAAAAGGATTGTTACAAACCAACCTTACAAATATACAATGTTATACCGGATTTTCCATAGCCAAATAGCTCACCTAAAATAAGAAATAAACATGGAAAGAAAGCTAAAGGCGTGCAGGCATTTAGCTAAAGACTAGTTCAGAGGAGCAGAGAAAAAGACTAAATCCATCTAGTGTCCTTCAGATGCTCAAGGCTACATCTGAGCAGGAGAACACAGCTGGACAAAGTAGGCCCGAGTGGGAAAAGTCCTCAATCACTCATTTAATTCTAGACTAGATGAGCCCCGACCTGTGGGGAAATGTCTAAGCCACAGAACAAAGACTTTACCGAAAGGGGCTCCGGACGCAGCCTAGGTGTGCCCGTGTGCACCCATTCGTCCACCCATTCAACTTGACCCAAAGGAGAGCAACGGTGAGAAACTCAGATTTATTCTTAGAAACACTTCGTTGGCCTCACTGTGGAGGATGAAGGGGATACAATACGGAAGGCAAGGGGGCCACTTTGGCCACTTGACCACAAGCTGGCTTCTCCCACTAAATCAATAACAGCAATTCCATGTTTCTAGCTGCTTGGGCCAAAAATGTTGGGAGTCGTCCTTGGCTCTTCTCTTCGTCTCATAACACGTAACAAGCCACCAGCACATTTCATTGGCTCTGCCTTCAAAATATATCCAGATGTGATGACGTCTCACTCTACTGCTAACACCTGGCTTAAGCCACCTGCATCTCTGGGTTAGCATACAGCAAAGCTCCCTGGTGCTATGAATTTAATGCTTGCATGCCCCCCCCCCCGCCCCCCGCCAATCCATATGTTCAAGCCCTAATCCCCAATGTGATGGTATTTGGAGGTGGGGCCTTCAGGAGGCAATTAGGTTTAGATGTATGAGGGTGAAGCTCCCATGACAGGACTGGTGCCCTTAAGGGGATAAGACACCATAGTGTGTGAAAGCTCTCTCTCTCTCTCTTTCTCTCTCTCTCTCTCTCTCTCTCATGTTAGAGAGATACAGCAAGAAGGTGGCCATCTGAAAACCAGGAAGAGGGCCCTTACGAAGAACCCAACCATGCTGGCACCCTGATCTCAGACTTCTAGCCCCCAGAACTGTGAAAAATAAATGTTTTCTGTGTACGCCATCCGATCTGGGGTATACTGTGACAGCAGCCCAAGCTGACTAAGATGCCCTGCTTTCTCTCCTCTTTCCCAGACCCTCTGCTCTCCACGGGGCGGCCAGAATGACCCTTTGAAAAACTCTAGTCATTTCCCACCTTGCCCGCCCCCAGCACTACGTCTCTCCCTTGCTCTGCTCTACTTTCCACTCCATGCGCTGCACTCAGCCTGCTGGCTCGCTGCACACATTTATTTTCTAGGTTTACTGGGCACTGACTGGCTCTTCCTGCCAAAATTTGAAGCTCCACGAGGGCAGGGATCTTTATCTGTTTCACTGGCTGCTGTGCACTCAGCACCCAGAATGGCACCTGGAGTACAGTATGTCAGGTAAGGCAACAGCCTGCAACATGAAATCTGTTTCCACTTATATAATAACAACTCACTTCTGGGCATTACGTTTCACCCACCTGAGCCACGTTCAGTGTAGTTGAAACTTTCTCCTGCTTGGCCTCAACTGTTCGGAAACTGAACGCTCGTTCTAGAACTGACTGATCAATGCCAGTCAACTCACAAATTTCTTTCAGCTCTGTTGGGGGAACGGACACAAAAAGTGACTATATATATGCTGCTAATAATCATTTCCAAGACTTAGGGTGTTTTCTAAATCACATTCAAACCAAATAGCATAAAAAGTATAAATCAAGACTGAAAACTCAGCTGTAATTATACTTCTGCTCAGTTTCACTAGAAAGCTTTTTTCGAACCAATCAAAAGCAAGTGTTACTTTCTAGATTAAAAACTGTGGGCAGAAATTCAAAACAAGTTTGGCTAAACAAAATTGAGTCTCCACAGACTTACCATTTTTGTCCTTGATTTTGCTTTCATCTAAACCATTCACTCGAGATTCAGGCTTGAACTCGATGTTCCCCAGTTTCAACACCGCTGCTACCACCTCCAAGACAGACTCGATCTCATGATCCATAAAACCCACAATCTGCATGGCATTCTGGGAGGGAAAAACACCTGTTTTCTTTCTTAGTTCTTTATTATTATTTTTTAATGAAACAGATTTATTTCTGAAATAACGAAAACAACAACAACAAAAAGACAAAGTGTCCCAGAATAAACTTTCCATAATGCAACCCTATTAATAAGCCTGACAGAGCACCCAGGTGGGGCTTTAGCTTGCTCAGTGGTTTCAAGCTGTGGTTCTGGGAGCCCTAGAGTACCTCACGTGCTGTGGCAAAAGGCAGGGGTAAGGAGGAAAACAGAAGAGGCTGACAGCTGAGTCTTGGGTTCCCACCTCCAATTTGTATGTGTATATGTAAAAAGGTATACACATACATCTTTTTTTATACTGGGGTTCTACTGTTAGAAATAAAACCAAACAAAAAGCCTTCATAACTCCCAACAAAACAGCCTCCTCATTTATTTTACAGATGAGAAAAACCCTGGTTTGCAAAGAGGAAGTTTGCAAACCTGACCCAAGGCACTGTGGGTAATAAGGAACACTCATTCCGTCATGAAGTTTTATTGAGTGCCAACAACCTGCCAGGCAAAGCCATCAGAGAGCTAGTCTAGAACTAAAGTCTCAAGATCGTGTCCAGGAATCAACATGCCTCCCATGTGAGGATGTTCAGTTTTAAAAAAACGACCTACTCTAAGAAACGCCTTCTTTTTGAGAAGAGCCCAGCTTATTTGTTTGTCAGTATGACTAAGCAAGTCAGAACTTCAAACATATACGAAAGTAGAGAGAACAGGAAAAGCATTCCAAGTCATTTTCACTCACCATCAAAGACTAACTGAGGCCTGATGCCAAGCTGGTTTCCTCTATGCTCTCCCGGCCTCCCCTCCCCCCCACCACAGCTGTCCCATTTGAAAGTAAATATCAGTTACCATATCACGTCCTAATAGGAGCCATTTTCAAAGTGCCACATGAACATAAAACAGAGGATATAAATTAATTTTTCTAAATGCTAATCATTCTGGTTTATTTACAATTTTTCAAAAAATATACAAAAACATAACTTTCTGTCTCAAAAATAATTTTGACCTAACATGATCTTAGAATATGTTAAGTCAAGTTTTCACACTTGAAAATGTACTATTGAGCTTTGGTTATGAAAACACTCAGAATTTCAGTACAACTTTAAAAAAGAGTCAAACTCCCAAATAATATAATAAGAAAGCTCCTTTTGACAAATAGTAAAAACTGCATGCTCCAATAAAGCATGGCCTTGGCAATATTGTGTGACTTCTGAGCTAGTAAACAGATTAAACTAATAAAAATACAATAAATTCTTATATAATTCCAAAGCTTTGGAGAACATGAGTTACACATTAAAGAAAACTCAGATTTGTTACCAATTTCGATTGAGCAAATACAGCGCTACCCATTTTAAAGAGCAATAAAAAGATTACATCTTACCCTAACGGTTCTGAAATTTGCTGCATCGTCGATTCCATTCACTTTGGCGGAGTCCAGACTCAAGTAGTTATATCTGCTGAAATCCCGCTCGAGTTTAAGTTTATCTGTTGAATCACACATACAAACTGATAAGATACTTCAATAACTCTAATCGTCTTTAATATCTCATGCCTTTATCCCTTCAGATAAAATGACGTTCATATTCTGCATTAAATCAACAGAACAAAAATCGATGCCCAAATACCAATAATAGCATTTTTCTAAAATTACCTTTATCAGTGTTGTTCATATTTCAGCCTCTGCTTTTTTACATTTATTCTTAATGGGTAAGGCCCTTTCCATATTTATAATATAAAATGTCTTCAATGTACTATTTCATTGTAACACGATATCTGCCTAGCGATTCCCCCACCATTGGACATTTGGGTTCTCACCAGTTTATAATAACGTCTTCAGACAAAATGGGGGGGGGGGTCTTCTGAATTATTTCGCTGGGATATGTTCCAAAAAGTGGTGTGTCTGGGCAATAAATTCTTATCATTTTATGACTTATTTTGGGTTGCTAATTAGTCCCCTAGGAAGAAGTCCTCCCTTTGAAGTGATACCCACAAGCTCTAAGTAGATCAGTGCCTGACCACTCTACCAGCTTTATCCTTCTTAATAACCTTCCCTAATATATGTATAGTGGATCCTTCAGAGTTGTTTTATTGTCATTTGCTGATTATTAGGGAGGATGATTTTCCCCAGGTGTTGTTGACTTGCCAAAGCTCTTCTGGTCTGAACTACTTGTTCAAAACTTTTCATCACTTGGCTATTGCTACTGGATACTATACTTATGCACTCCATTTTCTAAAACATCCTAAGGTAATATTTTAACTCTAGTATCAGTTGCAAACGTCTTCCCACTATTTTTAAATCTTCACTGAATATTTCTTTTTTATGATTGTATGCATCTACTGCTCCCTGCTAATGTCCTCGCTCCAAGTGAAATAATTATATTATTCCATTTTATTGTTTTACTTTATAACTAGCCCCTCCCCCAATACACAGCTCTCTCAGGAAGCCATCCGAGACACAGGGCACAGTATCTTATCTGGTGGAGTACGGTGACATATTTCAGACAAATGCTGGGGTGCAATCAAAGCAAACACACCATGTTCTTCACTTCAACCAGTCATGAAAACGTTTAAGAAGGGGAAAAGCACATGAGATACTTTTTAAAAGAATGCTTTGGAAAAATACTGTGACACTTAAGAATTGCTACACAGAGGCAGGGACTTACTGAGGAGCTCTTCAGAGGCACCAGAGAGCAGCTGATAGAACACATGGAAGTTTCTTTCGCCCCTTGGCTGCTTAACCACTCGAGATTTCTCTAGAAGATCTAAAGAGAAGAATCAAACCATAGTGTAGGATTAATTTTGCTCATAAATCCTTTCACTTTCTGTTTTGTAGTAATAAAGTAACAGATACTCCATTTTTAGCTCTATTTTCAGGGAGAAGCTCAATTCTAACTACAATCACCAAATAAAGCACACCAGAGTCTTTTTATTTTTATTATTATTATTTTTTATCCTCACCCGAGGACATTTTTTCATTTTTTGTTCAGATAGAATGGGAGGGAGAGAGAGGAAGAGAGAGAGAGAGAGAGAAACATCGACATGAAAGGGACACATCGAGTGGCTGCCATCCGCACGACCAACCAGGGCCGGGGACAAACTGCAACCGAGGTACATGCCCCTAGCGGGAACCGAACCCGGGTCTCTCTGGACCGCAGGCTGACGCTCTAACCGCTGAGCCAAACCAGCCAGGGCTACCAGAGTCATTTTAAACAGTGAATATGCAAACTAAGTTCAACAACACATTCAACAACCTGATTAAAGAAAATGTAGTTTTACACTGAGAGTCTCTTAATTTTACATATGACATTAACTTCTTCAAAATGTTGCATTACAAGTCAAATCAAGCAATAAAACACAGCTTTACGAATCCACTAAATAACTATGATAATAAATAATTTAATATTTTTGAGATCTTATTGTGTGCTTTATAGACTTCTCTCATTGACTCCTCCAACCATTTTATAAGGTATCATTTAATAGATGAACAAACTGACAGTCCAAGAGTTAAAGAGCAATTTAAAATCAGGCCATCTGACCCAAGTGCAGACCCCATCTTCCAGCCGTAGCCCTGCTACCTGGGATGAGAAAAGCAGATTTTCTTGATATCTTGAAGTCTTAGAGAATAGAAGTGGTTCTCATTTAATGGAACTTGGTGTTGTTTGACAGCATACTTTCAATGATTCCAGATAATTTTTCATCCCGTAAATTTGAAAGTTTTCAAACTTTCACCAAGGAAGGAAGGCAGGCAGGCAGAGAGGGAGGGAGACAGGTAGGGGGAGAGGAAGGGGGAAGGGAAGTGGGGGAGGCGATGTAAGAACAGAAAAAGGAGAAAAGAGAGAAAGAAAAACAAAACAAAACAAAAAGCCCAGCCAACCAGAACGGAGCCCCGGTGGCAGTACCCAGGAGGTGGCGGCAAACATTCCCGCCTGGAGTCCCGCTTAGAAGTGACCAGTGATACGAAAGCCCGTCTGGATTCTCGGCAAAGGCCAAATTGAGTTTTAAAATTCCGAATTAGTGATCCCACCACTGAGGACCCATTTTAGAAAACAAACACACTGGATTTCCAATCAGATTGAAATTTAAACATTATCCAATAAACGCAAAAGGGACCGATGATGTGCGATTTCTCTGGAAATGATCACTGAACTTCGTAATTTGCATTTGGAGTCCACACTGGCACCCTGAGGAGCCTAGGCAGAGTTCGGGTGGAGATGTGACCAACGCAGTCCCAGGGGGTCCTAATATCTGAGGTCATTGCAAGAACGAAGAGGTGGGTTGCAAGGAGACATAAACTTAAGCTGACTAAAAGAGAACAAAAGTATGTAGATAAGAAAATTATGAGAACAGGATGCTATGGAGTTTTTAAATGTTTCATCTCCAGGTCTCTTTTGACCTGGATGACTGCCAATGCCCTCAAATAATGAAGACTTCATATTAGCAACAAGAAAACAGAAATTGAAAGCACAAGTGAGACAAAATTTAGAAAAGAAAGATTATGCAGTATTCATCATCTCTAAGGGCTGACCATTTCAATCAATTAGCAGGTAAATACTGACATGCAGAGCAGAAGACAGAATCAACAGGTAAGGATAAAAACGCTGTATGATTTTACTGATCATATGGCTACAAGTTCTAGCACAGTCTAAAAATCTTTTTTTCTTTACTGATTTTTAGAGAGAGAAGAAGGGAGAGGGAGAGAGAGAAACAAACATCGATGAGAGAGAATATCGATTAGCTGCCTCCTGCACGCCCCCCTGCTGGGGACCTGGCCCACAACCTGGACATGTGTCCTGACTGGGAACTGAACTGGCGACCTCCTGGTGCGTGGGTTGATGCTCAAACACAGAGCCATACCGGCCGGCAGGGCTCTAGCAGTTTTAGAAGAAAGGACCCACATGATTCTTCATTGAGAAGCTAATCCTTATGGAAACTCCTCAAGTCTAAAAGAAAGTAACTCAATTACATAAAAAATACGAACAAATGCTACAGTTTACTTCACCCATTCATGCACAAATTCCATCAATTAACTAACTTACTTACTGCTCACCCACTATGTGCCAGGTACTATTTGGAAATGAGCCCAGCACTGACCGCAAACATGAAGACCTTCTTCCTCTTGGCCTATAAGAGTCCCACGTGCTCGCTCGGCTGGTGTGGCTCAGTGGTTGAGCGATGACCCATGCACCAAGAAGTCGTCAGTTCGATTCCCGGTCAGAGCACATGCCCAGGTTGTGGGCCCAGTCCTCAGTGGAGGGCATGCAGGAGGCGGCCAATCAATGTTCTGTCTCATTGATGTTTCTGTCTCTCTCTCTCTCTCTCTCTCTCCCTTCCTCTCTCTCTAAAAATCAATAAAGAAAAAAAAAAAAAGAGTCCCACATGCTCAATATTACTCCAGCCACCCAAACCAACAGCAGCAGTTCTTTCTAAGGTGGGATGCCAAGGCCCTTAGGTGAGAGCACGAGGTGCGGGTGAGGAGGGAAGAGAGACCAGGTGTCCCTCATCTGTCAAAGCCCACAGACCCCAGGCTCCTCCGGTGGTGCTCGGAACCCTGCCGTGCCTCACAAGCATTAGCCCACCTAACAGTGACACCTTAACAATAATGACGAATAACTGCTTGGCGTCACTTACCCAGTCACGTTCCAACAAGCCAACTGTGGTACTTCACGACAAAAATAATACCTTCAAAGCATGTGACAGGGCCACACACTGACCAGACTAATGTTTGGCACTTACTGAACAAATGCTTGTAGTCAGCGGAGAGTTTAGTAATGGCGATGGCTTTAAGATTCAGCAGAGAACAGCCACCAAGTTAAAGAATAATGTTTCCTTGTGCAGAGTGTGGAAAGGAATGTTGGCCGATGTACTTCTTGAACCACTCACACTGATATGATCAGTGATTACTATCGTATTCAAATATGAAACATAACGCGATGTGTGTGCTTAAAAGGAAGGGTGCACCGGGGAAGCAGAAAGGGAACTTTACTGACCTTCCTCAGTGCATCTGGTGCTTTTCATTTATCATACTCTATCCTGAATCCCTCCCCTGAAGTTGGATTCACAATCCCTATTTTATAAATGAGAAAATGAGGCTCACACCCCATTGTTACTAAGCATAGAGCCAGAATTCAGAGCTTTAGGTGACTAAGGTATTCTCCTTATTTCTTTATAATTTTCCAGCGAAAAGAATGCAAACTCCATAAGCACGTGGAAATGTGTACTTTACAAAACTGTATGACTTCATCTGAGCAACTCATTCATAAAATGAGGAACCTTTTATTACAGAGCAGTGGAAGGTTTTACCACCTAAAATGCTTAGTCTATTACTCCAGAGCCTACATCTTTATGACTTTCCTTACAACTTACAAGCTTCCAGGTAGAAAAGCAATCAGGGAAAATGTTTGCCCCCAAATAATTACGCTTAAAACCATTCCGTAATCTATTTTTTTAATGTGCAGGCACCAACATAATCTAAACAGCATGAAGCCATGTCAAATATGTACTCAAAGTACAGAATATGAATTCAATTCACTATAAGGAACTAAGTCAAAGTGAAATGCCGGCAGGGCCTTCTCTTCTGCCACCACTGACTGAGCCTCTGCGAACAAGATTTAGTACAAAGAGTACAAAACATGCCAAATATTTAGTAGAGAAAGGAGTCTGAGTCTTCATACACAGTCGTCCCAAAGTATCTGTGGGGTATTGTTCCATGACCCCCCAGATACCAAAATCCACAGATGCTCAAGTTCCTTATAAAAAATCGTGTAGTACAAAGCATACAATCAGACCAACTCTGAAATGAAAACATTGTTGGCTGACTCAGTGATAAGTGCTTTAGATGTTAACAAATCATTTACACCACAACACAACCCTATGAGATCGGTACTATTATCATCCCATTTCGAAGATGAAAAATGGAGTCACGGAGAATGAAGTAACTTGCTGTCATTTTGTTCAGACATTGGAAACCACATGAAAAACAAGTAAGAGTTGTATAAGTAGGCTCAAGTCCATGCCCCGAATAACGAAGCAGGAAAAGGCAGGGCCTGCCGATATTTAGTCAATTCCATCTTCATGTCCAGCGTTAGCTGTGCACCTGCTATGTGTCAGGTGTCACACGAGGCTCTCGATCTACTACCGTGAACAGGACAGCCCTATCTCCGGTCCTTGCAGTTTGTGCAGGTATGTGCACACCTGAAATCACGAGGCTTTTTCACAGCACAGACAAGTACCCTGTGCTATTCTATTTTTAGGAGATAAAAGCCCTTGAGACTTGTACCACATTTTCTGTCTCAATTGCCCTCAGGTGGCAGAGCTATAAGAAAGTGCCTGTGACTATTAATGAAAGCATCAGGTTTCCACAAGTTTCTAGTGTATAACACTAGATGCAAAATCCTCAAATACAAATGTATACATTTTATGAGACCAACAAGCAGTAACATAGTAAAAGAAATAGTATCTCACATCAACCCAACATCTGGACATGCTTGTCTTTTATCTTCTCAAAGGACGCAAAAGTTCGCCATTTTCCATTTTTTCCACATCTGTCTCCTAATGATTCTACCCTCAGAGATATTATGAGCCTTCAAGTGAGCTGAAGACAAGTTTTCAGCACACCTCTTTCAGAAAAAGAGGAAGATATTGGGCTTTCCTCCTTTCTGGGTACACAGCTGGCTCAAGTGATCTTGTGCCTTTTTCAAGGTAATAATTATAGCCAACAATCTCTACTTTTACTAGGTGGCTGCTGGAAAAGAAGGAGAAATGCACTTCCTCCAAAATGGCAAATCTTTTCCTATCAGGGCTACGAGAAGCTAACTTTTGGCAGTTCGGAGAGAACAAGAGTGGGTTTACTCAAAGCTTTATACCGCCGCCCTTAAGCCAGCAGACAGCAACTCCCAGTGACCACCTATGAGTCAGTCCTCTTCCACCCAGGGTGAAACTGCTCCTCTCACCACTAATGTATGCTTTCCTCTCGAAAACACCCGGGTGTTCCCACTACCACCGATTTCGATGTAACTTCTTTGTGGGAACAAACAGTAACAAACACCATATGAAATTCATTCATGGTGATCTAGTAATTAACTGGAAAAGAACTGAGTGCTTAATATTTATTCTCCATGGATACTGTAAGAATGAGAGAGACATTTCTGTTTGGAGCTTAAACTTCAAAATGTAAAACCTATGTAGTTTTCTAATATTTATAATAAATATTTTTAAATATTTTCCTAGAGCCCTCGAAGGTAATATTGACTCAATCATTTCAGAATGTTTCGATATATGTTCTATTATGAAAACAGTAAACTTACCCTCCTTTATTTATTTATTTTTTCTTTATTGAATTTTAGAGAGAGAAAGGGAGAGGGAGAGGGAGAGAGAGATAGACACATCCATGAGAGAGAACAACTGGCTGCCTCCTGCATGCCCCCCACTGGGTATCTGGCCCACAACCTGGGCATGTGCCTTGACCTGGAACCGAACCGGCGACCTCTTGGTGCATGGGTCGATGCTCAACCACTGAGCCACACTAGCCGGGCTAAACTTACCCTCCTTTAAAAAACAGTGTATTATGAAATTAATAACTAGACCTAAGTTGTGTTATACAAAGTAAATGCTAAAGATTTATGACTACCCTTCAGAATAAAAATTAGTCATGCCTTAACTGGTGGTCTTAAAACTGGGGCATACCTTTTCCTATATAGCTCTCAACAACTGCCAAATATCTGAAGGGAGGGAGCTCGCCTAACAAGCGTGGCAGGGTTATAATCATTTGATTTTGGCATCATATATGGTCTGCATAAGTACTTTTGCTTCCAGAGCTGACATATAAAACCATTTAACCTAAGTAGTACTAACCTAGCCAATTTCATTTCATATTAGAACTTACTGTTTAAGATGTTTCTCTAGTAACTATACATTTTTGCAAATATGGATAATCCCAGTTTACGGCACATAAACTGTATAGTCAGGCAAACTAAAATGGAAATTTAAACTATTTAAAAACTATAAAATGGTGGAAATGGAAAGAACCACAGAATTTATTCAATTCAATCCCACTGATTCAAAGATGAGAAAACTCTAGCCCTAGAAGGTTAGTCTACAAACAGTGATTTGATTTTTTTTTTTTTTTAATCAGCTGCATTGTTTGCCCAAACTATTTAAAACACTAACTTTCAAGTGGCATTCCTCTGGTGCTAGAGTTTGTCAGAATGAGCTCAGGGGCCACCTGGGGACACAGGGGATCCAGCCACCCACCTCCTGTTCCCCAGGTCAGGGCTTACTCTATGTTTCGTACATGGGGTTCAGCATAAACGTCCACTGAAGAAGGAAGGCCAGTGCTCTAGCAAATCTGATGAGCATGCTTTGATACCTGAGCCAATTTGTCTTTTTTTTTTTTTCTGAGTCTACAGTTAGATTATTCTCCTTCTAGCAATCCCAATAGCCCCATAAGGTGGTGAGGAGACAGAGGCTGAGGGAAGTTCAACCGTGTGGCCCTCAAAAAAAAAAAAGATAACTGGGGCATGGCTCCAATAGGAGGTGCACAAACCCTGAGTCACCATCTTAAATTTTCCAAACTAATCAACCACCAAATCAACAAGAGCTGCCGCTGCCGCGCACTGATGGCAGCTGTATTTGTAACAGATACTGAGCCTTTCGGCCATGTCAGAAAACTCTGGACCTGGGGCTGTTAAGCAATCCTTACCTGACAGTACTTGTTTTTTCACCTTTGACAGAGAGTAGTTCACTTCTACAATCACAACTAATCATAACTAAAGGAGGCTAATAAATCTATGTCTCTACCTAATGGGTCTATCACATTTCAACGACTTAAACGAGAAAGTAAAGATTTCTCACAATAAGTTATTACATTAAAATCAGCTATTTATATTATGTTCTTAATCATAAAATAATTTTGATAAAGAAAATAACCACTGGAGGACCTTTTTTATTACTGGATTGGCTTAAAGGTCTATAGAATACAGTTGGACTAATACCTATTTCTTTAGCAGATTCCTAAAAAGTTTTCCAAAGGTAAAAATTACGTAATCTTTATAAGACAACCTGAAACGTATAGGTTAAAAGTCTAAGTAGTATAAGAAAACGTATTCTTATGCCCACCTCTTAAAGACCCAAGTATCTAAAATATTCTATTATAAATACATGCTTTCCTATTCTAGACTTCTTTAAAAGGATTCAAGTAAAATACTCACAGTTACTAATCACTCCTCCCAGTGGATCGCCTTTAAAATCAAATTCAATATCCATATATTTGCCCTGCCAAAAAAAGACTCTGTGAGTTTTTTCAAGATCCACTCAAAGTATTCAGTCATTGTATCTTTGTAGAGAGTAGCATAAGTGTAAGCCCTTTATACACCTGTTTAAATGTAATTAAGACACAGTTCATGTAACCATGACGCACAATATGCCTCCATGAATAATTCATATTAAATACCCCATCAGCTCAAAACTAACACATCCCATTGCTAATTCAAGAACAGATCTTCTGCCCTGGCCGGTTTGGCTCAGCGGTTAGAGCGTCGGCCCGCGAACCAGAGAGTCCTGGGTTCGGTTCCCGCTAAGGGCACATACGGCTGTTGCAGTTTGTCCCCGGCCCTGGTTGGGGTCGTGCGGGTGGCAAGCACTCGATGTGTCTCTCTCACATCGATGTTTCTCTCTCTCTCTTCCTCCCTCTCTCCCTCCCGCTCTATCTGAAGATAAATGCAAAAAAAAAAAAAAAGTCCTCAGGTGAGGATAAAAAATTTTAAAAAAGAATAGATCTTCTTAGCCACCACGTACATTTCCCATTTCAGATAGGTTTCAAATTCTGGAGGGTGTGCGTATTCAATTCAACAGTAAAACTGAGGAAAGGAAGTACCCCTTATATGTGAATAAGGTGGGAAGATACATAATTTCATTTTTATAGGCAAAATATGTTTAAGCCATGGCTAGAAACTCCAAACATACTGGACAGGGGAACACTTCAAGTATTGTTTTTATATCTCCTCAAATCAAATACACGGTTATGTGGTGTGACCAGCTCAGAATCAAAGACTGTTCAGTGTTCCTCTCTTACGCTTTGATCTAGATTACAAGCAATACATAACCAGGTTCATATTACACTTTACAGACAGTATATTAAACACAGAGACGCACACATGGAGTTTCATACTGTAATTTTTAAAGAATTGGTCTATAATTGTCTGGTTAAAGAGTAACCAGCATAACAGAATAGCTCTGACAGCTGTTTTTGTCTGGAAAAGGGTGTGTTGATCTAAGAAGTAGTCTTTAGTTTTGTTTCATGTTCTACCTTAGTATCAGTCAGAGAGATGGTTTGTAAACAATTCTCCCAAAGAATTACTTAAACTCTTCTATTTTCAAAATAAAAGTAAGGGAGAAGAAACGGGATCACATGGCACTCAGTCAACAATGCCATTTGTGCCTTTTTATTAGCTCATGCCGGCTCTCTTGCCTTCTCCGTTTCCATGCGCATGGGTTGTCTTTTAAAGCCTTCTCTAGGTAGTTGTTAAGTAAAGGTCTATAAACCACTTCCTAGATATGAAAGTAGTCACAAGGGAAACCAAGGCACAGCTTCTGCCCTCCAACACGCAGAGTCTAGGGGGGAACTGAGACAGATAAACAGGACATTATTGTGCATGGGGATATCTCCTACAGTGGGTCACAGTGCTGTGCACAAAGGAAAGGGACAAGGGAGAGCAGGAAGTCTGCCCTAAGCATCAGAGGTCAAGCAGGCAAGGAGGGCAGAGCATGAACTGGCGTCCACGAGGATGGTGAGGGAAGCTGGAGCGCATCATGGCATCGTGACATCAAGACGTCTCCTGACAGCCAAGTCAAGTGATTCAAGGTTCCTAACAAGGATGCCATGACCAGACTTGCCTCTTTACAAGATCCCTCTGGCTAGTGCACGTTGGACTGGAAAGAAACAAAACCAGGTGAAGCTGACAGGAGGTGGCAGTAACCAGGGGAGTAACGGTGGTGGCTTTAAGCAGGAGTAGCAAAAGGGAAAAGTAGAGAGAAGACAGCTACCCAGAGAGTGGCAATGACAGGTCCTGGTTGGAGGTACCAGGTCAGAGAGGAGGGGGACAAGGATTAAAAAGTCCAGGAGTGTGGCCCAGGCGACTGAGTGGATAGTGACGCTCTCCATGATGGCAGGGACAACGCAGGTGAAGCAGCTACACAGAAAGGGAAAAAGGGTAAGTTCACAGGAGAGTGAGAGGTTGACTGTATGAGAAGGGATGATTTTGATGGAAGGTGGTCCCTAGGCATAGAAGGCAATAGCTCCAGAGCCCAGATGGAGGGATTAGGATTAGTGCGAGACAGCCCTGGCCGGTTTGGCTCAGCGGTTAAAGCGTTGGCCTGTGGTCCAGAGAGGCCTGGGTTCGGTTCCCGCTAAGGGCACGTACCTTGGTTGCAGTTTGTCCCTGGCCCCGGTTGGGGTTGTGTGGGTGGCAACCAGTCGATGTGTCTCTCTCACATCAATGTTTCTCTCTCTCTCTTCCACCCTCTCTCCCTCCCGCTCTATCTGAAGATAAATGCAAAAATGTCCTCAGGTGAGGATAAAAAAAAAAAAAAAAGTCAAGAGAGGATTAGTGTGAGACAGGAGTTGAAAACCTCCTAGTGTGACAGGAGGGTGTGTATACAGCTACAGGGACAGGTGAGGCACTAAGGTTGAGGGCTTGGATGACCGAGGAAGATGGTGGTGATGATGATTTCTGTGAAGCAGGTGTAATATCATCAGCTGAGAGCAAGGACAGAAGGTTTGAAGAGAGTAGAACAAACACTGAAGAAAATGGAAGAGGAAGCGACAGCGCTGGGAGTTCCCTTGATACTGGCATGGCCATCTTCCTATCCAGCCACATCCTGAGTGCGGCCAAAAGTTTGGTTCTGATCATGTCTAGTCTACTCAGAAATAACCGGTGGCTTCCCATTGCCTGCAAGGCAAAGTCCAAGCCCCTGAACCTGACACCCCAAGCCTTCCCGTGGAAGCCTGAACCCATCTTCCCACCCTTTGGTCCAGAGCTCCTCACAGACCCTCTGGCCTGACAAGGGCAGGTCCGCACGCATTTGCTCCTCGGCTTCCTCTACGAGCCCCACGGGACTGTCTGCAGATCCAGATTCCTCCAGCTTCTCGAAAACTTAACCTGTATCTTTCCTGGGGAACTTACTATTTTATGTGTTGTCTTGTAATTCCTTCTAGATATGTCCATTTTTTTCTGACTACTCTATAAGCTTCTTAAAAACAGGTATTCGTTCATTAATGAATGCTTTGAGTGTCTACTGTGGCACCAGGCACTGTTCTAGGGACTGAGCTACCACAGGGAACTAGAGGACGAGGGTATTTGCTCCCATGGCTCCTACTCTCTAAGGTCAATGGTCACATAAATAGGGAAAGGGAATAAATAATTCCAGAGACTAATGAATGCCTGAAAAAAATTTAAAAAGGATGAAGTCAGAGTCTAGAAAAGGCATCATGGATGTGACATTTGAGGTGAATAATACAAGACGCTGGCCATGCAAAGCTGTGGAGGACAGAGCATGGGCAACTGCAAAAGCCTAATGTGTGGCTGAGGGGGGGGGGGGCAGGCAAAGGAGCAGCAGGCCCCACCCGGCTCATGCAGAGCCTCGGGGAGAGCATGTACTGTCTTCCAGGAGCAAGAGGGAGGCTTTCAGCAGGGCAGTGATGGGAATTGGCAAAGATCACTTCAGCTACTGGTTGCAAGAGGAGATGCAGGGAGACCAAGGTTTAACTATGTTTAAAAAAACCAGAGTTTTTAAACAAATGAATAAACTGTGTAGGTTTTTCATTCCTACTGAATGAGAGGTTTGGTAAAGAAATTTCCCCAACCCTACAGGTTCTCTCCTACGCTCTCCAGGGCCTAAGTTGGCTCTCTGCACATAGCAGATGCTCAACAAATTACTCCTCTCCACTCCCCTGAAATCCTTGGCTGAGAACAATGATTTCCAAAGCCTTAAAATGTTTTGTTGTCTTTTTCAAAAACAGTGGGTCTCTTTCTTAATAGAAGCTCAAACTAGAGGTGCCGGGGAGTGGGGCACACTGTAAGGCACCTCCATGGAACACTGGTCTAAAATGTCAGCTGCAATGAGCGTGCCTAACAGACCATTGCAGGGTTGACCAGATTTCTCAGCGAAGAGATCAAGAAGTTCACTCTGGGTTAACCTGTCAAACACTGTCAAAGGAAATGCAATTTCCATGGAATCATAAACACTTATATATAGTAGTAACTTTACATACAGTAGAATCCTACTATAAAATTATAACATGAATTTGAGTATATTACCAGTCAAGTCACAGACCACAAAGCAGAGAAATTACTAAAAACTGAGCATGAAATGATTTCGCTTATAATCCAGTATTAATTTCATATCCTAATACCTCTGTTGTAATAGGATTTCTCTGAATTTACTTAATAAGCCAAATCACCTGCCAAGCCTTTCAATAGACTTCAAATGTCACAAAGTCGTAATGACTCCAAGCAAGGTGGTTTTCTCAGTTTTTACGGTCTATAGACCAAATATATTTGCAAATGTTTTTTGTAAAGTGTGTGTACGTAATTTGCAAGCAGCAAAAATAAAATCTCCACAAAGAAGCTTGATCTGTTGGAATTACTTGTATCTGCCCACACTTTGCTTCTAATTCTGTTTATGTAATGAGATTAGCCATGTTACCACAACAGGAAAAGGCATGGCTCACATCAGTTAGAACAACTGAAGGGCTAATCCAACGGAAAAAATTCACAGCCTTCACAGCCTTGGAACTAGGAATCTTCCACTTTCCAAGCTATCAAAACTATGCCCACTGGAGGCCATTCTCCTTCCTTAAGCACTGGATAACTGCAACGAGGAAAAATCAAAAGGAGCTAGAAGAAGGGAAGAGAAAAGGCAGTAAGTGTCTGTGGCAGGGAGGCATAAAAGATCAAAAATGGTTCCAAGTAATGTAGGAGAAGAGAGCTTATAAAGTAAATGATTTTTTATTATAAAATTGGTTAAACTATAGGAAAAAAAGAATGATTTCAAGCCCTGGCGGGGTAGCTCAGTTGGTTAGAGCATTGTCCTGATCTACCAAGGTTGTGGGTTCATCTCTGGTCAGGGCACATACAAGAAGCAACCAATGAATGCATAAATAAATGGAACAAGAAATTGATGTTTCTCTCTCTCCCTCTCTAAAATCAATAAATAAAAAGAAAAAAGGAACCGATTTCAAAATGCTACCATCACACTCAACATATTTCCCCTGCTGCCTCCACGCTGTGTCTCCGTAGAGACCAGAGGCAGGACAGGGCGAGGCACAGCTGGAGAGATTCCTGTGGGCAGATGTGCAGAATCATGCTGGAGAGTGTTGGGAGATGAGGCTGGAAAGGTTTCTTTTAAAGGAATTAGCATTTTCCAACTCAGCCAAACTCCAAGCAACAATTAGCTTCAGTTTTTACTACTCAGTCCTCCCTCCCTGCCCCCTCCCTGCCAATCCTAATGATTTTTATCTCTGGAGAGTTTGAGAATATACCTCCTTCCGTTCTGGTATCACTGAATAAAGGACGAAACCTATACAGCATACAAACTTGACACCCAGTTTATCCTTCTTTCTGTTTAATTTCTGATTCTTAATTATGATTTCTAAATACCACAACTCAGATAAGTAAAGAGTTATTCTGAATAACCTCATTTAAATTGCTCATGGAATTTTATGATAGATGATGAGAAAACATGGAAAAAAAAATAGCTTGTCACTCCAAGAAGAATTTAAAAAGGAAAATTCCAGAAAGCAAAAATAGCCCGTATAAAACTCTCAGAGTCTCAATAACGATGGTGTCCTTATTTTTAAAATGTGTGTATTAAGAAATATTAAACATCTACTGGTTGTTTAAACATACATGAGCTAAATATTAGTGTTAACACTTATGCTTATACAAATACTTACAAATCTAGAGGAGTTGTCATTCCTCACAGTCTTGGCATTTCCAAAAGCTAGTAAGAAAGAAATTGGTACATGTTTAAAATCGACAGGAAATCATTTCAAGAGAAAGATAAAGCAAATATAATATCTGAAATTCACAAGTCCTAGAAAATACAACTTGTAGCAATGGCATTTCTGTCTAAAATTTCCATAGAAACATACTTAACAGAAGCATACTAAAGCTCCTATGTCTTTTAAGTTCACAGAAAAAGAGAGTCATTCCTATGATTCATGGAATTTTTTTTCCAAGTATTACTGTAAACTTAATCTTGTTTGATTCAGGATCTTCTAACTGTTTTGACAGTAGTGAATTCAGTGGCTACCAAGCAAGGCTTCTGGGCTCTCCCACCATTATCACCAGAGAATAAGGTTATTTCAAACATTACTACCACTTCATATTACCAAAAGTTTTGTGGAACTTAATGAGGTTTCCAGATTGAATAAAGCCTGAGAATCCTTAAATTATTTAATTAATTTTAAGTAACGCTATTTGTAACAGAAAGAGGTCTGAAAACTAACATCGTTTCTAATAGGTTAAACGTGCTACACCGTTTTGTTAACCTATGTCCATCAGACTTTTCTAGAATATAAAGAAAACCAGTTGGCCCATGATTCAAAATCCAAGTGTGTTCCAATCGCCACTGTTTCAGAGCCAAGATCTCCCACAGGACCCCCTTTTAAATGAGGGCTATTAGCCACGGGTTGATGCCACCAAGGCACAGAGTGCTCCTGTTTAACACAGGTAGTTCGCAGTGTCGTGAGGTAAAAGGATTGTGCACCGAGCTTGTGCACAAGGTAGGGGCAAATGAATCTGGGCCATGGCAGCAAAGGCTTGAGTAGAATTCAGTAAGTCGTATAAGCAGAGGGGATCCCTGTTTGATGCTTTGGAAGCCCAGCAGTGCACCTCAGACTTTAATGTACAAACCAATCACCCAGGGATCTTATTAAGGTGCAGACTTTGGTTCAGTGGGTCTAGGACAGGCATGAATTTCTGCCAATCCCCAAAGCTGTTTACTGGGATCCATGGGCCACACTGTAGCTAGCAAGGACTGACGAGACACAATGATGTAGTAAACAGAAATGAATCTTTAGATTAAGAGACCAGGCATCAAATCCCTGGAAACCTCCGTAACTTCATTAAATCAAACGGAGAGAAGATGATTAGAATAGCGGGAGCTCAAATGGTAATGAAGGGCTTAAAAGCTGGTCCACATTTTGAAAGCACCCACTAGACCAGGCATAGAAGTGTGTGTTTATGTTCAAGATCACTTTGGATATTCAGTAGCCAAACCTGATGTATTATATTTCACGTTAGCTGGCTTTTTAAATGTTTTTTATTTTTTAAAAAATAGTTGGCTCCTCCTCAGTTAAGACAAAATTTACAAAGTCAACACAAGGAAAGTTCTCTGTACCAGAGATCTCACTTGGAATGGATTCAGTTTGACACCAAATTCTCTCAACACAGAATAAACAGAGATGCTGCACTTAGTGAAGAAACCTGCACACCGGAAATACTCAAAAAAGGATACCTGCTGAAGAAGTCCACGCTTTATTTTAATTTTTTTTCCTTTATTGATTTTAGGGAGAGAGAGAGACAGAAACATCGATGAGAGAGAATACTGATTGGCCGCCTCCTGCATGCCCCCCATTGGGGATGGGGCCCACAACCTGGGCATGTGCCCTGACTGGGAATCGAACCGGCAACCTCTTGGTGCATGGGTTGATGCTCAACCACTGAGCCACACCGGCGGGGCAAGAAGTCCACATTTTTATCCCACGTCCACCTCCAGCTAAAAGGCTTTAATTTAATAAATGCAATCTTGAAAAACGGTGAGTGTTGACCTAGTTATCATGAAGACCATGCTATTTTTTGTGTGTCTTCACAGGCTAGTCCTTCCTGGTGGGTGTGAACATGTAGGGGTGCCAAGTTAACTAACTTGCACAGCCCCAAAGTCCAGCTCGAGATGCTGATACATAAAAGGCAGTTTGTTGTGGTTTGAAGGGCAAGGACAAGTGAAGGAATTGCTTCAAAAAACTTTATTCATGGCGCCATTTGCAAGCCATAAACCATCTTTTCATCAAACAAATCTGAGTTGCACATTACTGTACACAGCTCTAAACACTAAAGTCTTTTATTGTAAGCCACAGAATCAAAAACAAGGGTTCCATTATAGAACACTTGAGACACATTCCTCAATTGTTTTTTTAAGTTCATTGTTCTAAATGTTCATTTACAGTAGCAGCTCCCGTTAAAAAGCAAAGCATTCCCATAAAAGATAATGCATGCCCACAGTAGACATTTCTTCCATTTCCTGCACTGGGACCTAGTTTTAAATACCATCGAATAAAGGGCCAGATTCTAATTACAGATGAAACTATAGCATTCCACAGTGCTTCTCCTTTAGATCATGGCATTCTTAAAATAAATAGGTGCAGGAATACAACACATGGGTAGTACCCAAACTTAAAAGCAAAAGACAGTAACTACCCAAAAAGTCAAATACGGGAATAAAATGAAGATGTAGCACTTTCTATAACAGCTTCTTTATTTGTTAAGGTACTAAGGGGAAAGAAAGATCAATAACAATATAACAGATGTTTCAGTCTCCACTTTTCACAAAGTGAAAGTATTTTTGTGACTCTTACTCCACTATCTGGGGGATAACGATGGGTATCTATCTCCCTGTCATGAAGTGGAAGGAGAATACTAGGCCTGACAGTGGGCAGGGTTCCGCCCCTCCACACGGGGGGGTATCCCCCCAATCCCAAAGCTGCATTAATCCATGTTAAATCTTGACCTTCCATGGCTCTGAACGAAGGGTTGAACCAAACCACTCTTCTAGACCAGGGATTCTAATCAGGGTGGTTTTAACCTCGCAAGGGACATCTGGCAATGTCTGGAGACACTTTCAGTGGGGGGTGGGGGGTAGAGGCCAGAGATGCTGCCAAACATCCTACAATGCACAGAACAACCCCACAGCAAAGATTTAACCAGTCCAAAGTATCAACAGAGGAGGTTGAGAAACCCTGCGCTACCCCAACAACTATGTTAAATGACAATAAAGACATGTTTATAATATAAAGCAATGTCAAGGGGTTGCCATTAATAGGAAAAGACTCTGATTTGTTGTTTCCAAAGTAAAGGATGCTTTGTGCCCATGGTTTGTGCTAACCTCCATGGCATTAAGGGGACTCACTTCGGGCTTTGTTTCCTGAAAATAATCCCTCCCCCCAAAAATAATTCTTATGTTGAAGCTGTAACCCCAATGTGATGATATATACGATGGGGTCTGTGGGAGGTAATTAGGGTTTGATGAGGTCATGAGCCAGCCAGGCTCCTACCACCACTACCACCATCACAACCAGGTACAAAGAAGGGGTCGTGTCAGCCAGAGCAGCAAGACGGCGGCCACCTACAGGCCCAGAGGCCTCAGAACGAAACATACGTCGCCAGCACCTTGAGCTTGGACTTCTGAGCCTCCGTAAATATGAGAAAATAAACTTCTGCTGTTTAAGCCACCCAGTCTATGGTACTTTGTTATGGCAACCAGAGCTGACTGATACAGATGGCCAACCATAGAAGTTGAGCTTTCTGTGGCCCTGAAAACACTGGCCCTTAAATGTAACTCTGGCACAGCCTTCGTTTCCCTGACAACAGAAATAAGCAGCCACGTGTCACCCTGAATGATAAAATAGCACTTAGCGCGCTATTTCCCACCAAGTTTTTCCTAGATGTCAAATGCAAATATCAGTTGATTATTTTTAAGCAAAATTTAGGTGGTTCAAATTCTAGCTAAAAGAGAAAAATAGAATTTAAGTGGGAAAGCTCCTTTGACATGAGTAAACTGTTCCCTTTTGCAAGCACTAAAGCTAACGGTTCTCAGGATGCAGCTCCTTTGCTCGGCAGGTCTAGGCCCGAATCCTTCTTTCCTCTCCCTCCCAGCACACCTCCCAGCACACCTGGTATCTTTAGTGCCCTGAAAACGGGATCTACGGTTCAAGTCACACGACCCAAGGTGCACAGAAAGTCCTACCTTCCAGGACCGGGTTGGACTGTAAAAGCTGTTCTTTGACTTGATTAACTTCTGCTCCTTTTCCACAAACAGCTGCTACGTAGGACATAACAAGCTTGCTGGCCTCTGTGGATGAAAACAAGCCACATTAACAAAAGGAGCAGAAACATTTTTAAAATTTGGAGGGAAGAAATTGGGAGGATAAAACCCACTAACAGTGTTTCAGATGCCTATTATACCTGGGAGTAAATAATGTCTTGGAAATCTTTTCAAATATTTGTCCTTTCTATTCGACGACATGTCATTCATTCAGATATAATAGGAATTTTGCTTAAAGGTTATCACTGGGCTGCTAAAAAATGTGCTGAGTAACATTGTCAACAAAATCTCAGGGGAACTATCTTCTTAAAGTACCACTTGCACACAATTTCTATACCATACAAGATGACTCAAGCCAAAAATAACTTGATAACCTGGGTATCGTCACCAAATATGTGCTTAAATTTTAAAAGAACTGTTCTAAATCAAACAGGTTTGCGCACAATTAAACTAAATTAATTACTCTCCAACTCAATTAAAAAAACCCAAGCAGCTAATCTAAGGATTTGGTAACAAAAAATGTAGCCCGTTCAGGGCTCTGTTGTTTATATAGGCTTCACTAGTAACTCTGAAAGGTAAGCTGATAAAAGAAAAGCAGGCCACCTGAGGCATACCAAGAATTCTTGGCTCAAAGGTGGACAAAACTTGTTTTTGGTGGTTTCATCCTTCCGTGTCTATCAGCCCATGTCCCCTCTCAGCATCTGCCTCCTAGAACCTGATCCTTTTAATACTGAGTTCCAAGGAATGGTAATAGGTATTCAGGGAAAATGAGGCCTAAAGTCAAATGAATGGAGGGTGGGGGTGGGGCACAGCAAGTTAGATGAAGTGAAACAGGTTTCCTTTTTAAAAGGGCTTCTTGGAGGATCGTGTGCAATGTGGAACTCCGGAAAAGGACCTAGAATGTTGCATTTCCCAAACTTATTTGCCACGGAATGTGTTTCTCGCTGAGCTATCCGAGTTCTAATGTTCTATAATCAGGACCCGGGAACTGCTCCACTATTAAATGTCGACTGAATAAACACCTGCCCTCAGCTGGGCAGTCAAGGTAAGGAAATCAGTCTCTTCAAGTCTTGCTTTCTGTCAAGTCTTTGCTCAGGTGGCACTGTCCCAGAGCGGGAGAGCCTTCCCCAGGTGGGAGTGACGGTCCCTCTACCTTTGAGTATAAAGGGGCAAATCTCAACACTGCCATTTCTCTTGCAAGACCTGAAGGTGGCTTCCAGACCCACTTCCCACTGTGGAAGAAATAAGAAGTGAACTGGAATGCCACCTTGGGCACACTGCCCGAACACTTGCTTTAGGGCAGTGATTTTCAACATTTTTCATCTCATGGCACACATCAGCGAATTACTAAAATTCTGCGGCACACCAAAAAATATATTTTTTGTGATCTGACAAAAAAAAGGTATAATTTTAACCTATTTTGACCGAATTGTCTCAAGTTCAATTCCTGGTAAAGGGCTGGTACCTTGGTTTTCAGGTTCGATCCCTTGTTCCGGTTGGGGCGCATGTGGGAGGCAATTAATCAATGTGTCTCTCTCACATTGATGTTTTTCTCTCTCTTTCTCCCTCCTTCCTTCCCTCCCTCCCTTCCACGCTATCTAAAAATGGAAAAATATCCTCAGATGAGGAGTAACAAAACAAGACAAAACAAAGAAGTACAAACTCCCAGTTATAACGTAAGGCACGGGGGATGTAATGTAAGAGGGGGAGGAGCTAAATGTAACAGCATTGCTGAGAATCAACTCTTAGTTTATCATTTTCTCTAACTCATACATACAGTACTTTACATATATAAATATATGTACATATGTTTGAATGTAACTTGAATCCTAAAATTCATCAACAATCAGACAAACAAAATAGGAAGTCTTTGAAGTCAAATCTCTTCTCACTAGAAAATGGTGGAATCTCTAGGGTTTAACAGGTATTCTGCACTAATAGTGTCCTGTAACATCAGGACATCAGAATATCTAGACCAGAATTCATTTCTACAAAGAACAGAAAGGACTGATAGTGATAGTTTATGATTCTGAGGATTTTAAATTCCTGGGGATTTTAAATTCCTGTTATGGCAAGTTTCATAACTAATTTAACTCTGTATTCTCTGGTACCTTGTCCTAGGCTGTAAATAATATATATTATGTAATTATTATATAATCATATAATTGTATAATACTTTTTATGAGAGAAAGCCTTGTGAAATAGCAGTAGGTGAATGAGAAATGGAGTAGATATATTTCAGTGAAAGTCATTTGCGTCCATGAGGAAAAAAGGATGGGAAGAATCTCACTGCCAAGATAGCAAAACCTATGCATGCTAATTGAACAAGCGCCACATAGATTTAATCACTATGTCAAAAAAAAAAAATAGGTGTGAATATAAGCAAGGCTTATTCTGACTTCTTTCACAGAGCTGCTAATAAATTTATCCAGGAGTTAACAGGTGTCCGTCTATACATTCATAGATACATGTAACATAAATGTCACACAAAGGTGATATAAGTCAGATAGCATATAGAGAGAACCACACATTTACACACACGCACGTACTGATAGATGTATCTACTTCTATACCTCTCTATCTCCTTAGCTAAGACACCCACATTTTTCTAGGGATTCAGTTTACATAGGTCTGGTGGTCCAGTGACCTACGGAACAAGACTGCCTAAATCAATGAGGCCATGTTCGTGTTCAATGGAACTAGGTCTCTGTAACACTGAAGAACACCCTACTGAGCAGTCCTGAGTCTGCAGTGCTGCAAAATAACCCAGCTCCAGTACATCCAAACTGACCCGCCAGCAGCCGCGAGCTGTTCTGTTCATGGTACAAAAAGCATGGGTCTTGCAATGAGAAACGCAGCCTTTACTCCAAGAGAAGTCATGACTGGCAATGTTGTTATTGAAATACAACTAAATATAAGTGGCTTTGCTTCTGAAAGTTGGCCAAAAATATCTCTGATAATTCATACAAAACATTCGGGTCAAAAGAGGCCTTTCTCACAGGAGAAAGAAACAAAGCCAAAGCTCACTACATCTTGGCCTTAAGTCTGCTTAGCTATTCTGGAGATATTCAGTGTTCTGAGATGCTCATCAGTGGCGAGGCTACAGTAAGTCAGTGACATCTCTGTCACTGACAGAGGCAGAGAACTATGGCAGATGTAAAGTAGCACAAGGTCATTTGGGGTTTAGAACTGAAGGTCTTAATGAGCAAGGCAGGCTTCAGAACTCTTTAAGCAGATGGCTGAAGAGTTCCTAGAATATGATGTAACTGTAAAATTAGAAACAAAATCATTTATAATGTTTTCTTATGTCAGGATCATCTTCTCAGGCCCAAAGATTTATTTTGATGTCCTTGGAATAATGTAGTGGTGACGGTTCCCGCATGTTCTGCCTCCCTGCCCCATCAGTGCTTGAATGGTTCTCTACAAACTATTTGTAGCCACAGCAGTAATTGTGAGATCACTGCCTAGAACTATTTGGACCCTATTAGGAGGCATAATGAATGTTTTATTTAGCACAGCAGTAATGAAATAAATAGGCCTCAAGAACTCAAGGAGTTCACACCTCTCCCTAAGTGTCCACATTACATAACTCTGCAGCGTACGAGTGTCTCCAATATTCAAGACCAATAATATCATCATCTACCAAGGGGGGCTTACGACCTAGTTAAAATATCACTTCTTATCAAATAAGCCCTCTGATACCACATGACGATTTAAGCTATTAAGTAAACATTCTTACAGAAAAGAGATATTATATGTAAAGTACATAGCACATTCTGGGCCCTCAATAAATATTAGTTCTCTTCTTTCATTTATTTACTAACCAACAATTTTAATAACTACATGTACTCAAAAACAGTGTTAGTGAAAAGAAAATGTGATGTTTCAAAAATGGCCTGACCACCCTGTTCCCCAAAGAAATAAGGTTAACCCCACCCTCTCCACATTCCTCACACTACACTGCTGCCATCTCTGTGTCACTTTCCATCATTTTATTTTCCCATAAGTAATCTCCATGTAACAGAGATATTAAGCAACACATAAATTCTACGCTTTACTCAAATGTATAGTCTAATACAATTAGGACCATAATAAAATTTGAAGCAACTTTTCTACCACTGCTTTCAAAAAGAAAAGAAAAGCAGAAAAAACATGAGAGTAACTGAACAAAACACTAAATGTCCCTGGGGACAGAGAAGTAGGAGATGCTGTTGGAATTTATAACTGAAAAGGAAGGCCTCAGCAGCTACCAGAGTATAGTTAGTGGCTATTTAAAAACAGCAGCTCTGGCCCTGAAGGTTTGGCTCAGTGGCTAGAGCATCCGCCCACGGACCAAAGAAGTTGCGGGTTCGATTCCTGGTCAAGGGCTAGTACCTCGGTTGCGGTTCAGTCCCCAGCCCTGGTCAGGGTTGTGTGGGAGGCAACCAATCAATGTGTCTTTCTCACATCAATGTTTCTCTCTCCCTCCCTCCCTCCCTCCTTCCCACTCTGTCTGAAGATAAATGGAAAAATATCCTCAGGTGAGGATTTTAAATAACTAACTAACTAAATAAATAAATAAATAATTTAATTAATTTAAAAAAAAAAAGAACGAGCAGCGCTAAGGAGTAGTGTCCACCTCCCAGCACCCGGTTGAGGGACAATGAATAACTGAAGCATCGTGAGATCTAGGAATCACAGTAGCACAAACTAAGCCAAGCACTTCAAGTGGTCTTTAGACAGTGCCATTCAAAGGATGGCCCAAGGACCCACACTACATCACATTGGTCAGTCCACGGGCTGCTACCATTCTACACATGACAGTAGGCTTTCAGAAGTTTTTGTAGTAATTTGGTAATTTATTTTGTCTGTTGAAATTAAAACAACAGATTAGAGACTGAATTTTCTGTCTTCTTTTATTTCATTTTTCTGGTATGGGTCAACAACAGATTTGGGGAGGGGGGCTGGCACTTGGCAGTGGGAGGTTTGGGAAGCGCTGCTCCCGGGTGTCCCCAGTGCCCGCCACCAGCTTCCTGCCCAGCAGCCCCTAAGCCTGTAAGCAGCAAAGAGAGTGGTCCGACCAGAGGGGGAGGTGACAGCCCTGAGAAGCGGCTATCCGTTCTCCAGCGCATGACAGAGGGCAGAGCATCCTAGGAGGGACCGAATCCTGGGAAAAGAATAGGGAGAAAAGACTTCAAGTGGTGAACAGAACCCTGAAAACAACAGGACAAGTTAATAAGTAGAAAAACAGCAAGAGAGGAGAAAACTTCAGAAAAAAATGAACTCCGTGCCACTAGATTTCCACCAGAGGAATGAGGTGGTTTTGTTGTTTCTCTCCAAGAAGAAGGAACCCCAACCCTCTGAAACAGCACCAGCCTCCTCCACTCAGCTTCCATGACGCGGGTGCGGACCAAGGGGGCGCTCTCTCCACGAGGAAGCATGTGGTTTCCACCCCGGAGGAGAGGAGGTCATACGCTGACATGGCTGATCAGTGGATGTGCTGTCTTCTCGGAGCATATGTTCCAGAGGAGACGGAGAACTGCCAAGACAAGTCAAACCAGCGACCACAACCCACATCTGATGACTCACTTCGGAACAAACGATACAACCAGACCCTCAGAAAGTACAGGGCAGGGCTGAAGTAGGGTTACACTTGTGAGCACGTGAAACAGAGTTTGTTCTTGCATTGTTATTCATTAGTTATTTTCCATACGCATAACTATAAACCTACTTTTGCCATATCTTATACATCTTTAGTCATGATGAAGAATGAGTAAAAGCTAAAAAAATTAATAGGCTTAGGAATATTTTCATCTCTTCCTCCCTCATGCATGAATTAAAAAAAAGGCTTGTAGATATAGTCAAAAGGACTGGGGCGAGGGTGGTTGGCATGAGACACACCACCCATACAACTGCCATATGTCAAGGGACATAGTTTTCAACTTGCCCTGTTTCCATTTTAGTGGGTCAACTTGGAAACAAAGAAGAAGCGGTACTGCTTCTAATAATTAATTCTGTTTCATAAGAAAGAACTGGTCAGTGACAGAAAAGGGGCAGAAACTTGCACTAAGACACCAACATCCTCTTAAAGCGTCTACTGGGGTCGGGGGGAGCTCTGAACAGTCAAAAATTTCTGAGGAAATACAGGTAAGAGCCCAAACCCAGAGATTCAGATGAATGATCTAAAAGGGGGTGGGAAGTTCTAAATAATGAAACACTGCTTATATACAAGAGAGAGCAAGACTTTTAATGAAAAGTAGCAAGAGGCCACGGCTGGATAGCTCAGTTGGCACAGAGTCATCCCAATACACCAAGGTTGCAGGTTCAACCCTTGGTCAGGGCACATAGAAGAATCAACCAATGAATGCATAAATACATGGAACAACAAATTGATGTTTCTCTCTCTCTCTCTCTAAAAAATTCAATAAATAAAAAAGAAAGAAAAGTAACATGAGCTACGATTATTGAAGGAAGGAAAAAGCACGAGAGGAAGGTGCAGAAATAGGCGCTAGATCACAGAGAACCTCGAGAAACAAGCCCACTCAACCTGGATTTTAAATATATATATATATATATATATATATATATATATATATATATATATATATATATATAATTAAAAGTTGCTAAGAGAGTATGTCTTAAAAGTTCTCACATACACACACACATACAAAGAGGTAAATCTTAAAAGTTCTCACATACACATGGGAAGGTAACGATGGTTGGTGATGAATGTGGTAATTAACCTTGTTGTGGTAAGCCTTTCATAATCTATTCACATATCAAATCATCACACTGTACACACACAAGGTTATATGTCAATTATATCACAATAGAGCAAGGGTATCATCCAGTTTTCATGTTTACAGATCCTTCTGGTGTCTCCGAAAAGGGACTGTCGGTAGCATGAGGGAGAGCAGACATGGCTACAAATAGTCCTCAAGGGGAGTAATGGGTGGTGGCTTAGACTAGTCTCCACGGGGACACAAAGAAAGGTAAGAAACAGCTTGGCATGAGATATTCTAGGGGTGGGACTGACAAAATTAGAAAATGGTTCTCATCTGGGAGATGCAGGAAACAAGAACATCAAGGACAATGCTTACATTTCTAGCTTAGGAAACTGGGTGGACTAATGGCCCTGATTATTGAGATCATAAATTTGGGTAGGAGGGTAAAGAGAAAAATCAAACGGGGATGATTCCAGAAAAATATGACCACGATAGTGAGGAATCTGGGAGTGAGACTTGATCCTCTGGTTATATGCTCTTATAAGCACCCTGTACTTTTCCTTCACTATACACTTAATGTTTTGTATATAAATTATATGTGCATATATTTAGATGTATATACATATATAGTGTGCAGCTATTATTTATGTCCTCTACTAGACTATAGACTTGATAGAGACAGAGACACTGTCTGGCTCTGTATCACTAGTACCTAGTACTAGTACCCAGTACTCAGGTACTATTTCCTGGATGGATGAATGAATAAATGAATGTTAATCACAGTGAGAAATATTTTTTAAACAGGGACTTTTAGCCCTAGAAGATATGATGGATGACTTCAAATAAGTAAGTGACTGTCCTGCAGAAGAGAAAGTAGACTAATTTGGTAAGGTTCCAGACTACAGAGTTAAGAGCCATGGGTAGAGGCAGAATTAACTCTAGGTAAGAAACACTTTTGTTAGCCAGCCTGTATGACAAAGTCAGTAGGTTGTCTTACAAAACATTAAGTCCTCCATCACTACAAAAAAGGGAGTTTGGCTATCCCTGGGGAGGACCCCACACCAGATGGTCGATAACTAAATCACTTCCAATTATATGGGACTTTCGATTCTTACATGCCAGTCCTTTCCCCATTTCTGCCCACCCAGAGCCCAGAACCTGCACAACCTTATAAAGAAACAGTGTACTATCTCTCCAACGGGCTCTGGGGAGGGAGCTAGACAGGCTTATCTAACGGTTCTTTCTTCAGCTACATCGGGAGCAGAGAGCAGGGATTCTTAAAGAAAGTGAAGGAAGGAACAGGTGTAGAAGGAAAAGCCATTTCAAAGCAGATAGTAAGACTTCAAAGGCACAAATCTTACTAAGGGCTCATGAACAAAATGGATTCAGTTGACTGAAACATCCATGGGGGATCATTGGGAAATCAATGTTATTAATCAGCTATAACACAAGAACATTTTGTGAATAAGTCACAGGGATGTACTGTCCAGCACAGGGAATACAGACAATAATATCATAACTTTGTATGGTGACAGTGACTAGATATATCAAGGTGATCACACCGTAAGGTACATAAATGTAGAATCACTATGATGTACACCTGAAACTAATATACTGTTGTATGCCAACTAGACTTTAACTTCAAAAAGAATATTTTAAAGATGAAACAGTTATGAAAACACCATTTTCCTCACCACCCTCCTCCTCCTCCTTCATGGACTCATCAGTTCCGTCAAAGAAACCCACCGACAGCAGATTTAACCTGCAAAGTTTGGACTCAGAGTGCAGCTCTTTCCAATCTTTTCCACGTGTCTGGGCATCATGTCTAAAATCACTTTCTCACTCAAGACCACCGAGCATACAAATTGCTTTTATTAAAAGCACAAGGAAAAAAACCCATAATCAATCCATCCATTTGGAGGTTTGTTTTACAGGGAGGTTGCCAGCCCGTCTAAAAATATACACAAACATCTCAATTCTTTAGGCTTCAGAGGAAAACTTCTCTGGAGTGAAACTCAGCATTTTCCTGGTGCCTTCACTCACTTTTTAGCAGAGAGAAGCTGTGGTTGTGGTGTCCCAAAGCCCTGATAATTTAGCAAGTAGGGAAGTAGCCCCGAGACCTCAACATCCTGCCACAAGAGTCCGCAGTGGCCCTGCGCAGATTCATGCTATCGAGCCGCACCTGCCCTTTGCTCTGGTCTTTCTGCGCCGCAGTCACCTTCTGGTGGAGAAGGTGAGGTTGTCCAGTGGTGGTCTTACCTGTTTTTCCGGCTCCGCTTTCCCCAGTAATGAGAATGCACTGGTCCTTATCTTGATCTCGCAGGGATCGGTATGCTTCATCCGACAGGGCAAAGCTGCAGGGGACAATGGAAAAGAGACCTTACTACGCAGCTCACTATTATGTGTTTATCAAATGGAACTACAGGCTCCTTAAAGGGCCATGGATGTGCTTTAGACAGAAAGCTGAGACATCACACTTTATTTCCTTCAAATTCTTAAAGTAAATCAATACATCGTCCATCCTGTGTGGCCCATGTCACCTTTTCCCACGCATGCTCAATGAACCAAAACAGGACTGATTTATTGTACTCTACAGCTATGCTTTATTTAATGCACATGTTATATTTATGGCTCAATTTATTAAAATCTAGGCAATTCAGAGAACCAAGGAGAAAAACGTTACATCACACGTCCACAACTGGGTCATGCTGAGATTTTCAGGACAATACAGTGAAGTTTCCAAATAACAAGGAAAAAAAAAAATCTGTTCAAACATGAGAAAAATGGTATCAAATAACAGATAGCTGATATTACCATCACTAAGCTGAATACAGAATCACTGCCTTCACCGACAACTGAAACTGTAAGGTCCACCAGAGGCTAATGCTACTGTGGGTTTGCCATGGTTCTTGTTCAATCCCAGCCCCCGGGATGACAAAGGCCTCCTGCCAAGTAAGGCCAGGCCAGGCCAGACTCTCCCCACCTCAAAATGTACTATTAGGATGAATTTTGCTCCCTCCAGTTTAACTGAAAAGTAATTTTGACAATATGATCATGTATTTAATTAGTTAAAGTTCCTTTTTACTTAATTTATCAGTAAGTACTAACTGAGAGTCTCCCTTATATCAAGAACATGCTGGGAAGGTAAAGATTTTTAAGACTCAGCCCTGCTTTCATGAGTTCTCAGTCAAAAGCAGGGAAGAGACAGACAGACAGACAACCAGCAAGACAAGTGCAATGATAAAGTTTATGTGCAAAGCACTGCAGAACCAGACAGGGACCTCAAAAATCTCCGAAGGTGGAAAAACAGTCCTAAAGAATTCATTGGTAAGGCACAGGGCTTGGAGGTAAAAGCTAAGGCGAGGAGTTAAGAGCAGCTCTGAGTTCCTAGAAGGCACACGTAAGTCAGGGGCAGATGAGTGATGACATAAATGGGCAGATTCCAAAAGAGAAGACCAGAGATGACAGGAAGCCACACTGCAGGGCTGCAAGCAGGGGAGTGGCAGGAGGAGATGGTGATCAGGAATTATTAGAGCTAAAAACAGCAACACTGACCGTGCACCAGCACTGCCTCACCAAGCCCTTCACATTTAATCATTTTTAAAATCACAAGATAACTACTAAAAATAAACTACTACTAATCCCATTTACAGATGATGAAACTGAGGTAAAAAGTGCGGTAATGCTGCCCTGTGACACAGCGGAGCCAGAACTGACCCCTGCTCTAGACCCCCAGGCTACACCACCTCTGCATCTGGACAGATCACAGGGCCACAAGGGTGCACATGAGAAGGTCATTGGTACTGACAATTTACTGAGCACCTTCAATGTGCCAGGAGCTGAGCAAGGTAGTCTCACATTTACACTCAGATTTAATCCTTAAAACAGCTCTGTGAAGTCAGTGTTAGCCTCTCTGAAGAAAATTGATCCAGCCCTGGCCAGTTGGGCTCAGTGGTTAGAATGTCAGCCCTTAGACCAGAGTCGCAGGTTCGATTACAGTCAAGGGCATGGACCTCGGCTGGGATTTGATCCCAGTCCTGGTTGGGGTCGTGTGGGAGGCAACCAATCGATGTGTTTCTCTCACATCGATGTTTCTTTCTCTCTCTCTCTCTCCCTCCCTCCCTCCCTCTCTATCTGAAAATCAATGAAAAAATATCCTCAGGTGAGAATTAAAAAAAAAGAAAAATGACCCAACTGAGATGAGAGGTGACATGAGATGCCACGTCCTCTTCCTCTGGATGGTCATAACTGGGTCTCAGTAATACTGTGTATCACGACCTACAACCACGTGACCTCAAGTCGGTCACTCTGGCTGAACTTCGGTTTCTTCATGTACAAATGGAAAACAGGGCCACATACTTTAGCTTAGATGATTAAATAAAAGTGTATAAAAGTGCTTTAAAGGGAATAAAGCCCTGAATAAATGTCCAAATCTTTCTGTATTATATCATTAGTTATGCACACCTCGGATACCCTACCAGAGCGTAAGATCCTCTGGGCATAGGCCTTCTTTCTATCCACAGAGCCATAAACATGAGACATCACCAGTACCAAATTATGAACGAAGGAATGAGTGGAGTTTCTCCAAGTACTGCCAAAGTCACTACTGAAGTGAGCTCTCTGAAGAATGGTAAACAGGAAATCTATTTCTTCTACGACCTTCATGCAGGGAAGGAAAGCACTGCTTAGCTCTCTTATTTGCCTCCCTCCCCTCCCATTCCTTCCACCTCCAGACAATGGTTCCGAGATGCCACTATCATAATCATCGCTGGCAAGAAACGCAGAAAGCACATTAGGACAAATACAAATGAACTCCCCAACCATACATACTCTCCAGCCTCTTCATGGGTTGGTTAAATGCTCCTGAGACTACAATTTAGCTTTATGTATTACACTATTATTAGATCCCAAACGATGCAAAACTACTTCTAAGAATAACCATATATGACGGTGTGAGCACATGCACACACACACACACACACACACACACACACACACACACAAGAGGCTTCAGAAGAGCACCATGACCCTACCCTGCCATGGATTTACTTGAAGTCAAAATACCTAAGTTGAACACTTATTTTTTTTCTTGTCTGTCCAGACAGAAATACTTAACTGTTGTCTCCAAAACCGGGCTTGATTCATCTAATGGAGCGTATACTTGAATATAAGATAAAGGCTAAAAGAAATCGTTATTCTTTCAGGACTCTAGAGAGCCCTGATTTCAAACTGCCGGAAAAATTTACCAATTAAAGTACTTTAGCACTAGGAAAACTGGCTCGGACTAGTGGCACACCCATCTCAAGCACAGTATAAATGCCATCATACTTACTTCGTATAAACATAGATCTTGACTTCACAGCTTAAAGAAACGACCAGAGGGTGGGCCCTGAAGGACACAAGCCCCCATCCCAATCTTGTTCTTCCTCTCTGGCAACATCAGCACAAACCATCACCAACACCAACATTTATAACCATAAACTGAAACCACATGCCAGTGTCCCAAGCTACTCTATAATTAAGGAGCCTAAATAAATCTTGGAGAAGTTTTTACTTAAAAACAGTTGTGACCCATATGCTTCGCATTATTTTGCGAACATGTCAGCATTGTTATTTACCACACACAAAAATGAATAGTTTATTATCATATGAGGACAATAACGTAAGGGGCAAGCATGGCTTTTATCTCACCACATCAAGAGCGTGGTTTTACCCACGTCTCTGTCCTCTAGTTGAGCTCTAAGAATAGACACAGACTGACACTGAACGCAGGTCTCCCCTTCCTCAGCTCAACGGTGGTTCACTGAGAGCCAAACTCTCCCAACACCATGCTCACTGCGTGTTTCCAAAGAGCTGTACCTATCACTTTTAGGTTTGAGCTGTTTGGTTTGGGGCTCATCTGTTATTTTCTGTCAGGGCGGAGTGTTGGGTTGCATGTTCAAAATTATCTAGCTGGTATTTATGTTCCTTCCTCGCCATCTTATTTCAGTTCAGAAGGTTCATCTCCACGGCGGTTCTGCCTTCCTGGTCATCAAGGGCAATGGCAGGGCTGCTTTTCCAGAACTCCATGCCTTCCACCCTGCCATTTTCTTTCTAAGTTTATTTCACCTACAGTGCAGAGCAGAAAAGAGGCTCTGACACCAAATACATCACCACCACCTAAAGCCTATGTTCTTCCAAACATACCCCTGTTTTTCCATCTCTCTGGCTCTCCCTTGATGAGTTACATGAGAAAGCATTCACTAAAGCAGTCTAGTCCATTCTGGGGACTTTGAGTTTGTCATCTCTGTTAGTCAGAGTGCTTGACAGAACAAAATTTGTCTCAGGAAACTTTCCTGAACTTAGGTAATCGTTTCTACCTTTTTACTTCATGTCGTTTTCTTCAACAGCTCTCGAAATGGTAACCCTTTTCACTCAGTCTTGAATCCTAGAACGCCACTTTCACATCCCACTAGGGGAATTCTGCTTCGGAATTCAACCCTCTTAAAATAGCTCAGTCTCAAAATTCTCGTCCACAATTGAGATCTACAAATCTCAACTATTTCTTTCCTTTCCAGCTCTGGTTCAGCCCTAAAAACTGGGCATTTCCAAAACTAAGTAACAAAAAAATAAGTGTTTTTTAAAATTCCTAACCTCCAAGTGTTCCACCAATTTCTAACTTCATATTGAACTCAGTCAAGGGCTGATGTAGTCCACAAGAAGGACATGGAAGAGAAGGAACAGGAGAAAATAAACTATGTATGGTATGTTTTGCATGGTAACCTTGAGGGGTTGTGTTTGTCGGTTGGCTTCTTTGTTTTTAAGGAGAGGCACAATGGTGGCCTACCTTGTAAAATACTATTGTAGATATATGCATATTTATCAGTCTCATCATCATCATTTAGAAAATGTTGACCCTCTTGAAAAATATCACCTTGATAAATTAGTTATGCCCTTCCACCAAACAGTCACCCTATCACATCTTAAAGGAAAACTTCAGAAAAAATAAATCTTTATAGTTATTTATTACAGATAACTGTCATTTTTTATCCTGGAAAGGTTTATTGCATTGTCGTCCTGTGCCAATATAAACATGGGAAATTAATATATTTACAACAATACAGTGATCTCCTCACAGCAACAGCATTAGTACACATTCCTAACAATCCAAGCCTTGGAACAAGGAAAGATAAAAAAAAAAGTGAGCCTCTCTTCAAAATAAATTGCAATGGTTAAAAAGACACTATGAAGTAAAAAAGGAAGAATATGAAAACAAACATAAAGAACAGAATTGAGGAAAGATAGATGAAAAATAGACCTAAATGGTTGCAAGGTTTCTATATTTTACATAAAGTGGTACAATATTAACTCTAAATGGATTCCAAAAAGTTAAGAATGTATATTATAATATCTAGAATAATCACTATAATAACAATATAAATCGTTACAAAATAAACTAAAAAATTAAAATGTAATTCTTTAAAAAAATCAAATAATCTAAAAGAAGGCAGGAAAAGAGAAACAAACACAGAGGAGACAAACAGAAAATAAATTATTAAATGTCAGACCTAAATCCAACCACATCAATAATTACATTAAATGTTAATGGACAAATACTCCAATTAAAAGGCAGAGGATGTTAGAATGGATATAAAAGCAAAATCCAATTAAATGACACCTGCAGGAGTCACACTTAAAAAATAAAGACATGAACAGGCTGAAAAGAAATAAGACAGAAAAAAAATATACCATGCGAAAACAATTGGTAAAAAACAACGCTGCATTGTACTTTTCTTTTTATCCATCTAAAGTCAAGGAGGTCCCTAGTTGCCATCTCAACATAAGAAGGATGCTATGCCATGGCACAACATACAGCAGAGTGCAGGTGAGACTTAATTATTTTTAAAATGAGCTACAATCATTCTTCTAAGAATATTTTATCAACACTAAATTTACTAAGTTCACATACATTCTTTTATCCTAAACATAAGGTTCTACACTGATCTCTTTTGGCTATATAATTAAAAAGGTTTGTTTCTCCTGGCTGCAAAACAGAAATAATCTCATCAGAGATTAATCATTTTAAGGTGACATCTGTTTTGAACTGAAAATAGTAAAACATCAAATAAAGCTCAAAAGTCAAGTTTTAAAATAGGACATAACAAAAAGTCACAAAAGTTTATTCTTCCTTTAAAATTAGATTGGTTTTCTAAAAACAGACTCCAGAGTATATATCTGTGAAATTTCATAGATTGTCTGAGTCAACCTCAATGTATACCAGGTCTCTTATTACATTTTAATGGGTTAGTCAAACATATGTTTTAATCTTGACAGTCAAATGTAACCACTAAGAGGACAAAACTCCCATACCTGGATGTTTTATATAAACGGCTCACATGTGTTACACTGGTTTAGGGAACAAGAGAAATCCTGTGTAAAGAAATTCTTTTACTTCCTGTATTGGAATTTACAAGCAAAGATCTTTATTTCAAAAAGTCACAAATTAGTTGCAGATTATAATCCAAAACAAACAGCAAAGAGCCCTTAAGGGGTAGCCTTCTTTCAAGATTTTAGAAATTTTATTTATAATCCTTTTGTGATGAAGAAGCTTTGGGGCACACCCAAATTCTTCCAACCCCATGGGCCTGATCACTATCAAAACCATAATGGAATTCCTCAAATCTACCTCGTCCAGGGCCTGCAGGCTGGGCTGAGAGTCAGCTGACACATAAACACCCTCCTACGGGAAACTGATAGGAAGATGGACTTGGCCAAGGGGTGACTCTTTTTCAAAGGTAGATTGCAAAAGCCAGGTATTGGAGACACCCTTTAGGACATAGATAAGAGGCTCCGAGAGACTAAATTATGCCAGGAAGGAAAAGGACTGGACTTAAGATATGAAAGCAGTAAGGAGGAAACATCTGCCTTTCGAGGCCTGGAAGCTGCTCTTTGGAATTCAGGAGCACTCCCTTGTGCTGCTGAGAACTTCCTTCTGAAAACGGTGCCCTGAGCTCGGACGGCCATGGGGGAAAGCCCTCCACAGGCGCCATCCTGCTTGGGGCTTGGCAAGCAGTCAAAAGCAGAGTCTGATTCCCCTCTCTTTGCTGCCATAGGGTCTTATCTCACAAATTAATGAAGTGTGGATGGTTCTCCTATTTTGAATTAATCCCCTAATAATGAAAATGGAACAGTATGTGGAGGCCAGAGAATATCCACAAGGGCGGAGTTCCCACGGAGGTCACGGGCACCCCATCCGATAAGAAGCACTGTACTCACCGTGGGTTTTGACGATGACGATTAAGAGAATCTGTCCTCTAGAAGCTTAAAATCTAACAGGAAAGACACTTAAGTTCCCCCAATAAAGGGAGTGTGTGAAGGTAATTAACACATCAGCAATCTCCTAACGACATTCAGGAAAGGAAAACAGGACTTTTCCTACGAGAGGCCTGTCATGGAAAGCTGCAACATCTGAATCCTGAGGCACACGCAAGGACAGAGGCCCAGGACACAAAGAGCAAGAAGGAAGTTAGGATATTTCCCCTGCCCAGAAATTAACAAAACACACCTGATTTGGAGAAAAGAACAAACAGACAATCAGGGCTCTTAATTCAAATTCAATAAGCCATAAAGTATTTTTAGTATGTCTTTTAACGAAAGAATACCAACAATCACCTTTTACTACTTGACTTATAAAAAGAACTACATAGCGTTAAGTCTACAAGACTAGACCTTTCTGCTCAAAGTAAATACAATGAAAACAAATTCGCAGCACAATTGTTTTCTTTTTTTTTTTTTTTGACAATATAGCTTATTTCAATTCATTTCATAGTCAGTTTTTATGACTTGATTAAGGGCAAGTAAGTCCTGGAAACATCTATCCCAAAGAGAAGTTACTGCAAAGACCTTCATAATTTTCCTTAGGACTTATTTTACTCATTAAAGTAAAAACAATGATTTCAAGTTCTCAAAATGCTCACTGATTTTTCAGATCGATGTTGTTTCCTACTGACTGAAAGCCTGAAAATATGCCAGCTCAGATGCTACTGTGGGTGTCTTTATCTTTGTCTAACTCTGAAAACACACATTCCAGCCCTGAACGGTTTTGCTCAGCGGTTAAAACATCGGCTCGCGGACCAGAGAGACCCGGGTTCAGTTCCCACTAAGGGCACGTACCTCGGTTGCAGTTTGTCCCCGGCTCCGGTTGGGGTCATGTGAGTGGCAACCAGTCGATGTGTCTCTCTCACACAGATGTTTCTCTCTCTCTCTTCCTCCCTCTCTCCCTCCTGCTCTATCTGAAGATGAATGCAAAAATGTCCTGGGGTGAGGATAAAATAAAGAGCAAGCACACATTCCGACTTAAGCTACTTCACATCCACATTCCAAATAGACTGTTTGGTTAAGCGAGCCTTTGTTGTTTACAGCATTCCAGGGCAGTAAACCACTCTGCATCCTCTGACTTTGACAGCCCCCAAGTGTCTGCTAAGTACACAGGATGCAAGGAGGTGGGGTCTCAGCTTCCCTCCAGTAGAAGGGAGAGACACAGAGATGTTCATCCACAAGAAAAGATGCTGGACTGGGAGCCCTGTGTGGCACCGAAGAAGGGCAGCGCAATCTGACGGTTACCACAGAGGGCATTGGGTGGAGGGCCATCTGAATGGAAACCCCAGGTTACACACTGCTTTGTATCACTTTTAAAATAGCACGAACACAGGGCGTGGGCGGTGGTAGAAGGGTATCAGCTTCTTTGAGTTTGGGTCCATGGTGTCCACCTTACGGGGCTGTGCAGTGGAGGTTTATAAAACACCCTGGACAGTGCCTAAATGAAGCAGGTAATCAATAAAGGACTGAAAGACCAGATGAGGCTAAGTTTGCCACATAGGATCAAATCTATTCACATTTTATTTTTATTTATTTATTTTTTTTATCCTCACCCGAGGACATTTTTTCATTTTTTGTTCAGATAGAGTGGGAGGGAGAGAGAGGAAGAGAGAGAGAGAGAAACATCAATGTGAAAGTGACACATCGAGTGGCTGCCACCCGCACGACCAACCAGGGCCGGGGACAAACTGCAACCAAAGTACATGCCCTTAGCGGGAACCGAACCCGGGTCTCTCTGGACCGCAGGCCGACGCTCTAACCGCTGAGCCAAACTGGCCAGGGCTCTATTCACATTTTAGAGTGAGATCTGCCACCATTTTATAGAGTGGATGCAAAATTCAATGAAATCAACAAATATTTATAAGATGCTGGAGCCTGGCCGGTGTGGCTCAGTGGTTGAGCATTGACCCATGCACCAAGAGGTTGCTGGTTTGATTCCAGGTCAGGGCACATGCCCAGGTTGTGGGCCTGATTCCCAGTCGGGGCATGAAGGAGGCGGCCAATCGATGTTCTCGTTCATCGATGTTTCTATCTCTCTCTCCCTCTCTAACATCAATAAAGAAAAAAAAACAGTTAAAAAAAAAAAAAAGATGCTAGAATACACACACACACACCACTGTGGATATACCATGGAATGTCTGGGGTTACATATATTATTGTGGAGGGAGGAAAGTGAATTTGCAAAATTGTAATAATAAGACTTTCTGGTTATTAGCTAAATTCATATCATAATACTGTAAGGGAGGAAAACATTTTGGAAATAATTTTAAGAGTATTCATTAATTCAACAAACATTCTATGTGCCAAGGAGAGTTTCAGGTACAATACGAAGGCTATCATCCCTACCCTCAGTTGCTCAGTGCTCAGTCTAGAGAAATCCTTTACTATCTAACTAGCTAATGATTTAGTCATTTGAGGACAAGTCACTTGGTCTATGGGACTTACCAAAAACTAAAAAGTAACAAAACAACAACAAAAAACTTTTCACTAAAGCATAAAAGAGATACTGGTATTTTGGGGATACATATTTTTAAATTAAAATGTTGCCTCTTCTCACCTGGCTGGTGTGGCTCAGTGGATTGAGTGTCATCCCATGGACTGAGAGGTCCCGGTTCCCTTCCCAATCAGGGCACATGCCCAAGTTTCAGGCTCATTCTCCAGTGGGGGGTGTGCAGGAGGCGACTGATCGATGTTTCTCTCTCACATCAATATTTCATCTCTCTCTCCCTTCCTATCTCTCTATATATGTATAAAAACATATGTACATATTTTTTAATCCTTACCCGAGGATATTTTTCCATTTTTCTGTTCAGAGAGAGTGGGAGGGAGAGAGAGAGAAACATCGATGTGAGAGAGACACATCAACTGGCTGCCTCCCACACGACCCCAACCAGGTTCGGACGAACCACAATGAAGGTATGTGCCCTTGACTGGAATCGAACCCAAAACTCATTGGTCCGAGGGCCGCCGCTCTAACTGCTGAGCAAAACCAACCAGGGCAATAAAGACATATTTTTGAAAAAATTAAATAAAAGGTTGCCTCTTTTTTTTTTTTTTAATTCCTCACCTGAGGATATTTTTCTACTTATTATCAGATAGAGTGGGAGGGAGGGAGAGAGAGAGACAGAGAGAAACATCGATGTGATAGAGCCGCATTGATTGGTTGCCTCCCACACGACCCAACCAGGGCTGGGGACAAACTACAACCGAGGTACGTGCCCTTGACCGGAATCAAACCCGTGACTCACTGGTCCGCAGGCCGATGCTCTAACCACTGAGCCAAACTGGCCAGGGCAAAAGGTTGCCTCTTCTCTTTATTCCAGGCACTCAACACATTTTAAATTCATCTCTTCCTCTCCTCTCCATCACTAGTTTGTTTTGTTTTTGTTTTTGTCTTAGACAAGTTCCTCATTTCTGACTTGAGCTCCAGTAAATGTTAAAGTAGTTGTCTATATCCAAGCAACTTTCAAAAACCATCTTGACACAACGCTGTCAAAATCTGGCATCTGTCAATACTATGACTCTTTCTCCTTTCCAAATCCTGTCTTCATTGCAGCTAGATTTAACTTTTTGCTTTTATGTGTTCCTGTAATGAAGTTTCCCCCCCAAATTTGTTAAAATTCAAAGCAAGTTTGTATCATTCCTTTCCTCCAAAACTATAGTCTTAAGGAGTACTCTGATTTTCAGTGCAATGCATTATTTTGCTTAGGCTGCAGAGAAGTGTTAGAAGCAGTCTGAGGATTTCCTAGGCAGTCTGGACCTAAAGGAAGTGATCCTAAGGTGGCCCCAAAGCCTCCCCCCCACACACATACACACACCAGGGTTTAACAAGTACCTATTCAAATAAGGTTTGCAAATTTAGGACATAAACAAAATGCAGAAACCTTTCCTCTGGATTTCCAAACAGAAAACAAGTGATTTCTGTTATTACACAGCTATATCTATGTCTTAATTTTATAAAGAAACTCATTGATTGGAGGGAGGAGATCAGAGGATTGTGAATCAGACCATCAAGTAGAAGCCCCCTAAGAGAATGACCAGGCTCCTGACTTGGAGTGACTGAAAGGCCTCTCTTGGTACCTAGTGTGGTCAAAAAAGGATGACCCCTCCTTATCTGGGCGTCTTCTGGAAGGTTCTCAGTCCCACTTCCTCCCTGACCCCAGCCCGGATGCCCACCCTAGGGAAGGGGCTTCAACAATAAGGTAAGGGAGGCTCAAGATGCCAGTAGGTCTATTCTGCCCAGTATTTGGTTACTGTTTTTATGTGTTCTTTTTTTAAATGCTGAAAGGTCTGCCTTTAGAAAATGGCTTCAAAGTGGCCACATAAGAATGGGTAAACCAAAAATACCATATGCCACTGGGCCTGCAGGGTGGCTTCCCTGAAACGTTTCTCCTAAAATGCAAACAGCTCACTCCTTCCTTGACAAGCTTCCCAGGCCCTACGGCTGTACGAAGAGGCTGGCCCAGGATACTCGGCAGGGTGATGAAACAGCAATGCTGTGAGCTCCTGTTACTGCTAGAGAAAGAGTTAATGTTAACACAAAGTGCCCAATACTAACAAGGGGTGGGAAACAACTCTTCTATCATGCCATCACACACAAAGTACAGCTCTAAAATGAACCCAAATACAGTGCACTAAAACGTCTGCCTTCAACTTTTTTTTAACTTTTTTTTTTCCTTTATTGATTTTACAGAGAGAAGAAGTGAGAGAGAGAGAGAGAAACATCGATGAGACAGAACATCGATTGGCAGCCTCCTGCATGCCCCTTACCAGAGATCAGGCCCACAACCTGGGCATGTGTCCAGACCGGGAATTGAACCTGTGACCTCTTGGTGCGTGGGTCAATGCTCAACCACTGAGCCACACTGGCCGGGCTGCCTTCAACTTTTTTAAGCCATGTCAATGTCTGCAAATTGGCCATGAGATAACTGTGTTGAAATTGTCACATACACAGAGCACATACATATTTGGCAGAAACACTCTGATCAGTAAGCAGGCAGTTAGTATTTATTACCACATGCCTACAGGGCGCAGGGGAGGGGTCACCTGACAAAGACTTGATAAAGACCAAACTGAGACACTGAAAAGAAAGTCCTGAAAGCCAGCAACAGTCCTACAGGATAGCAGGGTAGGAGGGCAGGGCTGGATGAGAACAGACCATGCCCCAAGACACTTCATACAAACACTGAGTCCTTGAGAGCTATGCATAGTGCTGGTCTATGTTCTCTTACAGAATATAAACTCAAAACAAGCTTCCATCTTCAACAAAAATCTTGAACTAACAACTTCCTTTATGTAAATCCACGCTGGTTTCTGGTTACACAGAGAGGTCACCATCAGGCGGGCTACTCACACAGAATCCAATCCCTAAGAAGCTTTGTGCTACAGACTACAAACCAGCATGCTAGGCCTTTCCCAGGGGCTCGTCTCTCTCCTGGCTACCTCCCTGTCCACTCCCCTTCTGTCGCACTGTCCCCTCCAAACACCTTCTTCTCTTAGAAAGTCCTTGATGACTCCCCTTGTTCTAGGAGCCCCTCTATATACCTATAAAATCTGTGTTTTAATTTTTGAAGACTTTTGCCGGGCCGGTGTGGCTCAGTGGTTGAGCGTCGACCCATGCACCAAGACGTCGCCAGTTCAATTCCTGGTCAGGGCACATGCCCAGGTTGTGGGCCAAATCTCCAGTGGGGGGGCATGCAGGAAGCAGCCAGTCGATGTTCTCTCTCATCGGTGTTTCCATCTCTCTCTCCCTCTCCCTTCCTCTCTCTCTAAAATCAATAAAGAAAAAATAATTTTTATTTTTTTATTGTTTTGAAGACTTTTTTTGCTTCCCGTTTCTCTCCCTTGAGAGCAGGAATCATGACTCACCATCTCAGTGCTTGACACAGTATGTGCTCAGAATAAACTTGTGGAATGAACCCTAACACAGTCATCCCCTATTCATGCAAGAAACTGACAAAATTAACGTATGGCATTTTCAACGTCTACGTTCGCTTACCAACTATTTGTAAATAACCAAGTAAAGGAGAAAGCAAAACAAATGTTATTCAAATATGCATATGTAAGTGCACATTCCTATGTTCACAAAGAAAGAGCTCTATGGCCCTGGCTGGTTTGGCTCAGTGGTTAGAGCGTCGGCCTGCGGTTCAGAGAGATCCGGGTTTGATTCCCACTAAGGGCACGTATCTCAGTTGCAGTTTGTCCCCAGCCCTGGTTGGGTCATGTAGGAGGCGGCCACTTGATGTGTCCCTTTCACGTCGATGTTTCTTTCTCTCTCTCTCTCTCTCTCTCTCTCTCTCTCTCTCTCTCTCTCTCCCTCTCTCTCCCTCCCACTCTACCTGAACAAAAAGTGGAAAAATGTCCTCAGGTGAGGATAAAAAAAAAAGAAAGAAAGAGCTCTATGGATTTAAAATACTCAAAGAAGAAAGTTAAAAACAAATGGGAATTTATTTTATACTTCAGAGCTGAAATTCTTCATTAGGCTATTTCTAAGTATTCAGCAATTCTCCCTAGTGCTAGTCTATAGATTCTATTTGAAGACAAAGAAAATGTCACCTAAAATCTTCTGCTTTAGAAAGGCCATCAACATGTGATCACATCTGCACGAGTAACAGCACTCTAGGACCTTCGTGGCTCTTACTAAGAGGTAAAAGCAATTACAGTCATTTCCAGACCCTGAAGTTCAAGGCTCACCTTCTACCATGCCTCTGAAGAGTCACCCAGCACAGTCCCCTCTGCTCCTCCAATGAAAGACCTCCTCCCTGGAGGAAGGCACAGAGTTTCACTGTTCTAGAATTTATGTTGTCAGAGCAGATTTTCTACACCAAGAAAATCACTGGACTTGCAGAGGTGAGACACAAAAATTTTGTTAGATGAATAAACCAATAATCTTTATAACTTAAACTGGTTAGAAGACTGCCTAGAAAAACTGTAGTAATAATCTTCTGTTCCTCTTCTATGTGTCTTTCTTGCCTCTGAGATCTGACAGGCTGTTGAATCCAATCAACTTAGTGACATGCCCTAGAATGATGCCAAATGACCCTTGATGGCGCTTTCTATATGCCAATAGCAGGCTTAGTGACAGAAGAAAATGTACAAAATTTTGGAACAAAGCCCCATTTCTCAATTGGTTTCAGAACTGTGAACACTTAGTGAAGGAAGACTTCTCTGCAATTTGTATAGACAATCATTCAAACAGAGAATCCCAATTCCTAAAAATATTCTATGGTTCCTAACCTTACTGCTTAAGGCTTTTAAAAAAGAACATGAACACGCATACACGAGACTGCTCTCTGCAAATATGTGTACTTTAAATACCTCCTGATTGAGAAAATACCAATTTCTGCAATAACTCCCCAAGCCCAAAGACTGGGACCATCCCTACACCCTACACAGTTGCCTACTCATCATCATAAACTAGTTCCAGTCTAGAGAACCTTCTCCTTGTCATGATTTACGGCCCACATCTTCACAAACAGGAGGGAGCCATCTATTCAAACAAGTCTTGGTTTGCTTCCTCAATTTTCATAACATGACGACAGCCCAGCCTATTACTCAGTGGATTTCAAAATTAATGCTCTGTCTTTTATTGACAACAGAGTACGTGTACTCTGGGCTCTTTCTAGCGAACACAACCTCAAATTGTCTGCAGATCACCTTAAACTCAAAGCCTAGTAATGAGAAAACAGAAAACAAAGGAACATACACAACTGTCACAGAGTATCACCAGAAGGAGACACTGCAATCTACTGTTCCTTGTATTCCTGAACCAAGTCAAACCACCAATAAGCTAGGGCCTTCAGGGTGTTCTCGGCTTGGATGCACACTGGAATCACCTGGGGAGTTGATGCCTTGTTTCCTCTGCCCCATACTCCACGGAGTGCGATCGAATGTGTGGTGGTTCTCCTGAGCAGCCCAAGATGACTCATATGTCTTACAGACTTGCTTTTCCTAAACTGTACTTAGGTGTTATGTTCTCCACTCCCACCTAGTGAACTGACATAAGAAGTAGCTACCTCGAAACTTCCCAACTCTTATGTAAAAATCCAGTATTATTCTCCTTTCATGTCAATTTCAGGAGCATTCTTCCTTTTCACGCTTCTGTGGAGACGATGAAAAAGAGGTATATGCTAATGAAAATGTACTGCTCCATTCACTAAGGTCTCCAACACGAACAAACCAAATCTTGGTCACCAATAATTCAAAGAGAGTTAAGACTTATTTCTTGAGAGTTTCTCTATAAAGAAAACTGAAAAATGTTTGCCTTCTTTTTCATGGAAATAAGGCCCCTCAGGTACAGCTCCACATTGATAAGAAGAGTTTCTGTCACAAGTGCCCTGTTGAGGAAGAAACTGGGAAACAGAAAACCAGATTTCAAATCTAAATGTTAACCAATCTTCAATTACTCTGATTTAGACTGACTTCAGAAACTCTAAAGAATGAACTGTCCCCACCTACACTCCATACCTAGTTGTTCCGGACAACTGAAGCAAACCTGTCAGTCACTAACATTAAAAAAAGTTTCTAATAGTTTTTTCCCTAAAATATACCATTTCTTAACCAGGAGGGCCATACACCCATAGAATCTTAGAGTTGAAAGGAACCTTAGAATTAAATATTTCCCATTCACAAATTCTTTGTTGACAGTCACAATATAAACACCCATCAATAATTCTACTGACCACTCAAATTAATCTGTAAATATTTAGCTGTAACACTGTCATTACACATTTACATCTCATATTTGAATAGCTTTGCTGTTTTCTGTTCTGACTATTTAAAGAAGTTGTTTCCTACATTTAGAAAAATTATATTATGCCATTTGAAATTTTTCCCTTTTTTTTTTTTTTTTGCGTAAGTCACTAAATATCAAGCTAAGATACCAAGCAAAGTCTTTACAATTCGGCTTCATCTTTTAATATGAACTCCTAGAACATCAGCTATTTCGCACTCGTGACTAAAGGTTCACTGAATCTATTGAACTGATGCTAAGACTGCCTGTAACGTGCCAGCCGCGGGCCCTGGGAATGCAGCAGTAAACACGGACCTGACAGTCTACAGGTAGGATGAAGGGGAAGGTGAGCAATCAACAAAATAAGTCTAGAATGCTGGAGGTGGTGAAAAGAGAGAAATAAATAAAGCGGGCAGGAGGGATGGCGAGTGCTGGGCAGGACAGAAAAGGGGAGGAGGCTGCACTGCTGGGAAGGACAGCAATGGAAGAACTGACCAAGAAGGTGACATTTGAGCAAAACTTGAAGGAAGTGAAGAAGAGGACATTGGGGTGGGGGAGGGAGACAGAGAGAGACAGACAGACAGACACATACACAATGGGGGCGGGGCATTCCAAGAACAGAATAAGTACAAAATCTCCAATATGCAGGTATGCATCTGGCTTAATGATTAAACAGAATCCTATTTTAACTATCTCTGCTACTTTAATGCTCTATTTAATGCCTTCAAAGAGCTGGTTGACAATTCTTTTTAATCATATCTTTCTTTGGGAGCATCAACCCACAAATATTAATAGTGACAGAAAGAGCAAAATTTCGTCTATTCCCAAAAGGAGATACTGTATTGTAGGAAAAATAAGATACACATGAGATGATTAACTTTTTAATAAATGCATTGAGATGTATAAACTGAAACTTGCTTTTTATATCTAGTAAAACTATTTACCAAATGGAAAACAGTACAGCGTTTCCTCAAAAAATTAAAAATTGAATTGCTGTTTGACCCAGTGATCCCACTTCTAGGAATATATCCTAAGAAGCCTGAAACACCAATCAGAAAGAATACATGTACCCCTATGTTCATAGCAGCACTATTTACAATCTCTAAGATCTGGAAACAGCCCAAGTGTCCATCAATAGATGAGTGGATAATAAAGCTGTAGTACATATACACAATGGAATACTATGTAGCTGTAAGAAAGAAAGATCTTATCTTTTCAGAAAACATGGAGGGACCTCGAGAGTATTATGCTAAGCGAAATAAGCCAATCAGAGAAAGACAAACACCATGTGATCACACTTATTTGTGGACTATAATGAACAAGGTGGGCTGATGAATGAAATAGACCCAAAGACATAGAAAGGAGTATGGTTCAGACTGACAAACCTCAGAGGAGGGGGCCGGGGGGGATGGATGAGATGAACCAAAGAACTTACATGCATGTATGCATAACCATACATAGACAATGCTGGGGGGGGCAGAATGGAGAGGAGGGGGTCTAGGGGGAAAAAGGAGAAACATCTGTAACAAAAATAAATTAATAAAAATTGGAGGAAAAAAACAACAACTATTTACCAAAAGTTAAGTTTATTTTTCCAGATTAAGAGGAGGATGCAAGAAAATTATGTAGAGGATGCATTGTAAGCACTTTTGCAAAGTACTTGAACATGACCAAAATTAACAAGAGCATGACTGGTATAAATGTGAAAGTAAATTTCAAAACTAATATATCATCTATATTATGTAAGATGAAAATACAGAGTGATATTATTTATTGGGGGTGAAGGGGTAGGTTTTGGTTTTCCCACCATGAAAATTAAGATTGCTGCCTTAAAATTAAAATGTATTGGTCAGAAACAATATTAAAATTCTTCTGTAATCATTTCTAAAATTTTAATATTTCTTCACCTTCCATCTTTAACTACATCCATATTTGGAAAAAGAATTTAACTGAAGTTGTCCTTAAATACAACTAAAATGCCCCACTGTGGAGGAAATTGATTTTTATTTATTCACCACCCACCTGGGAAGAGTTGAATCCAAAAACATTAACATTGCACTGTCTTAAGTTTCAAAGCTGCTTGGAACCATTTTGCCATAATTCCCAATAGATGAATATGTGAATTAATACAGATGAGATCAGCATCTAATTTTCTAAAACTCTCAATAAATATATTGGTTCCAAGAAAATCAATAATATGGGAATTGGACCAAAGACAGGTCTCTTGCCATAAACTATCAAAGCATTTAGCTACATCTTCAATTATTCATATTATTTATTATTTCTATAAACAACAGCAATCAAATGAGATACTTCTAAAAGCCTTTGTTCACAATAAACCAACAAGCCAGTAGTCTCTGTGCTGAACAGCAGTGTGAATGAAAAAGAATAACAACAGAAACATTAAAAATGAATCCACAATTTTTCTTCTGTAGTTTAAAATGCATTCCACTAAGACTAAAATGAAAATGTGGAAATGCACCATGATTACAGTCATTACAAGGGGGGAAAAATTGAAAAAAACTTTGAGAGGACTTATTTTCTTTCTAAATTAAACTGCTGAACTCATGTTTAAATCATGAGCTAAATTATCAAACAGTTAACAACCCTACTGAAATGAACAAACGATCTTAGTAAATAAAATGAATAGGATGCCACGCAACATACTAACTAAATCCCATTCCATTTCCCTTCCTGGGCACATGGGGAGACTTTATTTCCCAGCTCCCTTTGCAGTTAGGTTAGGTTAGGTTGGACCCATGTGACTGCACACTGGCCAATGAATAAGGACTGACCTTGCTCTCTTCACCTTCCACAGCAACCTGTGTTCCAGTTGTTGCAACTACAGGTTAGAAGGCAACTTGGATATGAGTCACAAATTGGAGAAGAGCCATCTGACCTGACCCCTTTCAGATTGTGCAACCAGCTGGAAACAAACCTTCTTTGTGTTTTATCTTGGGATGTGAAGGCTTGTTGCCCAAGCATAACCTACCTTATTCTGACTAATACATGCCCTCCCTTATAGTCCCTAACTAGAACTCAGACATACTTACACTATAACCTTGAGTTTCATTTAAGACAGGTGGAAAATTATTAGCAACCAGTACAGAAAACCTGAAGGCTAAGTATTTCTTGAGGCCCTAACATGTACCTAACACTAGGGCTCCAAAGTAAGGTGTGGGCATCCCAGGGCAGGTCCAAGAGGAGCCACTGGAGGATACATATAAAATATTAGAACTTCTGTTTATATGTATTTATCATTTTTTAAAAGTTCTTGTTCTTGTGTATGTTTTATAATACACACAATACATGAGGATATTTCTTGAATTTAACTTTAGATGAGCAAACATACTAGATGGATTTTAAGACCTCTGATTTGGAGGCAACAAAAGAAGTATAATGTATAGTCTCTGCTCAAAAGATGCTTACTCCTGTATATGTCCAATACTTAAATAGGAAACTATTAATAAAATATATAAAATAGTATACAATAAAGTGCCATGTAATTGTGACATAATGCATGCTATGGAAAATATATGTTAGGGCCACCAAGTGGCCTTCTGGAAAGAGGTTTCAAAATGCAGATGATCACCCTGGATACATCTACAAAGATAAGCAGGATTTGCCCAGACAGTGTAGCTCAGTGGCTGAGCATTGACCCATGCACCAAGAGGTTGCTGGTTCTATTCCCGGTCAGGGCACATGCCCAGGTTATGGGCCAAATCCCCAGTAGGGGGCATACAGAAGGCAGCCAGTCGATGTCCTCGCTCATCGATGTTTCTATCTCTCTCTCCCTCTCCCTTCCTCTCTCTCTAAAATCAATAAAGAAAAAAAAATTTTTTTTAAATAAGCAGGATTTGAATATGTGGAGAAGAATGGAGTAAGGATAACGGAATATGAGGCTCAGGTGTCTGGAAAGGAGAAATAAAAGCAGTGGAATACGCAAAAGGAGGCCAAGTGAAGGAGCGCTTACAACTAATTGATTGCTAGCTACAAATTTTTTCAAACTCAACCTCTTTATTTTCACAGCCAAAATTTTCACTTAGGACTGATTTTAATTTTAGAAGTTCTATTCAAGATCAATGGCAGATATATGCAAACACCAAGGAAAAATTGAAGTCCCCAAATATGGAAAATGACAAAGATTTCAAGTTTTAAGATTCATTTATGCTACTTTATCTATGCCTGCAAAATAAAATACAGCATTCGCAAACATAGGTATGGTTGGTACTGTTATAATGAAAATTACATTACCTTATGAAAAGGAAGCAAATGTTCAAAGCATTATACACCATTTCTATTCATTTTAGGAACAATGCCCAACAAACACCCATACACATTCCACACTTCCTCCTTCCTGATACCCATGTTCCAGGTAATGAGTAACCCGGCAGCAATGACTCACCCATATCATGTCATCTGAAATAACTACATATGTTCATTTTATAATTTATGTCTTTATACCTTTATACTTCAGTAACATTTTTCTCTGACCTTAGAAAGGATTCTGCCATTTTCAATATCCTTGCTTTTAACTACAATGCTATTCCAATGAGCAAAGTATGTATAAGCCTCTGCTATTAATAATGACCAAGGCAATTATAACTATCGACAGAAGCAGCAGGAACACTGCAGAACGGAATGTGAGGTAGGGTATATGAGTGTCAGCATATGTCTTTTGAAAGCATTCAAAGCAATTGCTTAAAAATTAGCAGTTTCTGCCCTGGCTGGTTTGGCTCAGCGGTTAGAGCATCGGCCCAAGGACCAGAGAGTCCTGGGTTCGGTTCCCACTGAGGGCACGTACCTCAGTTGCAGTTTTGTCCCCAGCCCTGGTTGGGGTCGTGTGGGTGGCAACCACTCGATGTGTCTCTCGCACGTCAATGTTTCTCTCTCTCTTTTCCTCCCTCTCTCCCTCCCGCTCTATCTGAAGATAAATGCAAAAATGTCCTTGGGTGAGGATAAAAAAAATAAAAAACTAGCAGTTCCTAAAGAAAGATGCAAGAGCCCTTAGTGGCCCATCCTCATGACACTATAGAAGCTAAAAGTGGAAATGGACCCAGCTGGTGGCCATCTAAGGTCTTAAGTAGGCAAACCCAGAAAGCATATGCCTGCACCTGTTCCCAAGAGATATAGGTCTCTGGTGCAAACCAGCCAAATCTTCCCTCCATCCAGGTGCTTCCTAATTTTTTGCTTTTGAGGTGAACTGAAGAAAAAAGATTAGTATAAAATATATGTGTATATTCAAACTTATTTGTCTATTGCTAAATTTTTTGTGAAATCAGGCTAACCCATGTATAAGGCTTAGGATGTTCCTAACATAATTGAGGATATTCTTTTCAGACCTCCAGCTGACCACCCATGCGTCTAGACATTGAACATTAATATCCCAAGGAAAGGGCTTCATATCCAAAAGAAGGAGCATCCTTTGTAGAAGTCAACAATGGCTGGAAATCAGTATACAGTCGTCCCTCGCCACTTCGCGCTTTGACTTTCACGGCTTCACTCCATCGCGGTTTTTTCAAATATATTCATTAAAAAGTTGATCGAGACAGTGAAAATGATACAGTTGTCTGAGTCAATTATACACCCCTGTATTACAATTAAAATTAAAATTAATGTACGTATGGACTGTAGGCCTATGTATTCGAGCACCCCAGGAATCCTTCAACGCCAGGTGCACCCGCTAGAGTCTGGAACAGATTAACCGCGATAAACGAGGGACGACTGTACTGTGTATCGAACGTTCTCCACCTGAGTAACATTATGATTCATCACCAATAGCAACTAGAGGTTGTCATAACATCTGTTTACACTTATAAGTCATTTCAACATTCAGTCATTCACCACTCATTCAATAAAACACTGCATTTATACACATACATACTTAGGCATATTTAACAAGTCTGAAAATGTTTTTCAGTTGGGGACTGAAAATACAAGATTGGCAATTTTTCAAGACACATAAGCTTGTAACATGAAGTAATGCCTTCATCCCAAACTCTCCTATTACTTTCGAGTAACCTTCATAATCCTTCGATTCTCCCAATGATTCAAGTAGACTGGTATTTGAATGTTTTATTTTTTTTTTAATGTTCTACATAACCCTCAAACACCTTTTCCCCTTCCTAACACCCTGGTTCACCATGCCATAGCCAAAACTTGTCTTTTGCTTGATCTTCCATACATAGGTAGTTACTACACTCCAGAGGGCACCTATTTCTAGGATTCCTTCTTCAAATCTTAACGCAGGTGGCACCTTTAGAATCTCCGAACCGGCCAGTATTTTGTGCTTCCACTTTAGTCCCCGTCACTGCAAGTATGCTCTTATAGTTAAATGGCCTGTTTCTGTAGCCATGCCCTCTCCTCCCAACCCGCCTGATGATTCGTGAAGACAAAGACCAGGTGTGTCTTCTACATACAGTTTCTAACTAATAGCAGGCCCCCCAAATTCATTCATTCACCCACACAACAAAAATGTATGGAGAGCCTGTTATGTACGAGGCCCCGCTCTCACTGCTGAAGACACATGATATGTGGAGTAAACAACGCCCTGCTCTCATGGAGATGACATTCGCGTACAGGAGACAAACAACGAAGACATAAACAAATGAACACCCAATCCAATGCCAGGTAATGACTAACGAAAAAAAGTATGAAGGAAAGGAAAGTAGTCGAAGGGGATGGTGAGTGGCTGGAGCGGGGACAGGGGTAATGGAATCTCTGACAGTTAACGTGTTTCCGCAATGAAGTAAGAGAAGAGTCGGTCCCAAGACTGGGGAAGAGCAATGCAGACAGTCTGGCATGTTAGGAGCAGCAAGGAGACCAGTGTGGCGGGAACAGGGGGTGAGAAATCACAAATGCAGGCAGGTGCCCAGTGCTCCCATCAAAGGGGGTCCTGCGGGCCACACAAGCCGCTATAGATTTTTGAGCATCAAAGAAAAACAATCCAGTGGGCATCTTTAAGATCACTTTAGCCAGCAGCCATCACATTTATGGAGGAAAGATGATGGGGGGAGGGGAGTAAGGTGTGGGAGGAGGAGACAATAGTAGAGTTGAAGCAGGGAGACCAATTAGGAGGCTACCACAATAATCTCAGCAAAAGAGGCTGCTGTTCGGACGAACACAGAGGCAGTGGAGGTGGTAAGATCAGGGTACATAAAGGCAGAGCCAACAAGACCCGATGGCATTGAATGTAGCTTGGGAGAGAAAAGGAAGAAAAGGTTTGTGGCGTGAGCAAGCCAAAGACAGTGTGGCCACTGACTGAGATGAGAAGGAGGGGAGGGAGCGGGGCAACAGGAGTCTGCGGTGAAGCACACCGCAGTTCAACATGCTGCCTGGACACCCGAGGACATACTGAAGAACTGAATGTAGCTGAAGCGCCTGGAGCTCAGGGGAGACCTAAATCTGGGGGCATCAGCACACAGAAGACTTGAAAGCCCAGGTGTAAGTAGTGCCTACAGAGGAGAAAAGAAAAGGTCCCAGAGCCAAGCCCTCAGACCCACCAACATTCAGAGTAGAGAGAAAGAGGCACATCCCGTGGAGGCTGCCGAGGGAACAGCCAGCAGGCTGGGGGAGGGCAGGACGATGCGGAGGCCAGAAAGCCGAGTTTAAAAATGGGTGTTAGGCCTGGCCGGTGTGGTTCAGTAGTTGAGCACTGACCCATACACCAGGAGGTCGCCGGTTCGATTCCCAGTCAGGGCACATGCCCAGGTTGTGGGCCAAATTCCCAGTCGGGGGCATGCAGGAGGCAGCCAATCAATGTTCTCTCTCATTGATGTTTCTATCTCTCTCTCCCTCTCCCTTCCTCTCTCTCCAAAATCAATAAAGAAAATAAATAAATAAATAAATAAATAAATAAATAAATAAATAAATAAATAAAATGGGTGTTAGGAAGGAACTGGTCACACTGTCGAATGTTACTGATAATTAAAGGAAGAGGAGGATTCAAGATTGACTATTGGATTTAAAGACATGGAGGTCACAAATGGTCTTGAAAAGAACCGTTCTAGTGGCATAGAGAGATAAAAGTCTGATAAGAGTGAGTTCAATAAAGAAAAGGAGATAAACCAGAGATAATAGGTATATGCAACATTTTCAAAGAGTTCTATAATAACGGGAAACGAACGGTGTGATAGCTAGGATATGTGGAACCAAGAGAAGTATTATAGCATATATGGTTGCGGGAATGGAAAAGGGAGAAGAAAAAGCTGCTAAGACAGTGGAGAGGAGAGAATCAGAGTGATATCCTTTAAGGACGCAGAGAGGGGATGGATGGGGCCCATGTGGAGCGGGGCTGCCTGAGAGGGCAGCTGGACAGATGAATCTCTGTGACTCTCAATGTTTATTGAACTGAACTACCTTAAGACATTTCTTGGAAAAAGGAGGTCCTCGAATTCAGGTTTTAGGACTCCATACAGAAACTCCAACATCAGCTTGGCTTCAGAAAGCTAACATTCACATATTTCACAACAAGCTTTCTAGGCCCTCTAAGATTGAAGTATGCACATGTGCACATCTGGGGTGGAAGAGGGAGATTTAGTCTTTGCCTCTGGTTCCTGGCACAGGGTTCCTAAAAACTCTGGAATTTCCTGAGCAATAAGGATGGCTTCCGTTATTCATAACAAGCCCTTTCACCCACACCTGAATTTATGCTAGTGCGGGAACTCAAGGGGAGAACCCTAGGTTGGGGGCTGGTCACTAGGAAGACCAAATGCATGATTAGAGGGTGGGAACTTTCAGTCCCGCCTCCCACACCTGGAAGGGAAAGGGGGGCTGCAGATTAGGTTATAAAAATTCTGAATAAGGAGATTCAGGGAGCTTCCAGGGTGGTGAAGGCACTGAGGTGCGGGAAGCTGGCATGCCCAGAGAGGGCATGGAAACTCGGCACCTCTTCTCCCCCAGACTGTGTCCTACGCATTTCTTCCATTTGGCTGTTCCTGAGTTGTATCCTTTATGATAAGCCAACAAATGTAAGTAACGCATTCTCCTGACTTCTATGAGTCATTCTAGCAAATTACTGAGCCTGAGGAGGGTTGTAGAAATACCTAAATTTGTAGTCAGTTGGGTAGAAGTGTGGGTAGCCTAAACACTTCATTTGCATCTATAATATCATCCTTTATTTACCTCTTGTTTATGGTCTCCCTGCTAACATGTAAGCCCAACAGGGCCGAGATTTTGCCCAGTCCCTGCCCTAGTACCCAGCACATGGCAGGCACTCAAATAGCATATGCTGAAAAACTGAATCGACACTGATGGGAAAATTACTTCCTGGACCCAGAATCCTATTCCTTATCTATGGGGAAGCTCATCCTTCAAGACCCCCACAGTCCCATCTGGCTCCTCAGGCAGGGCTGAAGACCTTCTCTATGACACACTCACAGCACCTCGTCCACAGGGGACCCACACTCACACACTTCTGTGAGTACAAGGGGGTACTATCAATTATTACACTGGTACAACAGGAATTACCAGGGCTGTCCAGAGCACACCAGTCTCCCACCTTTTTTATGGCTGTTCTCTCCCTTCTGTGATTGGTTATTCATTTGTCTGTCTCCCACACTAGGCTGTGAATCCTTAAAGACAAGTCCATCTTTGTATCCCCAGCACCTCACACATATTGTGCATGTTTGATCATGTTGACCAAAGGAGTGAATAATCACTTCCACACGGTGATTTGGGATCAGAGATGGGCTGGAGCAGGGAAGAAAGCCCACCCTGGATTGTGAGAACAGCAACAAGTCCCCTTCCTGCGGCTGGTACTCCAGGGCCTTTGCATGGATTTCTGCCCCATGACAACCCCAGTCCCCACTCCTGGTTCCCTAGTCTCCTAAGCATGGGCCCTCTGCACTCTACTGAACTGTTTTTATTATCTCTGGCTTGGCTGATTTCCCCAGACTGAATCAGGACCAGTATTTGCCGGCCCCAGTTTGGACAAAGTCCACAAGGCTCCCTCTGCCCTACCTACCCAGTCCTACTGCACACAAGTCCGACAACAGACCATGGCAATAAGTCTTAGTTCAACAACAAAGAGCCCTGGCCAGGTAGCTCGGCTGGTTGGAGCATCATCCCGATACACCAAGGCTGCTATCTCAGGTCAGGGCACATACAAGAAGCAACCAATGAATGCATAAATAGGTGGAACTACAAATTGATGTTTCTCTCCCCTGCTCTCTAAATATCAATTAAAAAAACAAAACAAAAACAAAAAAACAAAGGGGGTGCCCCACCCCATCCACCCCATGTGCGTTCCAAGTACAGTTCTCTTTGTCAGTGATGAAGTGTTAAGCTAATTCTTTCCAGGGCCAAGGCCCCAGTGCCACTCCTTTGGATGGAATGGATCTCTTCCAGACTGTTGTAGAATTTCTCAAAACTTGCCAAAGACCTGTAATATTGTTGGCAGGAAGCAACCTATGTTACTGAGAATCCAACTTTTCCCTTTAAGATTATATATCATTGAAATAATCATGCATGCTGATATGAACCTATGCTTGGCTTTACACACTGAGGATGATGAGATTTCTCAGACATACAGAAACACTTTTCATTAATAAATATATTCTTATATCACAATGATTTCCATGATAAAAACATTACGGTGGCATAGAACCAACCTTTGAACTTTAATTTTCAAAGGTTCATAATCTGAGAGAGAATAAGCGGAGGTCTCTTTCTGCCAAGAGTATATTTTCTGAAAGAAATTATTTTGAAAAGAGCCCCAATAAAGCAACAGACTGAGAAGAAAAGTGTGCGCGTCAAAGGCAGTAAACTTAGTTACTGGAGCTTTAGAAAAGCTGAGTATATACCAGGCCCAGAAATTCTTCTCACCAGGAACCCAGCCTAAGGGAGCTTGCAACTGAACACCTGTCCTTCTCCACCACGCTGCCACTGCACTGCTCCTAGGAAACCAGTCTCTAAATAGAGATGTTTTCTGATCCATGATTGTCCAGAAGCAAACAATTATCTGCCAAGGCCGAGAGCAATCATAAGAATCATACAAAAAAGAAAAGGGGCGATTTTAACTCCTTTCAAGATGGTGTCGATCCATTTGAGATGTTAATTTGAGGGATCTAAACCAGAGACTAAGACAGCTCGGATTCCCTCCAGCACAGGCTCACTCGTGCAGACAGAGACCCAAGCTGATGCCAAGACTTACACACCACAACCTGGCGGCTGCTGACAAACCACCTGAGAGACTATGGCTCAAAGATGCTTTCTAAGAATATGATTTCCATTTATTCTGTCTTTCACAAAAGCTTCCCGTACTTTGCCCTTCCCTCTTCCCTCCTAACTGATGGTTTGAACAGTATCGGTTTCAGTCTAGTGAGAACTGTCTCCCTCATGAAGACGAGAAATATATCTGCTTATTCACTGCTGTGGCCCAGGCAGCACCTAGAAGAGAGCCTGGAATAGGGTAAGCTCTCAACACATATGTGCTCAGTAAATGAGTAACTTTTCCAAAGCAGTAAGTAGAAAGAATGCTAGCTGGGAAAGCATAAAAGCCTTTTCTGCAAGTGCTTTTTTGGGAGGTACTGGATCCATCTGAGGCTCAACTATTCCAAAAGTGAAACAGAAAAATAATAAAGTCTCAGTGACATGACATGACATCACAACACATCATCTCTCCCTCTCCCACCCCACCCCCTACTCCTTGAGAAAGCACTTTCATACCCAGTTATACAAGCGACCTCTCTGAGAATTCAGGATCTAGCTGTTATAAGAGTTCTGAAAATAAATACAATTTTATTCACTGAATGTCAACTCTGCTGAAGAAAAAATTCTGATAACACAAAGGAGCAACACCTGGGTCTTCTGCCCTGGACCCTCATCCTCAGCTCCGACACCCAACCATAACACTTGGACATATTGAAATATAACCAGAAATGCTCTCTATGACATTGTTCTGGTTCACCTGGAATGGAGTAAAATGATAACAGGACTAGCAAGGACTCAAAGCACACAAACATTCTAGCAACATCAGTCCACGGCCAGCAGCATATGGTCCTGCAAAATCAGTCTGGCACAAAATTGGGGGTCAGAGGTTCCCTAGAGACAAAGGGATGTGTCTGGACACTGACATGAGCGCCATCCAGGTCCTCCCGTTCATTACTTTCTCGTTTTTAGTTAAGAGTAACCAGAAGGTTTTCAAAGCCTTGAGCCATTTTTTCTCAGTTTTTTAAATTTGTTGCAGGGTTGTTCACCTACTAAAATGGAAAGACTAATGGCTCCAACCTCTGCTTATAATGCCCACAAGCCACCACATCATGTGCTAATCTAAGGACACATTTCAGCTTGCCCCTGGTCTGTGGCCACCAGGAGGAACTGTTGGCAGGGGCCACCACTCTTCCTCCGAGTGGCAAGTTCCCTCCCCCAGACACGTCGCGTGGTTACATGGTAAGTGCTCAACATCATAAATACATTGAACCGGAACACTCAGTGTTAAAGAGCACCATAAAAGTAATACTTTAGCTTACTTTATTATAAAAATGAGAAAGAATTCTCATTATACTACATTGAGTTTTTAATAAACTCTGCAAATAGCCTATCAAGAATAGTTTGATTTCATTGACTTGTCAGAGATAATACCAGTAAAATGTAATTAAAAATTTATTTAAAACCTCTTTTGTTCTGTAGTTATTGAGCTCTTAAGAGAAAAGAACTGAGAGAGCCACTGAGATGTACAGGACAAAGTCTCTGTTCTACAGAAGCTTCCTCCTCATTAAGGAGAATGACACCGAATACAACCAACCACACTAAGAAAGATGGTGTGTAAGATCACGAGTGGTTCCAATAACTCCAAGGCGGGGAAAGTCACATGTGGGCTAGGCTAGGGCTGATCTAGCCTTTAAGACAGACCCCAGGAGGCTGGCAGAACTATAACTGTAGTAATGGGTAGGTGGTAGGCCAGGCAGAAAAGACCTGAAAGGCTGTGAGTCAAAAGGAGGTTCCATGAAGTAGCTCAGTGCTTGGGCTGGAGAGGAGAGCCCAGGTGGACTGTGGAGAGCCTGAACACTAAGCCGAGCAACTTGGAGTTCACTTGAATAGGAATAAGGAGCCTATGAAGGTTTCTGGGAAGGGAAGTAGCATGATCTGATTTTAGGAAGATCTATCTGATGGTGATACACTGTATCTAGTGCTACAAGGCCAAAAGGCAATCACCCCACAAAAGGCCAGTGAATTTATAACCTAAAATATCGAAGGTGTATTATCATGGTGTTATCACAACTGGGTGAAAGAAGATTCAATAGTTCAATTATTTTCCTCACCTCCCGCCTATCATTCTTTCCTACAGATGCTTCTTCATGAATGCAGTTACTGAGCTGTCTGAAATGTACTAAGTCCACCTGGGATATATAAAAAAGTTTCTTGCGTGCAAAGAATTTAAAAATCACACTGGAAAGATAACCCTTACACAATTAGATAGGCAAGTGGTGTCATACCTGCCACCCAGTGGGGCCCCCGTTTTTCTGGGCATGCCACCCACTACACTCAACGTGTCGTTCCAAACACAGAGGGGACAGGAGTTCAGGGAAGAAGCAAGCAGAAGAGGTATGACAACATTAAACTATTTTTTTAAAGGAATATAGGTTAAAAAAAATAAAACTGTATATTTTTATTTTACTCATTTATATACATTTCCACTATCTGAAAGTCAAGTATTTACATGGAATGTATATCTTTTTCAATGTCTGAAATTTCAAGACAGATAATTTCTGGACATCTTTAAAAACACATGAGCTAAAAGGGAAATATCTGGATGTTTTTGCAGACTAACAGTGAACAATGGGTCAAATTAAATTCCAAATGTAATCTGGGGTAAATTAATTGGCAAAATATTCAAAGTACATGGTCTGAGCAGCTGCTTAAGTTCTTTTTTATTTAAATTGGAACCAAATCCTTGAAACAGTTATGGTTAGAATACATCAATCAAATGCTAACGTCATCTGATCCTATTATATTGCAAAACTCCTATTTGAGAATGTCTGGCTGGGTGTTAGCAGGGAGCGTATTTCAGAAACTGTTAAAGATGGACATTCACAATGAATGACGCAGGAAATGCATTAAAGGAAGTGGAAGGTGTCCCACCCTGGAGGAGATAATGGTGAGAAAGAGCGTGTTAGAATGTTGGAAATGTATCCCACATATCTCATTATTACAATTATTATAATTAATGCTGTTAACACCAACAGCTACCCTTTACCACAGGGCTATGGCAGGCTCCATGGTAAGTGCTTTACATGTACTAGATCATCATATCATCTAAATATCTACTCGATATTTATCCCTCACAAAAATCCTAGGAGTTAATAATTATTTTCCCATTGAACAGAGCAAATTACTTAATTTCTGAGTTGAAGTTTTTTCAAGCAATTTCCTCAAGATTACATAGCTTGTAAATGGGAAAGCTGGGACTCGACCCAAGTCCTGTTCAATGTATTTTGAACCCTCACTTATTTCCAGATGCTAAGAATATCATGGTGAGCGAAAGCTGGCGTGACAGGTGAAACTGACAGGAATCAAATAATCCCAAAAAGAAATGTTAAAATTCAACTGTGACAGGAGAAATAGACATGACCTTGGCAGGGAGGGGCTGGGGGACAGTTCTTCCCTGAGGAGGTCTGATGCAATCTGAGATTTAAGGGAAGGATACCTGAGGAAAGGGGAGGGGAAACCATTCCTGGCAGAAGGCACTGGCCGTGCAAAGATGATGTAAAGATGATGCGATAGGAAGGAGTGTGGTGAGGGCGGAAAGAGCAGAGTGAGATGGCGGCGAGGGTGGGATATGAATCCGGCAAATTCAGATTCATTAGGCAAAACTATCCCCTGCACCCCATGCACGGGGTTTTATAGGCCACAGTAAAAGTCCTGTCTTTATCCCAAACACACTGAAATTCATTTTATTGCTGGTTGTGATGGTTTTCCTTGGGGTTGGGCAGTGCCTTACAGCCTCTTACAGGAGTCTTTCAGGGGCGGGGATAGAAATGGATATTCCAGGGCATGAACTTCTATGCTCTAGAACAGACATCTATTATATATCTGAACACCCCCAAAGTGGAGAGTTAAGCTGCAAACAGAATGGCATTGCAGTCTCTCTAGGTAAACGGAGGCATGGCTGAGGTTATCTCGGAGGGCCCAGGGGTAGGAACATTGGCAACCCAAGGTAGTGGGATGGAAGCGCACCTGAGAGGCCCTAACACAAAAGTGGGGAAACCAATTTCCAGCTGAGAGGCACAGCAGATGACCATTTTCACACCTCAGCAAAAGATCAACAAATGAAGTATGCCGTTAAGGAAAGAAAAACATTTGTAAATATACATCTAAGACATGTTTTCAAACTTGCATGTAAATAAGAATCACCTGGAAAGCTTCTGAAAAATGTAGATTCCTGGCTTGTTACAGGTAAGGCCTAGGAAACTAGACTTTTCATAAGCTCCTGGGGGGGGTTCTGACTTAAGAACTTAAAATAAACATTCAGGCATCAAATAAAGTATTTCACTGCAGGGACTTAACTATAGGAATAACTTTATAAAACAAATTTCTGATTTTATTTTTGTCAAGGCAAAATGAAACACGGTCACTAGCAAAACTTACTTCTAGAAGTAAACTGAATAAGCAGAATCCACTTGACTGGTAAAATACATAGTGTTTAGTTTTTAATAACCATTTTCATAAATAATTTAAATCTGGAGTTCTAAGTGACCCCAAAATGTCACTGTATGCTACACTGTGACGAGAAACTCAAATAAACATCTGGACAGTGGTATATATGTTTTTAATTATTAGATTTTATTTTCTATCAAAATTAATAGAACCCGTCTCATACAGAGAAAATTATTTTCTGCTAGGACACAACTAAAACGCTGAAGGTTTTCTCACTTTTTAGTTCAGGGTTTCTCCACTTTGGCACTATATAATTATTGTAGATTATTATTTACACTAACAAGTGACCTTCAAAAAAAAAAAATCAAACAAGTGACTAAGTTCAGGGAAGGTGAAATCACTGGCCTAATGCACACATCTGAGAAACAATGTCTGCAAAGATTCTAAACTGATGGTATTTATTCCTTTTGCTCAAAACACCATTACACAACCTAACACTTGGGATCTTTCTTACTCTAACAAGAGTAGGAAACACTTCTTGGGCTCTTCATAATAATAAACAATGCACATTCCTGTTTTATTTTCAAAAATAATTAGCAGCAGCTGCTACTTACACAGAGTTTTTAACAGAAAATATTTTACATACTGAACCCAAATATTTCAGAACTTACAGAGCCTGACGCCAGATGAAGTACTCTGTCTTTTTAAAATTTAAAATAAGGCATGACAATTCACTTGTACATTCCTTCATCTAATTAAAAAAAAATTGACTAAAGCATTTTCCTGGGACTCAGAGAAAACAGCTGGACACATCTGTCAACTACATATCTCTGGAGTAAAAGGAAAACAATGCTTGAACACGGTACTTACATGTGAGGGCTCAGTTCATAAAAATTTCTATTCCTGTAATCTTCTACTTTCTCTGGTGAATAAATGGGCAATGACCGGTATGGGTTAACAGAGATAACCACACTTCCAATGTATGTCTGTAAGAGAGAGAGTCAATATACCCATTAGTACATACACAGTATGTATTTTAACATCTTAAATCTTAGTGTTGCAGTTTCATGCTTTTAAAAAAACACTAGTTTGACTTGACCATTTTATATTTTTCAAGAATACTTGACATCTCTCAAGATAAATGTCAACCATGTTTATTCGTTTTGAAGATAAATGGAAAGTATAGATTTATACACTGAAAATACTTTTCAAAATATCTAGATTAATTAATGATCCTGGGTGAGAGCTCTCCAAAGCCCTTGCCAAAAATTAAGTCACCAAGTGTGAGCAAGAGCTATGCATTCTCTGATCCGGTTAGAAACGGGTGTTTCCTTCTCTCATCTTTATCCTCCTGTTTCAGTCTCTAGTAACCCAGGGCTCCCCTCTCTCCTCTGTACCCACAGCCATTCCTATAAAAAAAAAAAAGGGGGCCTTGACTTTGGCATTGCCCTTACCCAAGCTTATTAATCTCTACAATGGGCTCAGTCCACATACAATTCAGTACCAGAACCACAGCTATTCCTTGGGCATTCAAACAAGTTTATATTATATTTAACATGCTAGAATATCAGAATTTACATGTACTTTCTGAAGGAGAGTCCATTTAATATCAAATTAAAATTTCATGCAGAATTTAGATGTACTTTCGAAGGCATCGATGATGCTATTATTTCGGCAGACAGTAACCCTCTCACACTACAAAGCAGAACATTAACTTATCCTCCTTTGCGTTTCCATCTTAAATTCCTGGCAGCCAGAGCAGTGCTGGTTTAGATCACTTTGTACAAAGACTAGCACAATGCCACAAGCAAAAGTCACTTAACTGGAACTCATCTCAGCAGCATCATTTTTCCTTTCAGTTTCAACATCACAAAACTGGGGGAGGGGTGCTAACAAAAATGTAGAAGTGATAAAAATTTCTTTAAAGAAAAAGGTGAAAGGGTAGAAAAGGTCACTCTGACTCCCCCACCTTTCCAGGGTCATACAACAAAAGGTGGCATTTCCAGAGCAACAAGTTTTTCCAGTATTGCCACCACTGAATTCGAGGAGACTGTCAGATCTTTCTAGAAAATGAAACAGAATAGAAAACAGAACAGCAGAAAATGTTCTGCTGATTTTTTAAAACATGGATCACAATCATTTTAATTATAAAAGACTTTTCCTCAAAACTGGAAAACTGAACATGTCATTTTTATTTTTATTTTTATTTTTTTCCCTCACCCAAGGACATTTTTCCATTTTTTGTTCAGATAGAGTGGGAGGGAGAGAGAGAGAGAAAAAAATATCAACATGAAAGGGACACATCGAGTGGCTGCCTCCCGCACAACCCAACCAGGGCCGGGGACAAACTGCAACCGAGGTACTTGCCTTAGCGGGAACCAAACCCGGGTCTCTCTGGACCGCAAGCCAATGCTCTAACCGCTGAGCCAAACCAGCCAGGGCTGAACATGTCATTTTTATACACACTTTTATTCTATAAGAACATAATCTTATCGAGAACAGATTTGCTGTTGTGAAAAAAAATCTCAGTTCCCATGCAATTTTTTAGTTATTTCTGACATCCTATCACTAGGACCCAATTAATCTGGCCTGATAAGAAATGACTTGAAATAAAAATGACTCCAAGTTTCCTAACTTATCCTTAACAAGACTTTTTTAACAATGTTTCTTCATACTCCAACCAACCTAGTCAAGTAGATGAGAGATGCTAGAAACTGAATAACTGAATTGCTAATTTATCATCATTAGTTACATCGGTAGATATGAAAATATAATGATTGGTTATTCCTTTAATATCTGTTGATTAAATGATCAGCCTTCCTGCCCTGGACGGTCTGGCTCAGCGGTTAGAGTCCGCCCGTGGACCAAAGAATCTCGGGTTCAATTCCGGTCAAGGGCATGTACCTCGGTTGCGGTTCGGTCCCCAGTCCAGGTTGGGGTCATGAGGGAGGCAACCAATCAATGTGTCTCTTTCATATCAATGTTTCTCTCTCTCTCTCTCTCTCTCTCACACACACACACACACACACACACACACACACTCTATCTGAAGATAAATGGAAAAAAAGTTTCCTCGGGTGAGGATTAAAGAAAAAAAAAAAAGGATCAGCCTTCCTTAGTAGAAAAGGTATATGAATTTACCTTTTTAGGTCATTTCTTGAATACAGGAATCAAAACATGTATTTGTTGTTAGCAGAAAAACCGATTATCACATTGCTCCTAAAACCAAACTTCAGCGTGGCTAAACTCGATAAAAATCTGCCACTGTGGCATTCTTGCATAGAGAACAAACTGCTGCCTCAATCCCAATATCAAAAGCCACACCACCAAGTTATGTGTTTGTTATTTGTGACTGTTAATTTCCCTATCACCCAGAACAGGTCTGACCCATTAATGACATCCCATATATATTTGTTAACCAAATGACTGATTCACAGAGGGCGCGCTCATCACTAACAAAGCAGACAGCACAAACCACTAACTCTCGTACAAGTATTCTTCTGTTGAAATATAGTGTCAGGTACACTGAATACAGTGCCTAATATTTTACTAAACCAGCATGCCATGTGTTGCCACTGAGCAAATCCTTAAACTATATGCTTTCACCTCGGGTCCTTGGTCCTACTGTGAAAGATTGTTTGCAAAGATGGCTGGAACAAACCCTTCCAACCCTGTATGCACACTCCTCGGAAATGTGACTGCTGCTCTTTCTACATAGAGATAGAGTTTATTTATCTACCCCTTCAATCCGGACTTGTGCAATGTAACTTGGTTTGACCAAAGGGACATTATAAGATAAGACAAGCAGAGGCTTGAAAAGTATTTGTGTATTGGTATTGCTCCCTTTTTTATAACTGTGCCTGGAAGACATGATGTAAACGAGCGTGTGCGAACCTTTCGATGATGTCATGTAGAAAGCCAAGGTGCTCTCAACTGCACAGCCTGACAACCATCATCAGATGTAGGAGAGGCCATTCTAAACCATCTGGCCTGTTACACCAGCAGATAGATAGATGCCTAAAGCCACGTGTGATCCCAGGTGAGACCAACAGAAGACACACCAAGCTGAACTCGGCCTCAATTGCTATGCCAAAGAGCTGCTTTAAACCACTAATTTTTGGAGGGTGGTTTGTCACGCGGCAACAATTACTGATATACCAACACAGCTCAACAAGTCAGAAAAGGGGTCAGGCAGGACAAGCGTCATCAATCTAAATAAGCAAGCAGGAAAAGAAACAATGTTATCCCTACATTCCATTGTGTGTTTGAAATATGTATTCTCTAATCCTGAACTCCTCTTAGGTTTGTCCTCTACTATGATACATGCCCTTGCTGTTTATGGGTTTCTTCCGTAAAGGTTCTATGTGCATTAGGCAAAGATTTAAATATCCCACATTGCCAGTAAGATAACTTAAATGCTGACAGGCACAGCCCTCCTTTCTGAGACTCGAGAGGCATTCCGGAGAGCAGCTGACTGGCCAGGTGAGGTTTACAACTCCACTCTAGTTTTGGCAGGTACCTTCAGGTAAGTAGCTGCAGTGCCAGATTAAACCCCCTGTCAGGGCTCGAAACAATAGACCAGACAGTTCATTTTTACATCAAGTAATATTTAGATTTATAAATGATATATTCATTTTTAACAAACAACTGTATATTATTTAAAGTTGGTATTTTTTATGTCATGTCTCAAAAGTATGGCAAACTAACTTATTAAGTAACACTTGGAATTAAAAAATTGGAGATACAACTCAGAGCTTCTAAAAGTCAAGCATGTGCATAAAAGGGCTAGTCATTATGTGTAATTTTTATTCTGAATGTGCTGGTCCTAACCCCCTACATGGTTTTCATCACCCATTAATGGGCTGAAACTCACAGTTTAAAGAATACTGCTGCAGGGCACTTCTTAACCTTTTTTTAGTTGTGATCCCTTTAAGAAGATGGGTGGGGAACGACCGGCCCATAAGGCCCATGAAATCAATATCAGTTAACATCACACGCCTCACAAAATTAGCCTAACCAAATATAGTAGGCTAATTTTTAAGTTGATAATTCTGTATAGCCCTTGAATGTTATAAATATCCAAATGACCCTTGGTAGAAAAAAGGGTCCCCACCCCTGCTTTAAGATGACAATGAAAGCTATGAACCTTGTCTCCAGGAAAAAACACACAGATAATACACACATAAAAGTCTGCAAACAGGTGACATACCAGGTTAAGAACTCCCACCCTAAGGGAAGAAGCAATGGCTGGTAGTGGCAAAAGGAAAAGAGAGAGAAGAGAGAGAAGGAGAAAGAGAGAGAGAGAGAGAAAGAGAAAGAAGCAAACAAAGAAAAGGAGTAAGAAGTGATCAAATAATTCTAAAAGTATAAAAATGAAGTCTTTTAGAGTAAGCCAGCAGCTCAGCTCAGCTGGCCCTGAGTTAGAGTGCAGCATAATAGTCAAGGGCCAGAATGAGACAGAAAATTCTGTTTTTGGTGACAAAGCTACATGCAACACATTTTGGAAAGATATGTAACCAAAAAGAAACTTTTTCAAGTTAAATAGTAAAGCACAGTGGGCAGAAGAGAGGAAAATGGGGACATCTGTAATAGTGTCAACGATAAAGTTAATAAAAAATAATGAGGCACCATTTTAATATTATATGAGTCACCGTTATGTAGAACTGTGCCGTGTGTTCCTCCATGATGCCAGAGAAATGAAACATTAGTACACATACACAAAAAAGTCAGAAGAGTTTCACATCTGGCATGTCATAGTTCTGCCCAGGGCAACATTCACATCTTTAGAAGCACTAAAACCCTGTAGGTTTACATTTCAATTCCCCATATGAAACGGAAAATAAAATTGTAACTAAGCCCTGGCAGGTTTGGCTCAGCGGTTAGCACATCGGCCTGAGGCCCAATGAGTTACGGGTTCGATTCCGGTCAAGGGCACATACCTCGGTTTCGGTTCGTCCCCAGCCCTGGTCAGGGTCGTGCAGGAGGCAATCAGTCAATGTGTCTCTCTCACATCAACGTTTCTCTCTCTCTCTCTCCCTCTCTCTCTCTCCCTCCCACTCTATCTGAAGAAAAATGGAAAAATATCCTCAGGTGAGGATTTAAAAAAAAAAAAATTGCAATGAAACCATGAAATAATGTCAGGAAATCCTATAGTGACTTGTTTTCACCATGATGGCTACTTTGACACTTCTTTCAAATATCAAATTCTTCTAATATATATATATATATATATATATATATATATATATATATATATATTATCCTCACCCAAGGACTTTTTTTGCATTTATCTTCAGATAGAGCAGGAGGGAGAGAGGGAGGAAGAGAGAGAGAGAGAAACATCAATGTGAGAGAGACACATCGACTGGTCACCACCCGCAGGACCCCAACCAGGCCGGGGACAAACTGCAACCGAGGTATGTGCCCTTAGCAGGAACCAAACCTGGGACTCTCTGGTCCACGGGCTGATGCTCTAACCGCTGAGCCAAACCAGCCAGGGCCTTCCAATATATTTTTAAAGCCCCTGCTTTGCTGAGGCTCTAATTAGGCGTCCCACCTGCCTACCTACCAGCTTCCTTATTTTCTTCAGAATGAATTTTACTTACTTGTTTATAGCCCCTGCGGTTCCCTAAAAACTCATCCCCAAGCCTATTCAAATGCTGGCATATAATATACACTGAAGTACCCTTTGACTAAAACTCTTCATAAATCCCCATGACACAGATATGGATTCTCCATCTTAATGTCCATAACAATGGAGCACAAGTAAGTTAAGTGTTATGACCACATTATCTAACAAAAGTGGAATCAAGACAAGGAGCCAAGAATCTGTTCTTTTCATTAGCGCACACAATCCACGCCGTCTGGTAGGCCTGGGCAGCTCTGGCCGAAGCGCCGAGAACAATGCCTGATCACAGGAAACGCTGGACAATGCCTCCCAGCAGCGGCGTCTTCACCTCTGTGTAACAGAGCTGCTCCGTTGGGCAGAAGCCTCCTATCTGACTCCGAGGAATGCAGAAATCCTTATACCACCAGGAACAAATCAAAAGGAGGGAAAGGGGGATTCGATCTTCTAGTTACAGGGCAAAATTTTCAGCTCGACAGAAAAGATTTCTTTTGAAATGTTGATTTCAAAATTGTGCATACATCGTGAAGAAATGCAAGGCACTGTATCATAATCACCCTTTAACTTCAGAGACATAAACCAGGAAAGGGGCAATGCAACAGGCAGCAAGACTTGTTTAAGTATCTTACTTAATGTTAATTATTTAATCTCAAATGGCATCAAAAAAATATTAAAGAACATGTAGAAATCCTCCAAGTCCCCGCCTCCAAGCCATGCTACTTCCATCTGTGAAGTAATAACAGTTTCAACCCAGGATGGCTAAGGACTCAGGTAAAAATCACCCTTCCCAAGGCTGTACAACTGCATTGATTGCCCTGACTGAATTTAGGTTATAACCATTTAACACACAAGCAACATATTTTCTAAGAGCCTTCTTTATGCAAAACATCACCTTAGGAAATATAAGGTGCTTCTGTGGTCTCTACCCCTACGAAGCTCATAATAGAGCCCAGGAGGTAAGACTTTATATCACAAAACATAAGATTTAGGAATATCCTAGCCTCAAAAATAGGTGAAATAGGATGTAAGTAATTCCTGGCTAAGTGAGTCATTTGTCTCTTATCATACCGTCTAAATGAGTGCCTGGGGTTTAAATGAAGGAAAGGTCACTGGATACCAATCCAAGAATGCCCCAAGGAAGCTGGAGGATTTAGCAGGTCTCAAAGGATGGGCATGATGAAGTAATGTTCCCCCAAAGAAATGCACATAAGATTTTAGGTTTCAGGTGATAGTTGAACCCTCCTTCTTTTAAAAAATATTTTGCTAAGACATTTGTATCCTTAAAAAAAAATTTTTTTTTAAGTATAAACCCCCAGAGACTCAAAACAGACATCTGTACACGCAGGTTCACTGCAGCATTGTTCACAACACAGGAGGTGGAAGTCATCCACAGATGGCTGAATGGATACATAAAATGTGGTACAGAGATAGAACGGAGTACCACTCAGCCTTAGAAAGGAAGGAGACGCTGACACGTGCTATCCCATGGATTCAAACACTGTCAGAGGCACACAGGCCCACCCAACCACATTTCAGAGACACTGGATGGAAAAGCTTGCCTAGAGAAAGACCTCCTGCAAATTATAGCCTAGAAAATAAGAAAGGGCTCAAATTGTAAAGCGCCTTATACATCAGGGTGAGGAGTCTGAGCTTCGGTCTGAAAGTAGTTTTGAAGTAAAAGTCATTGTGTGGAGTGAGGGGGTTAGATGGTGAAACTAAAAAAATTTAAAGCCCAGTCATCCTGACTTAGGTGTTTCTGAGCTCAGATTCTGTCATACAGTATCAGAATGCTTTAGATATGTTTGCGATAGTGTACAAACCTTTGCTCTAAGCTATGTGGCAAAGTTTTCCAGTTTTGTGTGAACCTGGGTGCATTACTCAACTTTTCCAAGCCCCCGCTTCCTCATCTGGACAAGGAGAATGATGCTGGTTCTTCCCACATCTAACAAATGGAATTGTGTGTTACAGCACAAACCACAGCACCTGACACACAGCAAGCAGTCCGTAAACTTACTTATTGTAATGATAAAGACTCACTGTTTGGCTCTATTGGAATTGATTGGCCACTGTAAATAGCCAAAGCAGGACTTGAAAGTCTATAACATATTAATATGTCAGCTAAATTCATTTAGGAGTCCTGTAATGCCAGAGTCTTACAAAATGGTCTTTGTATCCAGGGAATTGATGAGTTATCAGAAGACCACATGAGGTACGTCTTAATAAAACTACCATTAGAAGCCTTGAATACTGCCAACATAAGAAACATTCAAACGTGTAGAGAATTTTTATGAGTTTATTTGAGCCAAACTGACAATTGCTGGGAAGCAAAACCTCAACATATCTGAGAAAATGCTCCAGAAAATGGCAGTTTTGCTTCTTATTTTATACATTACAATCAAAAGAGGAGGTGTAAGTGGGTTACATGAAATCCACTGGTGACAGATTATGGAGATGGGAGAAAGCAAAGCAAGGCGGGGTGGGGGAGGGGGAACCTTTGGGATTGGATAAAAAGTAAAATGATAGACACATACTTCGTTATTTTTTTTTAATGTTTTTATTGAGTGTTTAGAGAGAGAGAAAGGGAGAGATAGAAACATCGATGTGAGAGAGACACATCAATCAGATGCCTCCTGCACACCCCCCACTGGGGGTCGAGCCCGCAACCTGGACATGTGCCCTGACTAGCAATTGAACTGGGAACTCTCAATCCAACCTCTCAGTCCATGGGACGATGCTCAATGCACTGAGCCACACCGGCTGGGCAACACATACTTCTTTAAACAGGTGGGTACAGGATGGTTAACAGTCAACAACTGACATGATAACAATGGTAATGAGGGTGCCCCGGTTGTGTTTTGAGGGGTCTGGAAAAAGGAAATTACTTTGTTATTGCAAAGTCATGTTTATCTGGTATGTGAGCCTAAATACAAAAAGACTAAGACTCAGCTAAGGTGAAGACTGACCTTTGGACATAACTACTGAACATGAACTGCTTTTAGTTAAAATTTTTTAATTTTAGGCCATCCTATGTGATTACTTTAGGTCTCTGAGTTTGTAGGGACACCACGCAGGCCTGCCCGGAGCTTGTCAGGTTCAGTATCTGGCCCCTTTTGTTCACAATACCGAGGAAATTACTATATAAGACAAGCTGGTGGAACCTTCAGAAATGACAACATGCTGTTCACTTCAGGAGGAACTCACCCAGTTCTTGGGTCGCAGATCCTGGGACTCCGATCACAAGACATCAAGACATTATGTACCACAGTGTTTTTAATTAGGCATCTGTAAAATTTCCCCAAAGAGAGCTTTTGCCTTCAGTGGATTTTAAAGACACAGTTTGGTCAGTTAAACGCTTTGGTTGGTCTTTTTGACACAGTTGTGAAAAACTGCCTAAGTGACAATTGTCAAATGTAATGTCAATAACCAATTTAGACTTCTATCTGGGTCTTATATCTAAAACAGTGTAATTCAGTGTGTACACCTCTCCAGTCTAAGAGCATATCTGTGGTACCTATCACACACACACACACACACACACACACACACACACACACACAACTAGTCATAGCCTATCTTGTCAGAGGAAAGAACTGAAGACATTAGCAGGTTTTAAAAACTGCCCAAGGTCTCACAATTAGTGGCACAGGTAGCATCCTGCCAAAGCACACGGACACTAGGAGAGGGAGGTGTGATTCCGTCAGGCTCTTTCGGTTGCTCAGCACAGAGACGCTCTCAAGTTACATCAAACACTGAAGGTTTTACTATAACAACGAATACACCCAGGAACCCCCAAGCAACCTATCACGGAGCTACAAGCAGATCTGGGACCCAAAGTATGGGTACAAGGCAGCACTACAGACCAAGGCAACACAAGTTTGTGAACTCGTCTCTTCCAGTTCCAGTGTCAATGTGCTCATTCCCTGCTCCCGTTTCTGCCCCTTCCCAGCCTGCCACTAACTGATCTTCTCACTTTCTCTTCCGCAGCTGGTCTACTTCAAAGACCAGGCACAGTTTCTGCTTGCACATGGCCCATCATGGCCTCACAACACTCATGACTGCCAGCAGCCACTTTCACTGATCTTTTATTTATGTTCAGTATTTCTCAATTCAAAGTTTGAGGAAAGAATCAAGCCCTGTTGTGTGTGTGTGTGTGTGTGTGTGTGTGTGTGTGTTTAATCTATGCTGTGCCATAAATCACTGGCCTTAGATCAGGAGCCCACACAGGGGCCAGGTCATGCAAACTGTGGTTGCCAAGGAGGCCCACAAGCTTGTCCAGGCACAGTCACTGTCAGTCTAGTCTGAGACAGGCCTCAACTACCATCGTATTATAATCCTTTGTTCCTACGCTGCCAGTCACTGCAGACTATGAATTAAAGAACTATATATGAGTTCTATGCCACGCCGAAATAGTGGCTAAAAATATCACCCCGGCAGCCTTTATTTTAGAGCAGGATAACACAATACTACCCTATCTTTGTTGAGATCAACTCTGTAATGAAACAATATGTACCATTCTCTGGATCCAATAAAATTCTCCTAAGGTACAGAGTGGTCCTGTGTTACACGTATACTGTATACCACTGGCCAGAAGTCTTGAAAATAATATGGTGTGGCTAACTGAAAGTGGTAATGCAACAAAAATGAAATCTGTACAACGAATTCCAAAGAAGGAGGGGGTAGGGAAAAGGAGAGAGGGAGTTAAAGACAGAGTCAGGGAAGGGGAGAGAGAGAGAGAGAGATTCTAATTACAAGAAAATCTCAGTCTGAAACCTTGAAGAAAAGTCATTCTTGGTTTCCAAGTTTTTCAAACAGTCAAAGATCTACCAGGTACTTCACTCCTACTAAGTGCCAAGCACCAGGCTAAGATGCTAAGTATCATGATACCTATTTTATGGATGAAACAACTGACACTCCGCTATTTACAATGGTCACAGTGGTGGTATGGCCAAGATTCAACCTTAGGTCTGTCTGCCAAAGGACAACGCCTTTCCCAAAAGGCCATGCTGTGTCTCACCCTCCAACCCCTCCAAAACAGAGTCTGATAAACAAAATAGCCTGTCTTTAGAAATTAGGATTACCATTAATATTTACCTGTACTACAGATATAACAGCAGAAATAGATGCACAGGTAGGGAAGAGGGCAAAATTGGACACATGTCCCTTGTGCTGAATAGGTTCCCACCTCTCCCCCTACCTTGTGCTCAAGAACCATGTGCAGCTCTCAATCACCTCCATCCAGGGAACATGATGAAAAACCATCTTCTCCCACCTTCCAGAGCGGGAAACCTCATCCTAACGGTAGTTACTGCTTTTGCCGAGTGAGTGACACTAGTTCATGTCACTGCACTATTGGATGTTTAACTCAACACATGGCAGGATTACTGATTATCATTTCAATTATTTGTCTGGGTTGTTGAGACTGCCTTATTCCAAACCTACACATTCTTCAATAACATTCAATAATATGCTCAATGACTTTGAACAGCACTTTGTAGACTCACAATGCTTCCATATTGCCCTGGATGGTGTGGCTCAGTTGGTGAAGTGACATCCCATGCACCGAAAGGTCTCTGGTCTGATTCCCAGTCAGGGCATATACCCAGGTCACGGGTATGATCCCTGGTCAGGGTGCGATCCCCGGTCAGGGTGCGTGCAGGAGGCAACCAATCAATGTTTGTCTCTCTCTCTCTCTGCCACCTCCCTTTCTCGCTCTAAAGTCAATAAAAACATATTTTTTTAAATGATTCCATATTAATAGTATCATTCATTTGCTGTTCATAGCCAAATGTGTCCATTTGGCGAGTTCTAAGAGGAAGAATTTTCCAATCACCAAAGGTTTCAAGAAAGCTTGGATGTGTTAAAACTGGCAAGTTATCACCAAAAATGACTGTTTTGAAAAGTAGTATAAAACTGTCCAAGAGAGAGACTTTGCTCAGAAATTAGACACAACATTTCTCTTCAGCCCTGTGTTCCGTTGCCTTTCACCAGCTCTATCTGCCCAGCAAATCCTGCGTCTCCACTCCAAACACCAAAGATATACTCTTGCAAACAAACACAATCTGTTCTCCCTGTTTCCTTAATGCTCTACTTTTTCAATGAGCAGAGCCGACTCATACACAGTCAAGTCCAGGCATTTCCTGTCCCCAGGTCAGGGTCCTTCCTTTCCCCACTTGGTCTAGGTAGGTGGGAGGTAGCATTAAAGATGGTTCTTGTTTCACTTGAGCCTGCTTCGGTCTGGGTTCTCCAGGTAAAGGCCCATCCAAAGGAGAAATCTCCTCCTACTCCCAACTCCAGAACAAAAAAGTTTAATTTGAAATTTTAATTTTTAATCATACCTACATAATCTGGAAGATTACCTACCACCCTATTAAACTACTCTTACTTTTAGAAATGGGACTGGGGTAGTAAGGTAATAAAATTACATTTTTATGCTATGTATGCCTGTATTATCTGAATTTTGCCCCCAAAAGCACTGGTTACTTTTGTTATTTAAAAAAAAAAAAAAAGTAAAGACTTTTTAAAGGAAATTTTAAAAAGAAAAAAATGGAGAACATCTGGGTAGCAGGAATAGCACTCATTTGGACGTTTGTATTCCAGCCCCGACCAACAGGGGCTCCAGCTCTCTGCCAACCCCCGTGAGCTGGGGAAAGGATGTAGTCTCCAACGAGACTGCGGTCCTGGTGGACACCTAGACGACAACCTGGAAATATCTGAGCAGAGGACCCAGCTAATTCATGCCCCGACTCCCAACCCACAGAGACAGTGAGATGGCAAGTGTATGCTACTTTCAGTTGCTACATTTGGGGCCATTCATAATGCAGCAAGAGAAAACTAATCCACCATTTACACCAACTTTCCAGAAATATATGTTATACCCACGAGGTAGGAATTTTCATGGTTATATATAAAGTGTTTTTGAAACTTCAAATAAATATATAAATGTTAACTAGTATTATTTTCATTTACTTTGCAATATTTACCAAAGATATTGTACTTATATTTAAGTATCTTTCATAAAAGCATCTAATCCCATCCTTATGAGAATCCTATGTCTAATACTAACTTCCAAAAATTAAGACAATTGTTACTAGACTTTCAAAGCAATCACACTTAAATCTACAATTAGTTGAAGATCCTAAAATTGGACTAATTCAGACCTCCTATATCTGGATGATCCCCAACCGGACAATTCAGACGGAAAACAAGTGAAATCTCCTTGTCAGCACCAAAAATACTTCTTTGTCAGAGAACAGACACCTAGGTTCTTTTTCCAAATTTGCCATGGGCCTTATTCTTGCCTAAATTGCAGCTTTCCTGTTCCTGAACAGAACCACAGCCCTGACCAGTCACCCTAAAAACAGCATCATGTCTGGCTGGGTCACCTACATTTCAAGTCCACATAAAGTCCTGCCACCATTCCATCTGGCTGGGGCGGGGGTGGGGAGGCCAGAAGAATGTCTGACAAAGGACAGAAAAGCAGCGCTGACTCGGGAATGTCACAACCAGCATTTCCCACCACAGAGGCTGCTAGACTGAAAGGCATGTCCTGCAGCTGGTCCCAGCTTGAACCGTTTGCTGCCAAGTGGGAGGAATAAAAGCAAACAGAGTTCTGACCCTGCATCTTTCCCCATCAGGCCAACATCCCCTCTATCCGTTCTCACCTGACCCTCCTCTATCTCCAACTGAACCGCCCTTACTGCAGAGACCATGTCAATAGCTGGAACATTTCAGATTTAGAGACTCTGCCTGGATTATGAACCAACTCAACGCTTTTTAAACAAGTGTGTAAGCCCACCTCTACACCCAAAAAATGAATATTACTGGAGCATACACTTCAGTATCTTTCCTAAAAGAACCCAATGCCAACTTTACAGGGATCCTAATTTAGCACTAACTTCTAAAAATTAGGATTTTTTTTTCTTTATTGATTTTAGAAAGAGAGGAAGGGAGAGGGAGAGAGAAAGAAACATCTATGAGAGAGAACATTGATTGGCCGCCTTCTGCATGCCTCCCACTGGGGATTTGGCCCACAACCTGGGCATGTGCCCTGACCAGGAACTGAACCGGTGACCTCTTGGTGCATGGGTTGACGCTCAACCACTGAGCCACACCGGCTCAGTTAAGATAATTTTTACTAGACTTTCAAAGCAATCCTCTTACAACTACAAGTAATTTAACAGAAGATCCTAAAACTGGGTGAATTCAGTTCCCCATATCTAGATGATCCCCAATCTGACCATTCAAAGAAAAAGCAAACCAAATCTACTTGTCAGCACCAAAAATACTTCTTACTCCAAGGAGGGTTGGAAGAGCATGTTAGAGTAAAAAAACAAACCCATAATGCATTACAGAATAGAATAAAACTTTGAATTATTTTGGTAGCAAAGATTTCAACAAAATTTCCCTAAAGTGAATGGATTTCCACTGTGACCCAGAATCCCTAAGGCACCTTGTTTACTCCTCTCTGCCGTGAGGAGTTCTGCAGGAGAAAAGTGTGAGAAGCATGCCTCTGAGGGCACGTGAAGCCTAGAACTCAAATGATAAATCCTTCCTGGCGGCATGTCCTTTAGGGTGGTATCAACATCAATAAAGCCACTTCATTACAAAATTCCCTACCAGCCCAGCCGGTGTGGCTCAGTGGTTGAGCATCGACCCATGAACCAAGAGGTCACCAGTTTGATTCCTGACTAGGGCACATGCCCAGGTTGTGGGCTAAGTCACCAGTAGGGGGGCATGCAGGAGGCTGCCAATTGATGTTCTCTCTCATCAATGTTTCTGTCTCTCTACCTCTCTCTCTCTAAAAAAAAATCAATTAAGGAAAAAAAAGAACCCTTGGGGGGGGGGGCAGAATTCCCTACCAAACCTGTGATTTTCCCTTTTTCCTCTTCCTAAGATGTTGATAGATATATTTGGTTGGGTATCCACACCACCTCACACACAGCCCATCTACTTTGAAAAACACCTGAGTCTCCCCAAACCCTAGGAGTAGACATCACTGTCTTAAGCCACTCACCTCATTCCACTGACCTGGCCACTGTCAGTAGTTTAAAGAGTATACAGGGTGTCCCCAAAAAATGTATACACAACTTTGAGTAATTATAAAGCCAGTGTTTATTAAAATACATTTCATTTTCAAAATGTAATAGAATCTACAGATCTACAGACAACCTGTATATATTTTGGGGGGACACTCTGAATGTGGCTTAAGTGGCCTACCTAGGGCTTCAGGTTTAGTATGAGAGGATCACAAGAGATTCAACTTCCAGATTCAGCTATCTTGAGATCCACTAAGGGTTATGACTCCTCTAGAGAGTTGATCATTCATACTTAGAGGGAAAGCAACCCCTTGTGAGAACTCTGTGACAGTAGGGACTATTTCTTACCTCTAGATGGGGTGGGGGGTGAATGGATGGCAGGATGGAAGAATGGGGTTCCCATGACCTGCAACTGTTCACACAGGAGGCTGCTAAGGCCGTGGATTTTAGCCAGAGTTCAAAAGTCTGAGCCAAGGGCACTTCTGTTCACTGGCCACCTTATCAACCACGGTTTCTGAAACTATGACTGTTCAATGTGTTCACCTGATGGCTCATCCTGGACTGTCACCCACTTTTATAGAATAAAACAAAGCTATAAGACTACAAAAGATATATATTTTTTAAAACTGTACTTCATTTTCTGGGAAAGAATTAAAAAACACAGTGACGTACCAGACAGTAAAACATTGCATGTCATATTAACTTGGCCTTTCGCATCAGGCTAAACAATTTTACAGCAACCCATTAGCAAAAGCAAAGCAGAAATATCACACTAGGAGCCAGAAACAGATTTCCCAAGGGTGGTATACATGACATGTGAGGTTGCAGAGGTGTGATAATCAAATCTATTGTATAATATTTTTTAATTACAAAAATAGTACATGTTTGACCTAACAAGTCCTATAATACAGGAGTCTAAAAGAGTAACCTTTCCCTGTCCCCAAATCCCACCCCATCCCACTCTGGTACCCAAAGTTAGCATGCCTTTCTCTATATGCACACACATATACAAACACGTGTACATATCCATAACCCCCCCCCCCATTAACAAAACGTAGGGTCATACTACACAAATTACTATAACCTGAATTTTTTTTTTTGCTTAAATAAAACAGAGACTGCCAACCCTCCAATATGATGTGTGTTTAAAGCTACAAAATGAAGCCACACATCTTGTGAAAATGATGATCCTAAAGTACCATGGAAACATTAATTTATATGAATATCTGAAAGCAGAGAGCAATTTTCTGCTTTTGTTTTATACCAGAAAGGACATTCCTAAAATAGAAAATAAAATTATGTAGGGCTGAAACCAGACATTTCATCTGCTAAACACTCTTGAATGTTAACACTTGGCATTTTGTTAAAAAGGGGGTTGTTTTATTTTTAGGGGGCACAACAAATCAGGTATTTGAATGCATGTAATGTTCTACTCTCCATCTTATTATCAATCCATCTAAAAGTGAATTGGGCTTCTTAGAGCCAAAAAGAAACACGATCAGCACCGCTAGTGACGATAGAATTGATTCCTCCTATCTCCACCTCAGAGACCAATGTTTCAAGTCTGCCTTTTATTTCACATCAGACCATACTTTCAATTAAAGCTGCAGAACTGTGAGGCTTTCCCACCTGAAAGCCGAACTGCTATACTTTGAGGGAAGGTGACACCAGGCCTCATTGCCAAACCAAACAATACCTCTTCCCTGCTCGGCCGCAGTGTTTTAAATCTTCCTATTTGAATCAGCATTTTACATAACATCTCTGAACGTAGGTCCAGATCTCATTATCAAATTAATGTCCAAAAAGCAGTATCCACATATCTTAATGTCCAACAATATAAACCAACAAAGATGAAAAGTTCAATTCCCAGATGATGACTATTATTTCATTAAGAAATATATCCAAAGTTATCCTTGAAACATGATTGGCTATCTGGAAAGGAAAGCTATATGTGACATAAGAGAATATGGTTTGCATATGTCATTTAAAATATATATACCTTATTTCCACAAAAGGTATAACCGATCCTACCTGTATCCACCATGACCTCTCCTTTTATTTCTTTATATTTACTCCTACTGTTTGTTTCCATATTAATAGAAAAATATGAAATATGTCCCAATAATCCCATTCATCTCCAGACACAGATACACAATAAAAAGGGGAAGAACTCAGAAGCGTGGCAGACTCTATTAAAACTATATACTTCCATCCAATCCATCCGGTTTCCTTCTCAGCTGCTGGTACAGGGAACCAATGCCCCATTTCCTTGGTTTAGTTAACACTATCTCTCTACCTGAACAGAAGCAAATTTCTGTGCTTTACACAAATTCCTCAAAAATTACGTATAAATGTATTTTTACTCATGTTCTAAATATATTTAAGGAACTTGATAAGTATTGTGAAATCCTTTATAAAGAATGTTTACAACAACATAACATTTCTCCTCTTAGTGTCTATATTTACATGCTTTCATTTTTGTCTATGACATTATACTTTTGTAGAGCAGGACATGACTATTTCCAAGCCTCCAGGGACCAAACACATATTTTTATCTGGCAATTTGCTCCTGCCTCTACTAACTACAAACGTCAAGAAGATTCAGATCTTTTGTGACAGTTCACTGCCCTGCCTTCTAATGAATAGCTTCTCAAAGGTTAGACTGCTAATCGTATGAAAGCATCTAAGAAGACGCCGATCGACTTCAAAACTCCTCCTGAACCCATGTTCCCCAGAAGGCGGACATTAGGTATCCCTCCGCTTGCTTTACAATGCCCCCAACACCCAGCGCAGTCCCTGCACGCAGCTGGCACTCTGTGAACACCATGTGAAAAGCAGACTCACGAGATTCTAATCAGTGTTGCTCAAGTGCCAAATGAGCAAACACAAAACTCTTTCTGAGGGTATAAACAAATACCTCTGGACTCTGATAAACAGAAAAAGTAAATAAATAAATAAATAAATAAATAAATAAATAAATAAATAAATAAATAAATGAATGAATGAATGAATGAATAAAAGAGAAGGCTGAGGAAGAAACGCCAGCTCTCTGCCACAAAATACAAAGTCTAAACCCCACACGTGACCTTGAGTGCATACTCACATATATTTCATTGTGGTCAAAGCGCTTCTTGAGGTTGTTAATGAAGGTCTCCTCATTGAGAGGCTCCAAAAGAACCATATCTCCAACACCAATCATATTGTCCAGCAGTGACGTTTTCACCTCCATTTTGGCCATATTTTCCAGCTGCAGGAAAGACAAGAAAAGGGTCAACTTCAATGAGCAAAATTATTTCAGATGTGTTTTTGGCACCACTGAAGAAATGAAATGCTGGTAGCTCCGAAGGGCCCTCACCTGTCTCAAATGTCGTAACCTCCCCTCCTTGCAACCTATGTGAGAAGCCTCCGAGGTGGCTACAGTCACTGCCCCGCCACTAGAAGCCCCATTTGCCAACCTGCTGCTGCAAATGAACCTCCCTCCTCGTCTATCATCTCAGGCAAAGTCCATCTACAGAAAAGCCACTAGGAAGCCAGGCTCTCGGTTTTGTTCTTCAGACCATCCCCTCCCCCCAGTCAGAAACTGCAAAACTCTAGCAAAAGAACCCCTCTCTTACCTCTAAACCTTGCATACCAATGTCAGTCTTAAACTTATAGAAACCACTTCCCCCCACATGACATCCCCCATATTCCATAATGACATCCAGAATGCATTTTCCCAGGAAATAATGTTTTAAAAATGATGCTAACATTTATGGAGTATTCACCACATATCAGACACTGTGTTAAGAACTTTATATGCATTAATTAATTTAATCATCACAATAACTGTATGATAGGTACTGTTATTATCTTCATTTTAAGATAAGAAAACTCAGAGAGATTAAGAAATATTGCTCATGGTTACTTAAGAGGGTGATATATTTAGTGTTAAAGAACTCAATCACCACTTATAACACTGTACCTATGGGGGGAAATTTCATTCAGGCATCAACACTGACTTATAAAGAAAAACACAACCCACTTGTAAATCAGAGGCTACCTATATAACATAACCTGCCGAGAATACCCTTGATGTTCTTAATTATCATTCCAGCAGACATACAACTAAAATAGCAAAATAAAATTAGCATTCAATGAATACTCATGCATAGTCATACGCCCAGTACTGAGAGAAAAGTACATTTAATTCTTTCCATTATGGAGTCACCCAGGCATATCATATCTTACAAAGATCGCTCTACTTCCTTAAAACTTAGCAATTTAAATAAATGTCCTCCTATTCTAGTCTAGAACACCTAGTAGGTCTCTGAGAAGCGACCAAACCTACATTTAATTGGGCTAGGAGGACTAGGAAAGGCTGGAAATTATGTAATTTTTATTATTAATTACTAATGATTTATATGAATCCACAAATACATTACTTTATTTCTGACCCTATTAAAAAAAGGTTTAAGTGTGCACTGAAAAGCCAAAAGAGACCAAGAAGAAGCAGAGGCTCGCCCATAAACAAAAAGAACCCAATAAGAAAGTATTTAACATTCAAAAGAAGAAAAATAGAGTTAACTCTTTTGTTAATATGTCTTTTTTAGTTTCATGTCAATACACCTACAACAAATAACCCCAGATATCGCTAAAACCCAACAATAGTAGCACTAACAATGGTTTCATGCACTTTGAACTAGGCCAGACTCTATTTAAAAACAAAAAAGGTGGGGCTGGGGGCCCTGGCCATTCTCTGGAGATGCAGTGGAAGCCAGGGAGAGAGCTGGTCCCATGCCAAGTCACTGGAAAGACTTGCACAGTAATAGGAACATGAGTGCCCAACCTTTGTCGCAATAAATTAACATTTAAATCAAATTTCAAGTTCTCAGACTTGTGAAATGCCAAAAGCACTCTAGCTGTGATTCATTACATATAATTTGGCAGATGAGAGAAGAAGGCTGAGGGATTAAGGGGGAATGTCAACCTGAGATGGGTGTCAAAAACAACCACCTCAAACCAGCAATTTAAATTAAGCAAAGGGGCTGAATAGGAACTCTTTGCCCTGGGCTGGATTCCTGTACATAAAGTCTATTTATGGAGACAACTGCAGAAAGACCACAGTTCGCTGCAGGTAACAGTAACTAAGCAGCCAATCTTTCTCTATCATTAAACCTGCCTCACCATCTTTTCAAATATAAGTTTCAAGCAAGTTTATATGGGTTCTAATTTTTACCCTTCTATCCCAACTTTATAATCCCTAAGTGGGGAGAGGGCAAAACAAATTGCTGAGTTACAGGCAATTGGTAAAAGTGGAAAACTCTGGCCCTGGCCAGTTTGGCTCAGCGGTTAGAGCGTCGGCCTGCGGTCCAGAGAGACCCGGGTTCGGTTCCCGCTAAGGGCACGTACCTCGGTTGCAGTTTGTCCCCGGCCCTGGTTGGTCGTGTGAGTGGCAGCCACTCGATGTGTCCCTTTCACGTCGATGTTTCTCTCTCTCTCTCTCTTCCTCTCTCTCCCTCCCACTCTATCTGAATAAAAAAAAATGAAAAAAATGTCCTCAGGTGAGGATAAAAAAAAAAAAAAAAAAAAGTGGAAAACTCTGAAAACACAATTGTTGCAAACCAAAATACAACAAAGTAAACCAACTGAACCAGGGATACCAACATTCACTTAGTCATTCAAGTCTAGTTTTGTTTGTTGCGTTTGTCTTTTTAGCATCTGGGGGGAGGAAATAGTGACCCTGCCCCCATTCTCACAGTAAAAACAGGACGCTGAGAAAATGGTGTCCAGGTGCTACCCTATCTTCCTACCAATGGACTGATTTCCATTACTGTGACTACTGTCTCCAGCCTTGATTTGGTCCACTTTGACATCTCAGTGAAATTGATTGGTGTATTTGCTCCACCAAAAGAAATGGTCTTTTTTTCTCTGAAAACAATGCTTACCATAAGAACAAGTGTCAGAATCACTTGCTAACTCAAGATTTCTATAAACTATCAGGAGAATTCACGTGGGAAAATTAAATGAGAACACTTGTGAAGAACTGAAGATACTTTTTGTTTGACATGTAGATGGGAACACCCTTCCTTCCCAAGACCCCCATGGGAATCCTTGTTCTCAGGAAGCCAATTTTATCCCTCGGTCCAGGAATGCAGCAAGCGCTCTAGACTAAGACAAGCAACACATTTCCATCTCCCAGCCACAGTCATTGATTCAGGGCTGGTCTTAGAACTGAGCCTGAGGCCTGGAATACTAGGACAAAGGTTCTATCTATCTCTGGGTGGCGTGATTTAGACGTGCTACTTGGACCTGCTTCGACCATGTCTCCATTCACGAGTGAGGGCCTGTGTGAGGAGGAAGACAACACATGGAAGAGGCAGGGCAAGAAAACATCCCAGAAGAGAATTCATGCCGGAGCCCCGGTGACATCAGGAACCTCTGGCTCAAAGTGCACTTGAACACCAGCCCACAGCTCAAGGAAGCCAATTAATCCTCCTTATTGTTTAAGCTGTTTGAGCTGGATTGCTTACTCTTTGCAACAGAAAGCATCTCACCTAATAATAGAAGCTGGTAAGAGGAAGTGGAGTGTTGTAAGTAATATGCTAAAGAGCATGGACTGGCTGAGCCAGGGCCACAGAGTGGAGGGCATGAGGACCTACTACCTCTGACTGGCAAGATGATCCTTTCTGATACTTAACAATAAAACAGCTGATTAAACCATGGTCTGTTGTGTCTTACGACTTGGACTTTGTGCCTGCAATTTTAGAGAAGTTGAGAAAAATTCAGATACCGGAGTGTATGTTGGCTCTTTCTTAAAGATTACAAGAAAAAGACAAGCACACTGTAAAACTGGCCTGACCAAAGCCGGAGAGAACATATGGTGGTGTTGTTAAGAGGAGCCCTTCTGCCTGGAGGCAGGAGATGTGACCTATGCCAAGTGCCACCTGTTTGGCTTCTGTGGCCTGGGAACGGGATAGCACTGCCACCAACGAGGAAGAGGTAGCACAGGAGAGGAATCCTTCACTCTGTTGCTTCTTACACTACTTAACTGTAACTGGGGAGATTCTATTAACCAACAGCAGAAACGCCCTGCGGAGCACCAAGACCAGGTCCAATTGCCAGGAGACAAGTTCTCAGACCAAGGTCTAGGTTCCAAAGCTTCCGAGTTTTGGTTACTGGTTTATGGAAACAAATAAACCTTAAAAGCCAACAACATTTTTTTGTATCCTCACCCGAGGATATTTTTCCATTTATCTTCAGATGGGGGGGGTGGACATCGATATGTCTCACATTGTCTGGCTGCTTCCCTCACAACCCCAACCAGGGCCAGGGACAAACGGTAACCGAGGTATGTGCCCTTGACCAGAATAGAACCCGAGACTCATTGGTCCACGGGCCGACGCTCCAAACACTGAGCAAACCGGCCAGGGAGAAAAGCCAACAACATTTTTAAAGGATCTATACTGTCAAAGAAGTCCAGCTGACAGTGAGTGACTTAAAATTGCTTGATCCTTAATACAATCAACTCCAAGAACTCCCACTCATATGAACAAAAAAAGAACTGCGAAAACACTGCAGCCCCTGACAAAGCCATCTTCCTCAATGCTCACCTTAGATGTGGCCACAGAAGACAGTGGACAAAGCAGATCTCAAAGAACAGAACCTGGGGGTGGGGGTGGGGGGTTGTGTTCAGACATACAGAGAGAGCTGTATTATGTTGGCTGGGGTATTTTATTTTCACAAACGTAAGTATGGTAAGAAAGGTGTTAGGTGGATGTTGGGCAGCCCAAGAGGAGAGCCATAGCAGACATTTATTTGTCTTTTTTTCTTAAAGAGGACACTATCCAGTATACAGTCCTGTTCCTATTCGCACCTAATCTCACTTTTAGGGAGTCCCCAGTAACCTTGTGATAACAAGTAATCTAGTGAGAAGTAGTGCAAAGGAGATAGATATGCTCTCTTGCCACCCCAAGCAATATGGCTTATGCACAGCCAATCACATCCTCCTGGGACTTGGAGTTCTGGGTGAATATGATGGCTAGAGGTTATACTCATTAGTCACTGCAGCAGCAGCATGAAGACCAGGTGGTTCTGCAACACGGCTTCTGCTAGGGATCCTGCTACCCAGCCCTCCAGCCTTTCCTTTGTTCCTGACTATCTTCCAAGTGTGTAACCTTCCTGGTCTTCCAACCTCTCTGCAATTCTCTGAGTCTCTACGTTGTTTCTGCACTGCAAGCAACCAAGATCTCTGACTGACATAAACACTGAGCACAGTGCCCAACATACAACCTAACCTCCTTCTCCCAAACTTGGTGAAAGCAATACAAAATACTGGGGGAGCCTTGGGAGGAACCACAGAAGAGCCTGGAAGCAGGGTCTCTTTATCTCCAGGTGCTGACTTAGCCCAGCCACCGGCCCACCAAATGATGCCAGGTGACTCCATAGCTGCTCGGCTCTTTCCACCTGCTTGTCCAATCAAAAACCCCAAAATATATGATCATGACCGTTCTTTCCTCCATCTACTCTAATCTCAAAAACTTCCAAAATTACTACTACATTTCAGTGTACACCAAATCATTCACCCGCATCTTTGATGTGTAAAAATATCATTTACAATACTGAAAGCATCATTTCAAAAAGGCCTTGAAATCCAAAAGAATGCAGCATAAATATCCTAACCATCTTAAAATGACCACCTGTAACCTAACATTTAAATAGAAGTAGTCCACCCCAGTCACCAACCTTAAATTACAAGTCACCTACCATGTTAATGTCATCTGTGCTTGGGAATGTCAAGACCAGCATTTCCCAACCCAATAGTCCCACACAAGCGATGTCAAGCGAGACAGCACACCCATATGAAGTGCAAGGTCATTCTACTATTTGATAACAAAACAGCAACGCTGAAAAGCTATTCCAAATTAATCAATCAGGCTAAGCTCAACTATAGCATCTGGTGGTCTCCCATGTTATTCAAAGTTCTCAGAGTACAGCATATGAGAACAAATGTGTATTTTTAAGTTCAAACTGTTCTATTGTAAAATTTGAAAGAAATCCACAAGTCAAACCTGAAGATGCAACGATTACAAGGATCAATATTAAGTCATGAACATAATTTTAAATTTGAAGGCACTTTTAAAGCAAAGCCATAAAAGCAACTTGTACAGGAAAACTTAATGAAAGCAGGTATCTATTGCTTTGGTAATTGTAAATGAGGACATTTACTCCTCTATTGTAGGGTCATTAGCACTACACATCAGAGATAGCACCTTCAGGGCATCTTCTTAGCACACCAACAATTGTTCTTATCTGACTCCAGGTCCAGTCATTAACCTCTTGTATGGTGGTCATGTATACACAAGAGCCCCTTTCCTACAGAATCAGCTCCTTGGTTTCAAAAATCTCACTTTATTCATCTTTATTTCCCCAAAGGCATAGTACACAACCTCTTGCATAGGGTAGTCAATCAGAGAAACACAAAGGGAAAACAAGTATGCACATTTACAACTGACAAGTAAGTCATTCAATCATGCACATTCTCACAGCTGCCATAGGTGGGTGGGTCCTGTCATAGCGAACCAGAGGCAAAATAATGACTGCAGCTTCAAGCCACTTTGATTCATTCCTCTAAAAACATAATATTATCAACAAAGGACAGGAAACAGAATTGGGCTATTTGGCTCCCAAAGATGAGATCACTAATGCTATTAAGAATAACATGAGAAACGCATCTAAGTAAGAAAATGGCGCCAATGTGGCAAGCTTTCATGAACAAAATAAATCTTAGCAAATCCTGATGGCAAAACAAAGGCCAAAGAGGGACCGAGTCTATAGGATGCGATTCAGTACCTAATACAATGAGCTAAGTGACTGAGAAAAACTGGAATTTGCTTCCTAGATCTTTTAAAATAGCACAAAATCTCATCTTGCAGAACAGTTAGATTAAATTTCCATTCAATTCCGTTCCACCACCACTTACAATGAATCCTGTTGGTATCTGGTATTGTGGTAAGTGCTAGGGACACAACATGAATAATCATGGTACTTCCCCAGCCCCATTCCAACCCCCAAGAGCTCACAGTCCAGTGAGACAGTCAAGAAAAGAAGCAACTTTTGAAATTTCAAATGATCTTTTTAATGATGAAAAGAAATACATGTTCACTATAGAAAAAAAAAAATCAGAAAATATAGATGAACAAAAAGAATATAAGCCAAATTCAACACACTCAATCTTTAGTCTACAAAATCCTTTGAATTCATTAGAATCCTTACGAAACCTGATTTTTATTAAGCAATGCGTTGGCCATCATTTCTGGTTGTATAAATGCTGATGCATATATTTCTGCTTTAAGGTAGAAATTTGAACTAGAGCCACAGGAGCTGCGAAACTGTGCAGCTGCACCAATAACATTCCAACACTTTAAAATTCATCAAACTGCATGGCCATCTGCCCCCTCTATTCTTTACTTTATCCCCTCTCCCAAATTAGCAACCCACTGGATCAACAGCCTTCCACCAATCATCTCTACCACAAGGCTGTGTCTAACACCTGAATACATGTTCAAAATCTATATTGTCTACCAGCCCATACCAAAATACAAAACAAACAAACAAAGATAACCGTCTTATTCCCCCTACATTCCACAATCACAATTGACCCAGTTTCTCATCCTTGGCCTTTCCGGCTCCTACTTCCTCCCCCCATAGCCAACCTTTTTCATTGATTATGTCACCTTCACCACGCCCACTTCCATCCCTTCCCCTCTGTTCCCCAATGTGACTGCCCTACTCAGACTTCACCTCCCACTTGTCTGTCCACCACAGCCTCTGCCAGCCCTCTCCTTCCCCAATCCATGAACCTCACACTGCCCAGGTTGCCTTCCTAAATCACAACCAGATCGGGTAAGCCCTGCTTTAAATCCTGCTTGGAAGGAAGGAAGGAAGAAAGGAAGGAAGGAAGGAAGGAAGGAAGGAAGGAAGGAAGGGGAGGGGGGGGAGAGAGAGAGAGAGAGAGAGAGAGAGAGAGAGAGAGAGAGAAAGAAAGAAAGAAAGAAAGAAAGAAAGAAAGAAAGAAAGAAAGAAAGAAAGAAAGAAAGAAAGAAAGGAGGGAGGGAGGGATTGCCTATGACCCAGCAATTCCACTTTAGGGTATGAAAGCAGGGATTCAAACAGATATCTGTACACTCATATTCAAAGCAGCATTATTTACAATAGTCAAAAGATTGGAAGCAACTAAAGAATACATCAATGGATGAATGGATAAACAAAATGTGATATATACACACAATGGAATATTAGTCGGCCTATGCCCAGCCAGTGTGGCTAAGTGTATGGACCTCCCATGGACTGAGAGGTCCCAGTTCGATTCCCAGTCAGGGCACATGCCTGGGTTTCAGGCCGATACCAGGTGCGGGCGTCCAGGAGGCAGCCGGTCAACGTTTCTCTCTCTCACTGATGTTTCTATCTCTCTCTCTAAAAAATCAATAAACACATTTTTTTAAAAAAGGAAGTTCTGACATACACTTCAACATGGATGGAACTTGAGGACAATATGCTAACTGAAATAAGCCAGTTACAAAAGGACAAAGGCAGCAGGACCCCACCTATAAGAGGTGCTAGAGTAATCCAATTCATAAAGACAGGAGCTAGAATGGTGGCTGCCAGGGCTGAAGGGGGAGGAACAGGAAGCTGTTTAATGGGCACAGAGTTTCACTCTGGGAAAATGAAGAAGTCTGGAGATGGATGCTGGTGCTGGCTGCACACAGTGTGAATGTACTTATGCCATTCAAGTGTACAGCGGGGTGGGGGGGTCAGTGTGGGGAAAGGGGGAGACACAGTAATACTTTCAACAATAGAGACAGATTTAAATTAAAAATACATGTATTTTAATAAAGACTGGCTTTATCATTACAAAAAAAGATTAAACGATAAATTTTGTTATGTATACTTTACCACAAACACACAAATTCCTTATCAGAGATCACATGACTCCACAGCCTGACTGGAGCCTTCCTCTTCATCTCACCTCTCCCTGGTGACATCCCCCACCCCCTAAGGCAAACTTTGCATGGCACACAAATATGCCAAGGCCTCCAATGGCTCCTTCAACCAGGACATAGCTACCTGGGCTGTGGCTGTACATCGGCCCAAACAATACAGGCTTACAAGGACACAGAGACGATAGTCAGATGGCTCTGAGCATGGGACCAGGACGCTCACACAGATCGAGGGGACAGGTGTACCATTCCAGAGAGAGGAAGCCCGTCTACAGGAATGAAGCATGCGTGTGCAGAGAAGCAGTGACAACAGACCTCGTGGGACAGACAGAAAAGCTATGTTAGGTCCTGAGAGGGGTTCTAGCTGTAGGCCCTGGAGAGGTTCTGCTTAACTTAAACAAATACCTGCTGGCTTAAACCAGTGAGTAGACACTCCCCGTAGGCAGCAAGCCCTGAGCAAGCCAGTACACCTCCAGAGAAACTTAGTTTGCCTGCCTCCTCCCCTGCTCACCCTGAGAAGGCCTGAGTTCTCCATGTGGGAGAGTGGCTGTCACACTGGACCCCGGTGTGGAGAGCAAATGAATGGGTGCACATTAGAGAGACACAGGCCATTATTCTTCCTTCCAGGACTGTTTCCATCATGTCCACCCTTCCTTCCAGATCACAACTGGCCAAGAATAATTAGAGAGCCTCAGATGACACACCAAGAACATAAAAGATCAGGAAAGACTCAGGTTAGAAACCAAAGGGCAAGACACTTTCTCAGTATTTATCAACTAAAGGGCAGGTGGAATGAAAACTGCGTTCTTTAAGACAATTTACTTAAGCAGCATGGTTTTCAAGAGACGGGGCTAGTGGGCCACACTGAACCATATGGGGTGCTTTGCAGGGCTCCCCAGAGCATATACTTGGACCCTGCCATGCATCTGTGAAAAGGCTCAGGTGATGCTGATTTTCATTCCCATCAACACAGTTCCTTAGAGAAACTTATTCATGGCATTTACTTCACAAAGTACAGTTATCTGATTTTCCCATCCTTTCTTCCACAGTTAGAGCTACTTCATACTGAGCGTTTCCCCGCTTTCTCTAAAGCTTTTTGTTAAGAGTATTCAATGGACTGCTGGTAGGGTGGCTTTTGTTAGAATCTTGGATTAGGGGGGAAAAAACCAGCCCAACTACTGGGTAATTTCCACACAGTAAGTTGTTGCCTTGTAGTCAAACTGTGGATAATACACAGCACATTAAATTATCAGGCAATGACAAAATGGAATAGATTTGAACTGGGAGTGAAAAACAAACAGCTAAAAGCAAATGGAAGCCCATAAATCATAAAGCAGACTCCAATCTTAAAAAGCTGTGTGAACAGGAAGGGCAATTAATTCACTATTCTGGTTATCACCCCACAGGGTGTCTCTGCCTAGGCAGAGAGGGGCCAGGAATCACCGGCGTCGATGTCAAGGTTTGTTTCTGTCTGGCTGGAAGGCTGGCCTTGTCGACCAAAGCCATCAACCAGGAGCTGGGCTGCCCTCCATCCCAGCACAGGACAGTTATTTAGGATCTGAAAGACAGCATCTAGAACTTTACAATTCATAGTGATAGGTAAACACACACACACACACACACACACACACACAGTTTTTTCCAACTGTGGAAATGAAAAATACATTATCTAGACTAATAAGAGAGATTTTTGAATCTAAAATAAGAGTGGCTGCTATGACAACATTGAAGGTTTTGGATTATAAACTGCAAACTACCCTTTCCGGTGTCTGTGCAAAGTGTCTTAGGATCCCAGGCAAAACCTTCTTTTAACAGAAAGAAATGGACCCAGGTGTTGCCTATCTGGCTTCTGGTCGAGCCAGGGGAAGGAGGAAGCCTTCCTGACTGGGCTGGGAGTGGTTTTTCACACTTATTACATTATGCACACCCTTCGATCTAATTCCTAAGTTGCCAAACTCTTCACAGTACCCCACAGCTTTTTAAAGAGAAGCTTCACTTCTACACTGGGAAAGGGTAATTTTCTACAGGAGTTTTGCAGCAGTTTACCAAGAGCATTCTCTCTTGGTGAACTTACTGCCCCCCCAGTAAGGGGTAGCAAAGGTTCTGGATCACAGACCCAGACTCCAATCCAACCGAATTCTGATCTGAAAACTCAGGATAACAACTTCCGTTCCGTTATTCGGACTGTTGCCCACGCGGACTGAGAGCAAAGCCCCTGCCTCACAGAACTCACACTGGATGCTGGCTCCCTCCCTTCCCAATGGTCTCTGCCTCTGATCCTGGAGAGCTCCCTGACTCCTGTTGTTCTGCCTCCTGGCAGGTGTGTCCAGGTAAATAACCCAGAAAGTTGCCTCATTTGCAACAGACATTGCAGGGGGTTCAGTACCCTGAGGAGGAAATGCAGCCAACATCACTGTCCCTCGGTCATTACCCCCGAGGAAGCTCTGCAGAGTCACGCAGGATCCACTGCCAGATGGCAGGGCAACTTCAGAGAACGACACCACCCCCAGGACCTGGTCTGAAAACCACCCCAGTCCCTCTCCACCCCCTCCCCCACCAGCTGGGCACCCCTCACCAACCAAAATCCTGCAAGGTCTAGAATGAAGAGCAAGCAGCCCGAGCTTTAGGGGGAACCTATGGTCATGCTGTCCTCCTCATACTAGATGTTAGAATTAATGAGCTAATGTCTGAAAATGCCTATGAGTTCCTGTGGGACAAGGTAGCCAAAAACTATAAACCACTGTTATAGCCAGAAACACAAATTCAGCTGCTAATGGGGACATGGGATGTGCTAATTATAACCCACAGACTCCTCAATTTGTTCCCTCAAGGCAGATTTTAAAAATTCCATGAAGTCGAATGTGTTTAGGTTGGCAAACCCAAGACCCCGGAACCCCTAGATGAATGTAAAACTACTCAAATATAACTGGCATACTCAACAGCTCTGGTTGTTCCTGGCCAGTGCGCAGACACCAAACACGACCAGTGATCATTAAACTGAATACAGCCACCAAGGAGAAAACCAACTTCCTTCCAAATGTACTGACTTGTGAATCAGAGGGTCCCAATCTCGTACCACATGCTAATATCCTAACCAAATCCTCCTAACCCTTGCCGCCTTCCCCTGCTTACACCAATGGTCTTACACTTGATCAGACCATCCAAGGTACTCCCTTGTGATTAAAAGTACAGTGGCGTGCACCTAGCAGGCACTCACATATGGTTTCTTGTATGCACCAGTTTTGGGGGCCCCTCTAGATTGGTTTTTAAAGACAAATGGCTCAACTAAGACGCTCACATAAAACAGCCAGGATACACCAGAGCAGAAGTACCTTCTTTTAAAAGAGGAATCATTCAGTCCAGCCAGTATGGCTCAGTGGTTGAGCACTGACCCATGCACCAAGAGGTCGCCGGTTCAATTCCTGGTCAGGACACATGCCAGGGTTGTGGGCCTGATCCCCATAAGGGGAATGCAGGAGGCAGCCGATAGATGTTTCTCTCTCACATAGATATTTCTATCTCTCCCTTCTTCTCTCCAAAAAATCAATAAAAACATATTTTAAAAAATAAATAAACAAAAAATTTTTAAAGAAAATAGCTTAAATGCAGTGGGTTATTTCACCTAAGCTGATTAAAATAAATAATCATATTAGAATTTGAAAGTATTTTCTGGGTCAATTTTTTTTCCAATTTTTCTAATGTTGGAAGCATTACTGAATTTAAAATCAAATGCACTGCCCTGGCAGGCTTGGCTCAGAGGTTAGAGCTTCGGCCCACAGACCAGAGAGTCCGGGTTCGGTTCCCGCTAAGGGCACATACCTAGGTTGCAGTTTGTCCCCGGCCCCGGTTGGGGTTGTGTGGGTGGCAGCCAGTCAATGTGTCTCTCTCACATCAATGTTTCTCTCTCTCTCTTCCTCTCTTTCTCCCTCCCACTCTATCTGAAGATAAATGCAAAAATGTCTTCAGGTGAGGATTAAAACAAAATAAAAATCAAATGCACTATTATGCATCTCTTACACATCTCTAAATACCTTCTATAGTATTTATAAAGATACACTATACAGCACATCACCTATAAGACATGCCATAACTAAAAATCCTTTTAAGTCACAAACTAAAATGTTTATAAAAATATATGTCTACCAAGTTTACATTTATAAATGTTAACTAAATTTGAATAATAGTTCTGCTAATTTCCAAAAGTTCTATAGGATACAACAATATTTCATATATTATAAGGATACACACAAATGCCCCCTACACACACATATATACACATTTTCTCCCTTTAATATAGTATACAACCTGTAAAGTTATACCAAAAAAAAATCCATTTTAAAGTTAATCAGTTTGACCATGTATAGAACCACACAATAAATTTTCCCAAAGAAAGTTTGGTAAGACATAAAATACCCAATAGTGAACTACACTGTCATGCCTTATTAAGAAAAGTTCATTTCCTTGTACAAGTAGTTTATCAAAAACAAAAAGGTTCCCAAAATATCACGTTATTACATTGTAAATCATCAAAGTAAAAGGCATAAAAACTTAAATTTTACAATCCACCCTTAATCATGTCTCTCAATAGGTAGGTAGGTAGACAGATAGAGAGAAAGAGCTATATAAAAACGGTACAGAGTTTTCTTAACAACATAATTACAAGTCCCCCTTGTTTAGAAATTAAAACTGCTTACCAACTTTTCTTCTCCATTGTTTTTCCCACTGATTCAACTAGCACTTTAGCGTTCAGTTCCCATGAAAGGGAGAGACAAACATTCGTTGTGACAGGGAGAACACACTAAGTACAACAAATATTTTGCACACAGATAAGAAGGGGAAAGTAGGTCAATATCCTGTGACTAGGAAGAGGGGCCTCTGCTTCCATCCAGAACTGTATTATATGATTAACCACGCGCTCTCTCTGCTATTCACAGACTGCTGCTCTGACCCCTGCGCCTGGCGTACACAGGCCACCAGCACGGGGAGAAGAAGGAATCAGAGACCATCTACTGCCTCCTAGGCATTAGCAACCTATTTAGGGAAAGAAAATACTTAAGAGCAATATAACTAGTAAAACAAATGCTCACAGATCAGTTGATTCACTTCAAACAGAGGAATACAGAGACTGATGTTTATGCTTAGAGGTGGAACTATTCTATTATCATGATATAGGAGGATCAGATAAGGATTGCCAAACAGCTGGAACTTGTCCCTGACTTTCTGAGAATGGGTAGAATGTGGTTACGCAGGAAAAAACTGTAAAGGAAGAAGACGAAATATATTCAGAAGATAGTGACTAGGCAGAGTGGGATCCTGATGGACCTTGAAGCTGGGAGAAAAGGTAAACTGAGGCAAGACTGAGCACGTAGGCTAAGGACCTGACAGTGTTAGAGTATGAGGAGAGGAGAGGGAAGCACTACGCCTACCTCCTATGTCTGCGCTGCAGTCACTGCAATGCCAGTGCATCTCGAGGGCAACAAGTGTGGCTGAGACCACTGGTGATAGATAGTCTGATGGAAAGTAAAGTTGAGGACAGCCATTACAAATAATGGGGAATCACCAAAAAAAATGTTTGTGCAGGGATAGAGACAACAAAAAAATTAAAGGAGGGTTAATCAGGGATAGTCTGAATGCATTGAGAGTGACCAGAAGCAGGGAGCAGGACTGCTCGGGCAGTTGTTTGGTCTGTGCATCGCATTAAAGTTGGCTAGCCTTGGGGAGGGGGGCTCGGGATGGTGGGGTTCTAACATCACATCCTACTCCTGTGGGTCTGTGGTTTGCCCTGCGGGGTACCTTTTCCTAAATGCATAAAAGGCACCATGCAAGCTAGCAGCAGGGAATCCAGCTGGGGCACACATTTAGTAGCTCAGGATTAAGAACTAAGAGAAATGAAACAAGAAATAACAGATGAATCTATGATAAAAAATGGGAAACGAATGTGATGGAGGGAGTAAGGGAGACAGGAGGGTTTAAGAAGACTAAAGAAGCTCTCTCCCCCAAATGCATAAGGATTGACAGTTTGGCTGATAGGTGTTTCAAAAACCCAGATAAGGCAGGAAGTCATTAAAAAAATGATTCATATCTACACATATTATTTTTAATTAAGTCCTATAAACATACATTTATTTGCCAATCTTTTGCTGTAGTGCTGAGGCCTTTTCTTTCAGTATATGTCCACTGACTGCAGTACCCAGTGGTCTTTCTTTTAGAAAACACCCTCACGGCATCATCCTCGAGGTCCAATTTTGTTTAAAGCCTGGTGAGAAGGCAGAGACAACTGGGAAGCTTGCGGGGTAGACTATATTCCTCATGCTGGAGTCTCCTCTCTGTGGCAAGATTCCACAGCCCCGCAGTGCTGAATCAGACACGGGGCCATATGGGCTTCACAGCAGCCTCTCCTCTGCCCCAGGGATCAGCAGTGTTCCTGAGGGAGCTGTTCCATCACCACGTCGACAACGTGGAACAGAGCTCCACCCGACCTACGAGGAGCACGCAGTGTGAGTGTGGATTATAGCTTTGAGCCACTAAGATTCTCAGGTGTTACATGTTCACAGCTTAGCCTACCTATCCTGAATAAGTGGCAATATTAGCAGAAACACTTTTATTTCATGATTCCCCAATCAGCCTCCCCTAAATCAGCTATAATCGTTCTTAGAAACTTACCACGTGGTTTCCAAAACATTCAAATGAATCTTCATAAAAACAACTTGTTTGCATATGGGATTGAGCAAAAAAGAAAAAGAGAGAGAGAGAGAACTCACGGACATGAACAACAGTGTGGTGATTGTGAGGGGGTGGAGGGGTGGGTGGAGGTGGAAGAAGGCATAGAGGGAATAAAGGTGATGGAAACATAAAATAAAATAAATAAAATTGTTATATTAAATATACTGAGTACAGCTGCCATAAACAGGGTTGGAATAAACACAGTTGAGTCTGGATGAGCATCTATCTCCCCTGGTGGGAACACAAACTCAGGAGCACACCACAGGTAGCTCACTAACTTTGAGCCTTTAGTGTGTTATGGGCTTCAGCTGACACATTTGACTGAGGAAAAGAACACCAACTAATCCAGCAAGTCTGGAGGTCACTAAGAGCTTGCAATTATAAGAATGAATAGTACTATCATATTGCCAGGTTAAAAATCTGGTTGGTTTTCAAAACTATATCCAACTACCACATTTATTCTGTCCCAAATGTACACTCAGAAGTGCTTAAGTCATTTTAAAAAGCACAAAAATAACACTTCAAAACCACAACCAGACACAGTCAAGAGTACAAGGTCACATGTCATTCCAATAACCTGTCTCTTAAAGATAGAAAGAATAAACATACAAGTTACTATTAAAAACTAAATATGAGTTTCATACTTTAAAATTACATACTTTAAAATTGTCGACACACATAAACGTTCCTCTCAAGGTTGTCCAGCAAAATCTGGGTGCTTCTATTTCAGGTGGCCAAATAGTAACTCTATCTATAATTTATATACTTTTAGAAATTGGATAGTCAACCTCTTCAATAAAAATATAAACTTTTACGTAGGAAGCATCCTGATATATTTCAACAGACTACTGAAACACCATGTAAACACATACACCAGAGACCCCAAAACAACCAACCATAGTTTAAATAACATATACTCACAAGTCAACCCTGACCCCTTCACCAATACAATGCATGAAAAGGCTCCCTCCTTAGCATCAAACAGGATAACCCTAACCTCTACATAGCTTTAGCTCAAAAAACAATCAACAATAAAAATATCTGCAGAAGAAAGGCGGTAATACCATACCCACTAAAAGAATTCTGCCCCTAGACTTATTCTCCCCCATCCAGTCTTATTTTAACTAACGTAGGTTCTTCGGGGGGGGGGGGGGCTGAAACCAAACTCTAGAGAGAAAAACATTAATTTGTGAAATGAGGTAAACTCAAATATAAATTTTACTGAACTTTGGCCTAAATCATTGTTCCCACTGTTTTTTTTTTAACTATGAGATGAGCAACCATAAGAACAGGATTACAGAATGGTTTAGTCTTATCCAATCAAATTCACTACGGAGCTCACCTGACACAAATTTTATGCCTGAGAGAAAGAATACTTTGCCACAGGAGATGGAGTTATAGTTGAGAAAGAACTGAAGACAGATATAAGTGAGTCCAGGAAGAGAGCCAAGGCCCAAACCCTGCAGAACCTGGACACCAAGGAACCAGGAGGAGATGAGGGGTGAGACCAAAACAGCACAGGTCACCAAAGCCAAGGGACAAGAGTGTGATAAATCAGAGCCGGAGGAGCAGACGGTCAACAGTGTGGAGGGTGAGGGAGCACAGGGCAAGGAGAGAGACAAGTGGGTCACCAGGCTTAGAATCCATCTGGTAGGAGCTGAACTGTATCTCCCCAAATTCTGTGTCCCCCAAAATTTATACGCTGAAACCCTAATCCCCGGTATCTCAGAATGTGACTGTATTTGGAGATGGACCACTAAAGAGGTGATTAAGTTAAAATGAGGTCGTTACACCCGCCCTGTGTGGCTCAGTGGATTGAGAGTGGTCCCATGGACTGAGAGGTCCTGGTTCGATTCCCGGTCAGGGCACATGCCCGGGTTGGGGGCTCGACACCCAGTAGGGGGTGTGCAGGAGGCAGCCAATCATGTTTCTCTCTCACATAGATGTTTCTCTCTCTCTCTAAAAAAATCAATAAAAACATATTTAAAAAAATAAAATGAGACTGTTAGGGAAGGCCCCAGTCCAATATGACCATATGAGGACACAGCAAGGTGGCCACCTGCAACCCAAGAAGAGAGGCCTCAGAAGAAAACAAACCTGCTGATACCCTGACCTTGGACTTTCAGCCTCCAGAATTGTGAGAAAATAAACTTCTGTTAAGCCACCCAGGCTATGATACTCCATTATGGTAGCCTAGTAAACTAATACACCTTCTACAAGCCCTTCTACCAACTACCTACTTCTGTCTCTTCCTCCACAGCGAAGGCTTCTGACACAGCTTATCTCTGACAGCTGCCAACCTTCCTAGGCCCCCTCAGCTCGCTCAGCACATGCCACTGAAACAGCCTCCGATGAAATGTCACCACCTATTTGCTGCCCACCGCAGCCCCTCCCTGAAACATCTGCAGCAGCTTTAACCACACCTAGATGCTGGTGATGCCATCATTGGGACCTCAGGCCTTGGCTTGTCCCTCAGCTCCAGGTCCTGTATTTCACGGGTCTGCTGAACTCTACTCACCGCCTGGAGGCCTCTCATCCCAAAGGGAACCCATCCCCTTCAGGCCTGACTGTGCCAACCATTCCCGACATCACGTGGGCCAGAAACTTGGGAGTCATCCCAGTGTCCAACTTTCCCTGACCCAGCAATCCAGTCACGTTATCTACCTCCTGATCAAAGAGGGGTACACAAAATGTTCACAACAATCTCTGGCACAATCCCCTCATTCTCAGTATCTACTATCAGAAAATCACCCACAATACGGAAAAGGTTAGATGTACAAAAATGTTCATCACAGTATTATATACAGCAGCAAAGTGGCAGAAGCAACTCAAGTGCCCAATAATAAAGGGATGTTTAAGGAAATTATGGTACTCAATGGAATAATACACAAGTATAAAATTTATTTCAAAACTCTGAAGCAATATAGAAAAATACATACTCTACGATTACAACCATTTTAAACCATACACATAAAAAGCTTGGAAAGGAATATTTAGAAATGGTCATAGTTGATATTTTAGACTAGTTGGCAGACTTATGTGGATCTATGATGAAACCTGACACAGCAGTGTCGGGTATGCAGACCCCCTACAACTGCTGCTTTACACAAAAGTGGTGTGCACACTGTTTCTAATGTAAAGAAGTCCTATGATGAATCCATTTGAAAAGTAAATGCCAAATCCTCGTTATACCCACTCTGTAAATCCAGATTCTACTATTACAGTACCAGACTTCCTTACACGGCATAGACAGAACATTCGTAAATATTTATGTTATGTTCAAATTAGACAATTGTGCTGGGAGATGAAAAAATTATAAATTGTGGAATGAGGTACAGGAAGGCACCACCTTATTTATTATTGTTATTGCTGTTGTTAATTCTCACCCAAGGATATTTTTTCCATTGATTTGGGGGCGGGGGGGGCGCTGGAAGGGAGGGAGAGAGAGAGAAGCCTCAATGTGAGAGAGACACATTGATTGGCTGCCTCCTGCACGACTCAGAGAGGGCTGGGAATAGAACCTACAACCCAGGCACATGCCCTTGACCAGAAATTGGACCTGAGACCCTTCGGTCCTCAAACTGACGCTCTAACCACTGAGCAAACTGGCCAGGGTGGCAGCACCTTATTTAAATCCCCTCAACTAGATTTTACATTCATCTGTGAAATCTCACTTAAAATAGCCATATTTCTCAAGTAAATAGCTGTCATACCTCCCCTGAAATCTGTGTCAGCATTATTTTGAGATATTTACAGAATACCACTACTTAAGAATAAATTCCTGCAGACAAAACAAACTTAGTTGAAAAGCCCATTTCTCCCCTTGGAAGTAGACAAGAGAAGGCGCATAAAAGGAAAGCTGGAAAACTCACTGAACTTTTTAAAAAGTAATTAAAACCAATGGGCTTTTGAGGAAATGTGTCAGATTTGGCAAAGTTTTCTTTGTAAAAACATATTTTGGTAATTTTCCAGAATTCTGTTCTTCTAGTTTGGAAAAATTTAAATTCTGATACATAACAAAATGGTACCAACACAGAAAACCCTAAGCAAAATAGGGAAAGAGGAAAAATTTAATTTCAGCATTCCCTCAATCTTTCAGCCTCCAACCCCTCCAAGATTCCTAGTGCTTTTAGGAGTCACAGATCCCCCAGAGTTTAGTGAGTTAGTGAGTGCACTCATTCATTCATTCTTTCTTTCATTCACTGATTCTAGGCATGACTAAATAAAAGGCAACTTAATTTAGATTTTTGAGGGTGAAAAGTTACATTTATTTTTACAATTAAAAATAAGAAATAAAATATTCTGTACTGTGAATGTAGAAGTGTGTGCATCATTTCTGCATGGCAGCAAATAAAGGAGAAAGATGGGTACTGAAAGGAGGGGACTTCAAGGCGGGGGGACATCAATGGAGACCCAAGGAGACTAACAGATGGGGGCCCACTCAGGGTCAGCAGGAAGAAACAAAAAAGGAAAATAATGCCAGAAAAAGAAACATGCAAAGAAAGAAGAGTTTCACAAGGAACCACATGCCCATCTTCTAACCTTCTGGGATACTTCTGCTGAAGACTTTTAAATATGGTTGCATTTCTGCAACTCTAAGCATAAATGGGAAAGTGCTCCACCTGTGAATGCAATTAGACCAGGCGGACCCCAGGTGTCCCATCCTCTTCTGCCCCACTGTACTGAGTCACTTAAACAACTGTCAGCCTGGCCTTTGTTTCATAAGATTTTAGTATATTGGTAACATGACCAGATTACAGAAAATGTGGAAAATATGAGGAGTAAAAGTAAAAGTCACCCCAATCTACTATACTAACACAATCGCTGTTAACATTTTGGTTTATTCCTTTGTCATCTTTCTTCCTACATATGTTTCAGGTATAAATGGAGTCCTGTATCATCATAAATTATACGCAATGCTTGGATTTGAACAGATCAGAGTATCTGGCACTGGGGAGAAGGAAACCCAGGAATCCATTTTCAGAAAAGACTGAATAGTAACTAACATTTATACTGAGCACTTACTGTGTGCCAGACCCTCTTCTAGGCACTTATGTGTGTTAACACACTTAATCCCTATTATAACCCAAAGAAGCAGCTCTATTAGTACCTGCATGTTGCAGGTGAGAAACAGGAATCAGAGACAACTTAAGTTCCATACCCAAGAACATGGGCCACTAAGCAGAACAGTCAAGTTTCAAAACCAATACTTTCTCCAGAGCCCAGCCCATGACCATTGCACCACACTGTCTCCCACCGAGGCAAGGACTCATCTCCATGTAAGAGAGATCCAAGCTCAGATGTAAAGCCTCAGCCAACAGCAGCGATTCTACATGGACCACCCCACCCCACCCCACCGCATTCACGCCTGAGCTCTGAGTGTTTGGAGAAGGTGCCAAGGGAGAAGGGAGAAGGCTGAGCCAAAGGTGGCCCTGCTCAAGGCTTCTCCCGACCTGGTAGCAAGGCCCCAGCCCAACAGTGCAGGACCCAGGACACTGTTGTGTCCAGCAACTGTCTAAATAAAAGGCAATTTAATTTAGATTTTGGGGCAATGGCAGTCCTCAGATGGCAGAGCAGGGACTGGGGGATGGATGGGCAGGTGTCCCACTCAAGCTACATCATGGAAGCAACTCTCTCTCAACTCAGGCAGTTTCATTTGAGAAGGAAGCGGGACATACTGACCAAAATAAACATTTTCGTGTCATTATTATTTAAATACTATTAAACACCACTATTATGATGATTTACTAAGAAGTAATAACTTAAGTTATTGATTACTAAAATTTCCATCAATCTACCATTAAGAGCAAACCCCACCTCAGAGATTCTGGGTCATTTTTCACCATCTGGAAAGCTCTTCTATCCTCCTCTAGCACGGACTCATCCTTCAGGCAGGAACACAGAGACGCCGGGCTCCTCAGACAGGCACTCTCTCTGCCCCGGTCTGAGGTCTCCTCTCCCCACCCTTCTTATTCTCACAGCCTTCCGTCCTTTTCCTTCACTGCATCTATCACGATCCATAAATACATCATAAATGTGTTCATTTCTGCAATATTTCTCTGCATGAAAGCAGGAACTCTGTCTGCTCTATTCACCGTTAAAAACTCAGTGTCTAGTACAGTGCCTGCATGCGCCAGACACCCAAACATTTGATGAGTGAATAAATGAATGAGTTAAAGAACTAAAAGTAACCCCACCTTACGTCTAAAAGTACTATATAGAATTTTTAAAATAAAGTGAATTGACAGTTCCAATATAGGTTGTTGGTTCCTGCTCTATTAGAAAAGCCACCGGCTTCAGGCTCCAACAGCAAACACAAGTTTGTTTGTTTGTTTATTTATTTATTTATTTATTTATTTATTTATTTATTTATTTATTTATTTATTTTTATCATCCTCACCTGAGGACATTTTTCCATTTTTTTATTCAGGCAGAGTGGGAGGGAGAGAGGAAGAGAGAGAGAGAGAGAAACATCGACGTGAAAGGGACACATCGAGTGGCTGCCTCCCGCACGACCCAACTAGGGCCGGGGACAAACTGCAACCAAGGTATGTGCCCTTAGCAGAAACAGAACCCGGGTCTCTCTGAACCACAGGCTGACGCTCTAACTGCTGAGCCAAACCGGCCAGGGCGCAAACACAAGTTTAAATGTGAACGTCATCAACCAAGAATCATCTATAAACAAATACAAAATCAATCCCATTCTTGTATACTAGCAACACCAACCAGAAATGTGTTAAACAATTCCATTCACGATGACCAAAACACTATAAAGCACCTTGGCAAAAATCTAATGAAAGATGTGAAAGAGTTTCACACGTAAAATTATAAAATGCCACAGAAGGACATAAAAGGGCTAAATACATAAAGAGGCACATTAGGTTGTGGATGGGAAGCTATGAAAACATAAAGATGTCAGTTCTCCCTGAATTTCTATATAAATGCAATGTAATTCCAATAACACAAAATTTAAAAAAACAAGCCACATGCAAGAACATATATGCAAGTTAACCTGTGTGAAGGAAGAGAACAATGTGATGTATGTGCAAAAGATCAACAGACACAAATCTAGAAAATGGCATTTTGTGTAAATTCCAATAATTTAACTATAAAGGATGTACAATGTTACTTTGAATATTTTGACTGTTTCAAATATTTTCTCTTTTTTTAAGTTGTAAAGCTGTAAATGCTATTAAGTCCAGAAGAGCAAGAGTCTGGGGGAAATGGAGAAGATGGGAACAAAGCTGGGCTGGGGAAGATGTGCAGGTGTGGTAGGTGGAGAGGGACTTCCAAGGTGAAGGAGGAGATCCAGGAGAATAAGGAGGTAAAAATCCCTAAGACATATCTGAGAGTGCACTCATGTGACTCACATAAAATACATATTCCTACAGGAAACCAGACAGTGCTGGATCTAGAAATGGTACAACGAAGTGACTCAGCAGTGTCATCTACACAATGATCCCCAAAAAAGTGGTCCAAAGGTCACATGGGTTGAGACATGTGCATACTATATCTCCCTCTCAGAGATTCACAGTGCACAGCCACAAACAGAAGACCATGAGAAGTTCTTCTGCAAAGACACTTATTTTAAAGTGTTATTTATTTAACCAATATCTACTTGGCCAAGGGATCCTTTTTTACATTAACATCTACTAACTTTATAGGTTGTTGTTTTATGGTGTGCTTTTTTTCCCAACCTTTGGGAAATGCTGTATTCTAGTAACCCAGCCTTTTAAAGGTCTGAACCAGAAGGAGGCTTAAGGATTTGAAAGTAAAAGGCAACAATCAGTCCAACACAGCAACTGATTGGATGGGTGCAAGGGTCATAAAAGATAGAGAAGTAGGTGATACTTCTGAAATCCAAAGTGATGATGATAATAGAAATGCTATTAGCACAGTGAAGTTAAAAGTGGATCAACTCTTGTCCGGCCGGTGTGGTTCAATGGTTGAGTGTCGACCCATGCACCAAGAAGTCGTCGGTTCGATTCCCGGTCAAAACACATGCCCAGGTTGTGGGCCCAATCCCCAGTGGGAGACATGCAGGAGGCGGCCAATCGATGTTCTCTCTCATCGGTGTTTATATCTCTCTCTCCTTCTCACCTCCTCTCTCTCTAAAATCAATAAAAGGAAAAAAAGTTTTTTAAAAAAAAGAGGATCAACTCTTAGGTAATGGGTACCAAGCTTGGATTTAGATTGGTTTGGGAAGACAGTGAGATATTTCCCTAGAAAGAAAACTGAGCAAGAAGTTAAAAGACTTGGTTGGTGTCAAGATCTGACCCCAGTTACGCGTATGAGCCTGAGTAACTCTCAAATGCAATGAAGGGGTTACCTTTCAACTTAAATACTCTAACATTCCAAAAAGCAAAATACCAATGAAATACCAATGAATAATCAAGTTCTACCTTTCAAGAAGGTGTGAAATGAATAGAATATAGAAAAGAAAAAAAAATTCATGAATTTGAATACATGAATTTAAATACATGGGTGAAAAGTCTTTAAGAGATTATATAATTATGGATGTTTAAAAGACATCCCTGAGCCCTGGCCAGTTTGGCTCAGTGGTTAGAGTGTCAGCCCGCGGACCAGAGAGACCTGGGTTCGGTTCCCGCTAGGGGCACATACCCTCAGTTGCAGTTTGTCCTCGTGCCCAGCTGGAGTCGTGTGGGTGGGTGGCAACCAGTCGATGTGTCTCGCTCACATCGATGTTTCTCTCTCTCTCTCTTCCCCTCTCTCTCCCTCCCGCTCTATCTGAAGATAAATGCAAAAATGTCCTTGGGTGAGGATTAAAAAAAAGTCTAAAAAAAAAAAGACATCTCTGAAACCTATAAGCTATCAAGTCTAATTCTGCCCCCCTCCCCAATGTCACAGAATACTTAGTGTTCTGCTTCTGCAGAAGGCAGATTCCTGAATCTGACCCAATGTGGCAGTCCATATATTTTTATGAATACCTGCCTCTCAACACCCTGAAGACTGCAGGCAAGGGAGAACTTTTTCTGCAATGGCTCACCACATAGTCATAGGGGTAGCTCGAAACTGTGCTCTACTTTTTACAAGACTGCTAGAGGACTGCAAAATAACTCGCCTTGCAAATTGGCATAAACCCAATGTTTATAAAAATTAAGCTTTTCCTAAAAGCATTTAGGCTGGACTATCTAACATGAATAAAATAGTGACAAGCACTTTCAAGGGAAAAAAAAATGATCAGCTAGGAACCAAGCATATTTGCCATCTGAACACTGTAAGTAGGGCTTCAGGGTCTAATAATATGTAATTTAAAAGGAAGCAGCACTGAGTGAGGAGAGAAGGTGAACACAAAAATGTAAGTAGGGCCATCAAGAATTTTGCAATTAAGATTTTTTTTTTCCTTTATTGATTTTAGAGAGAGAGGAAGGGAGAGGGAGATAGAAACATCAATGAGAGAGAACACCAATTAACTACCTCCTGCATGCCCCCCACTGGGGATCGGGCCCACAACCTGGGCATGTGCCCTCCTCACCGGGAATCAAACCAGCAACCTCTTGGCGTATGGGTCGACGCTCAACCACTGAGCCACACCAGCCGGACAGCAATTAAGATTTTTTGAGAGTTTCTTTTTGGTTAAAGTGTGTGGAAAACCGCTTTCATGAAACCAGTGGAAATGAGTAAGCAAATGATGTGCATACACACGGTAACAAAGCCAAAAATTAACAATCTGTTCCATTGCCCTTTCCATTCAATTCTCCAAAATCTCTACGGATACTGAATTTTTTTCTTTTTCTTTTTAACAAGTTCAAAAACTTGTACAATTTTGAATTGTATTTTCATTTTAACGCAGCAAAATGAATGTGAATTCAAAGCACCTTGAGTCCGTGTAGGATTGATTGGACAGTCCTAGAAAGGCAGAGACCTGGTCTCCTCTTGGCCTCTCCCAGCTATCAAGGAAAGCCAGAGGTACCTGGTATTTTTAGACGCTCAGAGTTGTTTATTTGAAAAGAGAAGGAAGAATGTCAATTTTTACCTTTCTCCAGACCTCAATTTCTAAAACTGCCTATCTTGAAAGAATATAAATCCATACCAACTTTTTCCTTCTCCTTATACAAAATCTTATTCCCTAAGCCCCACTCCGCATGCCTCTCGCACCATTTCATCCGCATACATCAGACCCTGAGCTCCAACTGCAGGCCCCGCAGCGGACTGCACTCAGGTGGAGAGACCAGAGATCAGACAACCCTCTTGAAAACTCTCATCTGGCCATCTATCAGGGGTGGGGCACTTTTTCTCTGCCAAGGGCCATTTGGATATTTATAACATCATTCGAGGGCCATACAGAATTATCAACTTAAAAATTAGCCTGCTATATATATTTGGTCAGGCTAATTTGGGGAGGTCTGTGATGTCAGCTGGTATTGATTTCGCAGGCCTTATATGGCCCACGGGCCCGCCATTCCCACCCGATTCTAATTCCTGAAGAGAAAGATGTGACCAGAGAGGGAGGGTAAGGAAGATCACCAGGCAGGACCGACTCTCAGTGTCTCACTCCCAGTTGAACCTTGTTCCACCAAGTCTCCCTCATTTGGGGAACGAGACTGATGCAGAATGGAGGAGTCCAGCACAGGACCCAGAAAAGAGGGAGAAACTCAGAAGCATTCAATCAACTCTCCCAGCTCTGGACTAGCCAAGGACACCCATAGGAAACAACTCTGGGTGATGAAGGAAGCCAGGAGGGCTGTCAGGGTGCACTCTCCAGCTCCTTAAAACTAACTCCTTAAAAGTGGCCCAATCTTCAAAGAACACTGCACCATGAGGCCATGTGTTGTTCTGGAAAGCACACAGTCTTGGGCTCTACCAGCCGTGGACAAGTTTCTCAATTCCCTCATCTACACATATCTCCTACTGAAGGAGAGTGATGAAAATTAAATGAAACAAGCTATGGAAAGTACCCAGGATAAGGCCTGATGCACCCAATACTTAATCGACAGTAGTATAAATATCATATAAAATATGAATGATTCATTTGCTGGGGACTTGGCATTCCTTGTCCATGATGCAAATATGCCTGCAGTCTATGAACAGCCTTGGTGGGGTTGAATCGACAGCCTTGCTGTACACAGGGTGAGGAAGGGATGCTGGCAGGTGTGGAGGGAAGAAAGCAAGACACCAAGGACTTGACATATGCCAGGGCCGACCACGTTATTCAACACCTTCTCCCACCGAATGGTACCGTATACATCCTCAGAGTCTAAAAAAGGATCCTCTGCTATCTCCTCAGGCAGCAAATACACCAGGATGAACTCCCTAACATCCCAAGCAATCCAACCTTCAGAGGCAGCACCCAGAGACCTGGCCCCTTCCACACCATGAGGGGTAGGAGAAAATGAAACAAAGGATGAGGAAGGAGTGGGCATTGTATTCCGTTTCCTCCCACCCTCTTGCTTTTGTTTGTTTTCAGCTTTTGTCCAGCAGCCAGCATGTGCTGGCCTGGCCTTGGTCACCACAGCTGTCACAGTTGTTTTCTTCATTTCATCAACTCTCTGGGCACACCGATCTGCCCTGCTTCATCCTTTGAAGCACAACACATTTCCTTCATTGCTTTTTTTTTTTTTATTCCTCATCCGAGGATATTTTTTTATTTATCATCAGATAGAGTGGGAGGGAAGGAGAGAGAGAGAGAGACAGAGAGAAACATGGATGTGATAGAGCCACATCGACGGGTTGCCTCCTGCATGACCCAACCAGGGCTGGGGACGAACTGCAACCGAGGTACGTGCCCCTTGACCAGAATCGAACCCACGACTCCATTGGTCCGTGGGCCGATGCTCTAACTGCTGAGCCAAACCAGCCAGGGCTCCTTCATTGCTTTTTTTTTTTTAAATCCTCACCCGAGGACATTTTTTGCATTTATCTTCAGATAGAGCGGGAGGGAGAGAGGGGGGAAGAGAGAGAGAGAAACATCGATGTGAGAGAGACACTTTGACTGGTTGCCACCCACATGACCCCAGCGGGGTGGGGGACAAACTGCAACCAAGGTACATGCCCTTAGTGGGAACCGAACCCAGGACTCTCTGGTCCGCAGGCTGACGCTCTAACTGCTGAGCCAAACCAGCCAGGGCCCTTCATTGCTTTTTAATGCATCACTGTGTGCTTAATAAAATGTGAATTGATGAAGAAGGTACTGACAACTGAAAAGAAACCTACAAGAGGTTATAATACTGTGATGCTAGTGAGCATCCTTCATTGTTCTTAGCTGGGAGGTTGGAAGGTGCTCCCTGTTAGAACTCAGCAGACCTTGTGTCTGCATCCCCTCTAAATATCCAGGGGAGGGGACTTTACTGGTCTGAGGAGACAAAAGTTACTGTACCTATACCACATCCTTGAAGACCCCAAATGGGGTCCTAGCCTGAAATAATTAAACAAGGTAGACCTTCTAGTCTTCAAAGTCTTATCTCAGAAACAAAATGCCAAAATTGACTTTTCCCTTTGCCCAGCAGCACTCTGAGAAATCCATAAACAACTGATGGTCCATGGCTTATAAATCATTCTGCTCCTGCCCTTGATGGTCACTCCTGGGTCAAGGTCAGGTGCCTTTGGTCCAGCACCACCCTCCATTCCAAAGAACAACTACTACTTCCATTCCCTTTTTACATTCATGCCTAAGTTCATTCACTTCCCCTGTGGGGAAGAGATGAGCACAGAAATCCTGTGGAACGTGTGTTCCCACGGGGCTCAGAAATTTGATGATCTCAGAGGATATTATAAAGAAAGACCCTTGACACTTCCCTAAGGAAGAATGTCTTCTGTAAAAGGCGACTGCCAGGACAAAAAGCATGTGCTGGGAAAATCCACAGCCTGCTGCTGCTGCGTATGTTTCCAATTCTGATGTCCCATTTCCTCTTTATAATCACATTCCTTCCCTATTTCTCTTCTGAAAGGACACTGGCATTAGGGCTCCGTAAAGAAGCAAAGTGTGGTGTTCTAATAAAGGCTGTAAGATATAGAGGGCTAAATGAATGTCAATAAATATGAAATGCTTAAATATTCTATAAGACCTACTCCGTTCCACGACTTTTAAATGTTTCCAAAAATGAACTTATTTTTAAATGTTGGCAGCCTAACTTTTTGAACATAAAGTTTCATTCACATAAAGCTTATTTACACAGGCCCTAACACAGCACAAAGCTTTCTAATAATACAGTTTGAAGAGCTGTGGTGTCACCAGTCTGGCCTTCTAAACCAATCTCCCAGTGGTTTTTGGAAGAATCGATTATGATAATACATGCGAAAGTGATTTAAAACCTGCAAAGGGCTAACCAAATGGTTATTATTCCTATTATTAAAAGATATCATACCATACAATACATACTTAAAAGAGAATGGAGTCTGGCCAGAGTGACTCAGTTGGTAGAATGTCATCCTGTGCACTGAAAGGTTGCTGGTTAGATTGCCGGTCAGGGCACATACCTGAGCTGTGGGTTCTATCCCATCGGGACAGTGCGAAAGGCAACCAATCAATGTTTCTCTCTCTCTTACTCTCTCTCTCTCTCTCTCTCTCTCTCTCTCAGCATGTCCTCGGGTGAGGATTAAAAAAGAGAGAGAGAATGGAGAATGGACCTTGGAATCAGAGATGGGAATTCCAATCTCTCCTCCACCACTTACTACCTGCACAAGTAGGGTGTAAGAGGCAAGTCACTCAACTTCCTAGGCTTTACTCTGTCAAGTTGTGAGGATTCACAGTATAATGTATGTCAAACCCTTTGTACACAGTAAACACTTCCTAAATGGTAGTGACAATTACTGTTAGGCCATTTAATTAAAATTCAAATGTCCAGCTACTGAAAACAGTAAAAGAGAAGAGGAAGAAGGGAGCATCTCACCCAAAAGGAGGACTAATGCTAAACACATGGATCCTATAATCTCAGGATTCCTTCTCAAGCCAACACCACCCCCAACCCCTCTCCTCCCTCACTGATGTCAGAAGCTCCTGGTTGATTTGCATAACTGTGCAGCAACCAGAGAGAGTCACCTTTAACACCAAGCTTGGCAAAGTGGAGATACATCCCATCCCGTGAAGGGGATGCAGCCTACACTGGGGCATCCATCAGACAGCCTATGGCCAGAGCCCAACTATTTAAGAGGATTCCCCCATCAGTGTCTCCAGTAACAGTAACAGTCTTATGCTTTGCATTTTGTTAACGTATATATTCCAAGGAGTACTTGGGAGGAATCTAATTATGCTATATTTTACAAAACAATTCACAGCATAAATGAAAAGTCCAAAATGGCAAGACAACAATAACCAAAGTCTCCTTCTGTTCACTGCCTGTGGCACATGTTTTGCCAGCTTGCCGGCTGGACAATATCCCACTTCAGCTTCACATCATAATGGCTCCTGAGGACAAGTCCCACTGCTTTGCAGCCTAAAAATCTGACCACATCCCCCATGAAAAAGACAACCCTCAGCAATAGCTTGTACAGCTCTTTTCCATTACCACTTAGTGGGCAAGGAAACATTTTTTTCCCCTAAAGTAAGCTCCTAATTTGCCTTCTAAGCTTAAGAGGCTTTCAAACTTGGTTCACCCTGAAATGAATGGCCAGTGGGGTGGTTTACAGGTGGACCCTCAGGCTTGTCAAAGAGGTAGCACTGGGTCATTTCCCAGCCCTCTCTGCAGCCAGACTACTATAACTGAATGTCTCCTAAATTATCCACAGTAATTCTAACCTTCAGTCTGTCTTTGGGATCCTTCCATCATTGTCCCATAGGCACAAACCATGAATGCTTGGAAATGTCAGCCTCCTCCCAAAACAGTTTTGCTTGGACTACCCCATTCAAAAAACACTCATCATTCAATTCCCCCCTGGCTCCCTCCCTAGGTCAGCCAATCCTCTTGGGTTTCTTGATTCCAATCTAGGAAAGAGTCACTTAACAAATGCCCAACATATTACATTTAATTCTACCTCCCCCTAAAAAAATAATTCCCATTCACCAAAATGAGAAGTGTTCTCTTTCTTATTTCAGATGACCCACATTGGGGGAGTGAGAGCACAAAAGCCTCACTCCTCCACTCAAAACCCAAACGTTGGTGTGTGTGGTGTGTTTGCTGGGAAAGACTGTAAAAGGGTTTTTTCTATTCAGTGTTACATAATCTAATTCATTTATTTAGCAATGTCTAATTTTCTGGTGGTTTCCCCCCAAACATTCCTGGAAAATTGTTATACTATACTGTATTACAATGAAGAAAATTATTTCATGTCAAAATCGATTCTATAAAATTTGCCTCCTACCCATTCGAGCCAGTATCCACGAGCTGCACACACACATACACAGGCATGCACATACACACAAATACCCTGATTCATAGTTAAAAAAAAAAAAAAAAAAGTCGTCTTCCACTGTAACTAACAAGATTTGATTTCAGCAAAACTAACATTGGGGAGCGCCTGGAACTCGGGAAAGCACACAACTTGTTGCAGCAATAAACGCTCACCCACAGCCTGAACAAAGCATTACAAATAAGCTCCAGAAACCCACAGGGCCCTTGGACAAAATGTTGTGTGTTAGTAATTAACTCTCCAGTACACCCTCATCACTCCCTTCCAAACCCTCTTCCCGGCCCCAGCACCCTCCAGGACTCCCGTTTCTAATCTGGTTTCCATTCCAACCCCGCCCCCTCCCCTTCCCTCTCGGGGACCGTGAATCAATCCCGTCCCGGGCAGGAAACCAGACCCAGGGCAGCCCCCTCCGCTGCGGCGGAACAAAGGAGAGGAGCGCAGCTGCACGCGCAGGAAGCCCCTTCGGGTCCTGGGCCCCTTCTCCCCCGCATCGCCGGGGCACGCCGCACCTGAACCCCACTCCTCATTGTTCTCCCCCCGCTTTCCTTTCCGGAGGAGGCCACCCCGTGTCCTTTCATAGAACCAGGGGGCCAGGAAACAGCTGTGGGCCAGAGAGATGGACGGGGTGTGGGTGAACACGAGGAAGATCAGGATTACACTTTGCCCACAGTTACGACGGGAATGGAGCAAAGTAAGAGCAACTTAGTTTACAACCCTCTTCACTCCCACCAGAACCTGAAGCAACTGCAGAGCCACCACCACCCTGCGCGACCTTCACCGTGCGCGGGTTCTCCAAGCAGCGCCGCCTCGCCCCGCCGCAGACCCCGCTGACCCGCGCCCCGCGGGTAGTGGAGGAGCTACGGGGACCCTGGGCACAAAGGCGCGGGGCGCACGCTTTACCGCCCCTCGAGGGCCGCGGCTGGACCTAGTGGGAAGTGCAGGGGAGAGAGGGAAAAGGCTCGCGCTACCTCGCCGGATGCCACTCTGCCTCCTCGTCGTCCTCTCTCTCTGGCGGCACTGCGGGACGCGGGCCCTCCGAGAGGCTGCGGGACTCCCGCGGCGGCTGATCCGCTGCGGCTGCTGGGCGGTCGCTGTCCCGCAGCTGCCGGCCCTTTGCGCGCTCGGGCACCGCCTCCACGCGCCTCGGCTGGAGCTCCGGTGCGCGCTCGCTGCAGAGTGCTCGGCGGCCGCGGACTGCTCGGCTGCGGCGGGAGGCGCCCGGCCACTCCCCTCTCCCGGGCAGGCGGAGGGGCCGGCCCAGGGGCGGGGGCGGCGACCTCGCAGTCTGGGATTCGCCCCTCTGCGCGCCGGCAGGACCCGGAGCCACCGCCTCCCGACCGACTCACCTCCGGCCTCCCGGAGCCGGCTGCACAGCGCCCCCCGGTGAACGCCGAGGGCAGCCTTCGCACCCTGGGGCAAGCCGAGATGGGACTGGAATGGAAAAGAGAGAGAGGTGTCGATCCCAGCCCCCACGGAAGGCACTATCCTTCTCCCTTTTTTACTCGCCGATTGACTATAATATAACTGGGGCGCGGTGGCGCGGAGGATGACAACCAGAAGCCAGACTAGGGACCAATGCCGGCAAAGAGTGGGAGCGTTCTCAATTTTTCCTCTTCTAGGTAAAAAAGTTTGAACACCCAAGAATATCATAAAATATTAATTTGACCGAAAGAGGAAAAAAAAATGTATTGATTGGCAAAATGTGCTTTCACTTACAAGGTTTTTAATACTATTAACCCACTTAATCTCACATTATGCTACGTAGACAGTGGTCAGTTCTGTTACAAAAAATAAAAGTTTAAAATTTTTTTCAAATACCCATATATATCGAAATATCGTGGCTTAACTGGCATTGGGTAATGAATGATCAATAGTGAGGTAGTAATCTGCATATTATTTAGGCATGTTGGAGGGGCCAGCAAATGAGGACCTCCAGCTCCTCACTCCAGCTGTCCTCTTGCCGCTTTGTAGAATTTAGAACAAGCCACATGACCCAGGTCCTGGTTTCCTCATCCCCAGGAGGGAAGGGTGCTTGTCCAAACTTACTCACTGGGTGACTTGAGGATTACTTGACTAAGGTGTTAAAAGCAATGTAGGCACAGTAATTATTACTCATGGTTCTAACTACTTTATCCTATAATGAAATAAATTGCCATAAATGGGGCCAGGTTTAAATGGACTGACCTATATCTAGAAACTGTCACTAAAATGAGGTGAACCAAAGAATTCAGACCATATATAGTAACTCTGTTCCCACAGGCAGAAGACCCACAGGCACTGGGATTTGTCAAATGTCACCAGTAGAGTTTGGAAAGGTGGCAATTCCCCAGACTGTATCTGCTTGGAACTATACCATCATTGATGACACCAACAAACATCAACTCAGATCTGTAGAAGGAGGATAATGGTCTAAGCTAAAACAAATTGAGTACCAGGTACTGTTTTCTTTTTCTTCTTTAATCTTCGCAAAATCCTGGGAGGTAAGTTATTCTCATTGTTCTTGTTTTACAGACCAGGAAAGCCAAGAAGAGAGAGATCTTCCAGCTAATAAGTGGCTACGGTGATTTGAAGACATGTCTACCAGTTTTTTGACACTCCTCCCATTAAGGAGTGGAGTCTAATTGCATTTACTTGAGTATGGGCTGGACTTAGTGACTTGATTCTAATGAATAGAATGGGGCAGAAGCGATGCTACGTGACTTCTGATTCTAGGTTCTAAAAGATGCTATAGCTTTTTTTACCTGGCTCTCTCGGGACACCCACCCTTGGAACCCAGCTGCCATGCTATGAGAAAGTTCCGGCCACATGGAAGGTCGTGTTGTATGTGTTCTGGCTGTTGGTGTCAGCTGAGGACCCAGCCTACGGCCAAATGAGCTGCCAGACCTGTGAGTTAGTTAGCCTTTGAGATGGCTCTGGCCCCAGTCACTGACTGACCCATGAGAGACCCAGAGAGGAAAGTTAGCTGAGCCTAGTCAGTGCCCAGGAACAAGAGAGATAACAATAATAAGAGATTGCCTTCAGGGTAGTCATTACATAGCAATAGACGGTGGGAACAATGGCAGAACTGGGATTTGAACCCAGGCAGTCTGACTCTACAGTCTCTACCACAGTCAAGCCCACTACCTTAGACCTTGATAACCTAGCCTAACGAACACCCTGGAGATCCAAGTCTTCACAACAGACAACATGTGGACCTGCTACCTGCTTACACCTGTTAGACTCACTTCTCCACCTTGTCCATCTAATGTTAGGTTCCAAATGACTAGTTGATAGCAGTTTGGCAGTAAGGGAGCCTGTGGCCTCTGCTGTCCAGTCCAGCTTTTCAAAAATAGCAGAAATTCAAATGGCAGGTTCACAAATACAAAATATAAACAAATGAGTGGAGGAATCCTATAACTTTTTGATCTTGGAAGAAGGCCAAGTTTTAATAAAAAGTAGGTTTGAGACAAGTATGTGCTGAGTAGGACTATTGATAGAGCTATTTTTGGAAGGTTTTTCAGCCCTTGCCCCAAGAAAGAGATAGGGAACTTAGTTATATCAGAACAATTCTGCCTCTAGAAGGACCTAGCGTACTGGTGACACTTGAGGCTTTCTCCCTATTTTTCAACAAGTTCAGAAAAGAAAATATTAAAAATTATTGAACTCATCCTAATAAACACTGAGAAAATGAGCCAAAAGCTATTAGAAAGCCAGCAATGTTTCTAGAGCAAAGCTATGCTTCTCTTTTTAAAATACCATTAACCTAATTTTCGTAAATCTCAAAATCCAAACTTCTGAAGACATACCATGAGGTTTTTAAATACTTTTACCTTCCTGGCCATTCTTCTCAAAAGTCAGTCAATCAACAACTTTTAAATTTAAGAGAAGTAGATTACAGTTTATCTAATAATTGTCAAGAATGGATAATAAATCCACCAACTACAAAAGCATTTTTTACTTTCCCCTCAGTCTATTTGGAAGAAGTAGTATATATGAAGAAACAGAAACATTAAAGATTTTAGAATGAAAAACATAAATTATCAAATTACAGGAGTGAAGAGTGTAAGGAGTGTGCTTTACCTCCATGAAAACATGCAATGATTTCAGTTAAAACCAGGGAAATCCTGCCATCCTTGTGGAAAAATATAAAAATAAAAGCACATTCATGTGTGTCCCAGAAAGAGATGTGTTTTTTCCTTAGTTGTTTTAATTTAATTTTTTTTTAATTAAAAAGAATTCAACATTGGGGAAAAGACCAATGAAAGGACCACAGGACCTCATTTTGGTGTAGCAAGCAAAGTCGTGAGTGGGCTGGAAGTCATCATTGTAGATTTCTCACTGGCCCTGTTTCCAGCTTGCTTTAGAAATTTAGCCAGAAGGCTCATATTCTCTTGTCCTTGGTTATCATACCTCTTCTTGAATAGTGTTAAGGGCCTTCTACTTCTAAAAATCTAAGTCTTTGTTTTTGCCCTTTTTTCTCACCTTGGCTATCTATGCAAACACTTAATTTTCACCCACTTGACTTACCCTTTGAGACCAAACTTAGTTCTCACCTATTCCTGACCATCTTTTTGAACTGGATTCTGCTTTTGTTACTATGATAACAAACACATTGATGCCACATCCTTGCAGTATCCTACTAATTTGTTCCAGTTTATGAAATCTTTCTAGTCATTCTCTTATAAATGTTGGCCTGGGCCTCTCCAGCTAGATGGGAGATCTCTAGATTAAAGGAATAATTCAGTTTGAAAACACCAGGCCCATGAAAATAAGAATGTTAGAGAGCTTATTATGTTCTAGATAGTGTTCTAAATGCTCTGTGGGTAAGTTAATGTATTTAACCCAACAGCCCAATGAGATAGGTTATTATTACTATATTACCCCATTTTACAGATGGTGAAACTGAGGCAGAGTAAAGTTAAGTTACTTGCCTGAGGTCACACAGTAATAACGTTAGAGCCAGGATGAGAATCTAGTCAGTCTAGCTTCAGGCCCAATCTCTTACCTCAGAGCTACATTTAGTACTTCCTCTCACATCTGTGAACATTTAATCTGTGAGCTCTTGTTGTTGTTATTTATTTATTTTTTTTTTTGGCTTTGAAAACAGGTACAGTCATCCTTGGTGTCCCTAGGGGATTGGTTCCAGGACCCCATTCTGATACCAAAATCCTCAGATACCCAAATTCCTTATATAAAATGGTATAGTATTTGCATATAACCTACACACATCCTACTTTATACTTTAAATCATCTCTAGATTATTTATAATACCTAATCCAATGTAAATGCTATGTAAATAGTTGTTATACTGTATTGTTTAGAGAATAATGACAAGAAAAACCAGTCTGTACATGTTCAGTACAGACACAACCATTGTAAGCCTAACTATAAGTACATGTCAGCAACAACATTAACATTTTTTCCCAAATATTTTCAATCCAAGGTTGGTTGAATTCAAGGCTGTGGAATGTGCAGAAAGGAGGGCCATCTGTGTTGTCTTATTTCTTTACTACATATCTCCTAGTTTAGAACAGTGCTCCAAATGTAGTAAGCACTGAATTCGTATTTCTTAAATAGTTTCATGCAAAAGAAAATCTTTTTTATGTACTTAAAGAGTCCTTTGGAAATAAATGATTAATGCTTAAAGTATTATTTGAAATTCAAATTAGGTATTATAGAAAATATTTCAATAACATTTTCAGCCTCCAGGACTCAGCAACAAAATCACAATTCTCACTCTAAGTTTTAAGAAATGTGTAGATATGCCCTAGCTAGTTTGGCTCAGCGGTTATAGAGTGTTGGCCCATGGACCAATGAGTCGTGGGTTCGATTCCGGTCAAGGGCATATACCTCGGTTGCACTTCGTCCCGGCTCTGGTCAGGGTCTTGCGAGAGGCAGCCAGTCTATATGTCTCTCTCACATCGACGTTTCTCCCTCTCCTTCTCTCTCCCTCCCTCCCACTCTGTCTGAAGAGAAATGGAAAAATGTCCTCAGGTGAGGATTAAAAAAATAATAATAATAAATAAAAATATGTAGATAAAAAATAGCTAGGAGAGTAGATTTTGAAAGTTCTCACCACAAAAGAAAAATAAAAGATGTAACTCAACCTGGCTGGGTAACTTGGTTGGAGCGTCGTACCAATGCACCAAGGTTGTGGGTTCGACCCCCAGCAGGGCACATACAAGAATCAACCAGTGAATGCATAGATGGGTGGAACAACAAATCAATTTTTCTCTCCTTTCCTCTCTCTAAAATCAATCAATAAATAAAACATTTTTAATGTAACTATGTATGATGATGGATGTTAAACTAGACTTGTGGTGATCATTTTGCAATATATACAAACATCGAATCATTACATTGTACACCTAAAACTAATATAATGTATGTCAATTATATCTCAATAAAAAAATAAAATGAATTTTATTAATACTGTTGGTAAATGAAAACAAGAATATTAGAGGGTAAAAAGATTGATGGACTTCCTCTCAGGCAGAAAAATTCACTAAATATTTTTGAAGATAAAAAGAGGAATTCCAAGAGCTCACTAATAGGGTTTTTTATTGGTACTAGACTATATGAAAATAAAAAACAATTATTCTTTATAAAAATATAACCATGTAATTGAGCACTAAAATCGGGCATTGAAACTCAAGTGTCATTTTTTTCTTCACAAAATGCATTTGTCTGCAGCTCAGAACACTGATCTCTCAAATAAATTATAGACCCATTGAAAAGAAATTTAAATTGCCTAAATTTTTTCCCTCAACATTTTATAATTTAGCATTTTGTCATTTCAACTAGTAAAATAATTGTCTTTTTTATTTCCTCTCAAGCTATAGTAATTTACTACCATTATGGCAAAACCTTGCTGCTAAACAATAAATCAATCTAAAAAATGACTAGACATTTTTCCAATCTTCTTTAAAAAACACTTTCATTTTTCTAATGATAACTGGGGAGCTTGTTGTCTCGTTGCTGAGGAGACCTGGGAAGAACTGTAAGGAAAAGCAAACATGGCCAAGGAAAAAAATACTGTCTATACCAAATGAAGAGTAATTTAGCAGACGTATGAAGTAATATTCTGTTTCTGCTTCAGTCCTTAAAACTAAATGTTCATTTATTTGAGTCCAGTGTATATAGTCATCACAGGTGTTAGCATATTAAAATGCTGACAGATGCCCGACCAGTGTGGCTCAGTGGATTGAGTGTCCTGGTTCGAAACCCGGTCAGGGCACATGCCCAGGTTGCAGGCACGATCCCCAGTAGGGGGCATGCAGGACGCAGCCAATCGATGTTGGTGTCTTTCTCTCATCGATGTTTCTATCTCTCTCTCCCTCTCCCTTCCTCTCTGTCTAAAAAAAAAAAAAAAGAATCAATAAAAATATATATTTTAAAAAATACTGATAGAGCCCTGGCTGGTATGGCTCAGTGGTTAGAGCATTGGCCGGAGGACCAAAGGATCTTGGGTTTGATTCAGGTCAAGGGCACGTACCTGGGTTGCAGGTTCTATCCCCTGGTCAGGATTGTTCAGGAGGCAACCAATCGATGTGTCTCTCTCACATAGATGTTTCTCTCTCTCTCTCTCTCTCTCTCTCTCTCTCTCTCTCTCTTCCTCCTTCCCTCCCTCCCTTTCACTCTATCTAAAAATCAATGAAAAAATGTCCTTAATGTCCTCAGGTGAAGATTAACAATAAATAAACAAACAAATAAATAAATAATGCTAATAAAGATCATTATTTAACTCAAATTGTATTAACAACCAAGATAGCATATAATCCAAGTTTAGGGACTACTGACTAAATAAACTAAAATTTAACTTGTAAATATCAACCAAGACTTAGAGCAGTCTTGTTCATTGTTTCAGCAGGATTCTCAACCTTGACATCTGTATAAGATGAGAGGCTCCACGAGGGCAAGATAATTGTCTCTGCGGATAACTATTGTGTCCCTAGAGCCCAGAAACATAGAAGGTACTCAATCAATGTTGCTGAACTGATGAACAGATTTCATAAGTTACTATTATTTTAGGTCAACTAAACTGCTCTAAAATACTACTCATTATTTCCAGATGTATCTTAGAGCAATTTTTAAGACTTTCCACAGTAAGATAAAACAAAAGTGGGTCCTTGCTGATGGGTTCACAGTGGTGATGTACTTAGACACTGAATAAAGCTGGAAAAACTGTGAAGAGGGCAGCACCAAGGCACAGCTCACCTCATGCAGAGGAAGAAGCAGACCACGTGAGCCAGCACACTGAAAAGCAACCCAACTCCCAAAGCAACCATGGCTTCTGTTGAAACGATGTGTAAACTCCTTTCCCATCAGACATGACAACGTGTGGGTGTTTCTCTTGAAATCTATCCATGACAATATGGCTAAGAGAAGGGAGCAGGCACTTATGTCTTAGACTCTCTGGGGTCCTCTCACCAGGCCCCGACCTCACCTGCCCCGACCCTCCTCCCAGCGAGTGGGTGCTTTACAAGTTCTCCCTCTGTCTTGAGTTTGGACCTGAGATGACCATGACACAGCTCAGGGGCTTCATAGGTTTCCCCCTCAAGACCGTTGGATCTGTAAATTGCTTCAAAATACTACTCTTCTGAATTCATCTCAAAACTCCTATCTGCTCCCTGAGGGGTCCTACAGATCCCTGAAGGTTTCTACAAGTCCACACTTCCATCAAATTGGAAAGCATGTTTTATAACTTTTCAGTTTTCTTTATGAATTTTTATCAGCCTAAAGCAATTATCACCACTCAGATTTAGCCTGGACATGAGGAAAAGAATCTCTTTATTTCCTGGCACACAAGCTCTCCCCTGCCTAGATGCATTTGGTCCCACTAGGTGCTTTTGGTGCTTTAACTGCTCTAGATTACTGACCAAAGAAGAGGCTCAACCTTGGGGGCTCCTTCCATTTTAGTGCCTGTAATCAGGCACCACCACCCCAGGGCCAAGCAGTGAGGTAAATGAAACTTGAACTACATCAAGAAGTATTTATTTATTTATTATAATAATTTTTATAAGAGCCAAACTGAGAACATAAGCCAGGGAGCAAGATCTCAAATGCTCCATTATCAAGAAGTATTTATTGAGTGTCTACTCAGTCTTGTCCTGGCCCCATCACTAGGATGGGAGGTGAGTATGCCAGTCAGGGTCTGGGATTTTCTAGAATGTAGGGCCTAGCTTTAGGTCTTTGGCAGCTTCTTCCCATGGATACAATTCCTTTTTCTTTTACAACATCCTCCAAGTTCCATAGGCAGTGAGGGTCCTGCTGCTGCTCCCAGGCTCCCCCAGGCCACCCCATCCCACACAGCTTTTCATATGCTGCCCCAACCATTTTTATTTGTATTTTCATTTTTTAAATTGATTTTAGAAGGGAGAGAAAGAGAGAGAGAGAGAGAAACATATATAAAGAAACGTCAATTTGTTGTCCCACTTATTTATGCCATTCATTTGTTGATTCTTATATGTGCCCTGACCGGAGATCGAACCTGCAACCTTGGTGTATCAGGATGACACTCTAACCAACTGAGCTACCGGCCAGGGCCCCAACCATTGTTAGACCAGTGATATGCAATATGGGTTCAGATGCTACAGTGCAGTCCAGGATTTCATTTCTGAGTAAAAGATTTGAAAGCTGCCTTTATTTTCCTCAATTTCAAACATTTAATTAAAAAAAATTTTTTTATTGATTGATTTGAGAGAGAGAGACTTGTTGTTCCACTTATTTATGCATTCATTGTTGCTTCTTGTATGTGCCCTAACTGGGGATCGAACCTGAAACCTTGACCTATCCGGACTACTCTCTAACCAACTGAGCTAGCCAGCCAGGGCAATTTCAAACATTTAAATATCAAATTTCAAGTATTCAAAATTTCATGGCAAAAAGACACTCATTGACATTTTTCTGGTCAACAATGCCAAATATTAAAGAAACATAGTCTTTTAAACTGTGGCCCCTATGAACTGGGATTTCAAGTTCTATTTACTTTTTCTTTATACAAACAATGTGCAAGTTTTTGTGATAATAAACATGTATTATTTTTATAATCAGGAAAAATAATAAAGCTATTTTTATCTTAGACAAAACATGTAGCTTGTAAAAAAAAAATTGGTTGTTTTCCTGAACTGGCCCTAGTGAAAAAAATAAATATTGCTCACATGCTTTTTCTAATACCTTTCCATCAGGACATTTCAGTACTTGGTGATCTTTTCCATCACGATATGTTAGAAACTAGCAACCCTAAAAACCAACTCCTGCTGAGTGAGGGTTTGTGCTAAGGACCCACAGAGAGCAATAGCTTTGAATGCAGGGTCCTTGGGTTTCTTTATTGTGCACTCTTTAATGGAAAACAATCTTTCCATTTCATAAATTTTTGGCCCACAGGTGGTGGGCCACGTGTGGGAGGTTTGAGCAGTGAGTAGGAGGGCTGAGGGAAATCCCTCCTTTGCAGGCCTGTTGGTTGGTTATGATGGCCACCTCAAAGGAGAATTATTGCTATGAAGACACAATCTGCCAAGGATAATCTAAGATTCTTGGGCCAATATGATACCCTTGCCTTAATGCAAAAGAGAGAATAAATATTTTTAGGTAGAGCTGATAGAGATGGGGGACGGGGGCAAGTATCTGTGAAAGCCCACTACGTACATTTGGAAACTTATACAGGGAATCTTCAAATTCCCAATCAGCTGTTGCCTGAGCTACTTGCTACTGCAGATGCCATAGTTCTACGCAATTTCCATTTAGTAGTAGTTCATCCATGACTCATTGCTTGTAAAATTAACACTAAAATTTAAAGATTGTAACTCCCAGTCCTTATCACTGTGCTGAGGTGTCCAGGTGACGTTTACATTAGTAACCTCAGTGGGTGGTAGGCCATCAGTGTCCTTAGGAGAGGATGATGTTCATAAAAAATAAATTGTAAGTAAAAAATTGTTAGAAAAAAGTCTGCTTGGTGGGTGGAAACATTCAGAAGATTGAGCTGTGATCCTCTGGAAAAGGGGGCGCTATCTGATCAGATTCTTGATATAATAAGGTCACATTTTTATGTTTATTGAAGAGGTAGCCTGGGTCTTAAAAGCTCTCTCCCACCAGTCAAGTTTTGGAAAACTTAGTAGATTATTTCAATCTGCTTTCTCACCTCCCTTTCATACCTCAACCCTTTGCTCCTATGGTTAAAACTGACCTTGCCAACATCCTCAGTGATCTTTCAGTTGTCACATCTTTTTATTATTAATATTATTGATTGACTGATTTGAGAGAGAGAAACATCAATTTGTTGTTTCACTTATTTATGCATTCATTGGTTGATTCTGTATGTACCCAGACCTGGATCGAACCCACAACCTTGGCATATTGGGGCAATACTCTAACTCTAACCAACTGAGCTACCTAGACAGGGCCAGTTGTCATATCTTTAAGACAGTTTTAGGTCCCTGTTTCACTTGACTTCTCTACCATATGACACTCTGCTGCCCTCTTGGATCACTTTTTATTGGCTTGTGTTTGCTACCCTCTCTTATTTTCCTCTTCATGCTCTCACTGCTTTTTTCTCAATATTATGTATCATTCCTTTGCCTATGCCTTTTTCCCTTAAATGTTGGTTACTTTGGGTTCTGTTATCAACCTTCTCTTCTCTTCAATTTCACCTACACACAAGACTTCAACTACTGATGACTCACAAATATGTATCCCTTAAACTTAAGTTCCATATGTTCAAATGTCTATTGAACATCTACCTCTGACTCAATATATTTAGAGCAGAAACCCAAAGATACCTCAGATACAACATGAAAGGAGAAATCATGGTCTCCACTCAAACCCAAACCCAAACCCATTCTTTGTCATGGTGAATGGCACCACCATCAATCCAGTTGCCCAGTCCGGAAGTAAACATCATTCTGGACTCCTCTCCTTGTTTTCTGAATCCCATCTCTCTGGGAGGTCTATTGTTATTTTACCTCCTAGCTGCCTCAAGTAGTCATGCTCTTTTCTCCAAACTCATTGCCCCTGACTTCTTATCCTAGAGCTTTTGTCTTCAGGATACACTATTGCTAGTGCAGCATGGTTGTGATTTGTGCTCCCTCTCCAGCTCATCGCCCACCATGCCCCCATCTAGGCCTTTTGCACCAAATCATTTCAGTTCCTGATCTCTGAAGACTCCACTTTTGCCTTTGCATCTGCTATTTCTGGTGCCTAAGTACCCCTTTTCCCCTAGCCAACACCTTCTCATTCTGGAAAGCATCATCACTTCCGAGAAGGTCTCCTGATTCCCCCAAACAAGAAAAGTGTACTTCTTCAGTTCTCTGCTCCTCTGTCATAGACTATATCAAACCATGATCAAATTACCTGTTTGTCAGACTCTTCCACTACATGGAGACAATCTTGAGGGCAGAATCATGTCTTATTCATTTCCTTATTCCTATGCTTAACATAGGTGCTGGAATATAGTAGGCATTCAATAATGCTTGTTGCATGCATGCATGCATGCATGCATGAATGAATGAATGAATGAATGAATGAATGAATGAATAGTACAAAGTATTTCCAATATCTTCTTTCATGGGCCTGGGTATCTCTGATCACTCAATTTGAAAGATTACCCCTTTCCTCTTATAGCAAGCCTCAAGAATTTTAGTATGATATCTTCTAATAAGCTCAAATACAACAGCCAGTTTTTTGGGGGGCAGGGTGAAGGTGGAAGAGGGTGTGGGGGGATAAATGGTGTTGGAAAAAAAGAAAGAAAAAAAAAGAAAGTCAATTTTTAATTTTTAATCAATCTTGGAACTGACTTCTCCTATACTTCTGGTATATGTTCTCATACCTTAATGCTAAATAATTCTCATTTCTGTAAAAACAAATATACTCAGTTTATCACTAATGTTCTATAATGGCTTCTACCACTACTTCAGAGCCAGTACATATGTTTTTCCTAGTCTTCCTGCCCAAGTTAGTTCATAAATATGTTTAATCAATGAACCTTTAAACTCCAAAAGATTTATTGGGCCACTTTAAATATTTATTTCTTGCTTACATGGGACTGAAAGATCACAATGGCTCAGGATCAATTGCATTTCATCTTTTCGGTACTTATTTCACAGCTGAGCACTTCCCAGAGTTATGAACATGAGTCCAGTCCATGACAAACCATAGCAAAGGCTGAAGGAATGAGCAAAATTATCCACCCTGGAACTCACGAGGGATAGCAGGGACTGAGTAGGCAGCATCTGCTGTGACTTATTACAGGATACATGTTACACCAGGCCTCAAATCAATCCCCAAACGGAAGTCTTTTGTCATGGGTCTTTCACCACAGGAAAGCAATGTACACATACATTCAACAATAACACTCCATAAATCTCTGTCCCACAGAACTTCATCTCATGTGGTGCCAATAAGAAAGAGCGATATCTCAAAACAGCAGGAGGAAATTACTGTTTTATGCACAGAAACATTTAATATCACTATAGAGAAATCTTTTCACAAAAGTAAGACATGGAACTATCTACCTTAGGATAAGTCCGAAATAAAGAAGAATCTTTCCAAAGAGTGCCTGACAGATTTTGTTTTTTGTGGTTTTATTTTATATCCTCACCTGAGGACATGCTTATTGATTTTAGAGAGGGGGAAGGGAGAGAAAAAGAGAGGGGTTGGGGGAGAGAGAAAGAGAGAGAGAGATTAGTTGCCTTCCCCTACACGCCCAGACCAGGGATTGAACCCCCAACCTAGGTATATGCCCTGACCAGGAATCGAACCTGAAACATTTTGGTGTACAGTATGACACTCCAATCAACTGAGCCACACTGGCCAGGGCCATATTTTGTAAAAGAAAATAAATTATTTATAAAATTATAGTTACATACACAGACAATACCCAGGGCATGCTGGATATGGATAGAAAAAGAATATATGACCAAGGACCATGTGGCTGAGAGGTAGGGGATTCTTAATCTGGAATCAACAAGCTTGCTGAGATTTATGTCAAAGTGTATGTTGTGTATGTGTGCATGCACGCACACACACACACACACACACACACACACACACACAAAAGTGAACATGCTCACTCACTATCATGGCACATATGCATATTTGTTGGGAAGAAGACTCTGACCAGTCTGAGGATTCACCCAAAAGGACTTTGACTCACAAAGTGCTACAAACCACTGCTCTATAGCAAATATTTCCCAGATTCATTAACAAAGATATGTTGCTATCAGGTGAGATTCAGGATTATTGAACACAATGATGATCAAAACCGCATGACTGCAGTCCTGAGGCAGTGGTGCAAAGCAGACGGGACATGCCTACCCAGATGGGAATGAGAAAGTTACTCACAAATCTCACAGAACATTTTGCTGTAAAGCCCATGTTAGTAAGGTAGGGGCAGAAATCCTCTCCATCTGTAGGGGAGTGCAAGCAAAAGTGTGCTCCGGCGTACAGAGGAAAAGATGCTCCGTCTGTTTCCCTACTGCACCCCTCATGTGCACCAAACTTACCTTTGACATTGGGTTTTGATAGCTATTAATGTAAGAAACATCCAACCCATAGAGAATTGTTGTAAAAATTTATTTGAGTCAAATAAATGTTCCCAAGAAATGACACTTTCACGCATTTGGAATTAAGAAGGGAAACAAGGAAGATTACACAAAGCTGGAAGAGAACAAGGAGGAGATTGGATTAGAGGATAGTTAACAAGATTAGCTGTTCTTTTGAGGGTGGTCACACTTTAACATAACCTTTTTTTTAGTTTACTTATTTTAAAGAGAGAGAGGAAGGGGGAGAGAGAGTAGGAGAGGAGGGAGAGAGAAAGAGGTAGAGAGAGAGAGTGATTCTTATATGTGCCCTGACCAGGGATCAAACCAGCAACCTTGGTTGATGACGCTCTAACTAACTGATTGCCCAGCCAGGGTGAGGGTGGTCACACTTTAGAATGAGGGATCTAAAAATAGGCATTGTATTAACCAAGATGCATAGAAACTATGGGCAGGTCTTGCTTAAGGCAAGGTAAACTTTTACTAAAAATGCTGTAGCTCTGCCAGGTGGCTCCGTTGGTTGAAGCGTCATCCTGTGCACCAAACAGTTGCCGGTTTGATACATGAGTTGTAGGTTTGGTCGGGGCACCTTGGAAGGCAACTGATCAATGTTTCTCTCTCACAGTGACCTCTCTCTCTCTCTCTCCCTTCCTCTCTCTAAGCATGTCCTCAGGTAAGGATTAAAAAATAAATAAATAAAAGTTAAAAAAGAAGTTGTAAGCCTGGGGTGTGACTATCCATTGTGACCTGCTGGGTTAGGAATTTATGATCAGATCACCCTGTAAGGTATTTTCTGTAGAACCCATTTTCATCCACATAGCAGTTAGTTTTATAAGGCTTATCGTGTGCTTAAAAACCCAAAAGGAAGCATAGAATAGGATCATGCCTAACAGCATTCCACTCTGGAGAACTGTTGGTCTGAGATGTGGCTATGGTGGTCTGTTGTTGTTGCTGTTCTTCTTTTGTTTTTGTTTTTTAGTTGTTCTTTTCACCTGTACTGTCTTCCTATGTCAAAATTATGATTAACCCCTTACATCCAGGAGTTTCATGTCTCTTTTTCAACACTGGCAGGACTACTAACACATTAGTGGGCTGGCATCTGTGATTTTTGTCATGTTTACATAGCTGATTGAGTCATACACAGGAATATTCCATTACCACGTGTAAATTTGATAACCTCATCAGTAAAAACATCATTCAAAATATGTATATGTATCATGTGAGTATTATTTATGTAAATTCAACTTTCAAGATTTAAGCTATTGTGTATTAACTTTCACCTACAACTCATATTCTCCTCTAATAGAATTGTGTAAAAAGTTATAACAAATAACCATTCCAAACTGTAATAGCACAAATGCAGTAACAGTTTCTTTCTTGAGCACATGCCAGTTTGAAGACCGTGTCACTGTTGAGTAGTCTGCCTTCCCCCATGTGGTGATTTAAGGGCTAGGCTCATTCCATCTTATGACTATGCCATCCTCTGAGGACTTGTCGTCTGGATTCAGCTTATAAAGACTTCATACGACTTGAGATTTGAGAGGTTCAGAGGAGGTTATAATTTCTTCAATTGATTTTAGATTGCCAATGTATTATAAAAAGATAGAACTCCGCAACAGCCAGATGAGATGCAAAGGACCAGGTGTATGGAAAGTGGTGTGGAGCTTCCATGCCTTCTCCAGCACAGACACCGTCCCAGCATGTCCACCTGGTCACCAACCTGGAAGCTCCCCTTGTTTGTTCTTCTGATCACCTTGAGCCCCTATTTCCATCAGGGCTCACTTAACAAAACAGGAACTTGATATATATGTGATGGAATAACCAGAACCAAGGAGTTAAGTATGGATGGTGGGGGTAACCCAAAAATTAACAACAATCAGAAGCCATTAACCTCCCACCTCCCCCTGGCCACTCACTCCCAGGGTTGGAGAGAGAGAAGGTGGTATTATCAGAGCCTGGAAGATGGGGTCATCAGAGAAAAGTCAGCAGCACAGAGGGAGGATTCCTGGCAGACCCTGAGACCACAAAGGAAGGGGCTAACTGGCAGCAGCTGGAATCATGGATGAGAAGCAGCCGTGGCCAGAGAAACCTCTCAACAGAAAGAGAGGAGGAGAAACTCCCTGGCTCTCTCCTCCTCTCACCCCAGAATCTCCCACTGATGCCTCCCATTGGCTCAGCCTATGGGGAAGCCAGAGAGCAAAGAAGCTGGAAAATGCAGTCTCCTATGATAGAGAGCAGAGCAGAGACAAGGCCAGAGCAATCAGGCAAATGATCAGCACATTCTTTTTTTATGAAGATGGTGTTGAGATGAGTCTGAAGAGGAAAGCCACATGGCTGTGGAATTCCTTGTTGATAAGGGTGTTATCAGAGGGGAGCGTGCCTCATCTTCTGCTGGGGGTGAAGTTCTTGTGATACCCTGAGAAAAGGAATTTTCTGAGACTTGCATGGAAGGATGTGATATGGTGGGAAGCTTTATTTCTGTGGAATTACATCCCTGGGTTTTCCAAAGTCCCATTTCCCTCAGTTTAGCCATAGAAGAAGTGTAGTTGGGGTTTCAGTAGAGCTAAAATCAGAGCCAGTGTCCAGAATTTCCTTCCCATGTTGGAGCTGGGTCCAATCCAACATCAGGCTAACTGCAGTCCATTAGTCCATTGCGTGTGGGGTCCCCTGGGCTGTGGGCCACAGGGGTGGATGCAAGAGAACCAAGAGAGTGCACCCTGAGCAACAAGAGTCCCAAGAGCCCAAGAGGATGGATTCCTTTGCTTCAAGAATTATGTATCACCAAATCTCTGTGCACTTGCAGTGGCCATACCCATTCTGGCCAATGACCTCTGTTCCCAGTTGTGACTGATAGCAAGCACCTTCCCTTGTCCCCCCCCCCCCCACCCAATTTGCCAGGCATGTGTCTATCTCCCCATTGCTGGATTCCTGGGGAGAGTGAAACTGTAGCTTCCTGGCGGAGCTGCCCAATGACATGCCTATAATATCTGACTCCCCCTTTGCTCCTTTCCTGTTCCCAATAACTAGCTAATTACAATGGTGTCAAGGGGAGGGGAAGGGAGAGCAAATAAAGAAAAGTAGGAAAGGATAAAGGGGTGGCAAGATTGGAAGTCAAAAGGAGATAGAAAACAGGAGAGATTGCTTTCCAAGTCGCCATAGCAGCTGCTCAGATCAGAGGCTCCATTGATGCTCACTGTACAGTGGTAGCTAGAACAGGCCAACAGAAGAATTACAGAGCTGCCAGCGACCTTGGAAGCCATCAGAGTACTAAAATCCATACTTTGATGTTATTGGAGTTTGTTTAGATTTAATACATAACTGATTGAAATTAATGTGAATTTAATTCTTTCCTGTCAAAATGGAATTTAGCGATCTTTCAAGAGACTGAGGAAGGGACTTCAGAAAGCCAAACCACTGCAGGTCCTAGTGTGGAGCACAAAGGAGGGAGAGTGGAGAACAGACAAAGCAGCAGAAAAATGTGTGTGGGGGGAGAGGGTGTGGGAGAAGAGAGCTCAAGGGATTTCTTTGGTAATATTTGTTTATGGCTGTTTCAAATTAAGGAACTAATTTTGGATTGGGGGATAAATAAAGAAGTTCCTTGAGAAATAGAAGACTATTGCTAAGAGCACAGCTCTGTCTCTAGTTACATGGAGGGAAAAGTCTATTCACACTTATACCTTGTTTATTTTGCAGTGTTAATGTGTTTGCGAAAAGAATCCAATTTGCACTATTTTTCTTAATGTTTCTTGTTTATCTGCTCATGCAGATAAATAACCAGCACCTCCTTGATGCAACTGTCTTTTTAGAATCAGCAAGAGAGGCACCCCTGAATCTGCGACAATTCTTTCAGGCACCATGCAGGAGCAATTAAAGGCCCAGTGCTGTATTCCTGGGTTCTGTGGACTCCACTTCATGGGCTGGCATCTGTGATTTTTGTCAGAGGAGTCAAAATGTCTTGGCCCAAAAATATGCTTTGGTTAAGAGCTTAGTAGAAGAAGGTCCATATGGAAACAGTTAACAGTTTTTCAAGAAGGCCAGTTGTTGGGCGTCAAATGGAACCTCTAAGGCAGGGTGGCGGGAGCACCAGCCACGCACAGCATACCTGAGCAGGGGGCTGGAGTTTGCACAAATTCCATTTGATCGGTGTCTGCTTCACTGGTCCTCGCTCAGCTGTATTAACAAATGAAGCAGAAAGTCTGCCTGAAACTCTGAACTGTCTTATAAAATCATTTTGCCAGCATTTAGTTTTTGCTTTTGTTTTTGAGCCACTAAAAGAGAATATTGCTATGGGAAAATTCCCATTTAATACTCAGTCTCATCAACTGAGTTATTCATAGAAAGTGGTTCATGGCAACCATTTCCATTAATGCCTACTATTAACTGAGCCAATGAAACATTGATCTTCTCATATGGATTTTCTTAAAATAGTAGCTCTGGTCCTAACTTGCCAAATGCTGAAAACATGCCATTTCTGAAACATAGCTTCTTAGCATTTCTTGTTGTACCTTACAGGCTGCATTTTTCAAACTCATGAAAATATGGGTCTGTGCTAAGTAAGAGAGATGTTGGTACTGCAGTGAGCATGAGATACCATTCCTACTTTAAGAAGTTTGTGCTCATCAGCAAAATAAATAATCTGAGTTATCAGCTTAGTGGTTCCTTTCTCTTTACCTCTAAAGTTCCTTGGAAAGGTAGCTATTGTATCTATAAGTTTTCAAGTGCCTATTGCAAGTCAAGCACTGTGCTTACTTCATTTAATGCTCACAAAATCCCTAAGTGGCAAGTAAATTAATCATGCCCATTTTAGAGAAATGGAAATTGAGGTTCAGAGAGACTAAGTAATTTTCCCAAGAGCTACACAATTATTAAGCAGTGGGCTGGGGTTCACGCTCCTGACTTCAAAGCCCATGCTCTTAACTACTATATTCGGACTGGCTTTCATGGGTGTGCGACCTGGGCAGCAGCACAGGCTCTCGCGCCTAGAAGAGGCCCACACTTGGTTTAATGTCTGCTGTCACTGTCTTGAAATTCTTAATAATGCTTAAGTAAGTGGTTCTGCATTCTTATTTTGTAGTGAGTTCCACAAATCTTGTAGCTGGTCCTGAGTACACTACATTTCCCGATGTCCTAGAGGAATATTATGTGGAAGAGTTTCAAGTTCTTCAACTGTTCTTCCTCCAAAAGGTAGAACCTAATTTCCACTCCCCACTTGACTGTGGGCTGGACTTAATGACTGACTAGAACATGGCAGAAGTGATGGGTATGTCTTCATGTCCAATGGTAAAACGCATGGGGGCTTCTGCCTTGTTTTGGGGTTTCTTGCTCTGGGAGAAGACAGCTGGCATGATGCAAGGACATTTGAGCAGCTTTCAGAGAGACCCATGTGGCGAGGACCTGAGGACTCCTGCCAGCATCCATTGAGTGAGCCATCCTGGAAGCATTCAGTCAAGCACCGTGACTGCACTCCCCAGCCCAGGTCTCAGCTGCAGCCTCACGAGAGAGAACCCAAGACAGAACCATCCAGACAAGCCACTCCTTGATTCCTGACTCTCAGACACTGTGTGGGATAAGTTTGTTGTTTTAAGCTGGGATAATTGTTATGCAGCAATAGATAACAAATACAGCATGTAATCCTGGAACTCAAGAAATGAGAGAAAACTTTGATTAACAGGCGAATACATTCACCAATATTTGGTGCAACCTTAAATAGAATTGTGTTGTCTCTTCAGAGCACATAGACATTTTATTCTAGGGGACATAACAGCGCTCTTCAATGAGTGTCAGAGGGCCTTTCCATATGAACATGTGTGAAGACTTTTCTTTAATTTAGAGGCAGAGCTTCTGATTATAGGTAACACTTAAACATTCTGTCCTGATTCTTATTTATTTATTTTCTAATCCTCACCTAAAGATATGTTGTTTTTTAAATTTATTTTGAGAGAGAGAGAGAGAGAAACATCCATGTGAGAGAGAAACATCAATGGGTTGCCTCCTGTATACATCCTGACTGGAGATCAATCCCTCAACCTATGTATGTGCCCTGACCGGGAATTGAACCCACAAACTTTTGGTGTATGGGATGACGCTCCAACCAACTGAGCCGCCCAGCCAAGGTTCTTTCCTGATTTTTAATTCACAGACTACCAAACACCTTCTTCTATTAGAGCCACCTCTCTTCCGATTGAGAAATCTCTTGTTCTAGGTGTGCCCAGTCCTGCACAGCTAGGCCACAGAGGCTAGAATTGTACTTCAGAATGCTCTGACAGCATTTCTTCCATTCACCTGGCATAGAATTGGGCAACTGGGCTTCCTCCCTCACAGCTGTCTGGCTTCCCTGCTGTTACCCAACTCTGCACGGTCCTGCCCAGGGAGCAACAAGGGGATGAGCAGTCCCTCAGTGCTGCTGGCCTGGCTCCGTTCCATGCCTTGTTCTTCAGGATCCAGTCACACCAGTTCACAGCAAAGGTAACAATGGTTCATGTGTGATAACAATGGGCCCACTTGGAAAATAGATTCAACACTAGCTGTGCAATAATATCCAAGCATCGGAATCATAGGTGTGCATTTTAATTCAACAGCCCAGGCTGTTAAACTCTGATGCTAGAAGTCCATCTCTTGGTTAGGGACTTCCACCACATGTAGATACTTTAAAGGCCTTGCCTAAAGCAGAATCACGGCCAATAGATGAAACCAGACTTGAGCTCTCTCCTTCTTCATGGCAGAAAAAAAAATCTCATACATCAAAAGCAAATTATGACTACTTTAACTTAGAAAGTTAGAAGGACATAACTAGCTCCCTTTTTACAGAGCCACAAATGAAGTGGAAATTGTCTGGTATCAGAGGATGATGTAAGCTGGACGAAGTGAAAATGCAGGCTCCAGACCCTGCTTTCCACTCAATCATAGAAGGCAAGACAGGGAGGAGGGTGGGGTGAAAGGGAGGGGAGGAGGGGCCGTGAGGGAAGACAGGAGAATTAGATGATAATCACTGTTCTAGAGAACCAATCATATTATTCATGGTTCCCAGAGAATTCTGATCACTTTAAATAGTCTGATGATTCTGATGGCAGATGCAGCCAAGTAAACTAAAGCTTAACATGCCTAAAAGAGCATTTTTAAAAGAGAAGACATAAGAGATTTGGTCGTTATCCAGACACATTTTTTTTTTTTTCAGTGCAGTGGCTGTCTTCTCATTTCTGTTTTTTAATTGAGAGCTTCAGATGATGACGTGTGAGCCAATCAGCCCCTAACACACGGGGCAGGGACAGGAGGTCCAGAGAGGCCCTCTGTGCTGTGTTTCAACGAGGCATGGCCTCACCTAGATGCAGACAGCACCGGAGACACAAAGACTTGCACTGCCTGAGGTTATTAACTGGTGTATAGAGTTTTTGTTTGGTTTGTTCTCCATCTTTTAAGATGTCAGCTCTATAAGTATCTGTGCTGTTCATAGTTGTGATCCCAGCCCCAAGGACAGATCCTGACACATAGGAGGTATCCACAGATGAATGAAAGAAGGAAGAAATAGACTCACACTTTGTGAGATTAAATGAGACTCATTCTCCTGGAGTGTTCTAAATGACAACTTTTGTGACCCCAAACAACTAGTAGCGTTCTCCAACATTTATTGATTAAGCATTTAATGAGTACCTACTATGTACCTTGAATGAAGACAGTACCCCACCACTCTTTTTCTTTTCTTTTTTTTAAATTCTCACCAGAGGATATGTTTATTGATTTTTAGAGAGAGAAGAAGGGGGAGAGAGAGAGAGAGAAGGAAACACTGATCAGTTGCTTCCCCTACACACCCCAACCAGGGATCAAACCTGAAACCTAGGTATGTGCCCTGATTGGGAATCAAACCCGAAAACTTTTTGGTGCACAGGACAATGTTCCAACCAACTGAGCCACCCGGGGCCAGCTACCCCACCACTCTTAATATACTACATTACTCATTTGATTCATTCAGAATGTCATCTCCCTCCAAGAGTTGAGTCCAGAAGCAATCCCACCCTTAATTCCAAGAAAAAGTTCCACAGTGATAGTATTTTTCAAAGTACGTTCCCAGGGAAGGGCTGCCTGTTTCACTACAGAAAGCTCTGTGAAGCAGGCAGCTTTAGGATTCAATTGGTTTAAAAATTCACTACATATTTCACATGTGAATTCTCATTAGTGCATCAGGAGACAGCTTCCTTAGATGGAATTAGTTTTTCTACTTAACATGTTTTAGGTTATTATTATTATTATTCTTATTGCTATTATTATGGAAATGTTAGCAAAATAAGGCAAAATTCTTATTTCAGGGAACTTGCCTTCCCTACCCACCCCTCATTCCTTTTAATTTCTTTATTTCCTTAGAGAAGAATAACAATTGATCTCAATCTATTATAGTAGTTTCGGCTATCTATGTCTAATTCCAAAAGTGAACTAAAAGAAAGTTTCTAAAGAATAAATACACTAGGCAGTTCTTTTAAATGTGACATTTTTTTGCATCTTTTTTGATGCATGTGAAGGAACTATAATGAAATGCTCTCCAGAATCACATTTTATCTATCATGTGACAAATGGTATTATGAATGAAGAAAGTATGTGCAGAATGTTTGAAAAAGTTATTCTGAAGTTACTCCATGCTCTCCTTGCCGGGCTCCTGTCAGCACTCAGTTCAGCTATCTCTTCCAAGCAGATGGAGGACTCCTTTGGGGCTCGGAAAATGTTTCCCATCCTAACACAGGTCTTTGTAGGACATTTAGAAAAGGGAGAGGGAAATAAAAATATTTTCCCAAGTCAGAAAAGACTTCTGGTCAATAAGAACAAATGTGGAATCTGGAAAGACTCCAATCAGCTTCCTTGAAGTAAAAAAAAAAAAAAAAAAAAAAAAATTCAAGGTTTCTCTTATTTTTAAAATATATCTTTCATTCATGTAGGCAACATGAACAAATAATTGATAAACTTCATTACTGCAACAGCATGGACCATATGGGATAAAACATTCTCTTTGAGAGCAATCCACTTTTAAAAAAAATTCTTGATGCCTTGTACTCTCAATTTTTTTTAGCTTATAGCTAGTTTTATGGTTCCACTGGTGATTTAATTGTTTTTACACACAGGGATGAGAGATGAGTTATTGTTATTATTATTTTAATATATTTGAAGTCTATTTCAAACCCCTCTTAAAAAAATAATTACTGCTTGGGACTCTCAGCGGAGTACTGTAACCTTTATTTGCATCCTTGAACAGGGCTCTGCAGGGGAGAAATCCTTCCCTGGACCTCAGCAGGGGTAAAATCATGAATGAAGCAAGAATTTCATTTGTTTGTTTTTCCAGGAGAGAAAATAAATTGCAAAATAAATAATATGTTTTACTAAGAGAAAGAAAAGGATATGGTCGCTTCTTTTCCTCACCTCCAAGGTACTCAAACGGAAGGAAGGAAAGCCAGGACCTTCCTCTGACGACCCGAATAAATCTCAGAAATTACAGAACTCACAGCACCCGCTCTGGGCCTCAGTTTCCTCATCTGTTAAAGAAGGTATAATACCACCTCATACGGTGGCTTAAATACAATGTAAAGCACCAGGACAAAACCTGCCACATAATAAGTGCTCATTAAATGTTAGCTTATGTTAAAATTGGAAATGACTCAGTTAAATATTGATTATAAGGGTTAGTGATTTGCAGTTAGAATTTATTCTGAAAATCTCAGTAAAAATACAGAATTCCTGGGGTGGGGTGGAGGGGAGCATTGGATCTGGCACTTTCCACGGCTATGTATCTTCCAGCAAATACATAGGGATTGGTTACTGTTTATGAGCTATTCTGCCAGGAGGGAGAGAGGTTGGACGACAGAGGTCAGGACTCCAAGCCTCTGTCTAGGCTGTCACAGCCTTGAGAGGAGAGCATTCCTAAACCAGGAATTGCAAAGCCATGTGGCAAGTTCTGTAATAAAAATAATTATACCTATTATTTATTGACTGTGTTCTGGGGTGGGTCAGCATGTTGCAAATATTGTCCTACTTGTCTCTCACAACAATTCTATTAAGTAAGTGCGATTATTCCCATTTATAAATGAGGACACAGGTTCAGAGAGGCTAAATAGCTCATCCCAGCTCACATAGCTAATTAATGGTAAGGCTGGAAATTGAACTTGGGCTGTTTAAATCTAAATTCTATGTTCTTAACCACAACACTGTGCTGCCTCCTTAAAATATAATATAGGAATAATAGTATATATTATTTTTATTAAAATAATGAGTATATTATTAAATATAAATAGTAAAACTACTTGGGAGCACGGAGAAACTAGCTAACTCTGCCCAGGAAAGGTGAGCGATGACTGTGAGAAGGAAACGACATCTGAGTTTGTCAACAGAGCTATTTTCATGGATATGTCATAGATTAGATTCAAGTTTTCAACCTTTTCTAATCTGGAATACATGTTCAAATTTCTTTCACCAATGTACTATATTTGTCACTGAATATATTTGGTCACTGAAACTCTCAATACCGCATCCCCTTTTAAGGAGAAAACAAAAATAAGACACACACACACTGTAATATATCAGGGATTTCTTTAAATAAACTCCAATAGATCATGATACATTTTTATAAATGTATTAATAATGATATATACCCAAAAGTTAACACTGTCTACTTTTAATTTTAGAGGCTCCAAGTTTTTGGGTGTAATCAATATGTGTACTTCTAAATTTTACAAGTTTTCTCAAATAAACCTTTGTCACTTTTAGCATCAGATTATATATATATAAATTTTTTTATTCCTCACTTGAGGATACTTTTCTATTTATCATCAGATAGAGTGGGAGGGAGGGAGAGAGAGACAGAGAGAAACATAGATGTGATAGAGCCACATCGACTGGTTGCCTCCCGCACGACTGGACCAGGGCCAGGGATGAACCACATCCAAGGTACGTGCCCTTGACCAGAATCGAACCCATGACTCATTGGTCTGCGGGCCAATGCTCTAACCACTGAGCATATATTTAAAATAACAGGCAACTACCCTGGCTGGTTTGGCTCAGTGGTTAGAGCGTCGGCCTACGGACCAAAGGGTCTCAGGTTTGATCCCCAGCCCAGGTTGGGGTTGTGTGGGAGGCAACCAGTTGATGTGTCTCTCTCACATAGATGTTTCTCTCTCCCTCTCTCCCTTCCACTCTCTGAGAATCAATGGAAAAAGATCCTCAGGTGAGGATTAACAAAAATAAATAAATAAAAAATAAATAAAATAACAGGCAACAAAATCTCCTAGGTGTTGTCCTAAATCAGTTCTGTTCGGCTCACTCAGCTCCATTTCATCGACATCTCTAATAACAAGCTCCTTCATGACAAGGACTGCATCCCCAGGAAGAGGTAGACGGAAGGCTTTGCATGTGGTGGGCACTGGACAAATATTTATCTTTTAATGTGAAAATGAATGTTTGAGGGAACCTATACAACTTACAAATGAAGTCAGAGCTGAGAGATTTGAATGATCCTCTCCTCCAGCAAATAACGTTTAAACGAAACAGCTATGCACATCCTGCTCCCTGGGCTTTCTCTCTACAGTGGGGCCTGCTACGTACAAGCAGCTGAGTAGGAAGAAAAGAGGGCAGAAGGGGCTGCTCTCAGCCTTGAATAGCTGGCAGCCCAGTGGTGGAGACCAGACACTAACTCAGGAAACGAAAACTAGCCCAGCAGAACCCAGCGCATAGCAGAGGGTCTGGCGCAGAGCAGATGTACAATAAAAATTCGTGAGTGAATGAATACACCAGTTCACAATCACCGTCTGGGCCATGACGATCACATGCTTTCTCCTGTTTGTGGCACTATAAGTCTATGATAACCAACCTGATTGGAGTCCTCATCTTGTTTCATTTGCACTGGGCCTACTTCAAATTTTCCCTCTGTTCCCACCCTGATTGTCAGCAGATGACACCTTCTGTATTAAGAGACAATCATAAGCATTTTTGCATAGGAACTACAACTTCCGGCTGCCAATTCCACTAACATTCTTGAGTTTGTCTCATCTTTGTCCTTCTCATGGGGAAGTTGCATGGGGAAGTTGTTCTTCCTCCTGCGTTCTGGATCCTATCCCCTGCTGCCTTCTTGGGAATCTCTCTCTTGTTATATTTTCAACATCCTCTCTCTCTCTCTCTCTCTCCTGCCTTTGTTGTATCAGCATTTAAATTTGCTCATGTTTCCCCCATTTTAAAAAAGCACTTCCTGCACCTCACCTCCTAGCCAAGCTTCTAGAAAATGTTTTTAGTGTATATTATCACCATTTCCTTACCTCACATTTAACTTTTAAACTCACCGCAATCCGGCTTCAGCCTTCAGCGTGCCATAGAAATGGATTCTACCAAAGTCACCAGTGACCTTCTTGCCCCAAATCCAAAGAACATGTTTTTAGTTCTCAGCTTCCCCGACTTGCTTCCCCGACTTCTCAGTAGCTTACAGTACCTTACCCCTAAATTCTTTCATAATCATTTTTTGGGGAGGGGAACTAGGCCTTCTGGTTTTCCTCCTACACCCCTGATGCTCCTTCTCTGTTTTCATTACTGATTTTAGATTCCTAATCTCTACCAATTTAGAAAACAGTGGGGTTCCCTAGGGTGCTGTCCCAGGACATCTTGTCTTCTCATACTTTACTCTCTCCTTAGAAGGTTTCATCACAGTTTCCATTTACATCTGTATGCAGATAACATCTAAAACTACATGAACAACCACAATCTTTTCTTTTGAGCTCTACACATATAAGTATTTTCTTTTTATATAAAAAAAAATTTAATTGATATTTAGAGAAGGGGGAGAGAGAGATCAATCGGTTACATCCCACAAGCACTCCAACAGGGGATCAAACCCACAACCTTTTGGTGTACAGGAGGTCGCTCCAACCAACTGAGCCACACTGTCCAGGGCTATATGTACTTTCTTAATAGTTCCTCTTGAATATTTGTTAAGTGCCGCAAACTCAAGATATCCTGAAATAAACACATAAACTCTCCTTCATATCTGCCTTTTCTCCAATGTTCTCTACCTTGGGAAATGGCAATCCCATCAATCCTCTTGTTTAAGCCAGAAATCTTGACTCCTCCTTGTCACTCATCTAATCAACAAATGCAGACCCAAGTGTCTCTCAGAGCCATTCACTTCCAGAACACTGGTTCAGACTGCCATTATCATTTGGCTAAAATAATGCAAAAACCTCTGTGTTGGTCTCTCCCAAACTTGTCTTACCTTCTCAATCCAGCTTCTCCATTTCAGCTTTGTTCCATTTTAGGAACAAAGACTTTTTAAAAAAATGCATATCTGGTCATGTCACTTTTCTGTTTAAAATCCGTTCTTTTAAAAAAAAATTTTTTTCTTTATTGATTTTAGAGAGAGAGAGAGAGAGAGAAACATCGATGAGAGAGAACATCGATTGGCCGCCTCCTGCATGCTCCCCACTAGGGATCAGGCCCACAACCTGGACATGTGCCCTGACCAAGAATCGAACCTGTGACCTCTTGGTGCATGGGTCGATGCTCAACCACCGAGCCACACTGGCTGGTATAAAGTCCTTTCCTACTTCCTATTGCCCAATAGGCAACCTCTCCAGCTTCTAGCTTCTCTGTCCTGCACTTCCTTCCTTTCAGCTATACTGGAATTTTCTTAGCTTGAATTGAGCAAGTTCCTTCCCACTTAGGGGCCTATGCAAAAGTTATTTCTTTTGCCTGGAATTCTTACCCATCCTCTTTTAGATTAATTACCTGATTACCTCTTACTATCACTTCCTCTTTGAATCCTTCCCTGCTTCCCAGACTAGATTAAATTAATCTGTTTTACGTTCCTGTATGACCTGGTATTCTGCACATTTGTGATTGATTGCTTTTATGTCATTATTTGTTTAATGTTTATCTTCCCTGCTAGATTATAAACTTCATGAGAGTGAGGGCAGTATCCGCCATGCTCATCTTTGCAGCAGCAGCACCTAGAGAAGTGACTAGCTCCTTGGAGATGTTACATCTGTATTTCTTCTTCTAATGAGCATCTCACATCTAGTCAATAGTCATAGATTCACATTAGCATTTAAAACTGAAACTCAGGTCCACCTCCTTGATGGTATATTCTGAGCCAAGTAAAATGTTGATTGCATTTGAGTTCCCAGCTGCTGAAAGTTCATGTTATTAATTCCAGTTCATTAAATACTTATTCGGTCCTTCTTTGAGCAGAGCGCTGTTACAACAGGTGATGCAGAATGTTGTAGATACAATTGTCCCCATTTCATGGATGAGGATCCTGCAACACAGAAAGGTTAAGTAACTTGCACAAGGTCCTACAAGTAGTAACTGGCAGGGCTGGGATTTGAAGAAACCTGCATTTGAATTTGGATTTGAAACAGACCCGCATCTATCCAGTACACCACGATGACCATGCACCTGAGAACTTTCCTCGTCTCATAGCAAAACAGGCAGAGTGCACTGGTGGGTGTCTCATAGCTCCTCAGTTAGCCCTGAGTACAAAGCTGTGGCCCTAGGAAACTGACTGCCAGTGTTGGAATCTTTTTACCAAGGGTGTTCACAGCACAGGCAGAAACGCGCCCACCCAAGACCCTCATTTAGAGGCACTAGCGCCACCTGGTGGAGATGAATTTTGTGCTCTCTTGGATCCTTTTTACTATTTATCTTTAACATAGCTCCACGCTCACACGGATTTCAGGAACTTGTTAATAGATTGTTATGCAATGATATACATAAGCACTATGCTAGGCTGCTCAGGGGTGAATTCTTCTTTTTTCCTTTTATTGCATGTATTTTACTGAGTCTACATCAAAGTTTGATAACAAAACAAGTAGAAACTTTTTTGTCATTGTCATTCAGCGCTTTTTTTTCCTTTTTCATAATAAGAAAGGCAAAATTTATATGCAAGTAGGCTTAAATGCCCTGCCTCGGTTTCTTTGTTTTTAAAAATAGTGATAATAATAGCATTTACCTCAGAGGGTTGTGTTGAAAATAAAATAATCTGTATAAAGTGATAGGCCAGTACCCAGCACACAATAAACATTCAGTAAGTGTTATGTATCTATTATTTTTATTATTCCACAGGGAAATTGGATACTTTTATCTTCTAGGAGATTAAGACAAAGATAAACAGTTCAATATCTGGCATGCTCCAGAGTCCTTCCTTTTAAAAACAAGGATGGCATCAGAGAGAAGCTTAACAATTACAACTAGGCATAACATTATGGATTCAAGTTTTTCATTCATTCTGTAAGTATTTCCTGAGTCTCTGCTATATGCTAAAAAGGGCTGGAAAACAATGGTGAGGGCCAAGAATCCCACACCGAGAGAACTTAGAATCTAGGGACAGAATTAGTAGGCTGACAGAGCAAATAAATCAAGTGAGATATGCATTCTGTTAGGAGAATGCAGAGACCCAGCCCGCAGACAGTGGAGGCGCCCAATGCAGTTCTGTGGGGAAGGTTGGCGTGGGAGAGTGAAATGTGTCTCTGGTAGCCCTGGTGAAGGCCCCCTCCCTGCCTGGAGGTACCCTCCTCCTCAAGCTAACTTCCTTCACCACCTTAAAACGCCTCTGTCTCTCTTTTCAGGTAACTGCCAATCAATGTTAGATGTGAACAATTACATTTTAAGCTGTCACCTAGTAATAGAACCCTTCCAAGAGGTATTTGCATTTAAGGAAGAACTATAGAAGATCTCACAGTTCAAGCCCCAGGTTAAAAGATCACCAAATGTCCTCTCTGACTATCAGATTCTTAATTAAACTTATTTCAACAACACAGTCTACAGAATGGTGGCCAAATGATCATTAGAAACAAAATATTAGCAATGAGTTTTCGTAAACAGCACAATTTCATGTTCTAATAGATGTAAAATTCTTTGAAAGGTAAAAAGCACTATGCAAATGTAAGACATCATTCCCTCTCTGCATGCATACTCACTCCTTCCTGCCATGGGTGTTAGGCGGTTCATACTGGGAAGAGTTTCTGGCCCCTGGGTCCAGACAGCATAGTTTTAACAGCTGTCATATAAATGAGCTCCTTAAACCAGAGTTGCCTTTTTGAGCTAAATATTGCCTGACTTTCTGAAAATATCTCTTTGGATAAAATATTGGATGAAGAACTTTAATCACATCTGTGTTACTCTTTAGTACCAATTCATATGGCAACTCATAAACAGCTTTTTGGTCTTCTGATTTATTTATTTTTTTCAGTTTTTTAATTGAATTCATTGGGGTGACATTGTTTAATAAAATTATATAGGTTTCAGGTATACAATTCTATAATACATCTTCTGTACATTGTATTGTGGTAATCACCATACTGTTGTCTGTGTCTATGAGGGTTTTTTTGCTTTACCCTTTCACTTTTTTCACCCAGCCCCCCAAACCCCCTCCCCTCTCACAGTTGTCAGTTTTCTGTATCTATGAGTCTATTTCTATTTTTTTTTATTTTGTTAATTAGATTCCACATATAAATGAAATCATATGGTATATGTCTTTCTCTGACTGACTTATTTCACTTAACTTAATACTCTCCAGGTCCATCCATGCTGTCACAAAAAGTAAGATTTTCTTTTTTACATCTGAGTAGTATTCCGCTGTGTAAATGTACCACCGCTTTTCTTATCCACTCATCTACTGATGGGTACTTGGGCTGTTTCCAAGTTTCCAGGAATTCATCCATTTTATCCAGATTGTCCAATTTGTTGCCATATAGTTGTCTGTAATATTTTCTTATAATCCTTTGTATTTCTGTGGAGTCGGTTGCTATTTCTCCTCTTTCATTTCTGATTTTATTTATTTGGGTCTTCTCTCTTTTTTTCTTGGTAAGTCAGGTTAAAGTTTTGTCAATCTTGTTTATCTTTTCAAAGAATCAGCTCTTGGTTTCACTGATATTTTGTATTGTTTTTCTAGACTCTATTTCATTTATTTCTGCTCTGATCTTTATGATTTCCTTCTTTCTACTCACACTGGGCTTTGTTTATTGTTCTTTTTCTAGTTTCTTTAAATGTAAAGTTAGATTGTTTATTTGAGATTTTTCTTGTTTCTTTTTAAAAAATGTTTTTATTGATTTTAGAGAGAGAGGAAGAGAGAGAGAGAGAGAAACATCAATGGGAAAGAGAAACATCAATCAGCTGCTTCCTGCATGTCCCCTACTGGGGATTGAGCCCACAACCTGGGCATGTGCCCTGACCAGGTTTCAAACTGGTGACCTTTTGGTGCATGGGACGACGTTCAACCAACTGAGCCACACCAGCCAAGGTGAGATTTTTCTTGTTTCTTGAGGTAGGCTTTTAATGCTATGAATTTCCCTCTTAGGGCTGCTTTCACTGTGTCATATAGATTTTGGGTTGTTGTGTTCTCATTTTCATTTGTCACAGGTATCTTTTGATTTCTTCCTTGATCTCACTGTTAACTCATTCATTGTTTAGTAACACGTTATTTAGCTCCCATGTCTTTGTGTGTTTTTCAGTTTTTTCCTTGTGATTAATTTCAAGTTTAATACCATTATAGTCAGAGAAGATGCTTGATGTGATTTCAATCTTCTTAAATGTATTGCTTGTTTTGTATCCTAACATATGCTTTATCCTAGAAAATTTTCCATGTTCACTTGAAAAGAATGTATATTCTGCTGCTTTGGGGTAAAATGCTCTGAAGGTATTAATTAAATCCACCCAATCTAATATGTTATTTAAGGTTGCCGTTTCCTTGTTGATTTTTTGTCTGGAAGATCTATCTATTGATGTCAATTGGGTGTCAAAATTTCCTACTATGAGTGTATGGCTGTTGACCTCTCCCTTTATGTCCATCAAGATTTCTTTTATATATTTAAGTGCTCCTATTTTGGGTGCATAAATGTTTGCAAGAGTTATATCCTCTCGCTGGATTACTCCCTTTATCATTATGTAATTTCCTTCCTTTTCTCTTACTATTGCCTTCGTTTTAAAATCTATTTTGTCAGATATAAATATTGCTACCCCAGCTTTTCTTCTCTTTCTGTTTGCATAAATATATTTTTCCATGCCTTTACTTTTTTTTTTAACTTTCTTTATTGTTGAATGTATTACAGGTGTTCCTCATTTTTTCCCCATTACCCCCCTCCTCCCCATTCTTGCCCCCCTCCTGCTTTTCCCCATACTGTTGTCTGTGTCCATTAGTTATGCATATATACATATAAGTTCTTTGGTTTATTTCTTCCCACCCCCCAACCCCTCTTCCCTTTGAAGTTTGTCAGTCTAACAACCAACTTGTACTTCTTAATCCCTTCACCTTTTTCACCCCTCCTCCCAGCCCCACTCATCTGGTAACCAACAAAAGTTCTCTGTATCTATGAGAATGTTTCTGTTCTTCTTGTTCATTTTGTTTGTACATTCAGTTGTTGATAGATATGTATTTATTGCCATTTTGTTTGTTCATATTTTTTTATCTTTTTCTTCAAGAAGACCCTTCAACATTTCATATAATAATGGTTTGGTGGTGATGAACTCCTTTAGCTTTTCCTTGTCTGGGAAACTCTTTATATGGTCATCAATTCTAAATGACAGCTTTGCAGGATAGAGTAATCTTGGTTGTAGGTTCTTGCTTTTCATCATTCTGAATATTTCTTGCCACTCCCTTCTGGCCTGCAAAGTTTCTTTTGAGAAATCAGCTGACAGTCTGATGGGAACTCCCTTGTAGGTAACTAACTGCTTTTCTCTTGCTGCTTTTAAGATTCTCTCTTTGTCTTGAACCTTTTGCATTTTGATGATGATGTGTCTTGGTGTGGGCCTCTTGGGGTTCATCTTGTTTGGGACTCTCTGTGCTTCCTGGACTTGTATGTCTGTTTCCTTCACCAAGTTAGGAAAGTTTTCTGCCATTATTGTTTCAAATAGGTTTTCGATTTCTTGTTCTCTCTCTTCTCCTTCTGGCACCCCCAAGATGTGAATGTTGGCATGCTTGAAGTTGTCCCAGAGGCTCCTTACACTATCCTCATTTCTTTGGATTCTTTTTTCTTTTTGCTGTTCTGATTGGGTGTTTTTTGCTTCCTTATATTCCAAATCGATGGTTTGCTTCTTGGCTTTACCTACTCTACTATTGAATCTGTGTAAACTATTTTTTATTTCAGTTAGTGCCTCCTTCATTTCTGACTGTTCCTTTTTTATGCTCTTGAGGCCCTCACTAAGCTCACTGAGGTTTTCACTAAGTCCATTAAGCATCCTTATAAGCAGTGTTTTGAACTCAGCATCTGTTAGGTTGCTTAACTCCATTTCACTTCGTTCTTTTCCTGGAGTTTTGTTCTGTTCTTTCATTTGGGACCTGTTTCTTTGTCTCCTCATTTTGGCTGCCTCCCTGTGTTTGTTTCTATGTATTACTTAGCAAGAGGTATGGGGCTAGCTGAGACCAGATGCTGCTTGTTTGAAAGAATTTAGGAAAAGCTCAAGCAGGATCCAAGACAGGCCAATCCTATGGTAAAGCAACTGGCAACAGCTTGGGTGGGCCTGAAAGTTGGGTGGGGTGGGGCCTCAGGGAATCACCAGGGTGGGGCAAACAGTGTGAGCCAGGTTGCTGGAGTCCCAGATATGGCAGCATCTGCCGGCCCAGGGAAGGGCTCACCAAAGGAACAAAAGCCTCTGACAGCACGTCTGTCCAGGAGAAAGCTGCCTCTTCAGCCCTTGCTCCAATGCCAAATAGCTCAGTTCTTCCCCATATGACTCTGGTGCCTTTCAGGCTCCTTCCTGCACGCTGGAGCCTGGAGGGTGGGAGTCCGAGTCAGTCCATGCGCGGACCCTTTAAGAGGAGCTGCCGGGGGCTCCAGCCGCCTCAGCCTCAGTTCCTGCTGGTTTTTCCAGCCAGAAGTTATGGGGACTTCTCTTCCTGGCACTGGAACCCTAAGCTGGGCTCCTGGTGTGGGACGGGGACCCCTCAGTCCTCAGGGAGGACCTTCCCAGCTGAAGTATCCTCCTTATTTTTATCCTCCACACGCGGGTGTGGGACCAGCCCATCATGCCTCCGCCCCTCCTACCAGTCTCCATGCGGCTTCTTCTTTAATTTCGTAGTTGTAGGACTTCCATTCAGCTTGATTTCAGGTGGTTTTGAATGATAGTTGTTCTGTAGTTTAGTTGTAACTTTGATGTGGTTGTGGGAGGATGCAATACCGCGTTTACCTACGCCGCCATCTTGACCGGAAGTCCCCCTTTACTTTTAATCTGTGTGTATCTTTTGTTCTGAGATGGGTCTCTTATAGAGACCCATCTATAAGACCCATATATATGGGCCATGTTTTCTCATCCATTCAGCTACCATATGACTTTTATTGGAGCATTTAAGCCATTTACATTTTAACTGATTATTGATAGGTACATATTTATTGCCATTTTATTTTTTTAACTATGTACTTTTGACGACTCTTCTTCTTCTTCTTCTTCTTCTTCTTCTTCTTCTTCTTCTTCTTCTTCTCCTCCTCCTCCTCCTCCTCCTCCTCAAGCAGGCAGACCCTTTAACATTTCTTGTAATACTGGTTTGGTGGTAACAAACTCCTTTAACTTTTTCTTGTCCAGGAAGCTCTTTATTTCTCCTTCAATTTAAAACAATAGCTTTACTGGGTAAAGTAGTCTTGGTTGTAGGTCTTTGCTTTCTATCACTTTGACTATTTCATGCCAATTCCTTCTGACCTAAAATATTTCTGTTGAGAAATCAGCTGACAGTCCTATGGGAACTCCCTTGTAGGTAACTGTCTTTCTCTTGCTGCTTTTATGATTCCTTTTTTTATCCTTAACCTTTGCCATTTTAATTATTATGTGTCTTGGTGTGGGCCTCTTTAGGTTCATGTTGTTTGAGACTGTCTGCACTTCCTGAACTTGTGTATCTTTTTCCTTCACCAAGTTAGGGAAGTTTTCCGTCATTATTTCTTTCTTTTTTTTTTTTTTTTAATCCTCACCCAAGGACATTTTTCCATTTTTTGTTCAGATAGAGTGGGAGGGAGAAAGAGGAATAGAGAGAGAGAGAGAGAAACATCGACATGAAAGGGACACATCGAGTGGCTGCCTCCCTCACGACCAACCAGGTTCAGGGACAAATTGCAACTGAGGTACGTGGCCCTATCGGGAACTGAACCGAGTCTCTCTGGACGGCAGGCCTACACTCTAACCGCTGAGCCAAACTGGCCAGGGCCCGTCATTATTTCTTTAAGTAGGTTATTGATCCCTTATTCTCTCTCTTCTCATTGTGGTATCCTTATGATGCAGATGTTTATATGCTTCATGTTGTCCCCAAAGTCCCTTAAACTATCCTCATTCTTTTTAAATTCTCTTTTCTTTTTGCTGCTCTGATTGGGTGTTTTCTACTACCTTGTCTTCCAAATTGCTGATTTGATACTCTGCTTCATCCAACCTACTGTTTATTCCTTCTAGTGTATTATTCATTTCAGATATGTATTCATTTCTGATTGGATCTTTTTTATGGTTTCTATGTCCTTTTTTATGCTTGCTATCTCTGTTGAAATTCTCACTAAGCTCCTTGAGCATCCTTATAACCAATTTTTTTAAACTTTATATCTGGTATATTGCTTGACTCCATTTCACTTAGCTCTTTTCCTGGAGATTTCTCCTGTTCTTTTATTTGGGGCCTATTTCTTTGTTCCCCATTTTGGCTGCCTCTTTGTGTTTGTTTCTACGTATTAGATCTGCAGTACTCCCAGTCTTGGTAAGGTGTCCTTATGTAGGTGTCCTGTGGGACTCAGTGGTGCAGTCTTGGTCCTCATCCCCCTACCCCCCATTCTTCTGAATTAAACATTAAAAATGTATTTTGTTATTTTTATCAGCTTATCTTTCTGCTTCCTGCTTCATCCTTTCCTTCCTCAATAACAGTTATCAGGAGGTAAAAAAATAAAAATAAAGAAAAACTCTCTTATTTAGATAGGAAAACTCCAGACTAGAAGTATATAGTCAAATAAAATTAATGGTGGGGTGAACAGGGATGCAGAAGGAATGTGTGTCAGCCCATTAAGGTAGCAACAAAATCCTGACTATCATATCCTGTTAGGATCAAGTCGCAGGTCCTCATCTAGCACTGAATAGTAGATCCTAAGATTTTATTTCCTCCAACCCCCAAACCATCATATCCCTCTCTGCTCAAGGCTTCCTACCTGAAGTTTGTTAGAATGTCCTCTGGGGAGGTTGGAACAAGAGCCACTCCCCTCAAGTTCTCCATTTACATGACCCATGCCATTCCTCCTAGTCTGTTCAATTTTTTGGAGACAAATAGTATCTCCTCCTCAGAATTAGATAGGAGACCCCATTATAATCTATTTGAAATTTTCCCAGGTTGCCTAGTCCATTAGGAAAGTAACCCAGCATTACCAGGATGCCTAGTACAGAACTGTTTCATAGTAGGCACCAAATTAATGTTAGTTTAATTAAATTAAATAGTCTAAGACGCCACAGCCAAGTAGAGGCATGAGGAACCACTTCATCACTGATGAACATGGCTAACTTATCTAAGATAGTTTGTCTCCCCAAAACTGGCTTTCCTGGTCTGTCAAACAGTTTGTTAAGCAACCAGTCTGGTTCAGAATAAAGAAATTGTTCAACTGAATGTCTAGGGAGTTGGGAGGGGGTATTAACTCTCAAAAGATGACTTAAGTTAATCTGACAATGACTGAATTCCACATAAAATTTCACATGTGATCATTTCTTTAAAAAAACAAAACAGAACTCTTGCTATATGGTTATTTTCTGATCCAGCAAGTCAAACTAGTTTCCAAGTCTAATTGGTATAGCATAGTGGTCTCCTGGCTGGTGAATGCTTCTTCCAAGCCATTCTACTTTGCTCAAATTGCCTGATTCAGGTCAGCGTGAGGACTTTTGGAGTACCCAGACTCCCCTTCCAATGAGTGGCTGTTTTGAACCAACCACAAATTACAAGTTAATTGCTCTAGTCTCAATAAAACTGGATAATTCAACTTCTTATTTTAAAGTTTAAAATCTCCCCTAGTGTAGACAGCCTTAAATTAACTACAATTTGCAAAAATTGCCCAAATTGTTGGGTTTTAACAAAGTTACTCTGAAAACAATAGCAAAGTTGTATGGACAAATTACAAAAAGATGGTTAGATTTTTGTTTAAAAATAAATATGAAGAAAGTCTGGGTGTGGTGAATTAAAAAAGCAAATTTAAGACATTATGGCCTAGAAGGAAGGACTTGTTTTTGGAGTTAAAAAACTAAGATCTGATCAGATGCTTAGTAGGATCATAAAGTACCACACCTTAAATACCACTCAAAAGTACATTTTATTTACTTATTTTTAAAAATCACAGAGCAGACATTATAGGAGGGAAGGGTATGAGTTTGCTTTTCCCTGTTGCCTGGAAACCAAAGGGAACCACCAGCACACCAAGGGTCAAAACACAAACTATTTATATCAATAAACTGAACAGATAGTTTTATATTTCTAGTATTAGAGATATCACAGAGGGCAGATTTCTAAAGAAGCTCTTGCTTTATATATATATATATTTTTTTTTTAATGATCCCTTGGTTTCAGTAATCTGTCTTTGAATAGTTGATAGTAATCCTTTCCTCTTTCTATTGCCCTAATCCAGGTTCTCATCACCTCTCTTCTAGGTTATGACAATCACCTCTAAATGGTCTCCCTGCCTTCAGGCTTGCTCCTGCACCAGTCTACCTTCCACAAGATTGTCACAAATCAAAATCTAAAGCTCAAAACTAAACAAAGCTAAAAATATATACTGTTTATGGATCTATACATAAGAGATAAAATAATTCTTCAAAAAGCAAAGGAATAATAAACACAAAATATAGAATAGTGGTAACCTCTTAGGGGAGGCAAAGGGATGACACAGGGAAGAAGACCAAAACAGTGGTTCAAAAAAAAGGAAAGAAAGAAAATCATCAGTTAGAATTCTATATCCAGAAATTCAGATAAACAAAACCTGAGAGTACTCATCACTCAGTTATTTATACTTTATTTCTTTATTTACTAAAGTATAGTTGTACACAATATTATTTTAGTTTCAGCTGTACAATTTAGTAATTCGACACTTATATACCTTATAGAAGTAATCACCATGATAAATCTAGTGACCATATGTCACCATACAAAGTTATTATGATATTATTGACTGTATTCTCTATGCTGCACATTATATCTCCATGACTTATTTATTTTATAACTAGAAGTTCTTACCTCTTAATCTCCTTCACACCCCCATCCTCGCATTGCTCTACCCTCTGGCAACCATTAGCTTATTCTTTGTATCTATGAGTCCATTTCTGTTTTATTTTGTTTGTTCATTTGTGTTGGTTTTTGTTTTGGATTCCGCATATGAGTGAAATCAAACGGTATTTGTCTTTCTCTGCCCAACTTATTTCACTTAGCATAATACCTTCTAGATCCATCCATGTCACAAATGGCAAGATTTCATTCTTTTTTATAGCTGAGTAATATTTAATTGCATATATGCATACCACATCTTTATTCATTCACCTATTGATGGACAACTAGTTTGCATCCATACCTTGGCTATTGTAAATAATGCTGTAATGAACATAAGGGTGTATATATGCTTTCAAATTAGTGTTTTTGTTTTCTTCGAATAAATGCTTAGAAGTAAAACTGCTGGGTCATATAGTAGTTCTATTTTTAATTTTTTTGAGGAACCTCCATCCTGTTTTCTACAGTGGCTGCAACAATTTACAATCCCACCAACAGTGCACAAAGATTCCCTTTTCTCCACATCGTCGCCAACACTTATTTGTTGTCTTTTTGATACACTCTAAATATAAAGACAGATGAGGTAAATATGACATAAGATATACCATTTAAACACTACTCAAAGCAAAGCTGGAGTAGAGATATTAATATCAGATGAAAGAGATTTCAGAAAAAGAAATATATGAGAGATAAGGAGGGAAATTTCATAATAATAAAAGAATTCATTCAGTGAACGTAAAAATCCTAAATATGTATGAAACGAGTAACAAAGATTCAAATACACAGTGCAAAAACTGACAAACTGAAAAGAGACAAATCTATATCTTTTTTCAATACTGTATTCTCAATAATTGATAGAACTGATAGACACAAAGTAAGTAGAAATATAGAAGACCTGAACTATACTGCTACAGAACAATACAGCACAACCCAAAACAGAAAAATACACATTCTTCTTAAAGTGTGCATGAAAAATTCACCAAGAAAGACCACATACTGGGCCCCAAAAAAGCCTCAACTTTAAAATGAATAAAATAATAGAAAGCATGATCTTTAGCAACAATAGGACTAAATTAGTAATCATTAACAGACCACTGTTTGGAAAACCCAGAATATTTGTAAATTAAACAACATACTTCTAAATAATCCATGCATCAAAGAAAAAAAACCAACTATTAATTAGAAAATATTAGAACTGAATTAAAATGATGACATAACATATTAAAACTTGTGGGACACAGTTAAAGAAGTGTTTAAAGGGAAATGTACTCATAGCCTAAATGCTTATATTAAAAAGATGAAAGTCTTAAATCAATGATGTAAGTATCTATCTTTAAAAACTAGAAAAAGAAGAGTAAATTAAGCCCAAAGTAAGTAGAAGGAAGGAAATAATGAAAATAAAAGCAGAAATCAAATAAAAACAGAAAAGACAATACTGGTGTGGATGAAATGGGTAAAAAAAAGGTACAAATTTCCAGTTATAAAATGGGGATGTCATGTACAGCATGGTAATTATGGTTTATAACACAGTATTGCATATTCAAAATTGCTAAGAGAATAGATCTTAAAAGTTCTCATCAAAAGAAAAAATAATTTGCTCTGGCCAGTTTGGCTCAGCAGTTAGAGCGTTGGCCTGAGGTCCAGAGAGACCCGGGTTCGGTTCCCGCTAAGGGCATGTACCTCGGTTGCAGTTTGTCCCCGGCCCCAGTTGGGTCATGCGGGTGGCAGCCACTCGATGTGTCCCTTTCACATCGATGTTTCTCTCTCTCTCTCTTCCTCTCTCTCCCTCTCACTCTATCTGAACAAAAAATGGAAAAATGTCCCGAGGATAAAAAAAAAAGAAAAAATAATTTTATTGTAACTATGTATGGTAATGGATGTTAACTAGACTTATTTTGATGATCACTTTGCAATGTATACAAATACTGAATCATTATGTTGTATACCTGAAACTAATGTAATGTTCTCTGTCAATTATATCTCAATTTAAAAATCAATAAATAAAGTTGAGTAAATAAAAATATCAGAAGACCTGGAGACAGTGGGTCTCAGAGCAAGAGCCCACTGGAGCGGGCCACAGGCCTTCTCTCCCTGGACTCTGTCCTCTCCCATCCCATTATGTTTCTGTCTGGCCCTGGGGACAGCAGAGTTTTCCACACCTCCTAGAACAATGCCTGGGAGGTGTTCAGTGATGACTGTTAACTACTTTCTTGGCTCACTCAGTGAGTGTGGAAACAGAGGGGCTTCCCATTGCTGTCAGCACAGTCAGGTCCTCCTTCATGGACCAGGTCCAGTCCTGGGAGCCATGGCTGAGAAGCAGGGACGTGGCCAGGGTACAAAAAGAAGAGATGATTAAAGGGTTGGAAAGCAGTGCCTATGAGGCAAGTTTTAAGGAACTGGATTTTTTCCAGGAAAAAAAGAGGAGAGAGGATGACTCAACTGTCATCTTCAAGTGTATGAGGGGTAATTATGATGGGAGTGATATCCCGGCCGCTCTGCCTCCCAACCCCATCAGAGGAACCTTGTCTCCCGGGCAACAGGAGGAAAGCAGCAGTTTCTTACTGAAGTAAGAACTTAGGCTGATAGACGCCCTCCGCGGCCACAGGTCATCATGAGGGTGTCAGGCTCGACATTTGTGTCTACAACTCAAAAAATAAACTGGACGACTGCTTGAATTCTTTTCCAACTTTTGTTTGGAAAACAAAATGTTATGTTTTCATCTACCACATTTCCTTTTATTTTTGTAGGCTTATCAGAAGACATTTATAAAAAGCTTTCTTGAATAAGAAAACATGGTATAAATAAATCACTTAAAATTCTCTTTAGCAGCATTGATCCTTGATGGCACCACAGTGAAAAATGTATGTATACTCTTTTTAAACATACAATTAAAACACAGCTGGAAAAATATTTAAGATTTTTTTCTTTCCGAGTTAACTTTTTACCAAATTGCTAGGGGTATAGTTTGCTCAATGGTCTCAAGGAGAATAGTTTGGAGGACTTAATCAAGCACAGGGCTTATAAAAATATTCCCCGGATTATCTATTTTTAGTTGCTTTTATTTAGTTTTAAAGACAATGGCAGGTTTTCATGTCTCTGCTTGTGAATTCTGGAGTCTATGCAGAGGAGCTGGAGGAATTTCTCAGGACGTCAAAATTGCCGGTACAATAAATTAGAAAACAGACTCCGAGGAGATGAATGGTTAGCAGAATAACAATAGCTACTCTTTGTTGTGAGGTTAATGGGTGCCAAGTGCCTTTCATGTTAATCTTCATAATGACCTGCTGAGGAAGGTATCAATATCCTCATTTGACAGATCAGAATACAGAGCCAGGGAGATAAGTAACTTGCCCAAGGTCACATAACTAGCAGGTGGTGACATCACATTCAAATCCAGGTCCCCTTGACTCGTTCACGCTGCTGCCCTGCTTCTGGTTTGTGGAATCACTTTGTTAGGATGTGCTAGCTCCCAACACAGGACCATGCCATTTAAGAGGTCATTAACTCCCCAGGGCAATAAAAGCAATGACTGATAGGGACATTATCAGGAAACAGTCTCGCACCTTTCTGCAGTTTATTTCCCACCCTCTCCCGTGCAATCATCAGGTGAATTCCTTTCACCTACAACTTTAAATCTTCAGAGCTATGGCTTAATTCCCACCCATAAGTACAGCCCTTCCTCAAAATTCTTTAAGCAATCCTGGGTCTATAGTCATGCTCCTTATGGAGTGGTCCATGGACCTTCTGCAACAGCATCACATGGAAAATTCACTAAAAATATGAATTCCTGGAGGCCTCCCTATGGGGGTGAATCTACCTATATAACAAGTATTCCAGGTCATTTTCATACATGAGAGAATTCGAGAATTAATGCTTTAAAGCAGTGGTTCTTAACCTCAGATACACATTGTAATCACCTGGGAACTTTTGCCTGGGTTCACCCTCCAGAGATTCTGATTTGTCGGGGGTGGGGGGGGGTGGCCTGGGTGTCAGATTTTGCAGAGCTCCCCAGTGGGTTCTTCTATGCAACCAAGACTGAGCATCACTTTCCTGGACCTAGGACGCCGCTTCTCAAACATGAGCAAGCACAAGAATCACTGGGAGATTTTGTTAAAGTGCAGAATGCTGGGCCCACTCTCAGAGTTTCTGATTCAGCCTGTCTGGAGTAGGAATGGAGAATTTGCATTTCTACCAAGTTCATAGGTAATGTTCTTCCAGGAGCTGCATTTTGAGTTTAAACCTTTTTGAATATTAGCATGCATATCCCACTGCTAGATTTTAAATAATTATGGAAAAAAATCTCTCTTTTTTTGCTGCTTTGAAAGCTTCAGGGACACCTTGTACTTTTCAGCCCTAATTTAAATAATTTTTCATATATTGGGTCCACTGTAGACTAGACAAGTCAGTCTTGTAAACAGAAGAATTATTAACCTATTTTTCCCAGAGGAGATTTAGACATTCAAGGGAGTGAAAACAGCAACTACCTAGAATAAATAATTACATTTCTTAGGCAAATGGCCATTTGCAAAGCTAAAAGAAATCTGGTGATTGGAGATCCATGAAAGCACAAGCCATTTCCAATATCAAGGTATGTACTAGGGCAAAAAATGATACTGAAAAATCAATTTTTTTGTACAAGCACATGAATAAATCTTGGCCATGTCATTTTTAGCCCTGTTTCTATTCCTGCTATTGCCAGAGATGATGGTAAATAATTAATTCCTTCTGGACTAGGGAATCACTGGGTAGAGGAAGGGTTGCTCTGCATGGCCTTGTGGGCTATACAATGCACAAACCCCGGCACAGTTCATGTAAACTTTGGTGCAAATTATACCCTCTGGGGTTATGCTTCATAGCACACCTGGGAGAGGGCTACACATTATCTGGAATTATAGAAACCTTGGCAATCTCTTCCCAGAAGCAGGGACCTAGAAAGCTCCACACACAGGCCCCAGAAGTCAAAGTTCAGTCCACTGCTTCTCCTGACCACACCTGCTTCTCCTGCTTCCAGGCGCTGGCTCTGGGTGACCCAATAGGGCAATGATGGGGAGAACAGAAATTCCCACTGGATCTGTTCACATGCACAGAGAGAGACTTGGGCAATCTAGTTGGGAGAACCCTGATAGCAGGCTTGAGGGCCAGGGGAAACACAGAAAGAAGGTCTTTTGGTGGGCCTGATTATATACAGGGCCTGAGTATATACCTGTGAACCTCAACTCCTTTTTAGAGCCAAGGATACAAGTTAGATCTTGCTCCTCAGCCAGGTTTCTTTTTCCTTTACGTCTTGACTATTACAGAGTTCTCTATTTCCCCTGCTGTCTCCTGCACCCACCCTAGAACAGCCATATACTGTACTACATATTGTCTGGAGAAATTTCAGCTTTAAATATTTTTATCTGAATCCAGAGTCTGCCCTGATTTTAACTGCAGAAACGTGGTCATTCTTAACTGCAGTCTGAAGGACAATCAGGAGGTCACCACTCCAACCACCCACTCAGGTATTTACTCCAGCTCTTTCTAGGTCTTCTAGCATCATCCATTCTCCCAAATGGAAGACGCTGAGGATCTAAGCTAGGAGGTGAAGAGGCATGCCCATGGGCATAATTGAAGAGAATAGTCATTGGTGTTTGATTAAATCTTCTAGACAACAAGAATAAAATTTGGGAGACCCATTCCTCATTTCAGGTGTTTCATCTCAAATCCACTGTTGTGAATGAATGTTCATGTCTCCCCAGAACATATATGTTGAAGCCCTAACCCCCAAGTATGACTGTATTTGGAGTAAGGAAGTAATTTACATCAAATTAGATCAAAAGGATCTAATAGGATTAGCACCTTCATAAGAAGAGACAACAGACAGCTTGCCAGCTTGTTCCCCCAGCGCATGGACTGAGCAAATGCCCCGTGAAGACAAGCAAGAAGACAACTAACTATCTGCAAGCCAGGAAGAAAGCGCTCACCAAAACATTCACCTGAACTTTGATCTTGGACTTCTAGCTTCCAGAATTATGAAAAAATAAATGTCTGTTGCTCAAGCCACTCAATCTATGGTATTTTGTTATGGCAGCCTGAGCAGACTAGGACAACCATCCTTTCTCTCCTCTCCCCACTTGACTCAAGTTCTTCCACAGGAATAGCTGGATTAAGTTAAGATCCACCATCATTGTCATCATCATCATCATCATCATCATCGTGGTTCTTCACCATCTCCACCACTGGATTATAAGCACCTGAGGGCAGAGGCTGGATCTCACTCATTTCCATTACTTGCCTCCCCGCCAGCATTTAGATTTTTACCCTGCAATAATTCCAGGCAGAATGCACAGTGGACATGGATGACTGCAGAGGGGGCAGAAGGAAAATGCCTATGCCATCTTGTTATTTCACCTTTTACTTTTAATGGCATATCAAGAAAACATTTATCCCTGGTGCTAAAACTCCATATGTACATGTTGAGGGCAGGAATGGCTGAGATGCTGAAATAAGAGCAGAGTGAACAACGGTTGTTATGTCAAATGTGGAAGACAAATACTCTGCATCATCTGTCCCAGCACAGGCACCTGTCTCCTCAGGCTTGGCTAGTAATTGCCGACTCCTCCTCTGGTCTACAGCTTGAGGTGTAGGATACGGTGTGTGGGGTGGACTTCCTCAGAGGAGGACTGGAAATCTTCCATTGGGGAGTCCTTGGTATCTAACTAGGAAGATCTATCTAATTCTTACTGGGGGAAATACTCAAAATATGTAACACCTGGCAGGGCAGTTGTAAACAACCAGCGACGCGATGTTATCACATAGTGACTGATGATCAGCCCAGAGGTGAGCTAAAGCCTGTTTTCACATTTGCTTCACAGGCAAAAGTCATGTTTGTGGGCACAGCTAAATCAAGGCAATTAAAATCCAGCCTGGACAATTCACCCGAAGAGTATGTGCCACCATGAGAGCCAGAGAACTCATTCATTCAAGGGCACAGGGGCACAAGACCCAGGTCTGAATCAGAGGCAAACTCAGGGTTCAGTGTTTGGTTTTGCTAGTGCTGGTTGAACAAACTTTTTCTATTCTACATTAGGCTCTTATTTTAGCCACTGTTAGTTTTGTTCTAAATGCTATATGCATCCACGTCTATTCTAACAAATATGGTCAACATAAATCAAAAGTCATAAATTGTTAGTTTTGTGGTTACTAGAAGCAGATCCGTGATACCTGGGAGAAGGGAAGTCTGACACACCTAATAATGAAGAAGACACCAAGAAACCAGAAAACAACCAACCAACCAAACCTATGATAGGTTTTCACATGTGGATAAAAAAAAAAAAAAAAAGGCCACCCACCAAACTTGAAAAGCTCAGGGGAAGCCTGCAAGGTGGGCCTTACAAACTCAGAGACTTACAGTAACCACATAGGATGATCTGAAATTAAAACTTTCTAACTAAAAGCAAGTCATGGTGGGTAGTCATGTCCTAGGCTGGTATCTTCCCTGACAAAGGTCAATCTTTACCTTAACTGAGCCTGTCTATTGTCTTTTAGCATCTATAATAACATACCTTTGGGATGTCAGGGTCATTTCCTTTTCTCTGGACCCTTCATTGCACCAGGGTAGAGACCACTAAGCCCCTCATTGTTAACTGTTAACTATCTTATACCCACAAATGTAAAAGAAGCGTCTATTTGTTTTACTTTCTATCCAATCCCAGAGATTTTCCCCACTTTGCTTTCTTGTGCGGCCCTAGTCTATTGGATTTCATGTAACCCCTATGCCTCTTCCTTTGATTGATTTTTTATTTATTTATTTTTTCTTTATTAATTTTAGAGAGAGAGGAAGGGAGAGGGAGAGAGAGATGGAAACATTGATGAGAAAGAACATCGATTGGCCGCCTCCTACATGTCCCCCACTGGGGATTGGGCCCACAATCTGGGCATGTGTCTTGACTGGGAATTGAACTGGCGACCTCTTGGTGCATGGGTCGATGCTCAACCACTGAGCCACACCGGCTGGGCTCCTTTGATTGTAATGTACAAAAGAAGGTGCGGAAGTAGGGTATAAACTGACACCCCTCAGAAGAGGGGGTGGGGGGGGAGGGAAGAGATAAACCACAGAACTTATGCGCATGTATGCATAAGTGATGGACATGGACAACAAAGCTGGGGACAGGGTGGGGGGATGGGGAGGAGGGTGTCAATGGGGAAAAAAGGAGAAACATCTGTAACAAAAATAAATTAATAAAAAAAAAAAAAAAAAAGAAGGTGCAAAATTGCCATTCTCTGGAGCATTTTCTTAATTCGTTGAGATTTTGCTTCCAGCATTTGTCCTAGACCTTTTAGGTAGGCTCCAAATGTTATTGGTGGGGTGCCCTCTGTGCCCCCACCTGCTACAAGTAGAAGTGGAGTTCTTGGGGTACCATTGGGAAAATAATTTATTGAGCACCTCCACAAAGGAGGATGCGATATTGTGGAAAGTTTTATTGATGATGTAAAACTAAGGGGGTTCCCTGATAGCACAAGGGCATCAATATCCTACAGAAAACCAGAATCATCTGAATTAATAATTATGCTTGGAGTCGTCAAAAAAAAGAATAAATTATGTTTGGTTTAAATGATAAAAATATTATAGAAATTTATTAATTCCAAATACCTTAGTTTTTTTAACTTAAAAAATTTTGTTCACAAAAGGAGCAGGTTTTCTGGAAATTCTGTAGTATGGAATAGCACATTTTTCCAAGTTGAAAGCAAATAAGTTGTCACTACAGTATATAACGTTCTGTTAGTTTGAATGGTGTGCTGATTTCATGTAAGAATTATTCTCTTAAAGCACCTTTACATTTAGGTATTGTATTCATTTTTATTTGGTCAACATTTCAACTAGATATACACATTTTCCTACGAAATAAAAAATTAAAACCAAAAGGAAAACAAAATAATAGAGAACATAAAACTTCAATCTCAAACCTTGGCGATAACAAAATAAAGAAAGGAATTATGCTTTCCTGCTCCCTTTATTTCCTGGAAAGTTTTAGTTTTTCTATTCAGATCCTGTGAAATTCTCACCTGAGCAATGCTTTACACAAATGGTTGGAGAAAGAGCCAGCTCTTTCGGGAACCTATCGGAAGCAGGCCTAAAGACGATCTGATCTTTAAGCCAAACCCAGATAAATGAGAAATCTATCACAAATGGGAAATCTACTGAGAAGTTGCTGGCTACTTACCATTCTCCAAACAGAGCTAACGACAGCAGTAGTATAAACAATGGAAGCAGAGGTTAAAGAACAAAAACATTTGAATAAAATCCCTTGATAGAGCCTTCATTCATACAGAGTAATGGGAACTCTGCCCTCTAATGCTTTACCTTCCAGGAGATAGATGCCCCCACCACATGCTCCCTTATAATGGCCAACTCCTAGAATTCCTCAGGTCTCTTTCAGCTCTGTGAGGGCAAAGACTCTATTGCTATTATTCATAGTTAGATTCCCATTACCCACCTAGCAGAAGGCTTGGCAAATAGTAGGTAGTCACTTAGAAGTTGGATGGATAGATGAATAGATGAATGAGAAAGAAATTTGGAGGAAGATATGATTAAGCATATAGGCAAGGGAAATTTAACCAAAAAAAATTATCCTTAATCCTCACTCCCTCCAACCTAACTTTGACTCTCCAAAAACATCAGAGTTCATTAGGAAGAAAGGGAGAGAAAAAGTAAAGAAGAAATAGAAGAAAAGAAGATGGTAATGAGAGGTAAATGAAGCTATATTCGAGAATCTCACCAAATTGGTTTTTAATAGTCATACACATACACACACACACACACACACACACACACACACACACATTTCTGATATACAGAGCTGTCTAACACAGACCAGATGTTGCTCCAAAGAATAATAGTTACTTTGAATAGATTGTGTAAACAAGATACTAATCAATAATAGGCAAATTTCCATTACCCCAAGGCTGACAATGGGCCCTCAGAAGAGACTTTCCTGGATGCTGGTACAAGGTCCAGGAACCTCATTTGAGGTGAACGAATTTGCATTTTATGTGTCACTTTCTCTTGGGCTCTTTAGTGCTCTGGTTGCTGAGTAATAACAAGCCTAGAGGCTGAACAAGAAAAGCAGGAAAAGGAGGAAAAGAGGCCCAGTTTATTCAAGAGCTGAGTAATAAACCTATAAGAACACAGAGTAAACCACCGCTTTCTAACTCATTTCCTCAATTAGGAAGGTAAAGCTCAGCAAAACAGAGCCACAAGTGAAATGAATAAAAGAACGATGCAAGATGTGACAGACATTTCTGCTGCTGTCAGAGTGTCTGGTTCTCCTCTTCTGGGCCCACAGAGGACTACTTTCTACCTCCGTCTATTGGGCTTAGGTGTGGCCACATGATTGTCTACAGTCAGTGCAATGTGAGAGCAGGTGATACAGGTCACTTCCAGTGAAGCATGCCAGAGCTGGTGCTCAGTTCTGCAAGGTCCTTGTTCCTCCCGCCATCATGTGCCCGAGTCCTGAAGTGAAGATGATGTAGAGCAGGGATCAGCAAACTACAGGTCCTGGGTTGGCTGACTGTTTTTGTAAATAAAGTTTTATTGGCATGCAGCTATACCCATTTCTCTATGCATACCCATTTCTCCTGCTTTCAAGTTACAGTTGAGTTGTTGCAACCAAGAGTATGTAGTTTGAAAACTTAAAATGTTTACCAAATGGTCCTCTAAGGAAAAGTATGCTGACTCTGGACATAAAGCACTGTTCCTCCCATCCCCACTCACGTGAGGAGGACATGTCGGTAAAAGGAAAAGACAAGCCTTTGCAATTCTGAACCCTCAAAAACTGGGGGGCTTCTTTGTCATTCATATATAACCCAGGTTATTCTGACTGACACAAAACTCTCACAAAGTCACTCAATGTGTGTGTATGTCTTAATGGAAATATATTATTCCAGAAATAGTGACAATGATTAGCACAGGACCTGGCACAGAGTGAGAACTTGGGTAGTGGTTTCCCTTCTCTTGGTTGAACATTCGCCACTGAAAGGGAGATAGAACAGCGATGGAATCGGATGGACTCGTGTCAGCCCCCTCAGAACACGTTGTCTAAAAGTGGTGGCTTATCAACAAATTTTAAAGGAAAGATGTTGACACGACAGCTATTAGGATCATTTAAAAAAACGTTGGAAGAGGCAGAGTGACAGCAAAAGTGAGTCTGTTCCGTGCAGGGTTGAAGCGTCCCTCGTGAGATCGGGAGGCAGGTAAGGAAAGGGGGCAGAGCGGCTCCTTTTCATGATCGCTCCTGGGGCGCGGGAGCCTGGCTACACCTTTGAGGCAGAGGTAAAAAAGTTGGACTTGACTTACTGGCTGCAGTAATGGAAATGATTTAAAGTTTTAAACAGTCAAAAGAAAGTGTGGCCCTGGCCAGTTTGGCTCAGCAGTTGGAGCGTTGGCCTGTGGTCCAGAGAGACCCGGGTTCGGTTCCCGCTAGGGGCATGTACTTCGGTTGCAGCTTGTCCCCGGCCCTGGTTGGTCATGCGGGTGGCAGCCGCTCGATGTTTCCCTTTCACGTCGATGTTTCTCTCTCTCTCTCTTCCTCTCTCTCCCTCCCACTCTATCTGAACAAAAAATGAAAAAATGTCCTCGGGTGAGGATAAAAAAAAAAAAAAAGTGTGGTTTTTTTAAAATTCTGGAAGAAGAGTTAGGGAATGTTTGCTAACTTTTCAATAATGAAACCAATGAACACTTGTATAGCTCTTATAATTTCCCAGCACTTTTCTGAGCACTTGACACATGTTAGCTCTAACAATCATCACAATCCTATGAGTTAGGCATCACATTGTCCCAGTTTACTGATGAAAGGGTGAAGCAGAGGGAAATTAAGGAGCTTGCCCAAAGTTGGCAATTAGAAAGAGGGGGAGCTGGCGTCAAAGGCGGGCATCGGGGCCCAGCGCAAGGACTCTTTACACTTTGCTCTATTGAATGTCCAAAGGTTTTACCACTGGGCTTGGGACAGCACAGGAGGGCAAAGACTTGTTGCTAGGCTGCTGTGCTCATTAGGATGCTTTTGGCTCTGCGCATCAGAACACCCAACAGAAGCTGGCTTAAACGACGAGGAAATTTACTATTTTGTGTGACAGAAGTCAGGAGGGCAGCTTCGGAATTGGTTGAGTCAGTGGTTCATTGATGTTATAAAGAACCCAGGTTCTCTTTGCCTTTTTTTTTTTTAAATCCTCATCCGAGGACACTTTTTGCATATCTTCAGATAGAGCGGGAGGGAGAGAGGGAGGAAGAGAGAGAGAGAAACATCGATGTGAGAGAGACACATCGAGTGGTTGCCACTCACACAACCCCAACTGGGGCCAGGAACAAACTGCAACCGAGGTACATGCCCTTAGCGGGAACCGAACCCAGGCCTCTCTGGTCCGCCGGCCAGACGCTCCAGCTGCTGAGCTAAACCGGCCAGGGCTCTCTTTGCCTTTTGATTCTGTTACCCACAGCACTGATTTCACCTAAGGGTGGTCGTGCTTATGGTCAATGATGATAACCAGCAGCAAAGGGTGCATATGTGTTCCTTGGTTGCTGGAAAAAGAGACCAACCCACCCTCTTCTATTCTTTCTGAGTCAATCCTCATGACGGGTGTGTGTGTGTGTGTGTGTGTGTGTGTGTGTGTGTGTGTGTGTGTGACCATGATGTTACACACCATTTGGCTTAGAAAAATCAGGGTTTCTCACATTGGAGAAGGGATCAGTTCCCAGAGGCAATGCTGTTGTATGGCAAAGGGACTTAATACCTGAATAAAATCAGAGTTTGGTTAGGAAGGAGGCTGGGGGTTGGATTGGTAAGCAACCACCAGTGTCCACGGGCAGGCATCAGCTGAAGTGCAACTGTATCTGTCAACTCAGTCCCTCGCCGCCTCCTTCCCTGGGATCCTTCCACAGAGACAGCATATTGAGGTGGTAAAATTCATACTGTCGTTGTACCATGAGTTTGAATCTTAATTCTGTTATTTGTTTGCTTAAACTCTTGAGAGACTGACTATAGAAATAAACAATGGGCAGACTCTCTCTATAAAAACAGAAATCTAACTCACAATCTGTAACAACAAGGCCAGAGAACCAACCTATTATCTATAGTAATCAGTCTGAGTAATTAGACCCCTTTCTTTAGCAACCAGTTCATGAAACAGTACCCCTGTAACAATCAGCCCCAAGTGGCCAGGACCTCATTAATATCTGACAATTTTCATAATTTTTGCCCCTGCTTCCAACTTAGGATCAACCAGAGAAAGCCGAAGATGCACCGCTAACCAATTACCTGGGACGGTCCACCTCTAGTTGGTCCACCCACAGCTTCTCCATGCTGACAGCCTCAAGGGTCTATAATAGCAACACGTACTTCAGTCCTCATAAATATTTCAAACTACAAAAATTATAATTCATTACCCCTAGAGAAAGGAAGACCAGAAGAAATATAATTAAAATATAATGAGGAAGAAGACATGAAGGGGGAGAGAGAGAGACTTTCGCTATGTATGCTATGACACACACACACAGGGAAGGAGGCTCCCAGGGGGAAATGTCAAAAGACAGGGTGGCGTAACTGTCTTACAGAGAAGGAGCCAAGAAAGGTGATTCATTTCCTAAGAAATTTTAAGTGTTTGTTGTGTGTACCCATCCATGTTGGAGGTCATTCTGATTAAAAGGAGTTAAATTCTTGAGAGCAAGGTAAAGAGAGTAAAGGTGACAGCAGCTGTAGTTGGGGACATTCCAGATTTCAGTCAGTTTATCGTTCCATGATCTCTCCAGATGAGCACAGAAGGTGAGCAAGTTCAAGACAAGGTCATGTTAATTATATTGATTCAGAGAAAACACAGTGAGGCATTTGTTTGAGGTAAAGGGAGTAGGGCTAGGTTTCTAGAAAATGAGCCACAGGGTCCCCTAGATTTAAGCTGTTCTCGTAACATGGAAAAACCCCAGAGGCATCCCACTCAGCCACGTGTCTGGACACTTGCAAATACTTGGGCAGCAGGGGGTTAACAGGAGGTAACACTACTTTGAAGGTGGTAATTGTAGCCTCTGGCAAACACTGAGACTGGAAAGAGATATCCTAAAAATTAGTCTTTGATTATCTGCAGCAGAAAATAGTGAGAAATCAAGAGTCTTTAAGGGATGAAGCAGTGAGAGACAACAGGGAGACAGAGACCTCACCAGTCTTCTGCGGCATGCCTTAAGCACGACGGAGTTTTTGGAGCTCAGGCCTGATGCTTCAGCGGTCGCCAGGCAGATGTTTCCTCTGTGGGTCAGTTTCTGCGCTCACTCACGGGCTCTCCATTTGGCTCTGTTACACTCACAACCCCCCAGAGACCCCTCTTCTTTCACGCACAGCGAAGCAGTCACTCTTTCTCCGTGTGAAGTAGATGCTTGCCAAAATGCTGTTGACATCCTGAAATAGCCCACACGAATACAGCCAACTGATCTCTGACAAAGGTGCGAAAGCAGTTCAGTGGAAATAGGATAACCTTTTCAACAAATGGTGCTGGAGACATTGGACATCATAGACAAAACAAAAGGAAAAGAGGGGAAAAAAGAGCCTTGACCTAAACCTCACACTTCACATCAAAATTAACTCAAAATGCATTGTAGTCTTAAATGTGAAACATAAAACTGTAAAACTTTTAGAAAAAAATGGTAGAAAGTCCTGGCGACCTAAGACTAGGCGAAGAGTTCTTAGACTTGGCACCCAAAACACAATCCATAAAAGGAAAAAAAAAATCAACCAATGGGACCTCATAACATTTAAAACTTTTGTTCTGTGAGAGGCCATATGAAGAGGATGAAAAGACAAGCTTCAGATTGGGAGAAAATATTTGCAAATCACATATATGGCAAAAAATTAGTACCTATAATTTGTAAAGAAGTCTGAAACATCAAGAGTTAAAACAACAAACAATCTAATTAGAAAACGAGCAAAAAGACATGAATAGATGTTTCACCTAAGAGGATATACAGATAGTAAACAAGCCCAGGAAAAGGTGTTCAACATCATGGGTTATTAAGGAAGTGTACATTGAAACCATAACGATATTTCATTGCATACTTATCAGAATGACTGAACTAAAAAAGTGACAATACCAAATGCTGGGGAGAATGTGGGGAAATGGAATAATTCATACTTTGCTGTTGGGAATGTAAAAGGATACAATCACTTTGGGTCACAGTTGGGAAGTTTCTTATAAAACTAAACATGCACCTACCATACAATTGCACTCTTTGGGTATTTATCCCAGAAAAATGAAAATATATCAGCTTTATTTGTATAATAGCTCAAACTAAGAATCAGTCCAGGTGTCCCTCAAGGGTGAATGGTTAAAATTGTCACATAGGTAACATGAAACACTACTCAGCACCAAAAAGAAACAGACTATTGTCATGGCTGCAATTCATACTTGTATGAATCTCCGGGGATTTGTGCTGAGTGAAAACAGCCAACCCCAAAAGGCTACATAGTTTATCATTCCATTCATATGACACTTCTAAAATGACAAAACTTTAGAAATGGAGAACAGATTAGAGGTCAGCAGAGATGAGAGATTGGGAGGTGACACGACAGAGGTGGGTGTGGTGATACAAGGGGTCCTTCTGGTGTTGGAACTCTTCAGTATCTTTAACTGTGGTGGTCACAGACCTATATGGGTGATAACATTTTATAGAACTTAATACATGTATGCACATGAGCGAGCGAGCACACACATACACGCACACACTCACATAAATGAGCGCAAGTCAACTGGGTAAATCTGAATAAGATTCCTAAATTGTATCACTGTCAATATCTTGGTTGTGACATTATACTACAGTTTAGCAAAACGTTAGCGTTGGGGGAGACTGGGTAAAGTGTACAAGGGATCTCTGCCTTGTTTCTTAAAAAGGCTCAACTTGAATCTATAACTATCTCAATTAAAAACAAAACGTGTGTATACCTATATTCTGTTGATGAAGTAGCAACCAAACTAACACATGTCAGCAAACTAACCCAATCTTTTTCTAGATATTTCTATGTTTACTCTCAGGCTGTGTTCATATCATACCCAAAGAAACATTTTTTTTAAACAATTTTTATTTTTATCATAGAGGTAATATTGAATTGGAGACAAGATAAAAATATAGAAATAAAAGTAAGAAAAATAAAATAAAGATTACTTCTAATCCCACCCCCAACAGTAACTTGAATAGTATGCCTTTAAGACATATGCCATCATTTCATTTAGTTTTAGTTTTTGCCATTTTAGTATTATAATTAATGCTCTCTTGCATATGCTTTCAGAAACATCTGAGGTTGTGTTTCTTAGAATATTATTTTTTAAAGAATTTGTATTTAAAACATTTTTTTTCTTTATTGATTTTAGAGAGAGAGGAATGAAGAGGGAGAGAAAGATAGAAACATTGATGAGAGAGAACATCAATTGACCACCTCCTGCATGCCCCCCACTGGGGATCAGGCCCACAACCTGGGCATGTGCCCTGACCGGGAATCAAAACGGTGACCTCTTGGTACATGGGTTGACGTTCAACCACTGAGCCACACCGGCGGGGCTAAAGAATTTGTATTTATTACTAGTACAATTCCTAAACGTATAAATAAGATGAGGAGATTGCAACAATGTCAATGTCCTCATTGTGATACCATCCTACGGTTTTGCATTGGTACATTCATGTACGAGACATAGTCCATCTACCCTAGGGCAGTGCTCATGAACACTCTTGCTCCCAGTTTTTGGTGATTATTCTGCACCTGTGTTTATGTAGGAGGTTGAGACCCTCAATGTGCACGTAGAGACAATAGATTACCATCTCCATTCTAATCTCAGAGACAGCAGGAATATCACTTGTGCTCTACTAGGGGTGTATATTCAAGGAGAGGCAAAAAGCCCTCTGATTTATATCCAAGCCTTGGAGATTGCCCCTCCTGGATTTCCCTGGGCTTTACTGCATGCACCTCCCAGGTCTGAGGAGCATGTGTATTCAACAAGCTCCCTTATCTAAAAAGAAGGGAAGAAAAAGCCAAAAACGCACATTCCTGGAGAGTCCCATTCTACAGCCTGCTCAGCGTCTTTTAGTGGGCAAAGTCTTATTTTTTAGCTCCACTTGTGCAAGCCTGCGATGAATTTCCCTGGGCAGCAGGTAATAGACCCTTTCAGAAAGCCTCCAAAGTAGAATTCACTGCAAAGAACACCCTGCAGTTCAGGAAACAGCAGAAGTGTGCGATTGTAATTGCTCAGTCTTCAGCATCACGGTGCCACAGGAGGGCAATAGGCTTTCTTAATCTTAAAGGGGTAGAACAGGAAATGGAACATGCACAACAGTGAGTGAGTGCACTGTTACCTCCAATCCAGGAGAGGCTTTTAGCATCCAGGGCAGCACGAGGCAGGCCCTGGAAGCGAGGCTCCTTTCTGCAGTGGACACACCAGTTTAAAGGCTTTACTCGCACTGCTGATGCGGCAGTCTTGCCTGGAAACTTCCTGAGCTTTTCCTCACACTTCACTGAGTTTAATCTGTGTTTTTCCTGTTGCATGTCAATGGTGTAATAGAAGGAGAAAAGCCGACTGTTTAAAGAGATGCTGTTTTCCCTCCTGGCTACAGCTGTCTTCTCATTCAGGGTTTGGTTTGCTATGAAATCAGAAGTGAAACTCTGCCCTTGGCAAAAAGCATCCTAAACCAGCGCCAGGGCGCACCGTGGTTGGCATCCAGTGGTGGAAACTGGAAACCAGCTCATCGGTTTCCTCCCACAGAGCTGGGGCACATACTCACACAAACCTGTGCCAGGCTAATTTAAGACATGATAGAAAACAGACTTTAACAAGAATTATTTTTTTAATTTTCTCAGACAGGAAACAAAAACAAGAAGTTTCCTAGGATATTATTTGGAACATAAAATGAAAGGAGCTGGGTACGTCCCAGTGCAGCTTCTCCAGCTCCAGACACCGAGGCTGTCAGAGGTGGGGTTCAGGCCCTGTTACCGTCAGCACCCATGTCAGGAGGGCAAGAATCTCCAGATGCCACAGCAGTCCGTGTGTCCACCAACGGCAAAGCGACCACGTTTCCTAGAAATGAGGTTATTTCTAAGGAATAAAGGGCTTCTGCTCTAGGGCATACAGACCTTTATGACAGCCACGAACGTTGCCTCGGTGGACAGCTGTGCTTAAAAGGACACAGAGGGCTGTTTCCACCTCGGTGTGAACAGAGGGACGTAGGAAGAAGACCTCTGCTCCAATCCTTGAGAGTTGTTCACCACAATCGATTTAGAATTAGAGGGAGGCAATAACTCGATCTGACACTTACCTTTGTTTATTGCACTTCCTTCTCTGTATTCTACTCTATTTCATGTCCAAAGACGAGGTCTTGCCTTTGGAAATGTTGGTTTTATAACATTCACTTTGATTCACCAACAAGGCAGGCTAGTATTGTTTAAAGAATTTTTGTTCCAAAACCAACAATAGCGCTTCAAAATCACAAAACATCTTTTCTTCAGCGTTCTTAAAACAGCTTCTAGACATTACCTCACTAAGCCAACACCTTCAAAAGACTATGATAAAGACAAAAGTGGGCTGCCAACTAACCCCCCCTCCACCTACCTTATCAGTGTGATATTGTGGAAGGATGCCTGGATTGGAGGTAGGAAATCTCTATTTACTCTTTGACTTGAGAGTGTAATCACTTCAGCTTTCTAAAGCTCATGCTTCTCATCTTAAAAATACAGAGGCTGACCCAAATGATTTGCACAGACCTCTCCGGTCTCGAGTCTATGAAATTCTGAAATGAGGAAGGGTTCTCATTAAGAGAGGTAGAGCACCAACTTGCTATACTTTTAAGAAGTGTGCTTAACATCAGGCTTCATTTCCTTCAAGGGAAAATGAATATACCAGGCTCAGTTTGTGTGCCACCCAGATCCACTCAATCCTCGCTGTTTTCTGAAGCCTGGCTTTGGCCGTGAGCCTTCTTCCCTAACCAGGCAGGCCCTGGAGCAGGACTCCCATTGCCACGGTCTTAAGGCCTGGCTGCTGCTGCTGCTGGGGTTGTCCCAACAGACTGAGAAGCTTCAACAGACATCACCAACTAAGGAAAACAGACCACTGTGGCCACATGCTGCCTGGATCAAAACTTTAGAAGCTCCAGTGGCTACCTGGAGGGGGTGTTGATGTAATTCGGATATGGGGGGAAGTTGCCACAGTTGGGTGAACTTTGACCAATGGGAGACAACAAATGAGAGATCTCAGGCACAGAAATTGCTTCTTCTTTCTCCTGCGCTGACTGTTCCAGGATGCAGCTATTTTCACCAGCTCTCTCTGGAGGTGTCCTCTCAAGACTAATGTTTGTGGTGAGGCTCTGGCTGGCGTGGTCCTGCACCTTTGTGTGTTTCTTACTGTTCATTTCCTGACTCATTTCTTTTTTTTTTTTCCCACCCTACAACAAAGTGTTAGCACATAAAATTTTGCCTCAGGTTCTGAAGAACCCAGGCTAAGACAGTGGTTGTGCCCTTAGAAAGTGGACCTTCAGGACAGAACTTTATATCCCCATTTATGGTGGCAAACTAGGTGTCCCTAATCCCTGGCATGCAATGATCTCACGGTTGCTAAAACCTGGGCTTAATTGCCATGTGGTATAGGTTGAAGGCAAGGTATTGGCATATTAGGTGTCTGCTGTATTTGATCAGTAATGGGGAAATGATCATTATAAGAGTTTATGATGTGGCTGCTTTTGATGGCATTGGAAGGTTTGCAAAAAAGGAATAAATAATAGGTTCAGCGAAGCTAATTGCCCACTTAAAGCATGTTATGAAAACCAGAGGGCCTCTATGGCAGCTTTTAAAAGCCTCTTGTCTCCCGCAGCTGCAAGGCAGAGAAGGAAGGAAATCATGCTCAGGATTGCATGTTATAGGGTGGCAAACCTACAAAGGAGACAAAATGCACAGCCTCAAAGTGCTCCTATGTTAAAGTGAGGGTCCTGATAGGGAAAGAAAGGGCCCTGAAAGGAACCTGAGACCTGGAATGGGAACATTTGAGTGGATAAGCCTGATCATTGTGAATGTCCAACTGTCCCTGCGCTACTTGCTAGCAAAAACAGTCTTCCCACCCTCACCCCCCAAGGAGAAAACTCTTCTACTTGCCCTAAGGCAATTCAATGATCTTATCTAAAACCCTGTGAGAGGTCCTTCTCAAGATCTGCCCATTGCCTTCAGGATGATAATCACAGTAACATCTCAGAAGAGTCTGGGGGTGAGGTGCTTTGATCCTCAGGGATCACTGGTGATGGGCAATGGATTGGATAGACAGCTAGCCAGAATGTTGGGATCTATCTATCTATCTATCTATCTATCTATCTATCTATCTATATCTATATCTAGAAAAGCCAGTTTCCAATGTGGCCCAAAGGAAGAAAGGGATCTATAGCAAGTCCAGGCTGCAGTAAAAGCTGTTCTGCTCCTTGAACCATATGACTCACCTGTTTGAAGGTTCTAAAGGTATCTGTGGGTAAGAATGCTGTATGGACTCTCTGAAAGGTCTCTTAGAAGAACCATAGCACCAACCCTTAGGATTCTGGAGCAAAGACTTATCTTTTGTGGCAGAGAACAACTCCCTATTTGAAAAATAACATGATGCTGATCACATAAAGATTGAGTCCTCTTCATGGAGCACCAGATGACTGTGAAACGGAGCTGCTCGTCATAAGCTTCTGGCAGATCTGCCAAGGCCAGGTGGTATAACTGTAATGTACTATGTAACAGAAGGAGCACACTCAGAATGGAGCTGAAGTCAGTCCAGAACACCTGAGCAAGTTACATGGACGGGTGGCCTAAGCTCATTTCCCCTATCTCTAATGTACCAGTTCCCGTCATTTAATCCACACCTATGGAGTCATAGGGGATTTCCTGTGGCCTCATTCATGAAACGGTTGGTGTAATATGTTGGTGCTAAACAGAAATGAACTTTTGAGGCATGAAAGCTGACCCTGAAGGAAAGTGGTTAAGAGAAATCCTCCCATTGGACAGAGTTAAGAGCATACACTTGGTTATCCACTTCATGTTGGAGGAGAAGTGCCCTGAGGAAAGGATATATACTGACTCCTGAGCAGTGGAAAATAATATGATCAAAGGGTCAGTACATAGGAGGAACTAGACACAAAGACATGGGACAAGGATGTCTAGCAAAAATGTATGTGCATAGACTAGTGGGGGTTGACACAATGTATGCAGATGTTTTATCACATATTAATACCCACCAGGAAACAACAAACTCATACAAAACTCAACCAGTTAGACAATGAATGTCAGTCAGCTTCTTACTGAGTCATCCCAATGCTGTGCAATGGGGCCATGAAACCATAGTGACAAGGATGGAAACTAAATATGGATCAAAAAACATAGGCTTCCTCTCACTAAGACTGACTTAGGTACTGCTGCTACTGAATTCCCTACCTGCCAGGATCAGAGACTGATGCTGAGCCTTAAATATGAGTTCAGTCTTGAAAAGACCTGCCAGCCAACTGGTGACAGATTAATGACATCAGATTCCTTCCACCTGAAAAGGGCAGTATTCATACTTACCTAAATTGATACTCTGGAAGATGGGTTTGCCTTTCCTGCCCACAGTACCTCTGCCAACACCACCATCTAAGGATCTGAAGAATGTCTGATCTACCAACATATGCAGATGACATTTCCTCAGAGCAAAGGACTATATAGCAAAGGAAGAGCAACAACAGGCTCTGGTCACTGGTTTCAAAATGTATTCTGTCACTCAGAAGAAACTAGCTTGACAGAACAGTAGAATGGTCTGTAGAAGTCTCAGCTAAGGTACCAGCAAAGGGACAACACCTTGTGGGGTTGGGGTCCTGTCTTTCATGGTGTGATTGATGGAAAGAAAGAAAGAAAGAAAGAAAGAAAGAAAGAAAGAAAGAAAGAAAGAAAGAAAGAAAGAAAGAAAGAAAGAAAGAAAGAAAGAAAGAAAGAAGAAATTAAGAAAGAAAGAAGAAATAAAGAGAAAAAAAGAAAGAAAGGAAGGAAGATTCTCTATGATATAGGATTAACCCTGTCCCAGCATAACTCCAAGTGACCCACTTGCAGAATTTGAGATTCTCATCCCCACAACCTTAGTCTCTGCTGGATTAGAGGTCCTAACTTCCAGGTGGGAACTATTCTGCTGTGGGTTCCACTGAACTGGGATCTACAACTACCACCTGGCCTCAATGGGCGCTACATTCCAGTGAACCAGCAGGCCAAAAAAAGAGTGACTTTACAGGCAAGCATGTTGATAATGATTCCCTTGAGGAGGAGGCCACTGCTACAGAGAGGAGTATTTCTAGAACCAGAAGATTTACTGGGGCTTCTCTTAGTTCTTCTGTGTTCAGTAATATCAAAGGGTAACTGCATCAATAATTATTTGATAAGATAAAAAGCAACTAAGGGCTAAAACCCCTCGTGAATGAAGGTCTGTGTCACCACACTAGGCAAGCAACCAAAGCAGACCAAAATGTTGGTCAAAGGTAAGGAAAATCTAAAATCCATGATAAGGCAATGAAGAATATCAGCTGCAGCCACAAGGGCTGTAGCTTGGTTTGTTAGGAGATTACAACTGACCATTACTTCAAAGGAATGCACTTGTGCTTCCCCTTTTGGGAAAACTAAGAGCTCTTAATTCTCATACAGATAATAAAGTTGGGATATCAGATCTGAGTGGCCCCAGGGAGAGGTCATGACAGATCTCTGCTCCCCTCTTCTTCTGTGGCCTGTGAAATGACAGCTATCATGTTGCCATCATGATGCCCACTCTCAGACTCTGTCATGATGATTACCGTCATCAAGGGGAAGAATCAAGGTGTTTCTGTGAAAACAGTCCAAACCTGAAGCCATGCTAAAGTGTAACTAGAGCTGCACTGAGGTCAGGGGAGGAGACAGAGGGGGGGAGTGATTCGACAGCCACTTCTTGATTCCAACATTTGTTCTAGGAACAGCAAGAACAGCTGCCCCAAGAATGTAAATCAGCCAAAAGTCTAAAATATACTTGATGTACAACAAGGCTAAGGCTTGCTCATAAAGTTTTCTTCAAGAAATTTAGAGCCACTGAGGAAAGCAGAGACTTCGTGTCAACTAGATCAGCCATCTCAGAATCAGGATGTGGAATGAAGAGAAGACCTTTGCACATTTTTCTCCTGCTAAATAAAAACTCAGAAATTTTTTGGTATGTGTGCACATACATAATATGCATCTAACACTGTGCAGGGTAAAAGCAAGATAACAAACTATCTCCCAGAAGAAACCAGAAGAGCAAACTGGGGAGATTTCAAGAGTAGCATAAATGCACATCAGTTTGTTTAAATCTGAATGGAAGGAGAGGAAAGGAAGATAAGAACTTCGTCTATCATTGGAATCTCTACACTAATAAGTCACTGGATGAAGGTTCAGGTGGCCATGGAAGAGGTTATACTTGGGATTCAGTAAAGTTAAGACAATGAACCCAAAGAGTCAAGAAAAATCCAGTCTGTGACAAGTTGAATCAGTGATCTAGGCTGGATATCTATAAAGGATCTCTCTACCCAGTACCTCCATAGTTTCTGCTCATGTAGTAGGTTAATTTTGTATTCAAAATATGCAAGTGTGTGATGAGCTATAGGAGGACTCACTAAATATTTATGGAATGAAAAGTAATTATTGCCAAATTCTAGGGCAATGCTGGAAAATCCCTCTAAACTTTGGAAAGATCCAAACAAACAACTTTATCAGGTGATTAGCTTATTAGTTTCTAGTAAGACCTTTTTATTTTTTTGTCATCCCTGGTAATTGTAAAATTACTTACTTGGAAGAGATGACTTAAATTATATATTAGTAGTATATTATGGTTCTCTGCAGAATCAGAAGTGATAGGGTGTGTGTGTGTGTGTGTGTGTGTGTGTGTGTGTGTGTGAGAGAGAGAGAGAGAGAGAGAGAGAGAGAGAGAAAATATTGATGTTCAAGGAATTGAAAGAATTGAAATTGGCTCACATGACTGTGGAGATACAAGGCCAAAATCTGCAGGGTAGGCAGGCAGGTTGGAGACTCAGAGAAAGTAGTAAACTGAGCCCAAAGGCCATCTGCTGGCAGAATTCCTCTTCATCAAAGGACATGGTCTTTTTTTCAATTAAGGTCTTCAACTGATTGGATGAGGCCCACATTATGGAGCGCAATGTGCTTTCCTGAAAGTCTATTTATATAAATGTTAATCTCAACTAATAACTATCTTCATAGAAACATCTAGAATAATATTTGACCAAATATCTGGCTAACACGGTTTAGCCAAGTGGACACATAAAATGAACCATCACAAGCAATAAGTGAATATTCAAGCATATTTAATTGGTTTATACAGTTGTCTCTTTGTATTGAGATAATGAGTGTATTTGTTGAATTTGCAAAACAAATGCTTTGACTTAGTTGTTAAAGAGTGCATTTATAATACATAAAAATAATTTGTTCTCTGTGAACTCCAAAGCAGCATCTGGCCCTCAGTGTGGTCCATGAACACCCTAAAGTTTTGTGGTATGCTGGATTATGGTAAGGTGACCAATTTATCTTGGTTTTCCTTCGACTTTCTTGGTTTTAATACTAAAAATATCATTTCCTCAGAGATTCCTCAGTCCCAGCAAATCAGGACACTGGTCACCATAGTGTGTGGGACTAAAACCCTCCTTACTTCTGAGAGGAGCAGGGATTTAGGGGTGACTTGTGCTGGCAATAAAATGATTTGTGTTTAAACAGGTGTGGATCACTTTATGATGCTTCCTGTCTCACCTTGGGAAAGAATTCTAAAACAAGAAAATGGGACATTGTCTCTGGGTGCCTTTATCATTTCTTTTGGCTAATCAAGGACTTTACCAAGAACTGTTGATAATCTCCCATCCAAGATAAGGTTGAACCTCACTGTTTGCTCCTGTGTCCTCCAAGGATCAAAGTCAGGGCCTCTCTAAGGAGGTGGCTGCCCTGGCAGTGGGCATTAACCAGGTCTGTGACTGGCTCTGCCCTCCTCTAGGTCACAGGAGCACCCATGATGTCACAGGAATGGGTCCGCCCTCCTGCACAGACACAGCATTCCACCATGGCAAAGATACATCTCTGTCACCCACACATGGCATTCATTTGCTTCCTGGACCCATTTGCTTAAGCAGCATACAGAAAAATGTTAGGATTCTAAAAGTTATTTGGGGCCATAGGCTAGATGTTTCAGAGGAGAGACAAGAGGATGCTGACGCCTCATCAGCCTCCTGCCTCCTGCCCTGGGAGACTTCCTTTTCATGTAGCTGACATTCTGAGCATCCACAGTAGGTTTTCTTTAATGAAAGCATTCTTCTTATTGCTAAAATGTTTGAAAAGAAGAAAAATATAGTATACAAAATAGAACATTTACCTATATAGATATGATTAATTTAAACCACTTGAGTGCTAGAACGACCCCACTATGCAACATCTGCAACTACATAAATACCTGTGTCTCTTTCTTTTATTTCCAAATATGCCACTCCTCCCCCTCCCTTTTTACACAGTTAAAGATGAAGGGCTTGGATGGTTATGTTCAAATTCTAGCGGTGCGGTTTTCCAGCTTTGTGACTGTGACAGGTAAACGTAAGTGACTTGGGGCTCTGTTTCCTTATGTGCGACACGGGTGTAATAATAACGACCTCTGGGACCTGTCAGGATCAAATTAAATAATGTATGTAAAGTGCCTGGCATGTAGTTGCTTAATAAATCGTAGCTATTCTTCTAATCAATTGACCACCAAGCTTCATAACCGAGCCTCTGCATGACGCTCCAATCTAATCTCTCATCTTCCTTTCACAGTTTACCCTATTCTGAATATCCCTTCAAGTTCTTCCAGAGGCTCTGATAACTTCCAGAATAAAGAAATAAGGAGTTTTACGAGGCATTATTATGGGCTTGGCAAAGGGTAGTGGAGGATGCTCAAAGTGCGAACTTACAATGTCATCCTGCCCCCAAATCATTGGCTATGTTTTGGATAGTCTCATCTGCCTGTGGTCCCATTTCTCTTCTTCACCCAACTAATCATTTGTGTTCCCCCAAAGTTCATTTGAGGTGTCACCTCACGAGGAGGTGCCCCCTCTCTTCTAGATTAGAGGCCCCACGAGGAGGCATTATCAATGAATGCTTTAACAGGGTTGTTGTCGCAAACACATTTCATGTGCCTGTATGACCACAGCCTATTCTAAGAGGACCTCTCCATACTCATAGCCCCTGTAAGGCTAAGTTTTGCACAGTGTGAACCTCCTCCCCACCCCGTCTTCCTTCTGCCCAGTTGAAACTGGAATAATTATGAGCACCTGACCCAAAGTCTTTGCTAAGAACTATAAACTAAGGCTTGTCACATGGCAGTGGTTCCAGTCCCATTTGTGCATCAATATCACCACTGGAACTCGATGACAAATGCACATGCTGGGCTTTCTGTCCTCGAAGATTCTGATTCAGTGGTCTAGGTGGGTCCATGCATTGGTATTTTTAAAAAGTCCCTCAGATGATTCTGATAAGCAGCCAGGCTGAATGACTCTCTGAACTAGCATAGAAAGAAGAGCTGGTCTAATTAGATTCTGTTGGAAATGCGAATGAAGAAACATGGAACAAATTTTATAATGAACAGTGAGATGGAAAGTGGCAGAAGTTCATGGGATTGAAGAGAGGGTTACTGAAGTCAAAAGCACATGTCATCTGAAGGAAGCAGAGCAAATGCAGATGATAAAGTTGGTCATTAGAGAGAGGAAAACAAAGCTGATGTGTGCAGAGAAGCTGACACTGCAAGAGGGCGAGAGACAAAGACAGAGATAGAGTGTCATGGAGAAAACAGAGGCGTACAGAAAGATGGAGCAGTGGTAGAGAAAGAGAGAGGCTAAGAGAGGTAAACAGGCAGAGCGAGAGAAATCTCTTTCAGAACTAGTCCATCAGCTTACACCCCCAAACTAGAAACCTCTGTGGACTTCTCACTCATCATCCACATCCAATCCTGTCAATTCCACCTAACAAAAAAATGTCTTTGAAACGTGGCTCTTTCTCCCCTAATCTTGCTGTCAGTGCCTTAGTCCTAGCCTTCATCAACACTTGCTGAGACTATGTCAAAACCTCACTTCCAGTCCCTCTCCCTCTAAAATCTGCCTATTCCAGTCTATCACCCTGCTGCCAATCATACTACCTTGTCTTATGGTTTATGCAATGATAGGCCTTCCTGATCTGGTATACCTGCCTCACCTCACTGCACCATCTACCTTCTCCAGATCTCACACTCCCGCTGCAGCAGATAGGGCCCTTACCTTTGTAAATGCGTTTGTCTGCCTGCTCTTTTGTTTCGGGCACTCTCCTACTCAGCCTTCAAAACATAGCTCAGAAATCACCTCAGTGATGCTTTTTCGCCTCCTTCAGGCAGTGTTAGCTTATTTCAAAGCTCTTACCTTCCCTACCAGTGGTTCTCAACCTTCCTAATGCCGTGACCCTTTAATACAGTTCCTCATGTTGTGGTGGCCCCCAACCATAAAATTATTTTCATTGCTACTTCATAACTGTAATTTTGCTACTGTTATGTCTTAGGCGACCCCTGTGAAAAGGGTCGTTTGACCCCCAAAGGGGTTGCAACCCACAGGTTGAGAACTGCTGCGTATAGACCCTGAGTTCCTCAATGAGAAAGACCGTTTTCTATTTATCTCTGAATTCCCAGGGCCCTGGAGGCACTCACTGAGTGTGTTGTCATTGACTGAATTGGGGTAATTGCAGACAATGAAGGAGCAATCGTTTGAGAACCAGGGCACCACTGGATGGGCAGGCCAGCCCTGTGTAGGATTCTGCACCCCTAGACTCTGCTTCCGGATTTTCAGTGTCATGTTCCTGGTCACGTTTACATCCACAGATCCTCTGGAGGATCCAAACAGATTTTTTCCAAAGTTCCATGGAAACCTCAACAAAGGCTTCTGGCGTTAACTGTTCTGAGATGTAAAAAGAGCAGATGAGTCTGGCAGCCATTTGTCCTCGTAGGTACTTGGACTGCCTACACAAGAACAATTTACTTCCTTTTTACTTTCAATTATAAGAAAATGTCTCAATAAGAAAACTCAGTTTTGAGAGGAGAGAAGGTGGAAACGTGAATCAACCCATTCCCCGTGACCTGAACCACTTAGAGCGTCCACCAAAGTCTGGGGAGGAAATCTGAGTTCAATCAATGTTGGAACAATCATCCGATGCAGAAATGCACATGCGAAGAGCAATTTCTGACCAGCTTTTATTTAGCATATTTCGTTCCCTTTGACAGTGATGACAAATGGAACGAGGTTTTTGCTCACTAGAGGAAGCTCATAGCATGTCTCACGGCAATTAACTTGGAAATCTCTAGTGGATCAGCGTGATTCAGGCGCCTATTGAACGTCAATGTGAGGACTTCCATAAATCCTGGTCGCTTCCATTGGCTGAAAAAATACTGTAAAATCCTGAATTATGTGCTAATAGTTTTCATTTTGGTCATGACTCCCACTTGAGTCACTTGGTATTAGACAGAACGAGTAGGAAAGGGCAGGTCTCTGCCGACTAAGAGGAGAGGCTAGTCTGGGCAGAGCATTTCATAACATGCAGAGTAAGCCAATTGTTTTTAAAATCCTCATTCTTGTAAGGTAGCACATGACCTCTCCACAGGGTGAGGCGATTCAAGAAGTACATATTTGTTGTCTGGAGTGGACTGTGCAATGTATCTTAAAACCTACATCACTGTGAACTTGAAATTAATCATGGTGATGAACAAGAACATGCTGGGACAGAGAGGTCAGTTTCATTCGATAAGAATGGAACATGTGGTCTAGCCAGGAATGTGCTGACATTCATTACATTCACGAAAACTCTACACAGCCTCTCCCTCTGGAGAGGATTCCTGGAAAAGAAAAGGCTCCCTGTGAGGCCATAACAACGAGAACCCCTCAAAGCCCGGGCTTTTGATGCTGTCCAGAATCACGGGGATCCTGACAACAGTGGGTGCTGCTCTGGTTCGTCCTGCCAGGGCAAGCATCTCTCCATCCATGCCTGCGGGGTTTCCTGCGTTTGTTCAAATCACGCTGGAAGCAGAATGCCTAGTTAGCACCAGTTGGAGCTGTTTCCTACCAAACTTATGGTTTTAATTTTGAAGCTCTCTGTTCCATTGTTCTTGAGCACCGTGAAGGGCTTATAACCCAGCTAACTGCATCTCCCAGTTTGGCCGGGGAAAACAAGAACTGATCTGGCTTAGACTTCAAGCAGGCTAGAGCCACACTTTGTTGGTTTTTGTTGCTGCTGTTATTTATTTTTGAAAGAGGGAAGACAGAAAGAAGCAGTGGGAATGGTATTTGAAGTTTGCTTTTGGTGTTTTGGGGAAATAGGCACCTATCACTATAAAGGACATTTCCTTCAAAATGTGAAAGAACTCCTCACTGTTTCAACGTGGCTCTTGAAACTGAGATGTTTGGGGAGCAGTAGAAATCTGGTAAGGGATCATACATTTAAAGGGGTGAGAGCAGATTTGAAAAGTAATCAAATGTAATTGTTTGCTTTAGTAAGACCATGAGCTGTAGTTTTCTTTTGAAGCAATGCAGCCTGGAAATAGGTATTGTGCATAAGCCTAGGTCCCTGTACTTGTCTGCTTCTATGTCTTTGAACTCTCATTCACAAATTCTACTCTCATGTCTCTGAGGATAACTTTGAATCTGTGTGTGCAGAAAAACTGGCATCTAACAGAACTGGGTTAAAAATCTCAACTTTGCCACTTAATTGCTGTTTGACCTTGCATAAATTACTTGAATCCTCTGACCTTCTGTCTCCTCGTCTATGATATGGAGATAATAACTATCTTGCAGGGATGATTTTGAGACTTAACAACATAATGTTATTTCCCTAAAAAAATGTGTGAAATTCAGTGTTTACTTAAACTATTTTTATCATGTTATTTAGGCACACACATGAAACTAGGTAAAAATTCCTTAGGAATACATCCATCCCTACTTTCCACCACATATAACACAAATTTGTTAAATTCAATTTAAATGAAAATATAATCTATAAAACTTAAATTAACAATATAAATTTAATATAATGGGTGTGGTTATATTGAAATTAAATGCATTTACAATGTGAATTTGACACAGTTATGGGAAGGTCTGTTTGAGTTCAGTGAGGCTATAACATTCAGTTCCATTGTGTAAGTGCCCCAGGAATTCAATTAGTCCCCAAAGAGAGCTCTCAGCCTCTTTGCCGCGGCATAATGAGTTGCCAGGTACTATTTCTCCACCTCTGTCTGAGACTGTTGCTTTGGCTAAAGAAGGGTTTTGTTTACCTAGCTACCTACAAGGCCAGATAGGGCCACTGGGGACCCCACCAGGCCAAGCTCAGCCAGAGTGAACCTTTGTCTTGGTGCTCAGCTGTGAACAGTCTCATAGACACCCCTCCTGGAGTGGGCTTAGGGACCTACACCCCTTTAAAATCCACTGCGAAATCTTAAACAGAGGAATTATATGTTAACTTTATCTTTTAGGAGGATCTCTTTAGCAGCAGTTTTGAAGATGAGTTGGAATAGCTGAGAATGAAGTCAGGGGAGGCCAACTGGGTCCCAGAAATGCTCCAAACTCAGGAGCCTGGCATTCAAAACATCGCACTTTGACTACTCACCAGCTCTATCCACTTATATTGGTCAATATGAACCTTTCTGTTCCTGCCAATATACCTCCCTTTACCTTCCCGAACACACTGCATTTTCCTATCTATTTAGCTTTACTCACACCTCTCTCACCGCTTATAACGTCTTCTCTCAGTTAGTTAGGACTTATCAAAAGTCCTAACCACATTTTAGGGCCCATCTTTGCCATCCATTCTTACTTAGTTTATTCAAAGTACCCATTGTGAATCACAAGTTACCTTGTTGTGGTTTTCATGTGCAGTACTATGAGTTACTCCTCCAGCAGTTGGGACCAAATTGGACAGCAGAAATGTGTTCCCGCACACACTGGTATCTCACCTGGTTTTCACTTCACTACAGCTCATTGTTCAGTTTCGTTCTCAGTAATTTACCGAATTAATAGATGAATACATAAACCACCCCCTGACTCTTCTTGTAGATACCTGTCTCTAAGTAGAAGGAAATTATGTAATAACTGCTTAAAAGGTATCCACATTGGATGTTTTACATTGAGTTTATAAGTGAGAAGTGAGAGTTCACTTAAGGTATGAAGCTAGTCAGAGATTTTAAATGAAGCTTTTTAAATGAGTTATTTTGCAAAAGAACACATACAATGATGGAAAGCCTCAGAAAATGGGAGAGACGTAGAAACACGCTCTCAAGTTTGCTGATTTATAAGAAAAGTAAAAATAGAAGTGAACATTGAAAAGACTGATGTAATCTTTTCTTCATATGTTTTATTTTTGCTTCTGACCTTAACAAAAATAAAGTTGCAGATAAAAGATACCACTGGCTAGCAGTATATTGAAACTGTATAAAGCAGTAGATAAAAAAATACTTAATGAAATCAGGAATCTACAGACAAGGCTGTAATGATACTTCAAACTGTAAGTTAAAAATAGTCAAAAAGAAGCCAAGCCGTGATTAAAAGAGCTGTTTAAGACATTCGCTCTTCTTTGAAATTTTGTCCTAGGATATACCAGATCTTCAAGTAATGGAATAAAGCAATCAGGACTTAGTTACATCTTAACCGTTATTCCCTTGAAAAAGTTTTTAAATAGAAAAGTCGGTGCTGATTAGATCATAACTACAGTGCTTCCCAATGCACGATGCAGCTATTCTCATTGGAGAAACACCTAACCAAGTGTTAATTTTTTATTTTTTATACATGGTAAAGTGCCTTGCACAAACAAGGTATTTAATAGTGTTTGGTGAATGAGTGAGTACATGAATAAAGAATGAATAAATAATTATGTGCAAAGCGGTCATCTAGTGATAGCTGTTTGAATGGTGGACACAGTGTCTCAAAGGAACTGAACAATCTTCGTAGGCCTATGCTTGGAAAGTCAAATTTTTAAGAGATCTAAAATGGCATCGCATCTTCATTATCTTAGTTCCCTTGGTTTTAGACCCCTGGCACAATCTATGTCTCCAGCTCTGGTCTCTACCTCTCTTACTCAGACGCTGAGGATCCAGTCTTGTCGTGGCTTCTTCACAGACCGCTGGGTCCCAGCTTTGACACTCCGACATAATATACCTATCATTTGTCAGTAAGTCAAAATATTCGATTGGTCTGCGGGAAAGTGTTGTTCATATACAGTCAATATCTTGTTCCATTCACATTTTTCACTGTGGCAATTTTTTCCCTTGCTAAGAATGTTGAGCTTATAGGTCTTTGATTTTCAGAGCTAACCCTTTTTCCCTTTTATTACATAACCATTTTATGTCGGCTCTTTTCCCAGTGTGCTGGCACTTCCTCCGTCCTTCATGAAATGTTAAAGAAGAACAGATGTAACCCTGCAAAACTTCAACCAATTCAGCAAGTTCCTGTAAAGTAAGTCTTAGTGCTTGTATGTTTGAATAGAGCTTCTTTATAAACAATCTACTGTCAGTCTCTTGTTCTCTTTCTGGGCCTTTCTGTCCTTATTTCTTGTCCATAGTGTGGTACTATTTTGATACTCCATCAATCAGGCTATAACTGGATGCTTCTGATAGAAATTCAACTCCAAGTTGCTTAAAAAAAAAAAAGAATTTATTTTCTAGGTTAACTGGAGTCCAGGAGTATAGGGCTTGAGCTATGGCTAGGTCCATATTGTTGGCTTCATTCAAATCTTCCTCAGACAAGGAAGAAGCCATTGAAAGCTCCAGGCTTACCTTACTGCTCACACTCCCAAAAATAGAGACTCAGAGAGATTGACTGCTGTGGTTGGTCATCTGGGTCCCCCCATGAGTCCAAGAGTGTGAGTCACTCTGGGGAATGAAGTGTTTCTGGACTGAGACGTCTGCCTTCTTCACAACAAAGCCCAAAGTGGAGTGGGAACCAGGCAGCCAGTCTGGATAGTTCCAGTCTCTCACCCCCAAATATTATAAAATCCACCGTGAGGATCTGAATTAGCCATATATTCGAACTTGAGTACAAAATATACCCAGGAACAAGGTAGACTGTCCAGTTAATATCAAGACCAAAGCCTAGGGGTGAGAAACCAAGCATTTCAGCTGTGCTGTTGAATGAATTCAATCAGGTGAGTAAATAAGCCAGAAACAATAGCCCTTTCTGAGCCAGAGTTTACACAATACAGTATACAGCAAAGGTGAGGACTCTCCCGACAGGAGACGTGTTCCCTGTGTTGGCCTTGTCTCGTCAAGGTGTTCTCTGAGGTAACCTGACCTTGAGTTTTGCGCAGGCATCATTTACAAGAGTTAATTACCTCCCACCAGATAGCGTTAACTCCTCTGGTTATCTCCAAAGAAAAGAGCAGCACTGTGTTGGAAGCTCCTGTTTAAGGAATTAAGTAGGGCATGAGTGCAGCCAACTCAAACAGTTTGGGTGCTGTCAGTATTGCTGGAGAACACAACGAAGTCAGTGTAGTTCTTACTCCTTGGCCCTTTGCCTTAAATGAAGTGTTGGATTCCCTCTCTGGGGATTCTGCCCTTTGCTGGAAAGATGAGTTGACTGCATGATCTAATCATTTTTTTCTCCCTCTGCCAACCACTGTATGCAATCCATTGTTACCATTATTAAGCAACATCCAGTGGCTTGCTCTGGGAATGGTATAGGAAGTTAGAAATGGAGACACAGGGAATACAGCCTTCCCTTATGATGTCAGCTTCTGTTTCAGTTTAAATATTTTTAGAGGATAGCCCAGTTAAGCCAGACATCTTGTTTACAATGGGGCAGTATTGCTGAGTGTGGGCAAGAGGACAATACACTTACAGTACAAGTTACCACTATGCAATCATGTCAAAGTTTCATGTTGCTTCTGATTAACTGGCTGCTTCTGATACGGTCAGACATGACAAGCTTCTCCACCCTGACAGAATCTGCAGACTGCCATCTAAAAGGGAATTTGAATAGAAAGCTCTTTGGTATGTTACCATGGATCTTAGTTATTTCTGAGAATGAATGTGACTTTCATTAATTAAGCTTTTATATTATAGCAACACTTGATAAAGATGACTTCTGTCCTTGTAATTTCCTTGTGGATTTTTCTACTACTAGAAGCAATGAGGAAGTAAATGCAGAGGCCTTGTCTTTTTTGAGAAGTGAATTAGATTATTAGAGAACATTCTCTGAAATAAAAACAACAACCAACCAGCCACCCAATAAGCAGTAGTGGCTCTAGAATTTCCATAGAGAAAGGACTTAAGAGTGGCAACTTATATAGAAGGGACAGCCAGGGGACTTGTCTCAAAGGTGACTTTGCATAGTAAGTTACTCAGTTGATAGGTCTTTTGGGGGCTGATTGGTGAGTGTTATGAAGAGAGAAGAGATCCCTGATCTCTTGGTAATACAATTCTGTGTAAACAACCCTAAATAAATAAAGTACAGACAAATATTTTATCTAACTTGGCCTGGCTCAGATCTCTCTTAGGTATGAATCTGACAATGTCACCTTTCAGGTATTCAGGTTAAACAAAACCAAGAATAAGTCCCTATAATCCTTTGACCTAAATATTGTTCATGCCCACTCTCCTTTCCCCCACATTCATCCTGGTAAAAAGTATTATCCAATATGCTTGCCACAGCCATTGAGCAAGATGGTGAGTCTAGTTTATTGATTCTGTAAACCCTGTGATGTCTTAGGGACAAGGCAATTATATAATCACAGATGACAAAGCCTCAAGAATAGTACAAGTCTCATTTAAATGTGAAAAGAACTCTTATAGATAACTCAGAAGCCTCCTGAGTTATCCCAGCTGTGGGTTGGTTTCCCTGTGAGAATAGTGCCCTCTGGTGCTCACTCATGTTTTAGCCTACAAACTGGCAAAGGAAAAGAAAACCTTTACAACTGGACCAATATTGAAAGATTTATGTAATAACACTGACTGTCCTTAAAATAGCACTTTTCCATTAAAAACTGTTTCCTTAATTGTATGTTAAACTTTCCCCCTATTGCTCTAATATAGCATAAAACTAAGAAAGAACTTGGTAGTTCACACAAATAGATCAATGCAGGCTGAAGCCAAACATTTGTGCACTCAAACAATTCTTAAGAGAAAGAAGACAGCATCCTTTCATTATTAAGGTTTATTTCATTATTCTCACACCCAATGGAGCTACAGACATACATTCATCTTCCGTGGAAGCACCTAATTTAGTTTAGTTTCCTTTTGTTTAGTTTGGTTTTGGACTGTGTAGCCCCTGGCAATGTCTATATGTGGGAGAAAGAATGGTACACTCACTCTACTGACAATTTTTTTCACAAATCAGGGATTTGTTACAGGTGATTATTTTCTTTTGGGACTTTTATTTATTTATTGTTTTATTTTTGTTGGTAGCAAGAAATTCCAAGCTAGTGAAGATCTGATAGAGCCATTTCCTATAAAGATTTGGTATAACTACCCTCACAGTTTCCAGATAGGGATCATAGTCTGAAATTTTAGTGATAAAACTAAATATGAAACTATTGCTCCAATTAGTTAAGTCTACATCTGGGTGCGTCATTTTTTTTTTTTTTAAAAAGGCCAAACTGATAAATAAGAAGAGGAAAGAAAGTAGCTGTTTAAGTTCATGTCTTCAAAATACTTACATTCATCCATCTTGCTATATAGGGTAATATTTGCCTTGGGTCTCCTCTTTCCTCTCTTTCTCTCTTTCGGGGGACCCCCAGTAGACAATGTAGATAGTGTGTAGAATAATTAGGGCTGGGAAATATTGCTTTAGAACAGAGAAATCACACTAGTAGCTTTCACACCTATAGATAGATGTGTATTATTTGGTTAGAACAGTATAAGTCCACACTGTGTTTTGTGGGGTATATGTGTGGTGAAATTTTTTGAATCATGCCAACATTTGAAATTCAGGAGACTTTTCTTAAACGTTCAGATTTGTAGCTTCTCCTGAAAATTTTTCAGGAGAAAGAAAGATTTTCAGGTGTGTGTTAGAAAGGTTCCCCAACAAGCCCACCTGCCCAAGAGGGCCTTTGAGTTCACAGTGCTGGATTTAGGGTCATTTATTCTTTGCTAAATGGATTTCTGCTGATGTACAGACCAATGCATGCTGGTGCTAAACTTTGGAGTGGTTCTATCAAAATATTCATCTGAAACCCTATCAGTTCCGTCTCACTCACTCACTTTACTTCCTCCGATTATAAAACAAAACAAAACATAAAAATAAAGTTCTGTTCTTTTGCACTCTTTTTCCCACAGTAGTAGAGAAAGGCTCATGGCTCAGAGATGATGCACCTTCTAACATCTCCACCTACCTCTCCCCATAGTGACTCTCACCTTGAAGAATCTGAGTCAGAGGTACAGAAGTAATTACACTCTGCCTACCCAGAAGGAAGATACTGAAGTTCCCACCCAGGACCTTCACTGTCCCACAAAATACTTAGAACTAGAAAAAAGCATCCCTTCCTTTGGTTGGATGCAGCCCTGCACCGAGGTACATATCCTGGAAATCAGAGCAGTTTAGATTTCAGTCCTCAATCATCGTCCCAGCCATGTGCAGTGTACAAGCATCAGACCTGTTTATAAGGACTCTCTTACAGCATCCATTGTTCAGGTTATTTTCCTCGCTGCCCAGAAGGATGCCAACCTTGCATCAGTGTCTTACCTTCTCTACGCAAGCTGATCATCATTGTCTGTCTGCCTGCTTAATTACAAATCTTCCATCCTTCACTTTGTTGTTGTTAATCATATCTCCTGGATTTTCTGACTACTTCAGCTCACTTTGGTCTTTAACTCTTCTGAATTCCTGTAACATTTATACTTAGCATTGTAGTTCAACAGAGCACATATTAGTTTCATATGCTTATGTCGTCTTCACTGCCAATTCGATATCTCCTTGAGGAGATTCCTCCCTAATTTGTTTTTATTGTGATGAGCACAATGTAGGAGCTCAGTAAGTATTTCATATTGAATTGAATGAAACAATTGTAGAACTCCAACACCTAAAAAAATCTCTGAGGACTTCGGCTTTGAACATGATGGATTAACAGGGATTAGGGTTGCCAGGTAAAATCCAAGAAGTCCCATTAAATTTGAATTTCAGACATACTTATACTATAAGTATGGGTCATACATGTACTAAAAAACTAATTGCTGTTGGTTTGTCATTCAGATTTAATTGAGAGTCTTGTTTTGTTTTGCTAAATCTGGCAACCCTTTCAGGAGTGGATTTACTCTCTTACTTTAAACAAATTTTTTTTAAAACCCAGAAAAATATGTGAAACAATGGTTTTCAGACATTGGCAAACAGACAGTGCGAGAGAATGATCCTTGAGAGACTCGAAGAAATGAGGAAATCTTTAGGATTGCCCCAGGGTATCTTCTGGAGAAAGTTCCCAGGCTGCAGCATGGGAGAGGGAATGCAGAGCCTGGCAGTCTCCCTGAGATGAGGATAGAGTTCAGAGACTGAGGAGGCCAAGTTGGCTAGAATTCAAAGGATAGAGCACCAGAAAGGAGACCGCAGAGCGTTCCTCTTGATTCTTCAGCTGAACGTTGATTAGTGCATGTGTGTGAAGCAAATAATGCCAAGTTTGGGGGGGAAAACATTAAAAAGGAGTGGGTAGAACAATTTCTGAAACTCACACAGGGCTAGGCATAGTTTATATTCTCAACAGCCAGTGTGATAAAGCTTGTAATACCCAATGAAGACAGAAATGGTCAAATTGAATAAAAAAGCAAGACCTAATTATATACTACCTGCAAGAAACCCACTTCAAATCTAAATAAGTTAAAAGTAAAATATTAGAAAAATGATATACCATGATAACATAAATCAAAGGAAGCTGAAGTGGCTATATAAATATAAGACAAAATATTAATCAATGAAACCAAAAGTGTGTTCTTTGAGGAAATCTATAAAATTGATAAACTTCTAGTCAGATTATCCTGGAAAAAAGAGATAAGACACAAATTCTCAATATCAGAACTGAGAGAGGTGATATTACTATAGATTCTACAGATATTGAAAGAATAAATAGGGACTATTATGAACAACTTTATGCTTATAAATGTAACAACTTAAATGAAATGGATAAATTCTTTGAATAATACAAACTATCAAAGCAACCACAAGAGGAAATAGGTAACCAGAATAGTCCTATGTCTAATAAATAAGTTGAATTTGTAGTTTAAAAATTTCCTACTAAGAAAACTTCTGGCAGAGATAGCTTCACTAGTAAATTCTTTCAAACATTTAAGGAAGAAATAACACCAATTCTACAAAATCTCTTCCAGAAAATTGAAGAGTATTAGTCTAATAATAAAATCAAACACAGACATTACCCGAAAAGAATGCTACAGACCAGTATCTCTCATGAAAATAGGTGCTGAAAATCCCTTTAAAATAAAAGCAAATTAAATCTAGCAATATGTGCCAAGGAATATAGATCACAACCAAGTGGGATTTATTCCAGGAATACAAGACTAATTTAACATTTGAAAATCAATATAATTAATCATATTAACAGAATAAACAAGAAAAACCTATGGGCATATCAACAGATGCAAAACAAAAACAAACAAACAAACAAAAAAACCCCAAAGTCATATTTGATAATTACACACTTGTTCCTGATTAAAATTCTAAAAAAAAAAATTACTAGGAATAGAAGTGAACTTTCTTAACCTAGTAAAGGGTATGTATGAAAAACTTGCAGCTAATATTACACTTAATGGTGAGAGACTAAATGCCTTCCTTCCAAGATCAGGAAATGTCTTCTCTCTTATTCAGCATTGCATTGGAAGTCCTAGTTGGTATAGCAAGGCAAGAAAAGAAGAAGAAAAAAGGCATACAGATTGGAAAGGAAGAAATAAAGTCTTTATTCACAGATTATATGATTGTGTATGCAGACAATCACAAAGAATCTACAAAATACTACCAGAACTAATAGGGAAGTTTAGGAAGGTCACAATATACAAAAGTTAATTTCAATGAATAACTAGAATTTGAAATTTTAAAAATACCATTTGTAATTGCACCAAAAAGAGGAATAATTTGACATAAATCTAACAAAAATGGGTAGGATTTGTATACAAAACACTAGTGAAAGAAATCAATGAAGATGTAAACAAATGGAAAGATATACCATACTACTTTTTAATATTCTTTTTTTTCATTCCTTTGATATTACCACAACAGAAACTGTATTGGTCATTCATGAAGCCTGGGGGGATGGAGTAGGTATGCAACAGAGACAAAAAATAACTTGAATAGATCATTAAAAATGGCTTATTAGACCTCACTACCAGAAAGTTTTCACTGACCCCCATTTTGGGGCAAGTTTTGTGCCCTGTTTTCTTCTATCTCTCCCATTCTTTTTCCCTCTTCAACTCCCTTTGTATCTTCTTCCTTTCCTTCCTTTCTTCTTTTCTCTCCCATCTGCTCCACTCTCCCAATTTTTTTTTTACGTCTTTAAGTGGAGTCCTTTAGCCCTGGCCGGTCTGGCTCAGCGGTTAGAGCATCGGCCCACAGACCAGAGAGTCCTGGGTTCAGTTCCCACTAAGGGCACGAACCTCGGGTGCAGTTTGTCCCCAGCTCTGGTTGGGGTCATGTGCATGGCAACCACTTGATGTGTCTCTCTCACATCAATGTTTCTCTCTCTCTTCCTCCTTCTCTCCCTCCCACTCTATCTGAAGACAAATGCAAAAATGTCCTTGGGTGAGGATAAAAAATAAAATAAAAACAAATGGAGTCCTTTAGCTGGGTTGTTTTTTTTTTTCCACTTTCTCCTACCAACTCAAAAAGCTTAACCAATGTCTTTCTCTAAGCAAAGAGTTCTCTCCCTAAAATATTTGAGAGAAAAGAGAGAAATTAAAAAATAATCTCCTTTACCCTCTTCAACTTGATATTTGGATAGAATTTATTATGCACATTAAATCATTACATCAATTTATATAATTATATGTAAACTTATAAATGTGAAATATTATTATAATTATCATACATAGTGACAAGCTTGGTAGGAACAAAGGGCTTAGACAAGGCAAGTCCCCAGAAAGAGCCCTTCCCAGGACAGACCATGGTAATGGAGCTCTCCCTCAGCTACTCCATCTTTCAGTAAACATTTCTTGAATGCTTGCTCTGTGCCAACCACTGAGCTGAACACAGACGCACAAAGAAAAATAATATGTAATCCTGACCTTTAAATATTCAGTTCAGAGAGTGAGAACAACATATGAAAAATACCTAAAATAGAATAGGGTAGTCAAAGGCTATTTAATTGGCCAGAAAACCAGAATTTTTTTAAGGATCTGTAATTCAAGTATCCTAGCCTCCTGGCAAACCTTATTTTCTAATTTGTGACTCAGAAGAAACAGTCATCTTATGTATGTATATAGTATAACAAGATGCTGTAGAACCACATAACTTGCTAAATGTTTTGGAACCCTGTTGGCATCATGATACATCGAAGACTTAAATGCATGGCTAATTGTCCATATGTTCCAAGAAAAAGCTAGAGAATCAGGTATATGTGTCTTCTCTAACTAATAGACTGTACTGGTTAGCCTCTTTATTTTGGAATTCATTTTTATATTCTTAAACTTACTTCTTCCATAGCTCAATGAGCAATTTATTGCTTTTCTTATGAGAGCTGATAAGATTTTTAGTAAAGCTGAATGGTTTTAAGCATTGTTTCTGGAGTCAGACAGTCCTGAGTTGGAATGGGGGATCTGCCCCTTAACATCTCATTAACATTGACCAGGCGCTCTTGCCTTATTAAGCCCATTGTCCTTGTCTGACAATTGGAGGTAAGAATGATACTTAATCCTATGGTGGGTTGTGAGGATTAAGTTAAGACAATGCAAGTGAGGTCCTCAGCACCTTGTGTGGCATGGAGTTAGAGCTAAAAAAGTGCTATTATAGGAAAGAATGCTGATTTGTGAGTTGTAATGCTTCTGAGATGGCAGTAGAGGGAGCACTGTCACTGGGAAGTGGATTTGAGAAACCGAACAGAATGGATACTATTAAACCCTTTGTACAAGACATTGTCCCTCTTCTGACAGAGCTTGGTGACCTGCACACAGATGAGCTGGTAAGACCCACCCCAGACTGTCTTGCCCCAGGAAGCCTTGCTGTACTACTCATTTGCTACTACTATATGCTACCACGAAATTGAACGTGTCTTTCTGTACATCCGTGTTGTGTCTGTCCAGTATCCAACGCCAACTCTCCCAGCTCCCTCTGGGAGGGACATAGGAGAGGACACTCAGACAGGAGAGGTAAGGTGCTGTCACAAAAATTAAAAACAGCAAATGTTTATATTCTTTGTACAAGAATGGGGAGAAGATGGAGCTGGCTTACAACCAGCAGCAGGGAAAGTGATATCCCCTTCTCTTCCTCTCTCACTGCCTCCAAAATAAGTGTCTCTACTTAGCAGAGTGAGAAAAGCACAGCTGTGAACCTGACTCGACCTCCCTTCGTCTCCGTCTGAAACCCCTGCTATCTAATGAGGGAGGGAGGAAGGTTAACCTGGGACTTTCTAAGTTCCTCACAACTTGCTTATTAGTCTATTAACAGCTATTATTGAGCATTTTCCTTATCTCATTCTTTACATGAGATCTTTGAATCTTCTAGCAATTTTGTGTGGGATATAATATCCCCATTTTTAAAGGGAGTTGGGACTCAGAGAGGTTAGGTAGCTTAAGAGTGGAGAAATCAGAATAGAATCTATTTCCCTGCAAGTCTATAACCTGAGATTTCCCTTTTAAAAGAGGTTTAAAAATAGGAGTAGGATTTACAACTAGGGCAATTGAGGGATCATTTGCAGGGGACAGAGGAATCTGTGGTGGCCTCTGAGTTTGGGAAACTTTTATGGGGATTTCACTTTAGGATGTTTTTCTTTGTTTGTTTATGCTTTGGGTTTTTTGTTTGTTTGTTTTGTTTTGTTTTGTTTTCCTCTGTGAGACCAAGGCAGGGCAGTGTAGAGCCAAGAAGTTGGGGACCTAACTTTTTAGACTTGATTCTGAGAAAGAGAACCAAAGTGGATGTAGAGATACCATTTCTTCGAAGCCTCGCTCAGTTCATGAAATAGGAAGGGAGACAGGTTTACAGCAGACACTTTAACCGAGAAAGAAAGTGTTCATTTGGGTGGAGAGTCCCTCAGGATGCATCCTTCTGACTAAACTGATTACAATAGGTAGGATATGGTGGATAGAGCAGAGATTTTGAAAGTGTTGTCTGTGGATCCCTGGGCGTGGTCCCAAGGCCTTTTCTTCATTGTTTTTATAATAATACTCCTTTGCTTTTTCACTCTATTGACATTTGCACAGAAGGCACCAAAGCAATGGTGGGTAATGACAGTGCCATAGCAAGAACGAGGGGGCTGATGCCAAATTATCCTAGTAATCATTGTATTCTTCACCATCGCAAAATTTAAAAAATATAAATAACAGTTTGACTTAAGAATGTTTTCAATGCTGCATGAAAATTAACTTTATTAAGAAGGCCTAAATAGACACCTCTCCAAACAGGACATACAAATGGCCAAGAGACATATGAAAAAATGCTTAACATCAATAATCATCAGAGAGATACAAATTAAAACAACAATGAGGTATCACCTCACACCTGCCAGAATGGCTGCCATCAACAAATCATCAAACAACAACTGCTGGTGAGGGTGTGGAGAAAGGGGGACTCTAGTACACTGCTGGTGGGAATGCAGACTGGTGTAGCCACTATGGAAAACAATATGGTGTTTCCTCAAAAAATTAAAAATTGAACTGCCATTTGACCCAGTGATCCCACTTCTAGGAGTATATCCTAAGAAGCCTGAAATATCAATCAGAAAGAATATATGCACCCCTATGTTCATAGTAGCACTATTTACAATAGCCAAGATCTGGAAACAGCCCAAGTGTCCATCAATAGATGAATGGATGAAAAAGCTGTGGTACATATACACAATGGAATACTATGCAGCTGTAAGAAAGAGAGATCTCTTATCCTTTGAGACGACATGGAAGGATCTGGAGAGTATTATGCTAGTGAAATAAGCCAGTCAGAGAAATACAAGTACCACATGATCTCACTTATTTGTGGAATATAATGAACAAAATAAGCTGATGAACAAAATAGAGCCAGAGACATGAAAGTAGGGATCAGACTAACAGAGGAGGAGGGAGGGAGGTTAGGAAGTGATAAACCAAAGAACCTGTATGCATATATGCATAACCAATGAACATAAACAATACTGTGAGGTGGGAGCGGGATGGGGAGGAGGGTGTCTAGGGGGGAAAGGAGAAACATCTGTAACAAAAATTAATTAATTTTTAAAAAGAAAAAAAAGACAAATTTTATTAAATCTCAGACCTTGAATACATCTCTCCTTAATATTCTGTGTGATGAAATGGAAGTGAACTTACTAATGTATGATGATGGCCTCAAGGAAAAGCACTTGTATGATCGAGTTGCCCACTGTCCTGGCCAAGTTTCTTCACAGAATACCATCTAATTGAAAGAATGACTATGGTAATTCAGACTTGGGTATTTGGAAGACATTTTCGTGAAAATGAACAAAGTGAGCCTGTCACTTCAAGGAAAACAATTGACAATACCTGTTTCCAATGATAAAATTGGAGCTTTCGAGCATAATTTAGAATTTGGAAAATTTGTATCTTCACTATGAGCTTAACAGCTCCCCAATACTTACAGTACTTTTCTAATGTTGATCTTAACTAATGTGATCTTCTGATAGTGTATGATAAAGTGTGTCAGTATTTGAAAGATCTGCGTAATTCAGTGGGCCAGTATTTTCCAAATGACCGATGTGTGATATCATATGTGGTTGGAAGTTCTATTCAAAATACAAGATACACCAATGGATTTGGTGACAGTACTGAATATATAAAGTTTGCTGATATGTTTTCATATTCCACAATGCAAATAACCCTCAAGGAACTACCACTTGTTAAGTTTTGGTGTGGCATCTAAGAAGGATATCCACAGTAGGTGAAAAGGCTATTAAGCTCTTTCCTTTTCCAATTACATATCTGTGTGAGTCCAGAGTTTCTTCAAATACTTCAACCATGACAATGTCGTTTTTTTTTTTTTAACTTATCTTTATTGTTGAATGTATTACAGATGTTCCTCATTTTTCCCCCATTGCCCCCCTCCTCCCCATTCCCGCCCCCCTCCTGCCTTTCCCCACACTGTTGTCTGTGTCCATTGGTTATGTAAATATACATATAAGTTCTTTGGTTTATTTCTTCCCACCCCCCACCCCCCTTCCCTTTGAGGTTTGTCAGTCTAACAACCAATTTGTACTTCTTACTCCCTTCACCTTTTTCACCCATCCCCCCAGCCCCTACCCATCTGGTAACCAACAAAAGTTCTCTGTATTTATGAGAATGTTTCTGTTCTGCTTATTCATTTTGTTTGTAGATTCAATTGTTGATAGATATGTATTTATTGCCATTTTGTTTATTCATTTTTTTTAAATCTTTTTCTTCAAGAAGACCCTTCAACATTTCATATAATAATGGTTTGGTGGTGATGAACTCCTTTAGCTTTTTCTTGTCTGGGAAACTCTTTATATGGTCATCGATTCTAAATGACAGCTTTGCAGGATAGAGTAATCTTGGTTGTAGGTTCTTGCTTTTCATCACTCTGAATATTTCTTGCCACTCCCTTCTGGCCTGCAAAGTTTCTTTTGAGAAATCAGCTGACAGTCTGATGGGAACTCCCTTGTAGGTAACTAACTGCTTTTCTCTTGCTGCTTTTAAGATTCTCTCTTTGTCTTGAACCTTTTGCATTTTGATGATGATGTGTCTTGGTGTGGGCCTCTTGGGGTTCATTTTGTTTGGGACTCTCTGTGCTTCCTGGACTTGTATGTCTGTTTCCTTCACCAAGTTAGGGAAGTTTTCTGCCATTATTGTTTCAAATAGGTTTTCGATTTCTTGTTCTCTCTCTTCTCCTTCTGGCACCCCCAAGATGTGAATGTTGGCATGCTTGAAGTTGTCCCAGAGGCTCCTTACACTATCCTCATTTTTTTTTTATTCTTTTTTCTTTTTGCTGTTCTGATTGGGTGTTTTTTGCTTCTTTATATTCCAAATCGATGGTTTGCTTCTTGGCTTTACCTACTCTACTATTGAATCTGTGTAAACTATTCTTTATTTCAGTTAGTACCTCCTTCATTTCTAACTGTGCATCCAGCATTTCTGACTGGTCCTTTTTTATGCTCTTGAGGCCCTCACTAAGTTCACTGAGGTTCTCACTAAGTCCATTGAGCATCCTTATAAGCAGTATTTTGAACTCAGCATCTGTTAGGTTGTTTAACTCCATTTCACTTAGTTCTTTTCCTGGAGTTTTGTTCTGTTCTTTCATTTGGGACCTGTTTCTTTGTCTCCTCATTTTGGCTGCCTCCCTGTGTTTGTTTCTATGTATTACTTAGCGATAGGTATGGGGCTGGCTGAGACCAGATGCTGCTTGTTTGAAAGAATTTAGGAAAAGCTGAAGCAGGATCCAAGACAGGCCAATCCTATGGTAAAGCAACTGGCAACAGCTTGGGTGGGCCTGAAAGTTGGGTGGGGTGGGGCCTTAGGGAATCACCAGGGCGGGGCAAACAGTGTGAGCCAGGTAGCTGGAGTCTCTGATATGGTGGCATCTGTCGGCCCAGGGAAGAGCTCACCAAAGGAACATAAGCCTCTGATAGCACGTCTGTCCAGGAGAAAGCTGCCTCTTCAGCCCTTGCTCCAATGCCAAGCAGCTCAGTTCTTCCCCATATGACTCTGGCGCCTTTCAAGCTGCCTCCCGCACGCTGGAGCCTGGAGAGTGGGAGTCCGAGTAAGTCCCTACACGGGCCCTTTAAGAGGAGCTGCTGGGGGCTCCAGCCGCCTCAGCCTCAGTTCCCACTGGTTCTTCCAGCCAGAAGTTATGGGGACTTCTCTTCCTGGCACTGGAACCCTGAGCTGGGCACCTGGTGTGGGATGGGGACCCCTCAGTCCTCAGGGAGGACCTTCCCAGCTGAGGTGTCCTAATTTTTATCCTCCACACACGGTGTGGGACCAGCCCGTCTGCCTCTGCCCCTCCTACCAGTCTTGATGCGGCTTCTTCTTTAATTTCGTAGTTGTCGGACTTCTATTCAGCTTGATTTCAGGTGGTTTTGAATGATGGTTGTTCTGTAGTTTAATTGTAACTTTGATGTGGTTGTGGGAGGACGCGATACCGTGTTTACCTACGCCGCCATCTTGACCGGAAGTCCACCAAGACAATGTTTTGCAACAGATATAAGAATCTAGCTATCTGCTCTCAAGCCAGACATTAAAGAGATTTTCAAAAATGTAAATCACCAATTTTCTGTGCGATGGAAAATATACTTGTTTTTCTTTTAAAATGTTTATTTTAATACATAATGGGTTTATACTTGTCATTTAAAATGAATAAATATTTTAATTTTTTCTAAGATTTAATTTTTAATACAGTAAAGAAAAATTTAATACAGAATAGTAACACAAAAAATCTTTGGGGTTGTCAACAGTTTTTAGGAATATAAAGGTGTCATGAGACCAAATAGTTCGAGACCTGCTGGGGGAGTCCCAAGGAGAGAGGTTCTTAAAAGGAAGAAGGGAACAAACTCTCTGCTTTGTGTAGCAGACACTCAACAGTGGAATACAATGATGATAAAGACACGCAACCAGTATGACTAACAATAAGGCAGGAAGTGAGAAGTACTAAATGAGTGCTCTGGAGATGTGCTGTCCAATGGGGCAGCCACTAGCCACGTGTGGCTACGGTCCAAACTGAGATGTCCTGAAAGTGCAAATACACACCCGACTTCAGAGATTGAGCAGGAAATAAAGAATGAAAGTATCTCATAACTTTTTATATGGATTATGTGCTGAAATGTCAATATTCTATTTGTATTGGGTTATTCACAGTACTAAAATTAATTTCATCTTTTCTCAATGTGGAGACTAGAAAACTTAAATACATATGGCATGTATTTTATTTCTCTTTGAACAGCGTTAATTTTGAAGGGAATGTGATGAGAACTCAGAGCTAGGAAAAGTTGCTATGTGTTTGGGGGTGGGGGGTTGGGGGTCATCAGTGAAATCTTCCCTGAGAAGAATATGGTTTCACTAAGTGGATAGATTAGGGGAGGACCCTGCAGGTGAAAGGCACACTAATACTGAATATGAGAAGTTAATCCAGGGAGCAGCAGAGGCTCTCTGCATCAGATCATGGGCTGCTTAGGGGACAGAAGTTTCCTGGATAGCTTGGGACTAAATTGTACAGAATTTTGGGTGTCAAAAATTTGGTCTTTTTTCAATACACAGCGATTGCTTCCCCAGAAGAAAACTGGACTTTTCCCTATAGGTTATGGAATGGTCTGAATTAGGCACTTTTCTTCATATGGGGACAGAGCAGCCTCAGTTCCTGGAAAACACCCAGTGGGCAAGCGGCCAGGACCGATCCTACCTGACCAGTGAATTTAGATTGATGTCCAGTGTGTGACTTTTGGATTGATTGGCTCATTTTTTTTCAAAGGGAAGGAGATGGGTGGTCTATTTAAGAACATGATAATAATGTCACCTGGGAGAGGAGGAGAATCCTGAGGCTGCCGATGCGTGATGGCAGGGTCAGGGCAAGCCATGAAGCAGGCCTTTAACCTGGGTAGACAGCATTGCTCTAGGCATGTGCGTAAGCAGATCTAGCCGGTCTGTCTACCGCTTTTACTCTATCTTCCTTTATTTTTGTCTTCATTTTCATGAACATTTGTGGAACTCTTGCTGTATGTCAGGGCATTAACAATTTAGCTCTGAGGATATGAAATGACAAGACCACTCAAGAGGGAGCTGAAACACCTGGACTTTTATCTAGGCTCATCAGCTAACTCACTGTGTAACTCCAGTCACCTCCCTGGGCCTCAGTCTCTTCAGATATGAATGAGGAGTTAGAACCAGACCAGACCAAGGCGCTCTCCAGCCCTGTGACTCCAGAAGGGGTGCGTATCACAGAGGGAGAAGAGCATCAACAGCAACTAGGTTCAGGGTTACTGGGGGGGGGGGGGGAGGATGCCGGCCAGTAGGGGCAGGCTTCCGTGGCCTGCACAGGAGCTGGCCCACACCTCTGGGTGAAGCTGTCCTTTTCCCAGGGAGCAGACCCTGCTGAATTGGAGCACAATGGAGTCTATGAGTTTGGTGTTTTGATCCTGCCTACCCACCCCTTCCATCCCAGAGGCTGGCTGAAAGGAACAAGCCAGGAAGCCAGGAATTTAGCTCCAGGCAAGTAACCTGCAGGGGGTCCAGATGGTCTGAGGAAATCACCGAAGAAAATGAGCGCCTGTAGCCCCCACCCACCCACCTCCCCCTAACTACCTTGGGCACCTGCAGTTACAGGGGGCTGCTGGTGAGAGGAGAGGGCACCCGGCCAAGGGGCTTCAGCCCGACAGTTTCTGCTTTTTGGCGTTTCTAGAATAGAGAGTGGGTGGGACCGACTCAAATAAAGTCCCAGAGACGCTAACACTGACGCACAGGAAAGCCTCAAGTGGGAGGAGAAATGCAAATCCCCTACTGATGATGGTGTCGCGGCTCTCCCGGTGACAGTGAAGGGTGACTCTGGCTCTGGACTTGAGCACCGCCTGGGACCTGGGCTGAGAGAGCCAGGTAAGTGGGCAGACCACTCTTCGTGCTGCTTTTTCGGTGAAGCACTGGCCAGGAAATGCTTATGCAGGGTGCTGCTGAGGTTTTGCTGTTTACTTGGTGTTTTGACAGTTACTTCATTTTAACTTGTGTGAGGATGGGTGATTTTAGAAAGAAACGTCTGACTCCATGATTCAGAGATGCGCAGGGGCACAGGTCTCTGGGCCTGCGCTCTGCCCCCAGGATCTGAACCGTGGGTGGGACAGCTGTGGCTGAGGCGGAGGTGTGTCTTCCCGAGTGCTGAAAGTGAGCCCCTCTTCACTTTCTTAGCCAGCTTCTGTGAGTTATGTCTGTCATTAGATTGCATACCTGGGTTTCAGAAAAAAAGCCCACAGCTAAGATAACCTGTAAATGTGGCTTTGATGAGAGCAAGTGATATTTTAGGGCAAATCATCTGCTTTGCAAGCTCTGGGTCGCAGAGCCGATAAGGCACCATTAGCTCCTCGATAGTGGAGCAAAATGCTCCTTTATATAGATCTTTCAGGACCAGGCATTCAAAGGGAATAGACAGACACTCAGGCTTCAAAAGAAATGTTCCATAGTTTTCTTGGAATGAGGAATTAACCCTTTAGAGAGTGAAAGCAAAGACAGGTACTGAATGATGTCTGAAGGTACTTCTAAAGACTGCAACAGAGAAGAATGTCCTATGAATACCGGGGTGGGCAAAAGTAGATTGAATTAGCAGCCATCATTACCTAATAGATAAATCGTAAATAAGAATATGAAATAACAATAATAAGACAATACAAATAAATAATACAATAATTAATAAATAAATACTAATACAAGAATAACTATGTGTTTCATGTACTCAACCTATTTTTGCCTACCCCTGTTTATACCTTATCCTTTCCTTTTTCAGCACTGAGCTCAGCTCTCTGGAAGGTGGACTAGGGTTCTAAGAGTGATCTAACTTGAGGATAGATTTAGTTCGGTTAAGTCTATTAGAAAACAGACTTTCATCCAAATCATTGCAGATTTAACAACAGTAGCAGTTACAGTTGTAATGGTATTTTCAGCTCATGTTCTCTCTTGTCATTAACTAGACTAAATTGATGGGATATAGCAGGACAATGTCAACAGTAACACGGGAGCAAATGGTCTGATTTTGTGGAATATATATACACCCGGCATCTGGAAAGAGAGATGTGTCTGGTGTTAGGAGACTTCAGGTCAATTTGTAAAGCTGTGCACCTTGGGCAGGAGTCATTTCTGACCTTCAGATTTTTTTCATCTTTAAAACTGGGGTAATACCTGCCCTATTCACAACAACATCAGGAGGGCCAGTCCTTCCATTTAACAAGCATTTACCGAGCATTCACAATATGCCTAGAATTGCCATGTGTGAAAGTCTTCATAATTAGAAAGTGGTATGCAGTTGCTTTCTTTTAACAAAACATTGACAGTACTTTTCTTCTACACATTTAAATCAGGAAGAAGGTACCCCAAGAAGATTTCATTTGAAACCTGAAAAATAGATATATGAAATATATAAAATTAATACCATAAATGTTCTGTAGGCAAAAGTAAACTTTAACTTACCTACAAGATAGATTGAAATACTATGGTGATTAATTACATGAAACTTTTTTTCTTTGATCTGGAATTGCTGACAAAACAATAAAAATTTGACTTTTGAGACAGTAAAATTCTGTAACTTCAAGGAGACGTCATACTAATTTCCCTGAGTTAGGAAATATGTCTAGAACTTCTAAAGTGGCCAGAGTGGGGTTAGATGGGGGAAAAACATAACTTGTGTTTTATGACAGATTTTCAAATGCGTATCAAGTGTGGTTTCTTCTTCAAGTAACTTGAGGGTGTAACCACTTTCAGATGCACATCAGAGACTAATTAAAAGTAGACTTAAAGCTTTGCCCAGCTATAGTGGATCATCACAGAGAGAAATAATAATATGTATTGGTTCAGATATATATATATATATATATCTGAGCAAGAGTTCCTGTTAGGCTAAGAAGGAGGTGTTTTGGGGCCAGAGGGAGAATCCTGTTTCCTTCATTATGGATGACTTATGGAAAAGTTTAGAGTTGCTTTATCTTTGAATTGAAAGCATTTTCTCATTTAGTTGAGTGACTATTTTAAAAAAGTAATTTTTCTTCAGTTACCTAACAGACAGCATTGTCTTTATTTGAAATCTAAGAAAAGAATAGATGTACCATAGTTACTAACATTGTTTTTAAACTCTAATTTTACCCCTTGTTTTATAGCATGTCTCAGTGGAATCAAGTCCAACAGTTAGAAATCAAATTTTTGGAGCAAGTAGATCAATTCTATGATGACAACTTTCCTATGGAAATCCGACATCTGCTGGCCCAGTGGATTGAAAATCAGGACTGGTAGGACCAATTTCACCTAGAGGTTGATGTACAAATGCTTTATACTCTATCCATATGGATTTATTCTATAGTTCACTTTTCACTCACTAGGTGCATTCTTTTCAGATAAAAAAGTTTTTCAAAGTTTTGGGAAATTTTTTGAAAGAAGATTCATAGTTCTTTCTGGTTTCATCCATTGTAGATGAAAACTTGCCCTGGCTGGTTTGGCTCAGCGGTTAGAGCGTTGGCCTGCGGTCCAGAGAGACCCGGGTTCGGTTCCCGCTAGGGCATGTACTTCGGTTGCAGTTTGTCCCCAGCCCTGGTTGGTCGTGCGGGTGGCAGCCACTCGATGTGTCCCTTTCACGTCGATGTTTCTCTCTCTCTCTCTCTCTTCCTCTCTCTCCCTCCCACTCTATCTGAACAAAAAATGAAAAAATGTCCTCGGGTGAGGATAAAAAAAACAAAAAAAAACTTGATGGTGCTAGTGCTTTGTTTTTCTGTAAGCCAAAACCCTAACAATTTTCTAAATATTAAAAAGCCAAGAAGTAAATTGATTGTTAATATCAATTCTCCATCACAGACTCAATGTAAATAAATCTTTTTCTTTTTTTTTTGTTTTTTTCTTTTTTATTGTGTACATATAAGTAAAAGTACACAATATTTGTCCTTTTGTGACTGACTGATTTCCCCTAGTATATTTTTTCGCAATTCATTCATGTAGCATGTATCAGAATTTCCTCCCTTTTAAAGGTTGAATAATATTCATATATATTATATATATATATGTATATAAAATCACATTTTGTTTATATGTCAATAGACATTTGAGTTGTCTGTACCTTTGGGCTATTGTGAATAAAGTTGCTATGAACATTGGTATACTAATATCTGTTCAAGTCACTGCTTTCAATTCCTTTGGGTATCTACCTAGAAGAGGAATTGCTGTATATAATTCTATGTTTATATTCTGAGGAATCTTCATCCTGTTTTTCATAGTGGCTGTACCATTTTACAATCCCACCAGCAATGCACAAGGGGCCCAGTTTCTCCACATCTTCACCAATGCTTATTTTGTGTTTTTTATAATTGCATCCTAATATATGTGAAATAGTGTCTCCTTGTTTTTTTTTTTTTAATTTTTTTCCCTTTATTGATTTGAGAGAGAGAGAGTAAGTGAGAAGGAGAGAGAGATAGAAACATTGATGAGAGAGAACATCGATTGGCCGCCTCCTGCATGCCCAGCACTGGGGATCGGGCCCACAACCTGGGCATGTGCCCTGACCAGGAATCAAACTGGCAACCTCTTGGTGCATGGGTCAACGCTCAACCACTGAGCCACACCGGCTGGGCTCCTTGTGTTTTGATTTGCATTTCTCTAATGATTAGTGGTGTTGAATATCTTTTCATATGTACAATTTAATTCTAAAAAAAATCTTTAAATGCTTATCACTGTGAAATAGATTTATCACTTTAAAATTAGTGTGATAAAAAGTAGAGATTTTACTTAGTTGTTTCTTTCTGTATAATAACCTTTTTTTTTTTTTTTTTTTTTTTTTTTTTTTAGGGAGGCGGCTTCTAACAATGAAACCATGGCAACAATTCTTCTTCAAAACTTGTTAATACAACTGGATGACCAGTTAGGTCGCGTTTCCAAAGAGAAAAACCTGCTCTTGATTCATAATCTAAAAAGAATTAGGAAAGTCCTTCAGGTGAGAATGCATTCTACTTTTCCCAAATATTTGGATTTTTAAGTCTTAAATTCATTTTTCAAAAATCAGATCTGTACCCCTATATTATTTTCAAACCAGATTTAATAAGATAAAATCTGAATTGTCTTACTATTTTAACTTTTGTGCTCAATGTTTTGTTTGTTTTTCATGAGATTTTGAATCTAAAATGCACTGTCAGTAGGGAGGGCATGCGTGGTTTACATGTGACTGTGTGGTAGTTATGATCACATCTGACGATGCTGGAACAGGGATTTGAAAGATGTGGCTGTCTACCAGTCCTCCCTTACCTTTGTCTCTTACATAACAGTATAAAGTTAGTATTGTTCTCATTCACAGATGGAGGCTTCATGGTTGTATGTGCCTTCCAGACTTGGTTTAAATCTCACCTCCTTCACAAATAGTCTTTGTCGTACTCTAGCCCCCTGTTCCAAAGGTTCACCAGGCAAAGCCCATCTCTGTGCCCCTGAAGCACCTGCACACATCTGTACCGTGGCATTTAGTATATTGTACATGAGTGTTATTTCTGTGTTTGTCCTCTTCCTCAAGCTGCGAGTTCATTGAGGCAGGGACTTTAGTATTCAGCTTTGAATTTCCAGCACTCACCACAAGGCTGGACATATGGTAGATGTGTAATATGTATTGATTAAAGGATGGATGGATGGATGGATGGATGAATGAATGAATGAATGAATGAATGAATGAATGAATGAATGAACAAACGAATGAATGAAGTGAATCAGGGATCAAATAACTAAGGGCAGGCTAAACCGAGTTAACCCCAGAGGTACTAACATAACAAGCATGGACTACTGTAATATTTTCCGAGCGCCTATACAGCATGTTAGACGTGTGTGCCATTTCTCAGTGAGGCATTCTTAGAATCTCCAACTAACACTGGATATCTTTTTAGAACATTTTACCTAGGCTATAAAAGAAATGTACTTGAAGTTACTAACATTCGTAAGATGGACATATATATATATTGTTTTTTCTTATTATTGTTTGTGTTGCACTGAGCCAACTTTACCCTTTTAATCCCCTACAAATTTATAAGATACTTTGGCTGGGGCTGGAAAAATAGCTTGTTGCTAACAAAGCAGTCTTTCACAGCATAAAGCAAACTGTCTCTTATAGAGATAAGACATTTAACTTTGGCTTCATTAGTTTAGTGCTCTAATCAATAAACCTAAACCAGGTTGGCATGCCACTTCCTACAAGACAAAGTAGCCCCTGCCTGTTTTTGTATGGCCCATGACTGAGAATGATTTTTACATGTTTAAGTGGTTGAAAAAATAAAAATAGATAAAACAAATAAAATAAAATACATTTATGACATGAAAATTACATGAAATTAAAATTTCTGCATTTTAGTGGAATACGGCCATTCTCCTTTAATAACTCATTGGCTATTGACTATGGCTGCTTTTTCACTACAACCACTGAGGTGAGTAGTGACAGAGACTGTAATGCCTCCAAAACCTAAAATTAAAATGTGTGTGTGTGAAATTGGCCTTGTCCTTTATGGGAAAGTTTGCTGGCTTCTGGCCTAAAAGTGAAGGTCCTACACTTTGCTAGAGGGGCCAAGATGGGTAAAATGGATGGTGCATGGTCTTTGAAAATTCTGACTCTTAAAATGTTACCTTGGACAAATCACTTAATCTTTCTGAATTCTCTTGTCTTTTTATGTAAATGAGAATGATTGTTACTTACCTTTTGAAATTGTAAGGAAGACTGGGGCTTTTATCCTGGGGGGAAAAATTTGACTTTCGATAAATTGTTCTTGCTGTTAGGGAAAATAGCAAGACCTTCTTAGTGTAAATGAGGGGAAGTGGACAGCCCACCTTTTTTTCTGGGTATCAGAATACAAGTGAGCGGGAGAGCCTGCAGTAAGTCCCAGTCCCATTCAGCTCCTCCCAGTCCCATTTCAGCTCAAACAGAAACTCTTCTGCTTATGTCACTGGCCCTTGGCATCTTGTGTCTGTAGACCTTTCCCAACAAACTGCCCCAGAAAAATAGATCTGCTCCTTGTTCCCAAACACCCTAAGCTTACTCTTTTTTTTTTTTTAATATTTTTTCTTTATTGATTTTAGATAGAGAGGAAAAGAGAGAGAGAGAGAGCTAGAAACATCGATGAGAGAGAACATCAACTGGCTGTTTCCTGCATGCCCCCCACTGGGGATCAGGCCCACAACCTGAGCATGTGCCCTGACCGGGAATTGAACCTGCGACCTCTTGGTGCATGGGTCGATGCTCAACCAGTAAGCTACACTGGCCCAGCCCCAAGCTTACTCTTAAATGGCCCCGAGCCTTTGTCCATGATGGTCCCCTGGCCAGGAATGCTCTGCCATCCCTCTTCCTCCAGTCCCGTTCCCATTCATCCCTAGAGGAACTGTGGAGGTCCCAGCGCAGCAGGGAAACCTCCACCCTCATGTCAGCCCTTACTCTCAGCCTTCACAGAGCACAGCTTGCAAGACAACCAGCATCTCATCATTGCGGGATGTGTCTAAGCAGGTCACAAGCTCTTTGAGGGGAAAAGCCTGACCTCCTTTTGTAACCCTGCCCTCCTCCTTCTAGTACCTAGTATGGTTCTACTACAAACTGGGAACTCAAAAAATAGTTTAGTTAGTTAAGATATTTTGAATTGACAGGAATATTTACTGTTTCTTTCTTGTGCTTCTGCACATTTCATTTTATAAATTATATTTACTGGGTATTTATATTAATTGAGAACACAATAAAAAATAATTATGGCCCTGGCCGGTTTCGCTCAGTGGTTAGAGCATCGGCCCGCGGACCAGAGAGTCCCGGGTTCGGTTCCCGCTAAAGGCACGTGCCTTGGTTGCAGTTTGTCCCCGGCCCCGGTTGTGGTAGTGTGGGTGGCAACCAGTCAATGTGTCTCTCTCACATCGATGTTTCTCTCTCTCTCTTCTTCCTTCTCTCCCTCCCTCCTTCTCTCCCTCCCGCTCTATCTGAAGATAAATACAAAAATGTCCTCAGGTGAGGATTAAAATAATAATGATAATAATAATGAACATCATCAACTATGGTCTTACACCTAAACAAACTTGCATTTTATGTTTCTTATTAATCTGGCATATATATGCCCATGTTTTTGTTTATTTGTTTGTTTGTTTTTTTGATAAATCTGTTTGATAAAACACAATCCCCACTCCCCACCCCCACCCCAAAGGAGAAAAAATACTATCAAAAGATTATTGACACTGTGCTTATCTGGTCTAAGCATTTTTATCCTCTGAAATTTTTTTAAAAATCTTTATTGTTGAAAGTATTACAGATGTCCCTTCATCCTCTGGAATTTTAAATACAATCTATTTCAATTATCATAGCAAAAAAATAAATCAAACAATATGGTGCCAGGAGAACAAAGCTGGTATAAGGTAGATTTATTTTAGTTTTTTATAGAGCAACTGAAGTCTCCAAGATCAATATTCAAATTTACCATTTTATATTGTACCTACTTCCAGTAAGACATTAGAATGGCTTCTTATAAAAGATAAATTAAACAAAACCACTGAACCAAGATAAAGGCAAACTCCAAGATGGGAAGCTGTGAATACTGATGTCCAGCTAGCCTTAGCCCATTTAAGGGGAGGCAGCCTGAGGTCAAGGTCAGGAGCAAGGACTGTGGGTTGAATCCTGGCTCTGTGACTTACTTTCTGTGTGTCCCAGGGCAAAATATTTACACCCTCTGGCCTAAAGCATGTGGTAAGGGCTATGTTAGGTTTTGCTAACAATAAATATCTGCCACAGATATTTCAAGAATGCTTTCACCTGTTCTTGGACCTTTTTAAAAAAAAACCATAGACTTTATTTTTTGGAGCCATTTTAGTTTTAAGAAAACTTGAGCAGAAAATATAGAAAGTTCTCATATACTCCCTCTCCATCCTCCTCTCTTCAGTTTCCCCTATTATTATCATGCTGTATTGATGTAGTACATTTGTTACAACTGATGAACCTACTAGGATGCATTACAGTAGTCCCCAGTTTCACTTTCTGTGGTTTCAGTTACCTGCAGTCAACCAAAAATATGACTTAGAAAATTCCAGAAATGAACAATTCATAAGTTTTAAATTGTGTGCCTGCCATTCTCAGGAGCATAGTGAAACCTCAAAGATCCTACTCCAACCTGCTCCAGATGTAAATCCTCCCTTTGTCTGGCGTCTCCATGCTGGGCACGCTGCCCGCCCTGCCCCGGTTAGTCACTTACGCCTGGCTTGGTTACCTGTTCCAGCTTCACTGTCGCAGTATCGCAGCGCCTGTGTTCTAGTAGACCTTATTTTACTTAATAATGGCCCCAAGCACAAGCGTAGTGATGGTGGCAATTTGGATATGCCAAAGAGAAGCCGTAAAGTGTTTCCTTTAAATGAAAAGGTGAGTACAACAATATGTTATTTTGTGCAAAAGAGAAAGATCACCTTCACATAACTTTTATTACAGTATATTGTTATCATTGTTCTATTTTATTATTAGTTATTGCTGTTAGTCTCTGTCTGTGCCTAATTCATAAGTTAAATTTTATCAGGTATGTACGTAAAGAAAAAATCATGGTATAAACATTGCCGACTTACGATGGTCCAATTTAGGATTTTTTGACTCAGGATATGCATTCAGTAGAATTTGTACTTCAGATTTTGAATTTTGATGTTTTCCTGGGCAAGCAACATGCAGTACAATACTCTCTTGTGATGCTGGGCAGTGGCAGGGAGCCACAGCCTCCAGTCAGCCACGCGATCACAAGGGTAAACAACGGATCCTCTACAGTGTATTCATTGTGTTACATGATTTTGTCCAACTGTAGGTCAATGTAAGTGTTCGGAACACGTTTAAGGTAGGCTAAACTAAGTTATGATGTTCAGTAGGTTAGGTATAAAATGCATTTTTGACTTATGATGTTTTCATCTTACAGTTGTATATGTAGGGTTCAGTCCTATCTGTGATTTCAGGCATCCACCAGGGGGTCTTAGAAATACCCCTCATGGATAAGTGGAGACTACTGTATTACAATTTGTTTATCCATTTTTGGTGGTTATGAATAAAGCTGAGATTAACACTGATGTGCAGATTTTGTGTGGACATGAGTTTATAACCCATTTGTGTAAGTGCTGAATACCTTGATTGCTGGATCTTTGTTCTTGGATTTTCTATTGCAAACCTCTTTTTCTTGTTCACCTTCCTCTCTGTCTCTCAGTCTGTTTGGACTGCTATAACAAAAATACAATTTATGTGTGGATTCGAAACAACAGGCATTGATTTCTCACAGTTCAGGATGCTGGGAAGTTCAAGATCAAGACACTGGCAGATGTGATGTCTGATTTAGCTTCCTTGTTCTTAGATAGCTGTCTTCACTGTAACCTCACATGGTGGAAGGGTGGGGGAAGGGAGCTCTCTGGGGTCTCCTTTATAAAAACACTATTCCCATTCATGAAGTCTCTGTCCTCATGACCCTCATGGCCCATTCACCTCCCAGAAGCTCTACCTCCTAATACCATTACATTAAGGGGTAGAATTTCAACATATGCATTTGGGGAGACACACATGTTCAGTCTATAATAACCTTTCTCTCTGTCCTTCTCCCTCAAATAAAATAACAACAGCAGAAAGATAGGTGCGTATTCATAATAGAATTTGAAACAATACAGAAAAAATGCAAAGAAAATGTGAAATAATCCAAAATTCTGCCTAGATAGAATCATAGTAATATTTGATGAGTGTCATTCCATATATCTATACATATACTATACGCAGTTAGAAGGTTGACATAGATACTTAGTAGCTACCAATGTCTTTGAAGCCTCCTGTGTTCCTTCTCAAATTCCACTCTGCGCTGTCTCCACACAGAGTAACCACTAGTCTAAATTTTTCTTTTTATCAGCCTCTCTGTTTTTGTTAGTTTTAACACATGTATTGGCATCCCTAGAAAATATAGTAAATAGGTTTGCAAGTTACCAAACCTCACCTAAATGGTATCACACTATATTTATTCTTCACAACTTGCTTTCTTCATTCAACGAAGTTCCTGAGATTCATCCATGTTGATGTGTGTAGCAGTAGTTTATTCATTTTCATTGCTACATAGTATTCCATTGTGTGAATAGATCACAGTTTATCAGTGTTACCGATGATGGGCACTTGGATTATTTTCAGTATTTCTTTGCTGTTTCAAACAATGTTGGTCTGAATAGTCTTGTGTGTGCTCCTTGGTGTACATGTGCATGAAATTCTCTAGGATATATACCTAGGACTGGAAATGCTGAATAGTGGAGTGTGTGCATCTTTAATTGTACTAGATGATGCCAAAATTGTTTTCCAAAATGGTTATACCAGTTTAGACTCTCCCAGTAGAGTAACAGTTCTGGCTCCGTATCTTTGCCCCACATGTGTTATGATCGCATATCATGCACACATCTGGGGTGTATGCATCTTATTTCTTCAGTTTAATTCTTTATTTTTTTCTAATTTCTTTATTCAAGTGCTTACTTCATTTATTCTCAGCCTTTTTTTAAAACAAATGAATTTAGCTCTATACATTTTTGAGAGGTACTTTTATATACTTTAATATGTAGTACTCTCATTGTTCATATCTAAGTAGTCCATAATCTGAGTTTGACTTCTATTTCTAGTGAGGTAAACTTAAAAACAATTCCACTAAAAATACAGAGAAATTCTAGAGAAACTATAACAGACTTTTAAGTGCACAAATACGCTTATCACAAATTAAAGGGAATTTTTTACAGTAAAAAAAATTTTAACTATAAAACAGAATAGTAAGTAAAGGCTGACATGGAGGCTGTCATACATTCTTAGATTCTAGAAATACAGGTCCCAAACATGATCAATAAAAAGAAACTACGAAGAGAAAGAAAATATCCTGAAAGTAGCAAGAGAGAACAAATATATTCTCCACACAAAAATGAGCAATAAACTGAAAGCCAAATTTAAAACAGTAAAAGCTAAAGAAAACTAGAATAGTTTCTTCACAGAGCTGCAATACAACATCCATCAACCTAAAACTCTATACACAGCTAAACTGTTATACAAAATTGAAGGTTCATCACAAAGATACCCTCATGGAAGGAACAACTGAAAGAAACTAAACACATGTTAAACATGCATGGTGAAATTTCATAATACCACTACATCAAGTGAAAATAAGTACATAAAAAGTTGAAAGCACAAAATAAAATAGAAGAAATTCAAACATCTATTAAATGGAAAAATTTCAACAATTATAAAACGAATTGTAGATTTCATAAGGATGCATCTAAAATGTGAAATAAAAGGTGATGAGATCAGAGAAGTGAGCTGGGCTGTCTGGTAAAGAAGCTTGTGAACCTAGGTAGGGAATCTGAGAATTATTCTGAGAGTGATGGGAAGCCATTGAGAAATTTGAGCAAGGCTGTGACATGAACTGATTTGTTTTAAAAAGCTCACTCTGGCTGACAAATGAACTTTTGTTAGTTAATAAGGAATGAGGGAGATCTGTTAGAAAACTCCATTGATTTTTTTAGAGCAACATATTGAAGCCTTTTTCTATTACTGTGGATTTCTTGCCTTGCCTAAACTTCTAGAAGTTTTGCTTTATATATTTGTTCCTATGTTGTGAGGAGCATAGATACAAGATTATTTTGGTGACTTAAGCTTTTAAAAGATCAATATAAAACATCCTTCTTTAAGGCACTTACTATTTTTTCATCTTGTAATTTTATTGTGTGGCGTTCTTTTTGTTCCCATTTACTAACTGGCAAATGAATCCATCTCTTCATTTTCATACATTTGGTGTCACTTTGTATTAACTCTTTTATAAATATCACATAGCAAGTCTTCTTATTTGGTGAACAAGTATTTAATGAGCCTTAAGCATTAGGAATACAATTGAAGAAGTTATGAAGCTTACAGTCTAAAGAATTCACATCTTCTACGTTTTTGTTTTTAACTTATAGGAACTTCTGTGGTTGTTCCTCAAAAATTAGTGTTGGGGAAGTAAGGAGAAACAGGCATCAACAAACTTGTCTGATAATAGAAAAAAAATCTCCATCTATTAGAAGGCTGTGTTCAGGGTTTGGGTGTTAACTCTGTGGTTAGTTACCCACTACCTACGGAATGTTTTTCACAGACCTGGGCAATGACTCTGTCAGTGAGAGTTTTGAACTCAGTGGATGAGGGGGCGAGCGCAAGTGTAACCCACAGCTCACGTGGTCTATCCTCTGCACCACGGCGGCCCCTTTCTCAGAGGGCATTTGGTTTGCCTGAACAAAACTCCATGTTGGAGCTGAAAGCTCCTTGAAAGTTGAGCCAGTGGTGGGTTCCTTCTTGTCTAGACTGTAAAAATCCTTTTGTTGGTTCTGGGTATCCGGTGAAGTGAGATTTTTAACCTGACAAGTTGGAGGGTTCGAAACACATTTTTGCAATACCAGGGGTTGGGGGGAAGCTGCTTTAACTATGGAGCCACTCTGAATCTGCCAGATCTTATTCTCTAACTCATGCTATGTTCTCAATTCATTCTCTTCCTTCCCCTATGTACACACGGAGAGAAGCGAAGAGGCGACCTCAGTCTGCGACCCGGTGTAGCTGTTCTGCGTTAACTCGCCAAGAGCAGAGTGGAGGGGTCAGTGTATCTGGGCATTCTCCTGCACAGCCAGTTTGTCATTCACTCCACAGTTATTCCCCGAAGTCCCCAGCACACACACCCGGAATCTGTTTTCCCCTGATGCCAATATCACAATGTTCATATTTCATAGGCTCAGAGACCTGCATATTGTGTCATTTAAGATGAAATGCAAATTAGTTGTCAAGATTTTGTTTGCTGCACAATTTAGGCTAGCCAACCGAAGGTGGATGGGGTACAACACAGTTCCTTGTCCAGTGCCCATGACACGAGACTGGAAGTCCAGGATGATCAACTCAAGATTCCACCCACCTGAAATTGCATTCATGAACCATTTCGTGCATATTCTTCTAAGCCTTTATCGTATCCAAGCCTGCCTGGATTGCTCTCCCTCAATGTTAAGTCTTCTCTAACAGTTTATTACATAAGTCTGTAAGGATTTGTCCTTTCCCTGAATTCTGATTCTTGTTGAAGGGTATGTCAGAGTCTGGTTGACTTTGGTCAAGAACATAGTGCTGTCACTCCCAGCTGCTGAGTGGGCTTCTAAATACACATGAGGTACAGGTAGTTAAGAACTACGCTGGTGCCTGAAAAATGAGAAGACCCTTTTGTGTCTCTGTGGATTCAAGAACTTGTCTATTTTCTGTCATTTATATGTGATCTTCATCTCAGTAGAAAAATACAGGAATAGAAAATAAGCAGTACCATATCACGTTTCTTTAAAAAACTAGCTGCTTTTCATACTTACCAGGTTTTCATAACTTTGTCAAGATTTATTTTGGAAAAAAATGAGTATCTCATTGGTTCTCTATAGCTCAGCACTCATCAATTCACCATATCTCCTCTTTTAGATTCTTCAGTTTCTTTCCTTGAGTAATACAAAGTCTTCCTAGCCCTGGCCGGTTTGGCTCAGTGGTTAGAGTGTCGACCTGTGGACCAAAGAGTTTCAGGTTTGACTCCCAATCAAGGGCACATACTTCAGTTGCAGGTTCGATCCCCGGCCCTCGTCAGGGTTGTGTGGGAGACAACCAGTCAATGTGTCTCTCTCACATCGATGTTTCTCTCTCTCTCTCTCTCTCTCTTCCCCCTCCCTCTCTCCCTCCCTCCCTCCCTCCCTCCTCCTTCCCACTCTATCCACTCTATCTGAAAATCAATGGAAAAATATCTTCTGGTAAGGATTAAAAAAAAAAAAAGTCTTTCCAGAGAAAGGTAGCGATAGAGGCAGAGATAAGTCAGGCAGAGATACAGATAGGCAGTTCACGGCAGTTGTGGAGGACAGTGTGGCAGAGGTGAAAATGGGGGCATGGAAACGGGCATGGAGACCTGTTTGAACATCATTGCAATAGTTTAAGGGAAAGGCAATCAGATACAGAGATAGGCAATGGCAATAAGGATGTAAAATGTGCTGGGGTTGTGAGATAATTTAGTGAAAGAATTGACATGTAAATGAATGAATCGATATGAAATGTGTGAGAGAGCGAGAAATGAGAGATGACTTGATGGTTTTAGTTTGGACTGTTACATAGATATTAATGCATAATGAAGGTTAGGTCTGGAGAGGGAAGTGGGAAAACAAAATGAGTCTGATAAATTCTAGGTGGAATGCGGCAGGAAGCTAATGGGAAAGTACTGGAGCTAATATGCTTATATGCTTGCCTGTGAGCTCCTTGGGCACATTCATCGTTGCATCCCCAGTACTAGGGGCTCAGTGTCTTGTTTAATAAATGAGAAGTTGAGCTGACATTGAAATGTGGATACTGCCTTATTGCAGCAAATATCCCTAACAACTGAGCACAGGTCAGGTCATTATTGCAAATGCAGTTTAGAGCGCATAAGTGCAATTTAGATGATATTATACATTTTTCTTGCTGAAATTGGCAATTGCTAAGGATGAAGGGAATTGGCTTTGGGAAGAAGTGTTTTTAGAATGTATGGCACATATGAGAGAAGGTCAGTCTTGATGGGATCAGAAGCAGGAAGAACTGAGAAAACTGTTTGGAGGGAGGAAGGAGACACTAACATTCTGGAACCCTGGAGAAAATGTGCTAACTTGGGAGAGTAGAGCGGATTGAAATGAAAGGGAGTCAGAAACAAATGTCCCAGAACTCACCTTCACCTGGGAAGGGAGAGGTGGTCTGACTGAATCAACACCAACTTCCCAGGAACTCAGTCGAGAGCTTTGATTCTGAATCCCAGGAGTACAAACGATGTAAGTTCTTCACACAGTGAAACACAGTACCATGACCAAGTGATTGCTAGAGATTCACTTAGAAATCGCATAGGAGGGTGTCTGCTACCCTTTGGCATATACAGTAAACTGAAAGAGATTTAGACGAGGGTCTAATATTGTGGCAAATATTTTACTACAGTGTGCTTAGAGCGAAATGCATCACATTTTTTAAGCCTTTTTATTGAATATGACATACATATAGTACACAATCTTAATTGTACAGCTTATTGCAGTAAGTATCCCTAACAAAACTGAGCACATGTCAAATCATTATTGCAAATGCAATCAATTATTTTTTATGTTCTCCATATAACTGCCACCAGCTCAAGATGTAGAATGTTTGTTGCACTCAAAAAACTCTCTCGTAGTCAACAACACTCACAAAGATGACTATTATATCCTGGTGGATTTGTTTCGGCTGTTTTGAAGTTCATACGAATGAACTTTTACAGAATTATTTTTTACGGTTAGACTTTTTTACTCTACAGTATAAGGTTTGTTTATTTTGTTGTTTGTTGCTACAGTTTTGATTTTCTTTTTTTATTACAGCTTAGTATTTCACTGTATAAATGTACCATGATGTATTTGTTTGTTCTTTTGTGGATGGAAACAGACTGTTTCCAGTTTTTGCACATTAGGAATATAGCTGCTATGAACATTCTTGTTTGTATCTTTTAGTAGATATATGTACTCATTTCTTTTGAGTATACTTTCTGAGGTTAGAATTACATAATAGATATTACAGATGTCTGGATTCAGGAGATGCTGTCACATGGCTTTCCACAGGGGTTGGACTAATGTACTGCCACGGAAGTGTGTGAGAGTTACGTTGCTCTGTTTCCTCACGAACACATGCTATTGACAGTCTTTTTTTTCTTTTCTTTTTTTTTTTTTGTCTTTTTAATAATATTTTTAAAAATTAATTTATTTTTGTTACAGCTGTTTCTCCTTTTCCCCCCATTGACACCCTCCTCCAGTCCCTGCACCCCCCCCCCCGGCATTGTTGTCTATGTCCATTGGTTATGCTTATATGCATAAGTTCTTTGGTTTATCTTTTTCCTCCCCCCTGCCCCCCTCCTCTGAGATTTGTCAGTCTTTTTTTAATTTTAGTGTGTTTATAGTGGTATCTCATTATAATTTTAACTGCGTTCTCCTAAAAATGAACAATGTTGAGAATCTTATCCTTGGAAGACATTTTGATATCCCCTTTTTATTTATTTATTTTTTTTAATTTTTTTTTTCCTTTATTGATTTCAGAGAGAGAGGAAGTGAGAGGGAGAAAGAGATAGAAACATCAATGAGAGAGAACATCGATTGGCTGCCTCCTGCATGCCCCCCACTGGGGATTGGGCCCACAACCTGGGCATGTGTCCTGACCGTGAATCGAACCAGCGACCTCTTGGTGCATGGGTCAACGCTCAACCACTGAGCCACACCAGCCAGACTGATATCCCCTTTTTAAAGTGACTTGTTTTGACCATTTTAAAATTGTTTTGTCTGTCATTGTATTATTGGTTTGTAGTTCTTTATATATTCTGAATATGTCCTTTGTCAGATATACCTACTAAAATATGTTCTCCCACACTGTGGCTTACCTTTTCAGTCTCCTCTAAATAATGTCTTTTGATAAACAAAAGTTCCTAATTTTAATGAGGTCCAATTTTTCAATCTCTTAAAAAATTGTTGCTGCTCTTTGTGTTCTGTTTAAGAAATCTTTGCTTGTCCGAGATCATAAAAAACATTCTTCTAGGTTTCTTCTGAGACCTTTATTGTTTTAACCTTTCACTCTTAGGACTATGATCCATATGGAATGGATTTTTGTGTCTGGTGTGAGGTAGGGGTCAAGGGAGATGTTTTTCGTATGGATATCCAACGGACTCAGAGCCATTTATTTCAATAAGGATCCCTTCTTCATTGCGACACAGTGACATTTTTGACTTGTATTTATGTGAGTCTCTAGTACATTAGCCTATTGGTCTCTCCTTGCACCTATACAACACTGCAGCTAATTTCTGTGCATATGCAATAAGTCCTGGTCTAGGATAGTAAATGTCCACAAATTTTGTTTGTCAGAATTGTCTTGATTTTTTTTATCCTTTGAATTTTTATGTAAATATTAATACTAGCTTATCAATTTCCACAAATAAACCTGCTGAGATTTTCATTGGAATTATTGAATAGATAGATCATTTTGGGAAAAAATGACATCTTGATAATGTTGAGTCTTCCAATCCATCAGCATAAAACATCCATTTAAAACAAAAATTAATAGCTTTGACTACACTTTCTAACATGTGATACATTGTCATTTCCCTCCTTCTTTCTCCTCCCCCCTCCTTTCCCCTTTCCTTTTGTTTGCCCACTACATTTATTTTATTATCAATGGGTTAATGGGTCATAACCTGCAGTTTTCAAAACACTGTTCTAGGTTATGCCTAGAAAGGGAAGTTGCTGACATATGACCATTGTCTACATTAGTAGATACGACCACATGATTCTCTAAAGCAGTTTAATCCATTTATTTTTTGGCCAGCAGTGTAAAAGAGCTCTAGTTTTAGTACCTCTTTATCAATGCGTGTGTTTTCAGACTTAATTTTTACCAAGTTACAGTTGTGAAATGGATATATCATTATTGTTGAATTTCTCTGATTACTATTCAAATGGAACTACTCCTCATGTTTATGGCTTAATAAGGTATTTTTGTGTAGATTAGGAATATAATTTTTATTTCCTACCCAAACAGCCAATTATTCCAGCACCATATATTGAATAATCCAGAATAACCCCATTAATTTTTTTCTTCATTCTATTCCAGATGTCCTCCATTTCTTGCCCCACTTTGCCTCCCTCCACCCTGCCTCCACCCCTCCTAGGCCTTCACCACATTATTGTCTGTGTCCAAGGGCTATGCACATATGCATATATATATATATATATATTCTTTGGTTGATCTCTTCCCGTCCTCCCCTCTGAGATATGTCAGTCTGTTCCCTGCTTCCATGTCTCTGGATCTATTTTGTTCGTCAGTTTATTTAGTTCTTTAGATTCCACATGTATGTGAAATCATGTGATACTTGTCTTTCTCTGACTGTCTTATTTCACTTAGCATAATACTCTCCAGATCTGTCCATGCTGTCTCAAAGGGTAAGAGTTCCTTCTCTATTATAGCCATGTAGTGTTCCATTGTGTAAACATCCCACAGCTATTTTATCCACTCATCTACTGATGGACACTTGGGCCATTTCCAGATCTTCGCTATTGTAAATAGTGCTACTATAAACATAAGGGTGCATATGTTCTTTCTGATTGGTGTTTCAGGGTTCTTAAGATATGTACCCAGAAGCCCACTAATTTTTTTTTATCCTCACCCGAGGACATTTTTGTATTTATCTTCAGATAGAGCAGGAGGGAGAGAAGGAGAAAGAGAGAGAGAGAAACATCAACATGAGAGAGACACATCGAGTGGTTGCCACCCACATGACCCCAACTGGGGCCAGGGACATACTGCAACCGAGGTATGTGCCCTTAGCGGAAACCAAACCCGGGACTCTCTGGTCCGCGGGCTGATGCTCTAACCGCTGAGCCAAACCGGCCAGGGTCCACTAATTTTTAATGTGTAAATTTTTCCTATTTGCACAGGTCTGGTTTTAAGTCTTGCTGTTCTGTTTCATTGATCGCTTTGTCTATTCATCTGCACCAATATCACACACTTAAATTGCTATAGCTATGTGATAAATCATGATATTTGACAGTGGCAAACTACCCATTTTTTTCTTCAAAATTATCTGGGATATTTTTGTCCTTTTTTCTTCCATGTAAATTTTAGGATCAGTGTTATATGTTTATAAAAATTTCTGTTAGGGTTTTTATTGGAATTAAATTTATATGTTAATTTGAGAAGACTTGATGTCTTTATAATGCTGAATCTTTCCTTCGGTGAACATGGTACGCCACTACATTTATTCAGCTCTTCTTCTATGTCTTTCAGTGCTATTTTTAAGCCTTCCTCATAAAGTTATAGCGTATCTTTTATTAGATTTATTCTTAGATTTTTTGTTATACTTTACTGATATTTTAAGTGACATCTTTTTTCTATTATACTTTTGGTATGAATATTGCTAGTCCATAGAAATACTGATGTTTGAATACAAATCTTCCTGAACACTCTTATTGATTCTAACTTTGTGAAGATTCTCTTTTATTTTCTCTAGAAAATTATATAATCTGCAAATAAGGAAAAGTTTGGTTTTCATTTCCAAGTTTTATGCTCCTTATTTATTTTCCTTCTCTTATCAGTTAGGACTTTTATTATAATTTGAAGTGAAGCAGTCATAGCAGGTGAAATGTTTTACTAAGATAATGCCTTCTATAGGTTTATGATGTTAAGGAAATTCTTTTAGAACCCTGGTTTACAGAGATTTTTAGAAACCTTGAGGAATATCACATTTTATCAAATAATTTTTCTGCATCTATTAAGACAATTATATACTTAGCTCCTTTAATTCATACTTAAGATGTATGACATAGATTTTCTTATTTTGAACAATTGTCATGCTCCTGAGATAAACTGTTTGGTTTTACATACTGCCAAATGATTTGCTATTTTATACAGGGGTTTGCATCTATTAGCAGTATATCCTTTTCTTTTTACAGTTCTTGTCTGGTTTTAATATCACTGTTATATTAACCTTATAACTTTCCTCTTTTATTCTCTAAAGCAGGGGTTAACAAATAACATACAAAAACACCATCTAGTTTTTTCTTTTATATATTTTACATATATATTTTCAATTATATATATTTAAGATATATAACAGTGATTTGATATACATGTACATAATGAAATGATTACTATAGTCTAGCTAATTAACATATCATCACCTCATATAGTTACAATTTTCGATGTGTGATAAGAGCACTTGGAATCTGCTCTCAGCATATCTCTAGTATTCAATGCAGGATTATTAACTATAGCTATCATGTTGTATATTATATCTATAGGCTTCTTTAGTCTACATAATTACAACTTTGTACCCTTTGACCGACATGTCCCCACTTCCCCTCATCCCTGAGCTTCTGGTAACCACAAGAAACATTCATTTATTTGATCTTTAATTTGTCTCAGCAATGTTTTATGGTGTTTTTATGGAGGTCTTTCGCATCTGATGGGCATATCATAATTTAACCAGTTGTCTAGAAATGGGCATGTAGCTTCCAATTTTCACTCCATTACCTCTTTCTAAGCACAATGAAATTTGAAATCTCACATCTAACTTTTGTTTGTCATTTGTAAATGCTACAATCATCATTCTTAACTTCTATAATTGGCATCTCACACCACTCATTCTCCCCTCCTACATTCTCATCTACAAGCAAGGGGTCAAAGGGCAAAGAAGGGCCCCCCATGGTGTACCACCCTTTGGTTTTTAAAACCACAACTAAACCACCTCAATCTGTTGACTGTTACTCAAAATCTCTAGGAAGATATTGCATGAACAGACTTCATAGCCTTTCCAAAGTCTTACCAACATGGTCATCAGGAAGTGTCTTCTTTTGTTACTCTGCTATAACTTAAACCCATTTTCTCATCATTCACTTATCAGTTAACAAACAAACTTAATATTGAATGGAAGAACATCTGGTTCTTACTTTTAAAAAAATAGTTTTCCATGCATTACAAAACAGAAACTGTGCTTTTGAAACTATTAATTTCCCATGTCTATAACCCTTTCTAGCTCTACATATAGGTCCTAATCTCCAACCTTGCTAATCAATTAAACATGTGCTTGTTGGTAAACTGCTCTATACAAGACCTTTTAATAAGCATGTGAACCACTTTGGTTTCGGGTCTTCTCTCGGAGGTAGCCAACATTCATAAGTTATTAAGCCTCAAACCACACGAATCAAGAGCCATGTAGGTGGTTTATCTCAGAGTTCCTGTAGGTTATATCTTTTTGCTAATTAGCTTAATATCATATTTACTGATTTTTAAAGAACTTTCTTATTACAGAGGTGATGATCAGAGAAAGACAAGTATCACATGATCTCATTTATTTGTGGAATATAATGAACAAAATAAGGTGATGAACAAAATAGACCCAGAGACATAGAAGTAGGGTTCAGACTGACAAACTTCAGAGGAGGGGGCAGGGGGGAGGGAAGAGATAAACCAAAGAACTTATGCATATAAGCATAACCAATGGACATAGGCAACAGTGATGGGGGTGGGGGACGGGAATGGGAGGAGAGTGTCAATGGGACAAAAAGGAGAAACTTCTGTAATAAAAATTAATTAATTAAATTTTTAAAAAAGAAGGTTTAGAGAACTTACATAAATAAAAGGAAAAAAAGGCATCTGTAATTCCATCTTTAACTGATAACCACTGTTAACAGTATAGTATATTTCTACTCATATATATATTTAACTTATTTAAAAATTATCTTATAATTTTCTTCCTAAGCTTACTATATTCACTTAAATAATCAACCAACCACAGAATGGCATTCCATGACTTTAAATATTCTTTTTTAGCATCTTTTGTATTAACCTATTAATTGGACATTTATAACTTTTTTTCAACTTTTCACCAACATAAACAAGTGAAGTAAACATACTGATTTTTAAAACTTTATTCATATTTATAATAATTCTGTTAGGATAGTGTGTATTAACTTCATACATCAAAGTCTCTTGCAGAGTTGTTTTTAATATAAATACCCACTGTGACAATAATGATTATAGTAGTTACTCTATTAAATAAACTATTAAACAATAGGATTTTATTTATCATGCACATAACAGTCTAATGTTGATTATTATGTAGATAAGTGGGTGGCTTTCCTTTTCATTATGATTCAAGAATCCAAGTTCCTTCCATAACATGACTCGGCTTTTCCACAGGGGCCCGGATGTCTTTGGAGACAGATAGGAGCTAGAGAAAGAGCATGAAGTCATAGCCACATCTAAGATTCGTTGGCCTAGAAATGACACAATATATCTGCATTCTGTTAGCAAGAACTAGTTACATGTCTTCTGCACCATGCAAGGAACCCTAGGAAATGTCATCTCTAGATGGATTGCCACTTCTACTTCCAAGGACATCCTGTCAGCAAGAATTTTGGTAGGCAGTTAGGTATGTCTGTCCCATTTGGTTAAACCATTTTGGAAAATGCTTTGTTGATATCAAAGTTTAATGTGACTCAGCAATTCAATATCTGAATATTTATCCTACAGAAATTTTCATTCAGGTAAAGGAAGGATATCTATACAAGAATGTTTATTGTTTTCTTCCCATCTTTAAATATCCATCTGTAAATGTCTACAATGGTAAAATAAATTGAATGATTTTCTTACATGCTATATAACTATTAAAATATTAGATCTGGTCCCCTGTTCGGTCGTGTGGGAGGCAACCAATCCATGTGTCTCTCTTACACTGATGTTTCTCTCTCTCCCCCTCCCTCCCACTCTACCTAAAAGGAAAAAAAAATCAATGGAAAAATATCTTTTATATATATATATAAATATACAGAAGTGGAAGGATGACTATAATATATGTTATTGAATGAATAAAATCCCTCAAAGCAACATGTTCAGTGTGATTACCCACGAAGACTGAGGGGAGAAAGTGGAGGATGGTGATCTCACCAATTTTAAACTTTTCTATTACTTGAAATTAAAAAAAATAATAACCCCAAACTATATGAGAATTTTCAAAGTTCAGATTGCCAGACCTCACCCGAAATCCACAGAATCAGAATCTCCAGGGAGTGGGGCCTAGAAATCTGTAGTTCATAAAAGCTTTACAAGTGATTCTGATAAATTGCCAAGGTTGAGAGCACAATCTTAGGATACATTTCTAAAAATGTAATTATGATGTCAAAAGGTATGAAAAATATTAAGGCTTTTGATAAGAATTGCCAAATTGTCCTTTAGTAATGTACCAGTTCCCATTCCCACTAGCAGTGTGTAAAAGCTCAGTCCACCATCAGCCCTGCATGGTACAGTGTTTTAATCTTTGCCAGTCTGATAAATGAAAATCAATGTGTCTGATTTATGTCAACAGAAGTGCTAGTTTGTTGCATTTGGTTGTCTTTCAGGGACATTCTGTCCCATCTGTCTTCCTCTTAAATTGTGTAGATAAATTCTCTTAAGTTAATGTTTCATTATACAAATCACTTGGGGAACTTGTTAAAAATGTTGATTTCTAGTCCTCCACTTCTAAATTTGATTGAGCAGGTCAAAGATGAAGTTTGGGAATATGAGTAGGAGGAGTCAGATTCAGAGTTTACAGGGAAGAGATACACCCCAAGAGGAAGCATCAGAAGAAAAATAAGCAACGGTGAATTTACAATATGGGTATTTTGCATCTTTAGAATACAACTTTTGCTCATGACTTGCCATGCCCTCTGCCCAGGATGCAGTTCCCCTTTCCTCCCATCATCCATCAAGTTCCAGCCCAAGTCCTCTCTTTGTGTTATTAAAATCCACATTGATTTCCCCTTTCTCTGCACTGCCACAGCTCTTATCATCCAAATATCTCATCCCAACACTTGATCACATGCTGTAATTACTTTAGATAGATGAGAATTGATTTACGGTAACAAAGATGTAGTCTAATGAAAGTTGTAGAAATATTATTTCAGTACAAGAAGAAATGCCCCAGGATAGCCTGGAAAATAATCCTGCAATAAATTACCTTTGTATTGACAGTAAATTAGAAGCAATGGCAACTCTGTAGAAGGTGAAATTTGGAGTCAGACAGCCTTAAAGAATTAGAAACGAGTGCTTCTCTATCAAAACAAGCTGGCACTTTTTATCTCTCAAACTGGAAAAGATTGAAAATCCTTGATACCTCTCAGGGCTAATTGTGGACTGAGCAACCTGGTGATTTTATGATCAGAGTGCCCCTCAGTCAGTGTTCTCAACATTGTTTACTTATTTAAATCATCAGAGATATATTTAAAAATCAGCTAAGCTCAGCCCCACCTGAGATTCTCCTTCAATTGGGATTTTTTTTTTCTTTCTTGCTCCTCGGGTGATTAGAATGTGTAGCCAAGATTAAGACTCATTAACCAAAGTAATGCAAAAAGAAAAAAAAATCATGTGTAAATCTCACATATATATTTCATTATTCTTTGCCACTTTAAGAGGAGGGGATAATTTGAGTTGGTTTTCTAGTAGATGTGATGGATTTCCAAAGGTTTATATACTATGTCCCTCAACTCCCTTGTCATTTGTGAGAAATTTGTCCAAGTAAATTTGCTTTCATTCATTCATCCATTTGTTCATTCAACAAGCATGCAGCATTGATGAGGTTATCTGTCAGGAGTACTGCTGATGTTGGGGATAGTGCCCTTATGATGTGTATAATCTACCAGAGTGAGAGAAAATTAAACAAGTAATTGCAAGTAATTACACAGGAGCTGAGTCAGTGACCAGGCTTCAGTGTTGTCCTGCCTTAACCAAGAAAGTGAACTGTTATAGGCCATTCCCAAAATGTGCCACTTTGTCTAAATTAAATGCCATATACTTTTAAAAACCATTTCCAATTCCATGAGGTTATTTCTTCTAATTTATTGTAAATCTACACTTATTTTATTAAAAGATACTTTTCTAGGCTACTAATGGGTATTTCTTTCTCACCTGAAACAACATTTCTCAACTTTCATTAGGCTATTTTTTCATTAAGACTACGCTGATTCTTCTTTATCTAAACTGTAGATTGCAAAGTAATTGTATAGTAACAAGACCAGCTGACAGGGCATAAGTCCAGGTTGGAATTGTAGTGGGTGGTATGATCCCATAGAGAAGGTGGTCCCAGATCATAGGTCTAAAACATTGCTTTCTTTATCAAATTATTTCCCCCTTGTCAGTACTAGTGGACAAAGGGTATGTGTAATCTTTGCTTCACATTAGAAATGGAAACAAAGGAAAGGAGCCATCAAGATTTCCACTGTGTCAGTCATGACCCTTACCAAAGTATTTCACATTATGAGCAGATTATATTCCAAGAAAATGCAGTTTTTTTCTGACAATCCAACAGTATCCAAAGTTTTTTCCATGACCATAAGATTTATTTCAAATTTTTCATTTGACTCTTTCTTTACTCCTACAAGAGTTAAGCAGTACTATATAATAAACACAAAGGTCTTATCAGACTTTTTCATGTATTTTCATGATTAAATAGACAACAAAGAACCTAGTATTTAAAACCAGAGTACATTTTTTGGACCCTCAAGAATTGATGTATGTTGATTACTATATTCCTGTTGTAACATATATAAGAAGATACATAATTTATTAAGATTTCTTTACTGTCTGTGCATTGGTAGAAAGACAATATTTCTGAGGACTGAGGTCATGTACCAGTCCAGATCCCCAAAATACTAAATGCAGCCTAAGATCCTCATTGTAAACATGGAGCTGTGAGGTATTGCACTTTTACTCTGATGGGAGGCAGCATCCTGTTAACTGTGCACAGATGAATGAGGACTTAATGAGACACAATAGAAATGGCCCATAGGCTTGTGGGGAGTCTGATGAAGTGGCATTAAGCACAAAACCAATGTGGATGTTTTCAAACTAGTAGAACTCTCAAGGTCTTGAAGCACGGCTGACAAGTTAATGCCCTGCACAAATGCACCGGGTAGAGGAACAAGTGGGGACCCCTCTTATGAAGCTGTGTGTCCTGGTGCGAGGCTACCTAGGTTGCTTTATTGTAAGTCACAGTAAGTCAGCATATGGACTAATAGCTGCCTTGGTTTTCCTTAACCTCCTATCTGTTTGTGGGCCCTGGCTCTTCCTCAGCTGAGAAACATCCAGGTTCTGACCACTTGAGTCAGCATTGGTTGTGAACCTGACTGACATCATGAGGCAAGACATGACCACTAGCTAGGAGGACACTACTTAGAAGAAGGGAGAGTCCAGTGTACAAACAGCTACTCCAGAGGCAGGTGGAGTGCATTAACGAGGTCTGCACTTGTGAGACCGTCCAACTTCAGGCCTTTCTGTGCATAACCAGGAAATAGCTTCGCTAACAGACTAGGAGCTGGGAGAATGGGGTTGCTCTTTCTGCTTCAGTGAGACCTGGGTGGGTGACGGGGCTGTGTGCAAATACATACTTTTGAGAATTCTTATAAGCACAAGGTGAAAGATAAGTAAAAGAAAGATTTATCTTGTGCTTAGTTTGGAATGAACACTAGAGTTCAGACCGGACTTTAAAAAATTTCCTTTCTGTCACCCTGTCTGAAGTAAAACAAAAGGACACGACTCGTTAAATCTGACACCTCCTTCAGCGCCCAGATAAATCACATTTTCTCATTGAATCTACCACCAATCCCCAAAGAAGAGTTATTCTCTGAGCTTTGAACAACAGCTTTATTCATATCACTAATAGAGCAGGCATCTCATGGCTGTTTACATATTCATTTTCTGTTTGATTGTGAGTTTTTAAGAGCAAATGGCCAGGAATCACTTTGATAGATAGGTTCTTGGTGAACTGATTTTTGATGAGTTGACCTGTAGGTAGAATTATGTTTCACTCAACTTTGATTTCCCAACCCTATCACAACTTCTGATGTAGCAGATGCTCCATAACTGTTGGTGGAGTTGAAAAACGGATAACTAATATATATTTTTTCTGTTCATAAAAATAATGCACTTCCATGCTTGTTGTAAAAGGAAAAATCTAAATACAGAATATAGAGGTGCTATTAACAAATTTACCCTTTAAGCACATAAACTGATGTATATCATCAGTACATCAGTTCTGAGAACAAAAATAACAATAGCATTGATAACAACAGAGAAACAAAGGCTAGTGGGGATGGGAACATAACTTCCCACTGACCCAACCAAACGTGATGTGGCTGCTAAACTGAATTTGAAACAGAACTCCATCCTCCTCCGTTTTTAAATTTGCTGTCTCCCACTCCAAAGGAAACCCTTAATCCCTGTAGTCCTTAATGTGCACCTATGGCAAGTAAAATATTTTGGTAGGAGATCCCAGTGCTTTGATTGCAGATGAAAGTGATGTCACATGTGATAAGCCGGGTTCTCACTAGAACTGACTTCATATTTCAAATAAATGCTCAGCTGAAAAATATGCAGAGAATGGAAAACATGAATTATGCAACTGAGAGTTGTGACTTCCTGTTAAACTTTATGGAGGAGGTGAGAATAGAACAGTAAGAGGGAAACTATTCTTAAATGCTTCTTTTTTATGTATTACTGTTCTTTTGCTTTCTCCACTATTCTATACTGTGCACAGAGTGTACTACATTATATGTTTATTACACTACATGTATAAGCATCTTAGAAAACTAACATTTTAGAAATGGAAAATACTTTGCGTGAATATGTATGCAACAAATAATGGGCAAAAAATTTTTTTTAGGGAAAGGAACATTTTTTTGATATATGGTATCATAACCATGACTGATAAACCTTCAAGCTCTAAATTTTCTTAAGTTGTATGTCTTATTCAGCTTTAAAAATATATATCAGCAGCTTAGTATTAAATACAACAACACTTAAGACTTGTGTTTTTCATTGATAGTTATTTCCTTGTCTTTATTGCAATTCAGTTGGATAAACTAAATCTAAAAACGCTACCTAAGTTGTAAAACAACTGTGGCCCAGACTAAATTATAACAGCAACTTCCTGTAGATCACGCCTTTGCTCAGACCACAGCTTTCTTAAGAAACAGTGTATTTTAAACATGAGATTTGATCAGCTAGAAACTCTAGGGGAACCTCCTGTCTGTGGTAGTTTTGAGAAGGGAGAGGCATGTTAAAAATAATATGTATGAAAACATTTTCTCTGTATAAATCACTTTCTCTATTATGAAAACCTATAACATTTTACAGCATTCTCTGCTGCTCTCTGGAGAACTTCCTCTATGAAAAAGTTACTTTTAAAATAAAAATTTCCACAGATTTTTCTGTGATTATTTCTCCTCTATACCATTTCCCTTGTCTTTTTACTGAAACTCTAATTTGAAGCACTTTCTACACTTTATGTTTAAGCTATTTATTCCCTCTCCCAAATGACAACAAAAGGCAAGAGCTGGTGCTGGTGACTCCAGGTTGTCTTCCTACATCTCCCTGTGAGGCCAAAAGTTTCCAGGAGTTTCTTACACCGGGTCAGCCTTACTCAAGTTTGGCAACCTTGTGCGAGTTTCTGAGAATTATTTACATCAAGTACTTTTCATTATATCAAATTCAAAGAGTTTTTCTCCCATGTCTGCAGCCCTGTACCATGGCCCTACCATAACTCTCAAGGGTAGAGGAACAACGACACTATCAATACTAAGAATGAAGGTCAAATTCAAAGAAGGAAAGATGGAGGAAGTAATGTTTGTTTGGTGTGGTTTTCTCACCACCCAGATTAGTGCCTGGTAATAATTGTTGTTAGATTCAAATTTGTGGAACGAATGAACAAATGAATGAATGAATGAGTGGTGTCATTAATGTCTGTAAGCGCTGGCAGGATCTTCACAAATAGAATTGTGGGCAGGCGCTACAGGTGGACAAAACCATGTGTGCAAAGGCACAGAGGCAGGGAAGCAATGGGGGAGACATAGGAGGGTGCACCAGATTTGTGGGCATCTTGGCACACACAATTGAGTCATGGGAAGATGGGCCAGAGCAACCGAGAACTTTGGGAATGCCCTTCGGGGGGGAGCGTGGTGAATTGGCAGTGGGGTGCAGGGCAGAGAGATTCTCTTCCATAATGTTTGCTCCACTATAGGACTAGAAATTGTGTATTTAATCTGAGTCACAGAATAATTATTAACTAGTTTTGAAAAAGGACCTTGAATTTTCCTCCTATGGTTTGTCCTGAAGCTGGAGTGTCTGTGTTCCACTTCCAGCTCTACCACTCATTAGCTGGCTAACCTCACCCTCCCTCTGCTTCAGTTTTTTTAGTTGCAGAATGAGGGTTATAATAAGACTTACCCCACATAGTTGTTAAAAATTAGATGATATTTGGGAAAGTAATAACAGTAATCACAAAAGTTTCATTTTTTCACTGATTGACTCTTTGCTTCTTTTGGTTTCATCACTATCCTGTCCTCTACATGGATTGTGCCACATTATTTATGTAAAAAGTATATATGCATACATACAGGGTGGGGCAAAAGTAGGTTTACAGTTGTGAGTACGCAAAACAGTTTATTCTTGTATTATTACATATTAGTATTGTGTTATTTTTCATGTAAACAACTGTAAACCTACTTTTGCCCCACCCTGTATAGACATAGGTATTCATGCATATGCATATATGCATCTTAGAATAATGGTGAATGGTTGGTATATGCTGGGTGCACTGTGCTAACTACTTTCATTAGCTCATTTAATCCTCATAACAGTCCTGTGAGGAGGTTACTGTATTTTCCCATTTTACACATGGGAGAATTGAGGCTTAGAAAGGTCACGTAACTAAGAGATGAGAGGACTAAGAAACAATCTCAGTTTTTTCTGAATCTAGAACCTGTGCCCCAAAGATACTATACACATGTAAGTAATTTCTTCAAATTTTATCTTAATATTTCTCTAAAAATATATATAGTTTATGATCATTTCAACAACTTTATTGAGATATAATAACATACAATAAACACATATTTAAAGTATACAATTTGACAAGTTTTGGCATAATGTATCTACCCATGAAACCATTACCACAATCAAGATAATAAACATAACCACTACCCCTAAAAGTTTCCTTGGGTTCCTTTTCAATCTTTCCACCCCTCTCTGCCCTGGGTCCCATCCCCAGGCAACCATTGATCTGCTTTTGCTTACTAAAGATTAATTTGTATTTTTAAATACAAATAGAATCATACATGATGCACTTCTTTTTTAACTGGCTCCCTTCACTCAACATAATTATTTTGAGATTTATCCATATTTTTACATATATCAACAGTTCATTCCTCCTGGTTGCTAGTAGTATTCCACTGTATGATGGACTACAACATGGTTATTTATGATAATTTTTAATAATTCTATGCACTCTGGAATATGCAAGAAGTAAAAAAGAAAAAAGTAGTATTCTGTTCCTTAAATTCTATTTGTTTGAAAACAGCATCATGTTTCCCTGAAATATTAAGTAGATTTCTACATTGAAAAACAATGGGGGTTACAATAAGCAAGAGGAGAAGATGGATAAGAATTTGTCTCCCAGATGTAATATCACTCTAGTCTTTCAAAACCTTAAGTTAATTTTTTGAAATTTTGTGCATGCATGCATATAAACTCTATATTTTATCTTTTCTATATAAAGTGTTACATTTGAAATATTATGTTTAAAATTAAATTAACCCAGTGTGGTGCTATAAACTATAGAAACTCGATGATATAGTGCTTCAGTTGTATCAGTTGAAATTCATACATCTTTTCTTTGGTGATATAGTTATTTAGATATATTTATACCATGAGATGGTGTGGTAGAAAGACCCATGGATGTCAGCCTGGGATCTGACTACCCTGAGCCTCAGTATCCCTGTTTGTAAAACAAAAACAACTGGTCTCTTGAAGGGCTGCATTGGCCTTTAAGTAAGGAGGCATTTGAGAGCACATGGCACAAAATGGTGTTTTGCTCTCCTTGTGCCTCCCAAGTCCTTTTCCCTGAAGATTTCATTAGGCTCCCAGGGAAGATAAGGGCTTCTTTTATCCATTCTTGTTTTAGCACTTTTCATATACTTTCTTCTCAACATCGATCACATAGTGAGGCACATAACTGGCACTGGAATATTTGTTGAATAAAGATCCAAAGGAAATCTTTCTTCCCAGCACTGGCAGCAAACCAAATCCGTGGTTGTGCAGACTGAGGAATGGGAGAGGTTATTTTGTGGTCTTGTTCTCATGAGAAGAATGAAGAAGTGTCTTCCTGGGCGAATGTGGCTGTTGTGTGGCTGGTATTTGCCACGGGACCTTGCTGATGGTGCAGTGATTGGATCATGGGTGGGAGGTGACAGCTCATATGGGAAACCAGGGCCTTGCTTACTGTGGCCTTTCTCTGGGAATGGGGCCCCCCCTGGGAAATAGCTTATTAAGGGCTATTTGGTATAGCTAGAGTGTTGGCACACCCTGTGGTGATTAGTAAACCAAGTACCCTGCCACTGTGAGAAAACCAAATGAGTCTCCAGGGAGTCCATCAAGATACCCTTGTGAGACTTTAAATGATTGTAAACTTGATCATGTTGAGTTAGAAAGAAAAAAGGGCACAGTTGTTTTCAACATCAGTGTGTTTGCTTAGACAATGTTCCAGCCAATGGTTTGTTCTGCAAGGAGTATGGATATGCTACATGCACTGTGCCCTCACAGAAATGGGAGGCCAAAGAAGAAAGCCAGAGCCATGACTTTAAATGACCACATAGGACTAACAGTGGGGTTGTTTTTGAGAAATGGAGTGGAACATGGGAAATAATAGGATTGAGAAATAAAATGTTTTCAAAAACATTTTAAGAACCACTGGAATGAGAGGAGTCTAGTGCCACTTAAAAATTAAAGAAAATGGTTAACATGTTTAAACTTTTCCCTCCATTATTATAGAAAGACTTCTGGAGGGGCAGTGAAACCTGGTTTGAGTTCCAGGTTAGCCTCTAGCAAGGTAAATGACCCCAGGGAAACCACTCACTTGGAGAAGGCTCCATTCTGACCGTGAACTAATGCTTCATAGTATCAATCTTACCCAACTCTTTGGAAGACGACTAAATGAGATCGGAGTGGGGACAGACAAACTGGACACAGGACTTAGCACATAGTAGGAATTCAGTAAATCTTTGTTGAATGAATGCCTGAAGGAGGCTTCTTCTTCCTAGCTATACAAATGGAAAGCATTATTCTGGCTTCCCTACTTCTCTTTAAAAAATATTTAATCATATTTTATAAGTTTCTATGAAAGACAACACATTTTCATCAAAACTAATAGGATTGCCTTTCAGCCTCGGTTCTTTGTCTGTAAAATGGGGATAATTACACCTGCCTTCTGAGGGGTGCCATGAGAACCACGTGAAATCAGTGGAAGTGCTCAGTGCACACCATCGCTCAGCAAACATGTAAAACGCTCCTTTTCTCAGTAGCAGAAACACACTATTGCGCTGCTGATACTTATCAATGTGTGAACAATTCAGGTAGGTGGAGAGTGTCTTTGGCAAACAGAAAAGTAAACAAAGCTAACATTTTGTGATTTTTTTCCATTAGAAACCAAGAAGTTTTCTTGCCAAGTGGAAAAAAAAATTGTCACACATGTAGTTTTATTTTTCAGGTAGTTTAGTAGATATGGAAAATTCAATTAAGAAAAATAATTTTGTTAGTGAATCTCTATCAAATTTTTAAGGGCACCCATTGTTTTAGAATTTTAGGGGAGTTTCCATTAGTGCATTGCCTTTGTTTTGGCTGTGACCTTTGGCTGGTTTTAAACCTGTCAGGCCTGACCACAGAATCATGGTCCCAGGATGCAGACTTATTCTTTCCCTTTAACCTCTTCATTTACCCTTGTTGTACTGATGCTGACCATAAGATTCTCTTTTTTAAGTAAGAAATATGCATCTGCTTAGCTTTGTATAATATATATGCATAAATGGAAGTGAAATAAGCAAGGTTTCACCTGTCCCTTCTCTTCTTCCCCCACTGCCTCCTCCTCGTCATTTCATATTTGACTTATTTGTCCTGAGCCCTCCAAAGTCAGTTTCTGAATCTGTTTCTGAAAGCATCACTACGTGTAAATGAAAAAGTATGTTTCCAAAAGGACAGTCATCTATAAAGAACAGTGCTGCAACTATCATTACATTTATAGTTATGTGTTCTACTTCTTTCTACATAAATTCCCTTATTTTGTTACCTCTCCATAAGTGAAGCAGTGGATAATCTATTTTATTCTTGCTATGCTTCATAAATTATAATAATAGTTTTTAGAGATCATGGAAATCCCTCTTCTTTTGTAAAATGTGGGTATTAATCAAGAAAGAAACATTCTATAAAAATCGGGGCCCTGCAGCCTGTAGAAAATTTGGAACTGTCTCACATAATAAATACTGGCTGAAAAATTAAAACTATTGAGATTCTCTTGCTGTGACCATACATTAGAACAGCAGGAAGGGGTGGTAATAATCTGAATTGAAAAACAAAGAAATTATGCCTTAGATATTTTCAATTAGCCTGGGTAAACTAAAGCCACATTAACTGACCTTAAAAAAAAAAGAAAAAGAAAAACACATCAAAACCAAAAAGTGGAAACAGAATTTAAAAATAACAGCATATTTTTTTGCATGTAGCTGTCCAATTTTCCCAACACCATTTATTAAAGAGGCTGTCTTTACTCCACTGTATTTTCTTGCCACTTTTGTCAAATATAATTGAGCATAATGTCTTGGGTCCATTTCCATGTTCTCTGTTCTGTTCCATTGATCTGTATGCCTGTTCTTGTACTAGTGCCAGGCTGTTTTGATTACAGTGGCTTTGTAGTATAACCTGATATCTGGTATTGTGATGCCTCCTACTTTGTTCTTCTTTTTCAATATTGCTGTGGCTATTTGGGGTCTTTTTTAGTTCCATATGAACTTTTGAAATATTTGTTCTAGTTCTGTGAAATATGTTGTTGGTATTTTAATGGGGATTGCATTGAATCTATAGATTGCTTTGGGTAGTATGGACATTTTAATGATGTTAATTCTTCCAATCCATGAACAAGGAATATGCTTCTACTTTTTTATATCTTCCTCTATTTCTTTTTTCAATGTCCTATAGTCTTCTGCAAATAGGTCCTTTACTTCTTTGGTTAAGTTTATTCTTAGGTATCTTAATTTTTTTGCCGCAATGGTAAATGGGATTGATTTTTAGTTTCTCTTTCTGTGAGTTCATTATTGGCGTATAAGAATGCCATCAATCTAGACCACCAAATTACACCATACACAAGAATAAACTCAAAATGGATAAAAGACTTAAATGTGTCTCGTGAATCCATAAAAATCCTAGAAGAAAATGTAAGCAACAAAATTTCAGATATCACATGCAGCAGAATTTTCACTGATACAATGCCTAAGGCAAGAGAAACCAAGGAAAAAATTAATACACATGGGACTACATCAAATTAAAAAGCTTCTGCACAGCAAAAGAAATAAGCTTCAAAATGGAAAGGGAACCCACTATATGGGAGAGCATAACTGCCAATAAGTACATCAGATAAGAGGTTAATTTCCAAAATATCTAGAGTACTCATACAATTCAACAAAATGAAGAACCCAATTAAAAAATGGGCAGAGGACCTAAATAGACACCTCTCCAAAAAGGACATACAAATGGACAAAAGACATATGAAAAAAATGCTCAACATCACTAATCATCAGAGAAATGCAAATTAAAACAACAATGAGGTATCACCTCATACCTGCCAGAATGGCTGCCATCAACAAATCATCAAACAACAAGTGCTGGTGGAGGTGTGGAGAAAAGGGGACTCTAGTACACCCATCAATAGACAAGTGGATTAAAAAAGCTGTGGTACATATACACAATGGAATACTATGCAGCTGTAAGAAAGAAAGATCTCTTATCCTTTGAGACGACATAGAAGGACCTGGAGAGTATTATGCTAAGCGAAATAAACCAATCAGAGAAAGACAAATACCAAATGATCTCACTTATTTGTGGGATATAATGAACAAAATAGACCCAGAGGCATAAAAAGGAGTATGGTTCAGACTGACAAACTTCAGAGGAGGGGAGCAGGGTAGGGGGAGGGATGAGATACACCAAAGAACTTATATGCATGTATGCCTAACCGATGGACATAGACAACAGTGCCGGGGTGGGGGTGGGGGAGAATCAGAAGGAAGGGTCTAGGGGGGAAAAAGGAGAAACATCTATAACAAAAATAATTAATAAAAAAAGAAAGGTAACAGCATAATGTTTAAGTGTATATGCATTCATGAATCAGACTACCTGGGTTGAATCCTGGCTCTGATTTTCTACCTACATGACTTTAGCAAGTTACTTAATCCCTCTGCACCACCCCATCCATATCTTCTCTATCAAATGGGGAGAATAATAGTGCTGTTCCCGTTCTAATTCATGTATAGAGCTTCCCAGCACTCAGAAAGCCCTATATAAGTGTTATTTTCTAAATATTACCATATCTAGAACTGAATGCAAATGACATGTTTCTTTAAGACTGGTAACAGGCAGGAAAATTATAAAGACAAAAAAAATGACTTGGTGAACAAGAAGGCTAATCTCCAGCACTTATAAATATTTTTCCACGCTGGGCACTGCATAAAAAACAAACACCTCTGTTTATCTTGTGCAATCACAAGTTTCTAGTGCTGATGCTATGGTATAGAAATACTTGAATTCAATAGATATACCTATCAATATCAAGTCCTATATTATTTGTCTGACACACTAGGTATATCATCAAGCACTGAACATGTCACCTCTTCAGACACCAACAGTCTTGCTTAGTTTGCTTTATAAAATATCTTTCTCACCTAGAGGATTCCAGGAATGTCTCTCATAAAAATGGGTCTCCTCCACACACTGCAATATTCCTAATGGATCTGGCCTAATTCTAATGCTGGGCACAGGCACTCTGTAATAGGAATGCAGTCTTATTCTGCCCCTGAAAGACGGATGTTTGCTTTCCCTAAAATGATTTGTTGACTCATACACTTTTTTTTTTAAGAAATCTTGAATCAGACACATTTTTTTTTTTCTAAGCAGCCACTAACCTGTGAAACTTAAACAGAATTAGGCATGCGTTTTGATTTGTCTCCTACTCTGCCAAGTTGGAAAAGTTCCCAGTACCAAGTGATTTATTTGCCAGCAAAGCCAGTAAGGACAAATGAGACCCCACGGGTTACAAGTTCTTTTGTAATATCTGTGTTCTCTCTCATGGATGGCTAATTAATTTTGGCTTGAGATAGGTTGATAGCAAATTAAAAATTAGGAGAGCTGGAATTCTAACACCATTTAATCCAACTCTTAATGTTACTGATGATTCAATTGAGGCCATAATACCTCAGTAACAGAAAAGCTGATCGAGGGTTTCTCCTGCAGTCCTCACAGTAATTCCAGTAGTACGCCCACAACTGCAGACGATCACAAGCCCCCTAGGCTGATGCCAACACTATCTCAATCCAGAAGTTAGGGGCTATTTATTTTCTGTTTATGGCAACTAGCAAGGATAATTAAATACTATATTTAGAAATCAGCAATAATCTAAATGTACATAACAGGAAATTATTACCATAGATTGTGGCCTAGCTAGATAATTCAGTAGCACATATTTTTATTCAGCGCTATGTTTTTGAAGACTATTTAAAGACATGGAAAAATAATCTTGATGTGTTATTTACTAAGTGAAAACTATTGAATACACACTTGCACCTCAATTTTATATCATCTTATATATAAGGAAAAAAATAATTTAAAAAACCTGAGTAAATAGGTAAAATTAAGGATAATTTTAATTTTTTATGTATTATACTTTTCTTAAGTTTTACATATTTGATATAGTAGATACAAATTATATTTATGATCTAAAAGACAAAGAATATTATCTCAAACAATCTAATGTATTATAATCAACTGGAAGAGAAGAGTTGGTAGCTGTAAAGACCATCCCCCTTTTTAAGAAGAACATATCAGCATGAACATGATGCATAACGTATGTGCCATCTACTCATGACTTTGGCTTGGATAGGACAGTGTAAAGACTTTGGCTTTTATTTTGAAATTAGGAACCACTAGAAGCTTTTGGTAAAGGTGTGACATGAACCAACTTAGCTTTTAACAATATCACTCTGGCTGCCATTCTATGGAAAATATATATATATATATTCATTAGAAATTGTGATAAAACTAAAAAACATTGGGTAGAGCAGGTCTTCTCTTTGAAAATAATACAAATCCGATTTTACCTTTTCTTTTCAAACACCTGCTCCTGTACCAACAGTTACTCTGTCTCTATGGAGCCAGATAAAATGGGCCTTTGGGACTTCTCTCTGCCCAGTCACCAGGAAAACTAAGTCTTAGTCCAGGGGCCTCAAACACCAGCCAAAGCCCATCCTTAGTAAAGTTTTCGCCAGCAAAATAAGAAAATTGGCAAAATCAATTTTATTCCTTTTAAAGGGTGGTTCTTTATTCTATGTCTATGTCATTTCCAATCATTTGGGGTAGGAATGTTCTATCTTTTATGAAATGAAGATGATGTACATGGTGGTGATTGTGGAGCTTTCTTAAATACATACTTATTTAGCAAAATAAAAATTTGACAACTTTACACCAGTCTCCAAAACTTCTACTATTTTGTGGCCCATGAAATTCTCAAGTTTGGAAAACAGTATTAGTCTGTGGGGCAAAACCTTTACCTATTGTGAATCTTTTTTTCTTTTGTAACTGAATAAGAAATGACCTCTAATTCTAAGACTTTGTATCTGTAGTGCACTTTCATCCTTCCCAGAAAGCAAATGTTAGTTGGAACTGATCATGGGTAAAACATAATTTATTACTTTAATTTCTTTGTCATTAAAGCTTTGTTCAATTAAAACAGAGAAGGATTTTCTTTGATTATACAAGTAATGCATATTCATTATAGGAAATTTGGAATTCAAAAGAAGAAAATAATTATTTATAATTCTAAGATCCAGATTTCAATCACTGTTGATACTTTTACTGTATTTCTTCCTATCTTTTAAAATGCATTATAGATAGATGGATGCATTTTTTTCTCAAAATAAAGATTGTATGATTGTTTCTTTAGTATATTACATTAAAGAGCTATCACAATGGCTCTGATACCTATACACTTAGCAATCCATTATTCATAGTCTCAAACCTTGGTTTCTCATTAGATATGTGCAAATGAAACTATGTATTTTTAAAGGCTGTGGTAATGAGAAATGTAAGCAAACTAGGGGAAAACTACAGATTTCCTAATGTCTGAGAAATTTCTTTCAAGTTAAAATAGACATTAATAGACATTAGAGACATATTAGCATCTCAAAAACACAAATACAGTAAAAATGGTTGACAACCATTTTTAAAAAATCAAATTATGATTCAACTTGAAATAGCACAGACCTTAGGCATAAGAGAATTAGAGCTTTCTATTTTTGCTATTAGGGAATCTGATAAGAAATTTAAATTTTTGCACTTCCTTCAATATGTGCTTTTTCAGTCTACCATAATGCCTAGAAATTATGCCTTTGACTTTGGTAGCAAGGACTTCAGATTTAAAAAATATATATATCTCCAAACTTCTGGATAAAATATATCAGAGGGAGAAAAGACAAACACAACATTAAAACCTAAAATGACTGAATAGTTAAATGCCAGAACATGAGTGAAGTCTATACCAGTATCAGACAAATAAAACTATAAGGAAAATCAACTCCTCATTCATCTAATGAAACATCACCTAAAGATACATGCCTAAGTCTTAGCAAAATATATTCATAATAAGAGACTGGCAAGCTCACCTTGATGTGTTAGAAGACAGTGTGTTTTTGAAAATGATCTACTCCACAGTGTGAAGACTTTCTCAGGAAACCATATGTATGAAATGGGAGCAGAAATCCAAAAGAGGCAAATAAGTTGAAATGAAAAATTCAATAGGACAATATAAAAAGAGGGAAATAGTAACAAAGATAGGAAGGGATTCTAAGAAGGGAAAAAGAAGCAGGCATATAATTAAATCTGTGTTGGACACAGGAAAGGATAGAATAGATACCATGGAGAATAAATAATGATGTGGAGGCAAACATAAAGCACACAGTGGGACGAAGTGAGGGAAAATGGCATGTGGAAATCAGAGACAGAAGGGCCAACACACATGCAATTGGTAAAGAGATCAAAACAAATAGAACAAAAATAACAATTAAAAATATATTCTAGAAGAATACTTTCCTGGGTTGACAAATAAACCACGTGGATATAGATTTGAGAGATTTATTATGCTAAATTCTATATTTTGACATGGGAATTTAAAAAGCTCAGATTTTGCTATGGACACTAAAAATGAGGTTCCAATGGCCGTGTCATGCAACCATGGCATCTTGTGATTGCTGCAAGCGAAAATGGTCAAACTAGAAATGGTGTGACTGGGAATTGTTCATAATCCACAGCCCATTCTCTCAATTCAGCAGTCCACAGTGAGAGCAGTATGTAGTGAATGTGAGGTTATCCACCTTGTGAGCCATTGGGCATGCAAAAATACTTTCAACAAATTCAATGGTGTAATTGCTATAAGTTTGTAAAACTATGTATATCTTACAAAATAGTGGAGAAGATACAAGAAAAGAAGTAGGAACTATACAGCAAAAGACAAGCAAAGGAAATAGAAAACCAGGTGACGAAGTAAAAACAAATATATTCAATACAGTAATTAATGTAAGTGGGTTAAGCTCTTGTGTTAAACATAAGATTCTCACTTAAACTCAAAACAAAATTTAAAACATGATGCTTCAAGCAACCACTTAAATGAGGTATTAGGCGAATTAAAAGTAAAAGGTTGGGCAAGAATATATCAGGAAAATGCAGACAAAAAGAAGGTATGGTCACTATACATTATGTTATAATAACATAATAGTAAAATAGAAATGAAGTGTGACAGCTAACATTTATTCAGTGCTAAAGACATATAACATCTCATTTAATCCTCATGATGGTTATAAGTTTGGTGGACAATGTTAAATTCCAGTCCAAAAGCAATAATCAGGACAAATATTGTATTAAAATAAGAAAAATTTTCAAATGAACATATAACAGTCGTGGATCAGTATGCATAAAATAATATTGGATCAAAATATAAGGTAAAAATTATAAATACAAGAAGAAATGATCGAAATCAAGTAGTGGCAAGACACCTGAATACACTTTTCTCCTACTTACCAAGTAGGCAAAAACATAAATGAACAAGATCTAAATATTAACAATTTAATGAGGTTGATTTAACCAAGAATATATCATAGCCTATTAATGGTGAAAAATAAATCAAATTGTCAACAGTGGAAAATTTATTGAATAAATCAGATAAGCTAAAATAACTATTAAATAGCTATTAAAAATGGTATTGCCCTGGCCGGTTTGGCCCAGCGGTTAGAGGGTCGGCCCACAGACCAAAGAGCTGTGGGTTCGATTCCGGTCAAGGGCAGGTACCTCGGTTGCGGTTCAGTCCCTATCCCTGGTCAGGGTCAAGCAGGAGGCAGCCAGTTGATGTGTCTCTCTCACATCGATGTTTCTCTCTCTCTCTCTCTCTCTCTCTCTCTCTTCCTCCCTCCCTTCCTCCCACTCTGTCTGAAAATAAATGGAAAAGTGTCCTTGAGTGAGGATTAAAAAATAAATGGTATTGTATGTAAATATATGCACAGAGAAAATAAACTAAATGGGTGCATCAAAATGTTAACATTGGTTATCTACAGATCTTGTGATTATGAGTGATTTTTATTTTCTTAGTGATGTTTGCATTTAAACAAATTTCAAAGAATATTTTTGCTCCTACAATCAGAGAAAAACATGATTGACCTTTGTTTAATGATTGTGATCTTATGAACATCCCACTTGATTCTCACAGCTTAGGAGGAAAAGGCAGGGTACAGATTTTATTGGGGAGGAAATCAAGGCTCAGAGAGGTAGAGTGGCTTTTATTTTTTTAATGTCATTGTTAATGACAGGGCTGGGGTAAAACCCTGACTTCTGACCTCAAATCTTGAGGACTTTCCAGTGCATTTTTAGGGGATAAATCATGTCTTCACAAAGGCCTTGTTTAAACATAGCTGGTTCAGCATGTCAAGTGAACAAGGTCCTGAGATAACAAAATATATAAACTCATACAGTTTAATAGGGTTTATTCATCTAAGATGATAGGAGTTAGAAGTGACTACATCTTATTAATTAGCTCTAAATGAGTTAGAAACTGAAGGAATGAGAGGAATACATTTTCATGGAAGCTGAAGTAGAAATAGTCATGGAAACCAGAACTGGTCAACTTTAAAGGCTCTGGCACCTGAGGGGTGAATTTCTCCTAGGTAGTGTCTTTTCTAGAGTGGCCATGAAAGAAGTCACTTTAAATATAAACATGTTAGCGTGCCTTGCATTTCAGGCCAGCCCGAAGATCACTTTGAAATGTCACTCTTGGTATCTGCAAACCAACATCAGGACTCACAGTTTTAGAACCAGCTCTGGGACCTGGCCTCAAGTTCACAGCTGAGTAAATAGGTCATTCCGGCTCTCACCTTCCATTATTATTATTTTTTTGAATGGCATTATCAATGTTTTTTTTTCAATTATAGTTTACATTCAATATTGAGTTGTATTAGTTTCAGGCATACAGCATAACGGTTAGACAATCATATATTTTACAAATGGTCCCCCCAATATTTCAAGTACTAACTTGCACCATACATAGTTAGTACAATATTATTGACTGTATTCTTTATGCTGTACTTTACATTCCCATGACTATTCTGTAACTACCAACTTCTTAATTCCTTCACCCTTTTCATCCAGTTCCCTAACCCCCTCCCCTCTGGCAACCATCAATTTGTCACCTTCTATTATTTATGAGCTATTAGCCATTGTTCAGTTTCCATTTCTCTCAGTAGCTAGATGGTATTAATACTTCCGCTACAGTTCAAATAGATTTCAGATTTTTGTTCAATGGAAAGTGTACAGGGACACTTTGAGGGTAGCTTCGTAAATGTCAACAGTCTTCAGAGAATGGTTTTATTTCTTCACATTGGAATGATTTTTCCACTTCTTGTTTTAGGAGTTGTAATTTTCTAATTTCTGCACAATATGTAAATTAATTAATAAGTTTTTACTAATGGAACTTTTGTTATGATGAAAATATCTTTTTGATTTTTTTCCGATTCCTTAATAACGCATATCTTTGTAAAAATTCAAACAATAATGCAAAGTCTAAGAAGAAACTAAAAATCCCCTGAAATTCCGCCAAAATAAGATAACCGCCATTCACATTTTGGTCACTATCTTTTCACACTTTTACTCCATAAACACTCATATATAATTTACCATAAATTAGATATTATACATGCTGGTTTTTTATTCTGAACTCGTTTTTCCCCTTCTTTTTTCCCTCCCTCCCTCTATGCCATCACCCCAAAGAAATCAGTGTTAACAACCAATGTGCACTCTTCCATATCAACATCTGATTAGTTAAATAAAGTAGGAAAATGGATTGTTTATCTCCATGTGTATTATGTGTGTTTTTGGAATTTTATGAATGGGGAAGTCAGGATTTTGTTATAAAAAAATGAAGTTTTATTTCTCATTTCTCTGCTTTCCAAATTTTACATCACAGAAATCTCTTGATTTTAAGGTAGCAAATGGCCCATGGAGTGGATGTGTCACAAGTTATTGGGCCACACTCCTTAGGTGAGAAAAGAAAAACCTCCAGCTGGTCTTTACCACCATAAACAGCATTGTAACAAACAACCTTGTACATGCATTCTTACAGGCTAGTGCTCTTATTTTTATAGGATAAATGACTAGAAATGGACTTACTAGTCAAAGATATATTTTAAATGTTAATAGACATTACCAGATCATTTTCCAAATAGGCTGTAAAATCCACATTTCATCAGCACAGTGTGTGAGGACCCTCTTCCCCATATCTCCATTAGCAGTAGACATTTTCATTCTTTTTCATTTTTGCCTACCTGATTATTGGGAACTAGTTAATAGTGGGAACATTTTCTTTTTTACTTTAAATTTGCTTTTCTCTGACTGCTTGTGAGGCTGGGCATTCTTTCTCTCATTTATTGGTTATTTGGATGTGCCCTTTTGTCAGCTTTCCCATTCACTTTCTTTTATTGGGCCTTCTTGTCAATTTCAAATAGTTCTTTATATATTAAAAATATTACTTAAAAAATGTCTTTCATAGCCCAGCTGGTATGGCTCAGTGGTTGAGCATCGACTCATGCACCAAGAGATCACTGGTTTGATTCCTGGTCAGGGCACATGCCCAGGTTGTGGGCCTAATACCCAGTGGGGGGCATGCAGGAGGCAGCCAATCCATGTTCTCTCTCATCGATGTTTCTATCTCTCCCTTTCTCTCTCTCTAAAATCAATAAAGAAAAAAAATGTTTTTAATGTCTTTCTTGGTAAATAACTCTTTCATATGCATTACTAATATTTTCCTCAATCTATGATACGTCATTTGGCTTTATGATATCTTTTTCCATACAAAAAATATTTAAATATAGTGAGAAATCCATCTTTTTTATATAGTTTCTGGGATTCTTGCCTTGGTTTAAAGTCTCCCATTATACACATTTTCCTGAATTTATTTTAACCTTTTAAAGACTTTAAGTCTTTAATCCACATAGAATTCTCTGTATGTATAGAAATTCAACTTTTTTTTCTGGATTGAAAGGCATTTATACTAGTAAGATTTTTAAAATAATCATTTTTTCCCACTGTACTGAAATACTGCCTTTTCATATGTTAATTTTATTATATGATAATTTTCCACCACTCTCTGTTATAATCTGGTAATCTGGTTATATGTCAATACTATTTATTATAATGTGTATTTTGTACTATATTTATGCTTCATAAATATACTATAATTTATAGTACATTTCAATATCTTGTATGGTAAGTCCTCCTTCCCAAACTTGGAGACAATGACCTGGGGATTAACTGGTGATAATAAACATTCCAGAGTCAAATTGAATCCTGGCTTCAAGTTACTTAATGTATGTCTATATCAGTTTATTGGTAAAATCAGTGATAGTATTTCTCTCAAACAGTTGTTGTGAAGATTAAGTAAAGCAAAACAGAACACTTAGAAAATTTTCTGACATCAAGCACTGAAAAATTAATTAGCCTTTTAAATTTTCTTAACTGTTGGGAAATATTTCTTCCATATGAACTTTACTGATTCTTTCTTCAACTCAAAGCCTCCAAAAGCAACTCTTGAGAGTCTAACTTCATTTTCATATATATGTATTCATTTTAGGACAATTTATATTTTTGTGATACTAAGTCTCACACCCTAGAATTCTATATTATGTTTATTCTGTTATTTTTAAAATGTTTGTCCTCTCAGATTTTGTTTAAAGTCTTCCATATGACCCTAGTTTAAGACTTGTGCCTTTCTTGCTAAATGTATTCCTAAGTTAAAAATTTTTTTTATTATTTTGAATGCAACATTTTCTCCATTTCTACTTCCAGATGGCTTTTGCCAGTGTAGACAAAAAGCATGTTATCTTGTTTATTTATTCCAGAATTATTTTATTAGAATCTCTTTTTTTTTCTAGATATACAGAGAGATGTCAGTATACTTTCTTTACTAACATTTACATTTTATATTTGATTTTCTTGCCTTGTCAAAACACTTGTTATCACGAGAATAAGGGTGACTAAAAGATCCTACCAGACATAAGCAAAGAACACAGAATCCTTTACTGTTAGTAAAAAATGTGTCTAACTATACAGAAAGCAGGAGACTCAGAGTATCATCACCACTGGGGAGACAGTCCTCACAGTTCAAGTCTGCTCAAGGCAGCCTCATACCAATGATACTGGTCAACCAGGGCCTTTGAGAAGCAAAGTTACATCTCCAGGAGTATTTCATACCTTGCTGTCCTCTTTCAACTAATGTCAAGACTCTATTTCATATCTCCCTAGGAACAAGTGACTAATAAAAACTCCAGAAGGAGTTAATGAAAGATGTCTTTACCATCACAGAGATTGAGTAATATGCTTTTTCTCTCAGTTAGGAGAGGATTATTGTAATTTCATTATACTGTCATTTGATCATTCAGGAAGCATTAGTGAGCTTTCTGTCAGGTGACAGCTATTTCAAGATTAGACTTGAAGACCAATCTCTGCTTATGAAAGATAGAGTCTAGACAGAGAATCAGACATAGAAATAAATAATGGAAATGCTATGTGAGAAGTTTTACAGCACAAGTAGGTATCAAGAAGTATGCAGGATCTAGGATTTTACTCTTTTTTCAAGCTAACAAGTGAACTTGTTATTGTTTTATGGGTACTAGAAAAAGACACGAGGCTTTAGCAGTAGTCAGTGCTTCATGCTCGTTTGCATTGGTTCCTTATTTCTCCCAAGTCCTACAAGGGTGATTCAGTGGGTCCATTGTGGTTGTCTGCACACTCAGTGGGTTGTGTTACAGGAGACGAACACTGAACTTGAGGAATTCACTGCTTTTGTAATAGGGGAAGCAAGGCTGCTCTTTAGCTGGGGGGATATAATACCGCATCACTTAAGGTTGCTTTCTACAAATACAACCCTGAAGAATGGTCAGTGCCTTGCATTCTTGGCATACCCAGCAAGATCATGCAGGAACACCCAGGGTCCATGGCAGATTGCCTCCACCAATAACAAACATAACTGCCAGAAGCATTAAAACCTAAGTTGTCTCCAGAAAAGTGATTTAATAATTGTGCAGTTAAGCACATGGTCATTTTCTATTGGTTTGTTGAGGTTCCATAAAGAATGGTTAGTCCATGAACAGATTTATCATTTCCAGGGAAAATAAAACTAAATGCAGTTGTGGCTCAAGGTGTCTGGTTAGATAGAGAAAGAACGCATTTTTTAAAAGACAGTAGTGATTTGGAAAAGTTACAGTTTGTAGAGTGGGATACACCTGGACTTGAAGAGTCGCTTCTTAACTTCCATGTTCTATGATTTTTCACAAATGACACAACTCCTGGGCTTCCTAATAAGTACCTTGCACAAGGCTATTGTCAGTATTAAAAACAAAGCTTATAAAGCACCCTACACATCACAAGTGTTTAGAAAATGGCATGTTCTATTATTGTTATGTTCAAACATAAATGATAAGTAGAGTTTGTTAGCATCTACTTTGTTCTCTTCCTGTCATTTTAAATTAAGCAATTCATTTATCTCTTAATTACAAGGCTGTGAATTCCCAAGAGCGTTGAATTTTAGTTATCTTAATGATTGCACTAGGCTCTCTCTTTTTTTATCTTTTCACCTAAATGACAATTTTTCAAAGCCAACATCTTTAACAAAAACCCCTGCATGAATCAAGCAAAGAGGAAGATCTGATATGGAGTATATATGTGTAATTTATCATGTCTTGTTTAGTTTTAATCACAAAAGTAAAACATGATTAATTATTTTTAAAAATCTAACAATACCAAACAATTGAGGTAAAAGTGTAAATATCCATCCCACCAATCCCTTTTCCCCAAGGATGACCATTAATGAAATTTTGGCATATCCCCTCCCAGGCCTTTTTCTATGCATCCAAAGTACAGTGTTGATTATTTTTTCCCAAAGATTATATGAAGTATGCTCAGGTGAAAGCACTGTATTACTATTTCTAATTACTAGCTTGTGTGGGTTAATTTTTGTTTTCAAAGCAGCTTTTAATATATGTGTGCTGTACCTGTGAAAGTTAGTTCTAAAGAAATGCCGGGAAAGCCCTCACTATCTAATGTTTTGAAAACCCCAAATACATAGTCTTGTTTTTCCTGGAGGTTTTTTAATATTCATGTAAATATATTTCCTGGGACACAACTCTACCTTCATTGGCTCTATAATTCGTTTTGGTCATTTCTGTGAAACTAATAGGAAGATTTTTATCTTCTGTTTTTATTGATTTACCATTTATGAGCTTTATATTCTCCTAACACCCCCATCAAGCAACATAGAAAACTCCCTGTATTTATATAGAGTGCTTTACAAGTCACAAAGCTCTTTCTGAATTGTCTGGCATACCCCTCACAATGACTCTATGATGAATGACAAGTATTATTATTCTAACTGACTAACAGGGCAATTAAAGTAATGAAGGTTAAGAAGTGACTTGCCTAAGATAATACAGTAACAGTCACAAGCCCAGATGCCTTGATTCTACATAGCAAGCAATTCACAGAGAAATTGTCTAGAATGAGTAAAGCCTTCCAGACACAGAACATAGTTCAGTAAATATACTCAGAATTTGTAGAAGACATACTTGGTGCCTTTAAGAAGTATTTTCTTTTTGTTTAAAAATAAGTTAAGATAAACTATATATACCTGTAGCTAATTTTTAGTTAGTTTGTTTTAAGTTAAATATAGTATTAGTAATATAAATAGGGCATTAATCATTTTTATCCATCGAGAATCTATACCTTACTTCTCTTTTATCAAGGAAACCTTTGTGGTGATGAGAGAATTTAATGCTAACTGAACAAGAGTGTCAGGAAAGTCTGTTATTTGAATTTGTTTATTCCTGGCAAAAGGAATAGCATAAGGATAGACTCTAGTAAGACAATTTTTAAAAATAGGCTTGGTCCAGGCCAGTTTGGCTCAGTGGTTAGAGTGTCGGCCCACGGACCAGAGAGACCCAGGTTCGGTTCCCGCTAAGGGCACGACCTCGGTTGTAGTTTGTCCCCGGCCCCGGTTGGGGTCGTGTGGGTGGCAACCACTTGATGTGTCTCTCTCACATTGATGTTTCTCTCTCTCTCTCTTCCTCCCTCTCTCCTTCCCACTCTATCTGAAGATAAATGCAAAAATGTCCTCGGGTGAGGATAAAAAAATAAATTAAAAATAAAAATAGGCTTGATTTTTTAGAGCAGCCTTAGGTTTACAGAAAAATTGAGTGGAAAGTACAGAGAGTCCCCGTATACTCCCGTAGCCTCTGCGCTCCCCCTGCCAGAGTTTCCCCTACTATTAATATCTTGCGTTAGTGTGGTATATTAGTTACAATTGATGAGCCAATAATAAATTATTATTAAATCTATATTTTACATTAGGGTTCACTCTTTGTGTTATACAGTTCTATGGGTATTAATAAATGCATAATGTCATGTACCCATCATGACAGTATCATACAGTCTTTTCACTGCCCTAAAAATCCCCTGTGCTCCACCTATTTATCCCCCCTCTCCCCTCTATCCCCGGCAACCACTGATTTTTTTTTATTGTCTCCATAGTCTTGCCTTATAGTGTGTAGCCTTTTCAGATTGGCTTCTTTCACTTAGCAATATCTTTTTAAGTTTCCTCCATGTCTTTGAGTAGCTTGATAGCTTATTTCTTTTTATCACTGAATAATATTCCATCTTGTAAATGTATCACAGTTTGTTCATACATTGAAGGACATCTTGGTTGCTTCCAAGTTTTAATAATTATGAATCAAGTTGCTATAAACATTGATATGCTGGTTTTTGTGTGAACACAAGTTTTTAATTCATTTGGTTGAGTACCTAGGAACATGACTGCTGGACTGTATGATAAGAGTATTTTTAGCTTTTTAAGAAACTGCCAAACTGTCCTCCAAAGTGGCTGTACCATTTGAAAGTTCCTGTTGCATTGCATCCTCACCAGCATTTGGTGTTGTCAGTGTTTTGGATTTTAGCCTTTCTAATAGATTATAGTGGCATCTCATTGTTGATTTAATTATAATAAAATACAATTACTTTTTAAATCTATTTGACTGACCATTCTACATCTAAATCTGCCTAAGACAACCAGATCAGCTCTTCTTCAATTTAGTGTATTTTTTATTTCACAGTAGGCATATCCTTATAATTCTAGTGAAGAAATATTAGGTAAAAAAAAACATTAAGAAAAATTGTGTGTTCAGAACAAAGAGAAGGAAATAACAAGAGTTTGAAGCTGAGACTGTTGTCATGTAGAAACTGGCTAGTGTGTTTGAAACTGCTAAGGGCCAAGGATAAAAAATGATTTAACAGCAGTATTTGGGATAACAAAAGGAGAGAGAGCTAGTTGGCAACCAGAAGTGTGCAGTAAATTGTAGATTACCAATAAAAATGTGAATGAAAACATTTTACTATGTAATTGGAAACAACTGTTTCATATTCCAGAGATACCATAAAGGAAGAAATATCAACATTTGAATGCAATATGGTTGCAGGTATTTTAAAAAAATGGGAAGTCCAAAATGTCCAAAACAGAGGTTGGGAAAGAGCTGGTATAGCAGAGGCAGGGAGTGCCCTGACCACATCCTCTTGGGCCTCATTGTTTTAATCAGGTGGACTTACATGTGGCAGCATCGGCATCTTTTTGCTTCAGGGCTAAGTATGACAAGAGCTGGTGTAAAAATATTCCACTTCTCAAAGCCCTTGGATTGATAACTCTAAGTCAGATATCTACACTGGCTCCAAGAATGGCTTGATAACACACCCTTTACTGGATGCCTTCTCTTCCTTGGCTTACTCACCCACTCCATAACTGTGTTTTTGGGATCAACCCCCAATTATACTTCTTGCACTAGAATCCTTGTTTCAGGCTTAGCTTCTGGAGGAACCCAAGCTCAGTTGGTTACATGTTTTTTCAGAATCCCACATCCCCCTTGGTTACTTCTGCCATTCTCTTTCAAGGTTCTCATGACACTTCTCCACTTACCAGAACAACATCTGGTAAATCTTTCACAATGCAGGGGAAATCAATTAAATGTAGTATCAAGTTTCCCTTGTGTGTTTGCATTTTAAAGGAGATCCTTGGGAAAAGAACTCAAAGGAGTGATTGTCTAGTTATGAAAATTCAGATTCTGTGCCACCTGAATGGAGGGGATTATTTTAAGCAGGCTTTCTCGTGCCCTTTACCTCTGACTGGTATTCCTAGGATCATTTGGGAGAAAAAAAGTGGACAAACTACTCACTCTTTAGTGACAAGTCAAATTTAGAAATTAGATGAAAGGGGAATTTAAACCAGAAGAGGAATTTGAGGGAAAGCCAAGGAATTTAACATAAAGTAGCAGAAAGATTAAAATAGCATATTCATTGATTCCAAGACACATTTTTTCTCTCCCATTTTAATATCTATGAAATTGAATTGTGTCTTATAATCAATAGCATCTCTTAACTGCCATTGTCAGGTGGTAATCACAATGTCATTGTCATTGCCCATGATGTGAAATTGAGTCATAGCTATTCATGTTGTTGTCACTTCAGTTGAATTATGTGCACTGTTGCTAGAACACATGTTGAGTTTAATTGCTGTTTAAAGAGTCATCACTATAACACTATGATTCAAGATTGAAAGATAGTTATCATGTGTGCAGAATGGAATGGAAACAAATCAGCAGGATATAAATTTGATATTGAGCAAATTATTTGTCACCAGATGGATAACCCTAAATTCCAGATTTTCTTGGAAAGCAACAATAAAGTGCTTTATAGGATGTAAGAAGGAAGAAAGATGCCCACAAGTAAAAGAAGTTATATTGTCTTTCATTACTGAGATTCTTGCAAAAGGATTGCCTATCATACACAAAGCAACAGTGACAAGAGAAATTGCCAAATTCCTCACAATAGATAAACGAAATCTCAAAACAATAGGAGGCTGGAGTAAATAAATCATATATTGCTCAGGATTATCATTGAGATGTACAATATTTATTTATCAAAACTCCCTGTTGATTTTGAGCAGACTACACTTAAATTCCAGCATGATGCCATTAAAAAAATAAAAATATGTGTTTAATCAAATAGGTAATGCTGGGGAATGGGGATTGGTTTTCTTTGACAAGACTTAAAATTACACTGTCAATGCAAAGGGATCTTTAAAGGGATCAAGAGTATGTGTTTGTGTAATCTTGTGTCTAACTGCCACTTGCTGAAATTACCACCCTATTTCATTTACACTGTAAAACAATGTCTAAGAATAAGAACTTCTTGGTTACTGGACAGAAACCAAAATAGTATGGATGATGTTTAAGCTGATAGAGAACTGCTTAGAAGTGTTCTGGAATAGGTATCTGAGAACCTACCATATATTCTAGTTTTCAGTGATTTTATGGACATGTATCTGAACAATTAAATAATAATTTCACCTGAAAGTGTAGTGGTGTGGTTGTTAATCATGATGGCATAATTAGGTCACTACAATCCCTCAATGCTTCACACAACAAACCATTAAGGACTATTTACAGAAGGAATGTGGTCCTGGTTATTGTCTAAAAACTTTTTATTGAGAACTTTTGGTAAGATCAAGAGAGTGCTGGCATCAAAACTTACAGAATGGAGACAATAGTTGTTCACACTTTAAATAAATGCTACAGCATTGACATTCTTTATGGCTCAGAGGATATTATTTTATATTAAAAAATGGATGCTAATAATCTAAGTTCAGAAAAGTTGAATTCTAAATATGTGAAGAAGTTTCATGTCTATTTACCCTTTTATATGCACAATACTGCTATGTGATTTTAAGTATCTATATGTTGAAATAAATCAAAATAATTTTTTCAATAAGGGTAAAATATAATTCTATGTGATACAAAGAATAATGTCATAGTTGATATTTTTGCTTCAAGGCAAAAAGCATTATAAGAGATATAGGTAAGTTTATAGCAAGGAAAGATTTGACTCATTAGTAATATATAACAAGTCTGAATGTTGTTGACAGAATCATAAAGATAAAATTCACAAAATATATTTAACATGCCTCTTTCAATAGTTGACAAAATTAATCAGGTAAAAAATCATTAGGGATGCAGAAATTTGAGCCACGGAATTAACAAACTAGGGTTAATGAACTTGTGTAAGACACCTGACCCAGCAACTGCAGAATTCTCATTTTTTACAAATTCACGTGGAACATTTAGTCACAAAAAGTCCATATGCTGGGCCACAAAGCAAGTCTCAACAAATTTTAAGTAACTAAAGTCATTCAGAACATCAATTTTGATTAGAATTTTTAAATCTATAAAAAATCAGTTTAAGAAAAAGGATAAATAGAAAAATCCCTATGTTTGGAAATTAACCAATACATTTCTAAATAAGTCTTTAGGATGAAGGTGAAATCCTGGTGGAAACTAAATGATTAAAAAGGAAGAAATATGATCAGTATTTATACAATCTTATAAATATTATGATTTATATATGCAAAAAAAATCCAAAAGAATCTACAGATAAATTTTTAGAATAAGAGCTATTACAGAGACATTATTAAAATCAATAAGAATTTGGCAAAGTTGCCAAATTCAAAATCAATGTGTAAAAGTCAGATATAGCTTTACATACTGGCAAAAGCTATTAGGAAAGAAAGATACCATTTACTTCATTATCAAAACTACCAACTACATAGAAATAAACCTGTCAAAAATGTGTAAGGTCCCTGTGGAATATTATAATACTTCATAGAGAGACATTAAAGAAAACCTAAATAAATGAATTAGAACACAATTATAAAGATGCCAAGTCTCCCAAATGTATCTAAAGATTTATTGCCCTTCAAATTCTCAACATGGTTGTGAGTGTGTGTGTGTAGCTTGACAAGTTGATTCTAAAATTTATATGGAAATACAAACAAAACCTATTCTACTTGACATCAAACCTATTATAAAGCTCTAGTAATTAAGATAGTTTGCTGATAGAGCAAAGATAGACAGAACCATAAGATGAAAGGGGTTCCAGCAGCAAACCTATCCATATGTAGACACTTGATTTATGACGCTTAACCCAGCAGAGCCAGTGGTGAAAGAACAGAATGTTCAATAAGTATTGTTGGAACTAAGTATCCATATAGAAAAAAGTGAAAGGGACTTCTCATTATTAACAAGTTTCATGGGAATTAAAATTAAAGGCAAACATATAAAAGTATAAAGGCTAACCTTGGCCAGTGTGGCTCAGTTGGTTGAGTGTTGTCCCATGCACGGTAGGGTCGCTGGTTTGATTCCTGGTCAGGGTACATACCCAGGTTGTGGGTTCAATCCTTGGTTGGGTTGAGTGCAAGAGGCAACTGATCAATGTTTCTTTCTCACATCAATGTTTCTCTCTCCCCCTCTCCCTTCCTCTCACTCTCTAAAATCAATAAAAACGTATTTAAAAATTTTTTGAAATATAAAGACTTAAGATAAAATAGGAAAAAACCTCCATGACAGAAGGTTAAGGAAGGATTTTTTTAAAACCATAAAAAGCACTAGCCATAAAGGGAAGAATTTGACTTCATTAAAATTAAAAACTTCTATCCATTGACACTATGCAATAGTGAAAAGACAAGCCACAGAGTAGAAGGTATGTGTAACACCTATACACAAGGACAGACATAATAGAGAAGGGGTAGTTTCTCTTCCTCTGGTTTTCTTTTCCTTCCCTCCTTCTACCAACACACACTTAGGAGTGTTTCTGTTTTTTTATTTTTGTTGTATTTTTGCTCTTTTTTTAATTTTTATTTTGAGGTATTTATTTATGGTAACTACTGAAAGAAGAACATGGGTGATACTGACAAAAATAAGAAGTGCTAATTTGGTTTTGAATCTATAGTGATCAATTTTCCATAAGATGTTTTTGTCTCATACATGTAAGTGAGGTACTAAGTTAGGAAAAATGCAAAGGGGAAGTGAAAAAATAGCCTGGATGAAAACAATGGTGATTCTTTGCTCTTAAAAAAGGAGGAAAATGAGTAATTTAACCTTAAAAAACATGGGGAGAAACTGAATCTGAAAGGGAAGGTAAAGGAAGTTTAAGTAGGAAAGAAAAACAAAAAAGTGTACATGATGGAGCGGAGAAATGTTGAACGATATTATCTGCATGATCAACAAAAAGGAACTCCTGTGACAGTGACAAAAACAGAGACAAAATGGTGATTCATGGAAGTTAGATGGAAAAAAATCAATGAATGTGAAAATTAACAATAGGAACAACTTCTAACTAGAAAGAATCTGAAAGTGTCAGCATGCAGAGATCAGAAATTTGGTATCCCTGTTTATAAGTAGGATCATTTTAACTTATTTACCTTATGAGTTTCTGTCAATTCAGTTTTTTTTCTTTGTGGAGTTTTCTGATTTAAGGGGGCGGTGGGAAGAGTTTTGAAAGTCGTAGAACAAGGAAGAGCAGAAACTCAGATACTTGGTATTTGTTATAGTTTTACAAATAGAAGTGCTAATTAACATGCATCATCTAATAAAATCGTGACAGCAGTCAAGGCCATAAAAGTGTTTATAACCAATAACCTCATTCCTTTCAATATCTAGAAAGACCTCTTGGCTTACTAGTGTGTGTAATCTACTTTTGATTAATTGCTAATTTTCCACTTTGTAGATTATTATTTTATTTTTTTCTGCCATTTCATAGATAATTAGCACTTTCTTCAGAGAGGAGGGCAGAGGGAAACTAAATAAATGCATTTGTCTACATTTATTGTACTTCCTGTTAACCCTGCTTTGGAAAAGGTCTAATAACAAAGAAATTTAATGCTATGGTATTGTTCAAATTAGACTTGTAAACCAAGAAAACACAGACACCTACAGGGGCCTGGCAGGTAGGGTAAGTGAGCACTTGAGACACTCAGTGGTGGATACTAGGGCAACTGTGGGTAATACATGCTTCCCTTGAAGGGATTAGAATATTTAAACTTACACAGCATACCTGAGCTAGTCAACATGAACAACACCAAACAGGGATCAAAAGAAATGCTTTAAGCAAACGATGAAGCACATAGTAAACCGATGAATAGCTGGGACCACTGTAGTTCATAATAAGTAACTCTTTCACCTAAAACCTATCCTAAGCCTAAAGTAAAATTATTTTTGAAGACAGAGCAATATGTCCCTAACTTTCACATTATAAGTTTCTGTGGCATTATAATAGATTGTTGGGATAAATCCCAAATAATTTCCATATTTGTTGGGAGATCATTTTTTATTTGCAAGCAGTAATGTTTCTTTATGATGTATATATTTAAGCTTTTATGTCACTCCTGCTCACTCTTTTTCAGGGAAAATTTCATGGGAACCCAATGCATGTAGCTGTGGTTATTTCCAACTGTTTAAGGGAAGAGAGGAGAATATTGGCTGCAGCCAACATGCCTGTTCAGGTAATATTTTCTGAACTTGTGATCTTATTATCACCTTGGGCTCAATTTTTCTGAACCAAAATCTTTTCTTGCAAATCAGCTGCTTCTTCCTGTGTTAGTGGTGCCACCATCCTTCCAGTCTCTTGTAATCTAGGTCTAGGGTTATCTTTGAGTAAGATCCTTTTCTTTGCTTCTTTGAGATAATTACCAAGTTTTTCCATCATTTGTTTCTAGAATCTTATCTATACATTATTTTTTATTTCCACTGGTCACACTCTGGCCCACAGTCTTAAAACATTGGTTCAAGAATATAGTAACTACCTCCTCGCTGAATTTCTACCATTTGGACTCTGCTTCCCTCAGCACATTATCCTCAGGGATTGATCTTGCTCAGAACCCTTCAGTAGCTCCTGATTTCCTACCCTACAAGTCCAAACTACTCCACAAGTGGGAATTTTGTCTTACAGAAACTCTATAAATACTTGCTTGTTGATTGTTTGAATGTAATTTACCCTTCCATAATTTAGATTATATTTTACCCCATTATTCTGAATGAGTTCAGCACTTCCATTGAAAACAAGTAGAGGAAGCAATGAAATCCATAATGAATACTTTTTCAGTTAATCCTTATAAAAAGAGTATGTTAATAATCAATTTTACCAAAGACAACTTCCATCATTTAGTAAATTACACCACAATATTTTTTTTTTTATCCTCACCCGAGGACATTTTTTCATTATTTGTCCAGATAGAGTGGGAGGGAGAGAGAGGAAGAGAGAGAGAGAGAAACATCGACGTGAAAGGGACACATCGAGTGGCCGCCACCCGCACGACCAACCAGGGCTGGGGACAAACTGCAACCGAAGTACATGCCCCTAGCGGGAACCAAACCCGGGTCTATCTGGACCGCAGGCCGACGCTCCAACCACTGAGCCAAACTGGCCAGGGCTACACCACAATATTTATTTTTGAAGGCTCAAGTAAACTTTTTTTTAACTATTAGATATTCTCAGGTTTAGTTATTGTCAGGTTATGGTTATTTTGGGAGAAGTATGAAGTTTTAAAAATGTACTATTCTTATTTTTTAGATAAAAAAGAGGACAATATTTTTATTTAATTTAAAATCTAAAGTATAGTAAGTTTTGTAAAGTAAATATAGTTTGATTCAATGCTTTGGGGTTAAAATTAAGATGCTATTACTAATGTACTATATTCTCATATTTATATTCTAAGCTATTCTTTTTTGTATTTCTCTTATCTCTCATCATTTTAGAGTGTGTGTGTGTGTATGTGTGTTGTTCCCTTCAAATCTCAGATATCAATTAAATTAGGAATTATAGTTTATTTGCATAGATACTAATAAACGTCACTCTGCAAATAATCCGCCAGTACCACATACTAACACAAAGGAAGCACTGGTTTGTAATTTGAAAGAAGTAGACAAATAATTGAGGCTAAATGAGAGTGAGGGAATTGTTTAAAGGTTTTACCATCTGAAGAATGTGGTGTAGTTGAAAGAACACTTGACTGATAGTCAAGGACGTGGGTTCCACTTGGGGTTCCACCACCCATTTGCTATGGATCTTAGCCAACTCATCAGCCTTTCTAATCATAGCTCCCCACCCAACTGTAATGTAAAGGGATTGTCGACATCCCTAACTCTCATTTCTAGATGTCTATGTAATTTGTATCTAAGAAACATATTCAATGTAGATTATTAGAGTGGCCAAGAAACAGTGCTTGGAGAAGCTAGTTAGCCTTTCTATTTAAGTAGGTTAACATTTTTACATATTCTTTAGTAAACTTTCTTTGTTCTAGTGTAGAAATAATTCTCATGCTGTCAGATTCATCTGAATTTAAGTCCAATTCTAAATTTCAGTCTAACTGAATGTAGTTTCACTATACTAATTTTTTAATTGTGTATATTAGTTTTAGAGAATTTCAAAAGTAATATAGGTCTGTTACAGCAAATTAAGAAAAATGTTTAACTATAAAATCTTCTATAATTTTACTATTCAGAGATAACACACAATATTTTTGTGCGTGTGTTCTTCCAATCACATGTACTTGAGTATATATATATATTTATCTATATATTTATAAATATATCTACATATATAAGCAATAGAGAACATAAATATATGGTGTTTTATAATTTTCTCTATTTTTAACCATTTGACACCACTTACATGTCATTAAATATTCTTCTACAGCATGAATTTTAATGACTACAGAGTATTTCATGTTATATTGATCCAAACCTCAGTTCAAAGTATACTTACATATACTACATTAATCATAAACCTGTTTTATCAACATCATTGAAATTTCAAGACATTCTTTTTCCAGGGACCTCTGGAAAAATCCTTACAAAGTTCTTCAGTTTCAGAAAGACAGAGGAATGTGGAGCACAAAGTGGCTGCCATTAAAAATAGCGTGCAGGTGAGTGATCTTACGGATGCCCAGAAAGGCTAGCTATTGTTCCCATACAACCAAGTACCTTTCTCCTATGTGCCGAAAGTTAAAGCATACAGAAATCATAGGGCAATTTGCTAGTAAGATAAATGTCTCTCACACACTATGTTCATATTGGAAAAGATTTCTTTCGGGGAAGCTTTTTAACTTCAATTACTGGAGACTCGGTCTACCCATCACACTCCATTACTAGGGAGCCATGTGGCCTCAGGCATGTAAGTTACATGACATCTGTAACGCTCCGCTTCTTCATCTGTAAAAGTGAGGATAACCACCATTATAAGATTGTTGTGAAGACTGCAATAGATAATAGATGAGAAGCCCAGGTCTTAACACTTAACACCTGTTATGTCTGAGCAGCAAAACCTCAGCAGGTTTAGAGAAGAGAAAAATAAAAACCTCAGAGATAGAAACAGGAGACACAAAAGAAGCAGATTTTTTCCCCTAAGAGGTAGCAAGGGGGAATTTTATACTGAATTGTCATAAACTGCACCAGATTAGAAAGGAGACTTTAAGCAAAATGATAATTTATACATTAACACATAATTATATGGAACTAAAAGGGGAGTACACAGATTCTCAGGTAAAAAGGGATATTAGTAGCATCTTTTGGAACTAATTGAGAAACAAAAGGAAAGATGCTGAAAGATTTCCAATTAGGTAGTGAAAATAGAAGAGCAAATTCAATCTGGTTCTTCCAGTGTTGTTCAACTTTTGTGGGATTAGCTCTTTATAAATGTAGGTTCTATGTAGTTAGTCTAGCATATTACTGGAAACTGGAAGCACAAAACAGTATATTTTCAAATATCAGTGATGTTTCATTGACATGCTTAATTTTAACAACTGAGAGAGTATGTTTTCTTTTATAAAAAGATAACAGAACAAGATACCAAATATTTAGAAGACCTGCAAGATGAATTTGACTACAGGTATAAAACAATTCAGATGATGGGTAAGTTTTTGTTTCATCTCTAATTCTACATAGGGACATGAAAGTAACATGACTAGTGTTTCTTCTTTACTGACAGAATTGATAAATTGATCTACTTCTCTAAGTGAGTTTTTTTTTTTAAAGGGAGGGTTCAAGAGAGGAGTATTTACTTTGCTTCCTCCTTTTTTTCTTCATATACAAAATATATATTTTATTAACTAATTCTAAGTAAACTATAAAACTGATGAGAAAGCACTTCTACTTTGGCATGCAGGTCCAAAAATTAAGTACATTCTCCTATAGAGGCAAAATATCATTATCACAATTAAAAGGGATAATAATAATTGCCTAATATGATCAGGAACTTAGTAATATCTGTATGTGAGTTTTTGAAATATAATTTTTAAAAATTAATACATGGAAAACAATGAAAACATAGAAATGTGACTCACTGTAGGAAATTTAGAAAATAGATAAAAGCAATAAAAATAAAAATCACACAAAATTCCACTGCCTACAGATAAACACTGTCAAAATAGTAATATATTTCCTTCCAGTCTTTTTCCTATATGTTCAATTATATCATATTTATTTATTTGCAAAATAATGAAATAATCTTGTACATAGTTTTGTATGTTTCATTTTAAAGTTTTATTTGACTATCTCTTTGTGGTTAAACATTGAAGTTGTTTAGAGTTAGATGGTTTTTAAGAAATGGAAGAAAAGAATAAGGCTATTTGCTAGGTTTAAGACTTACAAGTAATAATGGATCATTTAAAGTGTGTTGCAATTAGTGGGACAATTGGAGAAATTCTAATAAGGTCTAGATTAGTTAATGGGATTGTAACAGTGTTAATTTATTGGCTTTGATAATTGTACTATGCTTATGTAAGACATGAGAAGAAGCTGAATGAAGGATATATGGGAATTCCTTTATTTTTGCAATTTCTTAAATTATAAAATTATTTTAAGATAATATTTAAAAATTGGATATAAATCTTTCATTTAAATAATCATCTTTAAGTATTGAAATATTAGCTTCAAAAGTATCTGGAAGGCAGTATGAATGACTATGTTCAAATGCTTATCTTTTCATCTAAATTTAAAAGAGAGGCTATTAGGAAACTTGTTTTTTCTGGCATAGGTGAGGAGTGATGTTCTTCTGGCATCTTCAGGATGCCTTGACTCCCATGAACTGCTATTTAAAATGTTTATAGTTGTTTGTATATACAATTATTTTTCTTCAGAAGAAATGACACAAACATGGTTTTCATCAGATTATCAAAGGGGTCCACAATCTTAAAATGATTTAGCACAACTGCAGATTTAATCAAGCATTATAGTTCATTGAAAGCAACCTCATCCCAAATTTCATATGTGAACTATCAATTTTGAGAATTAGAATATAACAAAATACACTAAATGATAAAATTATTTTGAACTTAATATATTGCAATTAAAGTTTATTTAATATCTTAGAGTGCTCCCTGAGAATTATGAACAATAAAAACAATCATTGTATCACTTAAATCAAGTATTCATTTTGTTGGCTATAAGTGAAATTAAATGAAAGATACATGGAAAACAAGTTATATCCTTGCTAGTGAAGATGGGAAATTATTAGCTAATGGAGTTTTGAGTTGATAAAATGCTATATGAGCAAGATTTTGCTACATGTGGGATCTAGGAGTCAGTGAATTTGTGAATTAAAGCAACCAGGAATGACTTCCTAGATATCAGTGCTGGTTTCTAGAGAAATGTGGCACAATGTTGTTCTGGTGCCTCTTTTTCAGTTACACAAGTCAGATCAGCATTCCCAATGTTCACTTTTCATGGATGTGAGTGGTTGGTAGAAACCATCACTTCCTATATACCAATAAAGGATAATGTTTAAATTAAATAATGCATCTCCCATTTAAGAGGATAAATCATTTTGGTTTTTCTTCAGTCAGAGGTGTTTCTAAAATGTGCAACTCTTTCCCACTTCTAGTTTTACTGTGAGGCTAGCATATTTTTCAAAAGAAAAAGCAAAGAATTTAGTCTTTGTTATTAGTTTATGAGACCAAGTAGACAAAATGCTAACTCCACTAGGCAGTTTCTCGTAACTCCTGGGTATAAGGTAGAGCATCAGGAGGAGTCAACTATGATTTACTCATGGACACAAAGAGAGGCCCCTTCCTTTCCTACGTATGCCAGCCAACTGGGGTTATTATCAACGTAGAGGTACCTAATAAGGAATCCATTATAAAAACTTTTTAATCTTCTCTCTCCCCACTCCAAAAAGGAACACGTGTGAGGAACGGTCTTCTCTGGAGGTCTGTAAAATAGAGAGCTCCTCCCTGGCATGCTTGGATGTAATGCTTCCTAGCAAAATGAACAGAGTTACTTCCAAGTTCATCTCTAATGGCCCCGTTTGGGCTCCTGCATTTTAGGAGGACAGATTACAGCCATTTTGGCTTTCAGGACAGAGAGCTTCAGAGAGGACTCTAAATCTGATCTCTTTTCCTTCGTAGATCAGGGAGATAAGAACAATGCCCTAATGAGTCAGGAAGTTTTGACTCTGCAAGAAATGCTCAACAGCCTTGACTTCAAGAGAAAGGTGAGTGAAGAACTTTAATTTGGCCTTTCGGCTGTTTTTCTCCTTTTCTTACAACTAGTCCTACTGAAAAGAATAACGCTCTTGGATTTTATTTGTCTCATTTACGCTGAATGAATAAATGGCAGTATTTCTAGGAAGAGTTCGATATTGTTTGCTGTGCTTCTAAGTTTACAAAGCTGGAACTCTCTGGAGTCTATTTATCTTGCTTATGTGGTACATTTCTTGTAGCTACCATTAAAGTCAAGGTGAACATTTCACCTAGTTTTTATTTGCCATTGTTTCAGACATGACTCTTTTGGTTGCTGTACTTAATATGCTGAGATGGGTTCTACTACATATATATAATAAAAATATTACTTGAAGACTACCAAAATTTTATTGGAAAAATAAGTGTTCCAGTTTTTATGCTGAAAAATGACATTGTGCTCAGTAATCTGGATTTCAGGATAGTTTATTGACAACTGAATTTTTCAATCTAACCTCCTCCCAAGGAGAGGAAGATCCTTTTTCTGGCTCAATGAAATACTTAAAAGAGGGGGGACATCTCTATTTTAATTTTCTACCTCTCCTTGAAAATAAATGCTATTGAAATTTAACCAGTCACTGATAAATCAATACTTTATTTCTAAAAGTTTGGCTCCATTTTTATGCAGGAATTTGTGTGAGCACAAATGAATATAAAATTTATTTTACCCTAAATTATAAACTTAAACAGTTATATATCAGATTGTAAACATGCAAATGGTTAATCCAAGATAAACTTAATGTCTTTATGCGTAATAAATGTATACTATACATTTTATGCATGCCATCTTATTTAACTTTAGGAATATGATTTTAAGGAGAGAAGGAACCTTGGAAATAATTTGGTCTCTTCTCTTCTCCTAATTGCATAAATCAGAAGACCAATTTCCAGCAAAGTTAAATGGTTTATCCAAATTTACACACCTTGTGGCAAAACCAGGGTAGGAATTCACATCTTCTAATTCCTAGGCCTTTAACAGTTATACTTCTCCTCTATACCTTCCAAAATCCAGATAAAGTAATAATAAAAACTAACACAGAAAGGCTCAGATTTTAATCAGTACATTTAAAAATAAATGCACAAGCATATTTATAAGAATATAAATTCAATTTATAAATGTATTTTAAAAAGCAGATGTATGGCTTTATGACTACAAGATTCAATATTGTCACAAGTTACAAATTCAATGATAGTATGAGACTATTTTGAGATATTAAGAGAATGTTTACTGTGGCCATGCTTTTCTCTTCATGACGTTATTTGATTGTATAATTTAATTATTTGAAAAGACAGTGCTGTGGCAAATAGAAGGTGGTATTTGGTAAAATATTTGGTCAAAATTTTAAGCAAGCCCTTATCTCTCAGGTCAGACAGATTGTTTTATTGGTTGCATTATGAGTGACTTAGGTTGTGTCTCATGAAAATGTTTTCAGCAGTCACCTCTGTTTTTAGGAAGCCCTCAGTAAGATGACACAGATAGTAAATGAAACGGACTTGTTAATGAACAGCATGCTACTAGAAGAGCTACAAGACTGGAAGAGGCGGCAGCAAGTTGCCTGCATCGGTGGTCCACTCCACAATGGGCTCGACCAGCTTCAAAACTGGTAAAACAATTGACTTCCGTTTCTAGTGAAAACCACAGGAAATACAAAACTTCAGTATCACTCAGCCAGAGAATGCAGGCTTAGGTCAGAACGTCAATTCATTCAACTTATTGATGGTTTATTAGCAGGGGAGAACTCTGTAGTTGAAAACAAATAGATATAATTGTATACGTATTCTTAAGTTTTATTCCTTTGGGGAGAAAAAGAAAGCATCTATAGAAGTCTATAAAATGCATAAGAATTGTTTCATTTTCTTATATACCAGTCTTAAAAGACTCATGAATTTTTTAAACCAGCAATAAATATGCTTTCTTTAAGGACATAAGCACTAGCTTCAAAAGCTTGAAAAGATATCTCAGTTTTTTAAAGGTGTACCTTAAGATGTCAGAGTCAAACATTAGTTTGTGTTTTTAACAAAGCAATTTATTTTTATATTTAAATGAAAAATTTCAAGTGGCTAAAACAGCATGGCATCTGCTGCCTATGTATTTACATATACAATTGTATATAGATACAATCCTTTGTATTAGAAGAAAAAAATGTGAATGGGTTTCCCCTTCATCAATGCAGAAATAAAACTATCTGATTGAAAGAAAAATTAGAAAATATGACAAACAAAAAGAAAATATTCAACAGAAATCTAAAATTGTCTTCAAAGAGTGCAATTCAGTACAATGAGAATATGTACTAACTGGGGACACTTGTACTAAAAGCTCTGCCCTGACAGGCATACTTATAAAAAAAAATAAGGAATTGGGCGCTTTTTGAAACATACAGATTTTCCTTGGGGAGATACATTGATTCTCTAAACCTTACTCTACTCTGTTGTTATGAAAACAAGATAAACAACAAAGGGAGGAGTAAAGTGGTGCTCCTACAAAATTCAGTGGGGGATTGACAGTTCTTTCCACAGTGTTATGTGGGGCATATACTTTTTAGTGGAAAGAGCTGCAGTCAGGCCTAAACGGATTTATCAAGTCTATTGAGACAGTCTGCCTCCTCTGTAGTTGGAGGCCCCTTCGGTCTCCAACATTTCAATCTCCCTTTCCTTAGTCTTCTGGCCCAAGCTCCCACCTCCATTTCTGAGGTGAGATCACCACATAGTGAGGAAAACTGTAAGCAGATGCCTTCCAGAGATCTGCATTGATAAGTCCTAGACTAATACCTAGGACTTATAATAATGCACACACACACACACACACACACACACATATATGTGTGTGTGTATATATATATATATATATACACACACATATATTTGTTTTATATTGTTGTTCTTCAGTATTTTTATACATAACATTCTTCATATCATGCATTTTTAAAGTTTTAAATTTGTTCTTTCTTTGCTCCTTAGTGAGTGCCAAATTCTTAATATATATATATATATATATATATATATATATATATATTCAACAGACTTAAACATATTAAACAAAGGATAATTAAAAGAGATTTCTTGTCTGTAACTGAAGGTATAAATTAGAAAACGTTGAAAATATTTAACATTGTATCATACATCTTAGAGAAAAAAATGGATTAAGGAAAAAAATATAGAACTGTCACTAACCTTTAATGGAGTTAAGTGATTAATTTAGTTTAATATTTTAATATTTGCTGATATGGTTAATAGTTAAAATAGTAGATTAAGTGAAAAAACTATCTGTGATTTTCATTTGCTTCAATAGCTTTACACTGTTGGCAGAAAGTCTGTTCCAACTCAAAAGACAATTGGAGAAATTAGAGGAGCAATCTACCAAAATGACATATGAAGGTGATCCCATCCCAATGCAAAGACCACATCTGCTAGAAAGAGTCACTTTCTTGATCTACAACATTTTTAAGAAGTAAGTGTGGTTTGTTAAATGCCTCATGTCAGGTTCAGTCCTGTGGAGGTGTAGGGACACCCTGACTGGGGTTTTGGTGTTAAGGTGAAGGAAGGGTAGGGAACTAAACAGTGAGCCTCAGGGTGAACTGAATAAAGTGCTAGAGAGTTCTAGAAATATTTCTACTCTTTACTATTCTTCAATACTTCCCCCACCAGCTGACTCAGTTTTCCATGAGTCAAGCACATCATCCACCTAAAGTTCAGTTTTCAACATTTAGAAAAGAAGATTTCAAGGATTTTTTAAGTACATGTACAAGAAATGAAGGGTGGATAACATGTTTATGTTTATAAGCTCATCTAAAGAAAAAACAATACTAGTATGTACCAGAAATCCTAGTATCTATTTCAAAATGGTGTGAAATTAATTTTCTATTTTATGTTTAGTATGATAAAAATAGATGGGGGCTTTTATTCTTGACTCAATTATAACAATTAAGAATTAATTACTATTGTTACTTAGGGACAATCTTGAGGCGTTTTTCCATCTCCTGGTAATTATTTATGAGAAGTCTTTGGAAAGATTTGAGTTTTAATGGGGGTTTGAATGTCTTCAAAGTGTAGGAAATTTGGACCTTATAAGAGGACAGCATCCTGTTCCTCTGTGGTTTTCAGCCTGTCACTATTTTCAGTGTTTTCAAATGACATGCTTTATTTCCTTTTAATCTAGCTCATTTGTGGTTGAACGACAGCCATGTATGCCAACCCACCCTCAGAGACCAATGGTACTTAAAACTCTCATTCAGTTCACTGTAAAGCTAAGGTAGGCAGAATGTGTTCTATCATTTCATATGTTTATGGAGCCACAGTCACTGTGTAATTAAGACTAATTTCTCTCATTGTGCCTTTCATTCAACTATTCTTTATTGAGTGTCTCCTGCACTGAGCTGTGGTAAATACCCACAAAGAGTTCTGAGCAGAAGAGGTCCCAGAATGGGCACCACCTTGCACGTTGTTTGAACTGATTGCATGAGGCAAAGACCATTAGTCCCTGGTTTGGGTGTTCTGCCCTTCTCTTTTACCTGACTGTTAAGGCCCTATTTTTCTTCCTTGTACCCTGTTCCCCACTGTCTTAATAGATGATCCTTTACTTAGTATTCGAGATTTTTCCTTAAATCCCTCTCTACCATAGCACTGCATCCTCCTATTTCAAAGGGAGGGGTAACATGGGACTCCCTTTAAGTTGTCATGTGAATCAGATCTTTCATACTAACCCTCACTACCCAAACTACACATTTATCATATTCCAAACCCTGAAATCAATCCTGTGCTTGGTACAGGACTTTTAAGGAACCTTTGCAATATTCTACCCACCTTTTGTTTGGGCTGTTATCTGTGATTCTGTTTCTCTAATGCAAATCAGTTGCTTATTACCATTCTCCATACTCCATCTATTGGACTGGACTTCTTCCTTTTATGTATACCAGTGTCTGCACTTCTCCCTTCCCCAGTCTTCACTCTACTAGTGCCCCAGTGCCTAGGGCACATCATGGGTATATATGAGGGGCTCGATACATGCTGAGTGAATGAATGAAGTTCAGATAAGTGCATAAGTAAATGAATGAGTGAGTGAGTGATGGAATGGTTATCTCAGAAACTGGACTGGACCTACAGAAAGAGGGTATATCAGAGGGTACAGTTCAGAAAAGATGAGGAAAGCAAAAGAAAAAAGAAGGAGCTGACACCAGAAGAAGGAATTAAAGGGAGTTATTCTGACCTGTAATCACTTGATTTGAAATTGGGTCTTTTGAAATTATTAACGTTTTTGCTATTACTTGAATATAGTATTTTTAAAGATTGAAAATGCATTTAAATGTTAATTTTTCATATTCTACCAGAGGCCTAATCTTTCTTGATATTTTACCATAAAACAATTATCATCAAAACATTTCATTTTACTAAGCTTACAAAATGTGTTCTTAAAATATGAGAATAAAATGGAGCCACATGAATAGACTTTGATTTTTCTAATGTGTATACATTTAACCCAAATTTGGGCTTTAGCCAAAATATATAGCTATTTTTCTGACCTAGCCAATGTAGTATCCAATACACATCAACTTAAGCAGTGGAAACACTTCCCAAATGTTTGTCAATATATGACGTGGCTGATGTCAGTATTAGTAACATGGCAAACTGAAGAGGAATTGGACATTTTTAAAACACTAACATATAACTGGAGATAATGTAATTTGTTTATATGTATATGCTATAAATATATTCAAACCTCTAAATATAAAAAGGCTTTTAGAACTTTTCATTTTTATCTTTGATTCTTTGTTTATGTGTCTTTCCAGACTACTAATAAAATTGCCAGAACTAAACTATCAGGTAAAGGTGAAAGCATCAATTGACAAGTAAGTATCTAATTTCATTTTGAAACATGAAAATATGACTTTTAAAAAAGAACTCTCCTTATTTTATAGAATAATTCCAAACTTTTACATTTATTTCTCTAATATAACATATAAATGTGCTTCAAATATTTGACTTTGAAGTTCAAACATTTAACAGAACTCCAGTGAAGACATATTTTAAAAATTTTGCTATAAAGACTTGAAATGAAGGTTTATGGACTATCCTCTAAACTATTATAAAAAGTTTTACTAGGTCAATTAAATAGCTTATTTTAACTAATCTTCTTGGTTTTACAGGAATGTTTCAACTCTAAGGTAAGACCTTTACTTTGGAACTTTTTGCTGTTCTCATAAATATATTTTACCTGAGACTATGTAAATAGCTAAGATTTCTTCTCTAGTAATCGAAGATTTGTCCTTTGTGGAACTCATGTCAAAGCCATGTCCATTGAAGAATCTTCCAATGGGAGTCTCTCTGTGGAATTTCGACATTTGGTGAGTAAATGTTTACACAGTAAAATTATACAAGGTTTACTTTTTCAAATCAGACTCATCTTTACTAATAGGCCTTATAACTCAATGTATGTTGTTGTTTCTTTTGTGAGATTAAGGGACATATTAAGAAATAACAACATACCATCATTGAAGAATTGAAAATGGTAGAAAGAACACTGAAGTGAAGCTCAGGTCTGAGTTCTTAACAATGGTAAAGTAGTACCTAAATATATATAGTAATTGGTCCATAGATTTTGCCAATAATGACAGAAGTAATCCATCCTGTAACTGATAGGCATTCCTGGGTTCATTTTTTAAATCTCCCCAAGAAATGATATCAAGAAACAATAAGTCTGGCTAAAGACACGTTCATTTTAGAATTAGCTAGGGGGGAAATAGGATGTTCCTGGGTATGGCAATTGTACACGGTTTGTCTTGGCATGTCTAGAAAGCTTCTGACCCAACCTCATCCTGTTGCTTCTTGTTTTTACCACTTCCTCTTAACCTAGAGTTCTCTTCCTGCTTTCTTTCTGATTCTTTGAATAGTTCTTGGATTCCCAAAGACCCTACTGCTTATCTCGCCAGAAACATGTTACTCATCTGGTTTGTTAACATTTAGGAAGTATCTCACCTAAATGTTGGGACACTTCTGAATCAGCCTCAAAAGGTCTATTTTCTAAAAGATACAACATTTACATTAACAGAAAAGTATCCGCATACACAAATTTATGCTGGTTTTGTTTTTAGTTTTGTTTTTGTTTGGTCTTTAGTATTGAAGAATACATTTCTTTTTAACTGAATTCTTACCATGTGAAACTGCTAAATAAAATATAATGAGGAGTCACATATTATACATCCTTATAACTAGCGCTTTTTTTTTTTTTTGCTTAGGTTTAATTTCTGTCCTCAAGGAATTTTTAATAATGGGCAATGTTTTCTAATAAACTAGTAAAGCAGAAAGAGGCCCTTAACTTAGACATGTCTGTCTCCCAGAAAAAGTCACGTGGAAAAGGAAGGACAAGGAACATACCAAAAAGTGGTTAGGTCTTTTATTTCAGCACATGTAATATATAAAATAACAAAACCTTAGTTCTTACACTGCTCTTCTGGTTGCAAAGCATTTTCATATATATATATATATATATATATATTAACTTTTATCACTTTTAATACAAAAGTCAATGTAGAAAATCAGAGAGGCAAAAATTTTAAAATTAAAAATCACCTGTAATCCCACCAATTTGAGGTAACACTATTTATATCCTTGTTTTTGTTTTCATTCTTTTTTCATAAATATATATATTTAAAGTCAAATGAGATTGTATACACTATATAACTTGTTTTCTGTCTTTTTTAAATAAGTAATTCACATCATGAATATTTTGTGTCAGTGAGTCTCCTTTTGCTCTAACATTATCTATGCTTACTATATCAGGTGGCACCTTGCCCCATTATTTCTTTCCTAGTTCTCTGTGTTAGACTGGGTTTCACAGGGACTGGGAATCTTCACGGCTTAGTTCAGATGATACTTTTCAGGCACAAAGGAGTGTTGAATAAATTTGAAAACATCCCAGCATGATTTCCTCTTTTCAAAATGTTAGCTGAAAAATAGTCTTAATGGTATACCATCCTTCTCACTTAACTCGATGAAAGTTTCTAAACTGGCATCCTAGGCTGTGAAACAGGAAGCTCCTTCCTATTGGACGTGGGCAGCTCTGCCAGGTTTCCATGAGTTAGAAGATACCTGGATTACTGTCAGAATTGTGACCAAGAAAATGACTACAATAGGTACAACCAACTTGATATTTAGCTGATAATGCTTCTCCATGTAAACGCTGCTGTTTTCTTTTACAAAGCAACCGAAGGAAATGAAGTCCAGTGCTGGAAGCAAAGGAAATGAGGTAGGAAATGTTTTTTCCTAGAGAGTTTTTCTAGGAAATAATTCTATAACATCTGATTTTTATAAAGCTCTTAAACTGCCCTTTATATTTTTTATATAAAGTCAAATTTATATTTCTCTGATTACAAATGTAAAGCTTGATAATCGCAGACAGTATAAGAAATTTTTTTTTTTACTTTTTTTATCCTCACCCGAGGACATTTTTGCATTTATCTTCAGATAGAGCGTGAGAGAGAGAGGGAGGAAGAGAGAGAGAAACATCGATATGAGAGAGACACATCGAGGGGCTGCCACCCACACGACCCCAACCGGGGCCAGGGACAAACTGCAACGGAGGTACGTGCCCTTAGCGGGAACCAAACCTGGGACTCTGTGCACAGGCCGACGCTCTAACCGCTGAGCCAAACCAGCCAGGGCAAGAAATTTTGTTTTAAAAAGAAGGAAATTATGTATAATAATGCTCTCCTAAGAAAATGACTATTAACATTTTGATTCACATCATTCTAGACTTTATGTATATATTACTTTAATGTATATACACATTGCTTCATAACCTGCTTTTTTTTTCACATAGCAATATAAGGTGAACAGCTTTCCATAACCTTAAATACTCTCGGAGAATATGATTTAAAATGGTTGTATTGTATTGCATTTTGCAAGTGTGCCATACTTTCTTTAGTCACTCCTCCATTATTATAAACTATCTTAAAATCACTTATTTTCCACAAATAAGAGTTAAGTCTTAAACATCATAACACATTATGTGAAAACCACAGGTGAAAAACAGTTCTATTACTTCATGGTATCAATTACCTTGCTCTTATAGTTTAGGTTTGAATTTCACTGAATGAATTGATTAAAAGAACAAATGGATGCAGTCCAAGTATTTGCATTTGAGTCAGTAAATGACAAAGTGATCGAATCTTGGATTAGAAGTGGTCTTGGAGATCATCAATTTAGTCTGCCTAGATACTAGGGCATCTGTCTGTGCCCTACATATTTAGAATTAGAAAACCTGGGTTTGAGTCATTCTGACAGTGACTGAAAATGCAATCCTTGGCAAAGGACCTGTTGGAGATATAACTGCATTTTTTTCCTCTGAGAGATCAGCGTAGTACAGCCCATTGCTCTCCACTCAGAGATGCTGTGTGTGTAAGACCACCTACACGGTGCAGTCCTAAAGCAGTGAGGCTGATTTCTGGCGTGATTGGTGTGTGACTCCTATCACCTGGCTTTATACCTCACAGCTCTTATGAGAAATCTCTTCGAATTATTTGGAAGAAAAGAAGCACTTTACAAATCTAGTATTCAACTACAATCAATCCAACCCACCCCACAAAACTACAAAGATCCATCACAACAGGTTTAACGCTCCACATTTTTCCTTCCAAGAGTTCTCCAGACTCTTAATCTTATCTTAAAAATCATTTGGCAAATATCCCAGCCCCATCAAGGAGGAGCTAAGCCTTCCTCCCAGCAAGGGTAGAACCTTGACTTAGGGCAGAGCTGCAAACACCTGGATATCACTGAGCAGAGCTTTTGAGTTTAAGAATATTCCAGTGAACCAAAGAAGTGGGAGTAATTCTTCCTACCTTATAGAAATCCATAAAGGTTTTCCAAACTTCCTGATTGAAACATTAGCACATTATAAATAAAAGCCCATTTCACTCATCTCAGTGGAAGTTTGGCTGGCTTTATAAATGACATTTCATGCTACATGACATCCGTGAATAGTATTGAATAAGTCTGAATAGACTAAGGACAATGCTTCTGGACTCTTATTAGGTAAAATAAATCCCATGGGAATACTTTAAATAGCTCAACTCTCTGGCACATTGTTATCTTTATGAATGTAAAATCAAAATCTTGGATTTCCCTAGAGGCAGAAGTCTAAGTAAATCATTTTCTACTATAGAAAAGCCAACCAGTCTTATTAACACTGTCTACTTATATTAATTTGAATTTATTTCCTCTTATTTTCCAATTAATAACAAAATTATGAAGTACATATTTGAACGCTTTCATTTTATCGTGTTTTTTTTTCAAACTTGTCAGCTCAGGATAATTTTATTTTAAGCTATTCTTTGAGCTCCCCCTGTTGACAGAATTTTAATATGACTCCTAGGTATATTTAAAATAAGCCATAGGGGAAAAATAAAATAAAATAAGCCATAGACTTGAACATTGTTTTATATGCTATGGGAATAATTGAAGTCACAAAATATAAAAAAGTAGGCTCAGAAAGATAAGCCAACGAATCAGGGGCTTAGCCAGGCAGCAGAGGTAACCAAAGGAGAGGCATGATGTCCTGGTGCCAGGGACTGAAGTAACCAACATTCCAGAAAAACAGGAAGCTAAGGTATTCTAACCTCATTTCGAATTTCAAATAATATCTGTTGTTCATCTGTGAGCTGTTGTGTACCTGCATCAGGAGTTCACAGCCTGATAAGAATTTATTCAATAAATCCTCCTGTGGCATTTACTATATACTGGACACTGTCTGAGAGCTTCACCAACATTGATTTATGTAATTCTTGCGACACTGCCATGAAGTGACACTATTAGTGTGGTACTTATTTCCGTTAGGGAAACTGGGACACAAAGTGGTTGGGTCAAGAATCAAACCGTGGCTCCCAAGTCCACACTCTTGGCCATGAAGCCATGTTCCTCTGGGGTCCTAAAACCTTCGCTGGGAGAAGCTGGGCTGGTTGGCAGTCCTCTTGGACCCCCTCCAGTCGCTGGGATTCTTAGGAGGGGCATCTTTGCAGGTGGGCGGGCAGCATCTCACCCTTTCCTCTCTGCTCCAGCTGCGGTTGCTGTTGAATCCGCCCACTCAGAAATCACACAGTTACCCTGCACCAGAGTACTTACAAAGTTTAGAAGGAGGTTAAAATAATGCTTCCTCAGAAAATGTTGGTATCTATCTCCCTTACCTCCTTCGGGCATCAGTGGGGTAGAGCTCCGCCTCTTATAGGTAGCTGACCTTGCACAAGCCGCTTAGCTTCACTAACTTCCAGTGTCCTTATCTATAAAACGGGGATGGTGTGAACCTGCTCTTCACAGCATTGTTGGGAGGACCAGATGAGGTGCTGTGTGAGAGTCAACTGTGATATGCAGTGCAGGTGTCTGTTATGGCTCTTCCTAATCAGCCCTCCAGGCTGCCCCCTCTGTAAAGAGCAGGTATTTACACAGGTGGGGAAACTCTCCAAAGGAGGTATATCCGACCCAAGACAAATTGCTTATCCTTATCCTTCTCTACCCATCTGCCAAGGTGCTTGGCAAGAGACATTCCCTTTCAAGGGTCCCTGAGCACATCCCTCTTATGGCTCCAGGTCCCTGAGACCTCAGATCGCCATGTGCATCTGCCCCTTTTATGGGATCACATGTCTCAGGTTTCTACCACCACCTCACTGGCTCCCACCCCCATTCTCTCTCTCTCTCTCTCTCTCTCTCTCTCTCTCTCTCTCTCTCTCTCACACACACACACACACACACACACACACACACACACACACACACACAAATACAAATAACTTTGGGGTCCCTCAGTTCTGCTTTTCTGCTTCTGTGGTTGTGAGAACTTGGATTGGATACTTATTAAATGATCGAGAACATACCAGGATGTCATGAATGATAGTTTCCCTAAGGTTGCCATTCTAACTCCCTTAGAATTGCAGCACCCCATGGCTGTTTGACTCTGAGATTATCCAGGAAAAGGTGACCCTCCAGGATGTACTGGGGTTCCTGGATGTTGGGTTAGGTGAAGGGAGGAAGTTGCACTAGACCCGTACTGTTCCCAGAAGACCCCGAAAGACCAGAGAGGTGCTTTGGGAGCCACCTCTGGATTAGTAGTTGGTGAAAGGTGGAGCTCAGGATCCCCCACCCCTGTTTCAATCAAGACAGCTCTATTTTATGTATTCTACAGACTGGAATCCAGGTGGAAATCTATCCATATCCTTTTAAGAATATGTTCCAAGGTTAAAAAACATTTGAAAATCATTGGACTAGACAGTCTCTGAAGATCCTTTGACTAAGAGGCTACAACTGCAAAAGTGGGTAGGGTGTTTACACTTAAAAAAAAATACATTTAATTTTAAGAATTTGCTTTGGAATTTCACAACACTCCTTGAGGAATCTGTGGACACACTGCCACAAAATCAAGGTCAGCAATTACTACCTCTTTCTTCCACCTTTGTTCTTTCCTTAGAAGAGTCACCATAATGAAACAATTCCATTACCTAGCAAGTGGCCAGGCTTTGAAGGCATCAGTCTGTCCCTGTAAAATAAACATTCCCAGGGAGCAACGTTTCCCGAAGGTCCGTATCTGGAGGGAGCCAGCTGGAGAGTGATTGTTGAAATGTGGAGGCTGAACAGGGAAGCTGGAATTGCAGCCTCTTGAGTTTGCTCTTTGTCAGCAGGCTTTAACTGATAAATGACAGTTTTAGCCACAGACTGAGGTGTTAGGTAATTTTGTTTATGTGGTGGAAAGTCATGAAGCACAAAGAAGCTATTAGTAAAGCCTGGATGACTTGGGTTTCATTTAACAAAATAGCCAAACAGATGTTCTTTCAAGGCTCAGTGTTCTCAAACACAGAAACACTGCTCACACTCGAACTAGCCCAGCATTTCACAGGAAGTTGATTTCCTTCTGAACTAATTTAAGTAGTTGCAATGCTTTTATAAGAGAGCTATCGGTACGAGAACAACACTAACAATATGGACTTTTTATGCAATACTCTCCATACAGTCCCCTTATTTTATGGGCTGAGAATTAGTTGCCGTTTTATATTCATTTCCTATGATCCTGTGATTGAAGTCTATCTCTCATGTGATTATTTCCCCCTCTTATAATTGTTTCCCAGTGTCTCACCCAGTGACTAGCCCATGATAGGTACTTAGTGAATATTCATCAGGCTAATGGAATATTGTAATTGTGGTCTATTCCATATAGTTTTCCATGTGCAACATTATGATAGATTATGGAACTAGAAACTTAGATGAAAAGCATCCTTATTCCAGTCATATTTATTTAGCAGAGGTTTCCTTTCAAATCAAAAGCCATAACCATTTATTAATATATTCTAGGATTTCAGGCTGTACTATTAAGCACTGAGCAGAGGAAACAAAAAGAGAATATGGTGGCATCTATATCTGCCTTTCATTAGGTTGTGTATTTTTTTTCCAGGTAGAATCCTTTATAATATTCAATGTCATATACATATCATAAATACAGATATTTAAAATCCATAGTCATCTCAGATGATTAGAATGGCTTTTAATATAGGCATTAATGGTGCATCTTACCTATGACATTTCCCTAATCTGTAAGGAATGAATCCTGGGAATGTGAAATTAAATAGTGTCCCTGGTTTGAACTACACTGATACAGTAATATAGACTATGAGTGATGGCCATGCAGGCTTTGGAAATTAATGATGCTTCCTTTGGTCAGAGCTGCTTTTCTCCAGTCATGTGTGTTGTAAGTCAGCTTTCTTGATGGATTTTGTTCTAAATGTGCCTCACAGTTGCATTAGGGATTTTAAGTAAACATTAGATATTAATTTGAATTGCTGAGGAAGCCTCTCACCATCCACATTCCAGTTCAGCAACATAATACCTAAAGCACGAAGTCATTTTCCAAAGTCAATGGACAACCCTGAGTGTCACTGCTCTGGCTGCGGAGCCCCGGTGTTTCACACTTTGGATGGGTGCTGTAACTCAAAGATCAGAGGAAATTATCTGGAATGAATGATCATATCATATGTGCATTTGATCATATAAATTAAAGTGTAGAAGCTAGAATCGGGTAGGGATGAGACCTTAAACTCAAAACAGCTCCCTTTGGCTGTCTTCCAGCCACACCTCTCTGCAGAGAAAGATGTCTGTGGGTTCAAGGCAATGTGCTCACCCAGAACCTAGGACAAGAATTCCCAGCCTGAAAGATCTCAAGCCTACTTTCAGGGCCTGTGAGGCTTATTTCCCTAGGCATAGGTGTCACCATCAAAGCAAAGAGAAGCCTTGAGGCCACAGTAGTCGTGGGAGGCCCCTCACAGAGGTGGGAGAGAGTGGGGTGGGCAACAGTCTAGGGTGAACATGCTCTCCTCAGGCCACCATGTTTCAGTGCAGTGAGACTTTGACAAGTTAAAACCTGGTCAGTTAGGTCATGTAAAAGCTTAGATGTCAAGGCAGGAGGCTGGGCTATATTTTAACAGTTTGTTAACCTGATTTATAATGGTTGAATATTTAGACATACGGTATGTAAGTCTCCATCTGTGCTCTTGCCTCAGGCCGCTCAACTGCTCTGCACAGGCTTGTATCATCCTGCCACTGAATTCAGTGAGGATGTGAAAGACACTGTTGAACATGATATTGCAGATTTTGTAGGGCAGTGATATTTCCTACTGTTTAAAAAATGTGGTTTTGTTCACTTTGTGCCTAAAACAAGCCAACTACTTTATCTCTTGCTCAACCAAAGAAACAGCTATTTATTTATTCATTTATTTATTTATTTATTTATTTATTTATTTATTTATTTATTTATTTATTGAAACATGGGGGTGAGGGGATGAGGGTGGGTGTCTGTTTGGTGTGTTGGAATGTACTGGGAGTAATTTTAAGGGTGGCCTAAGGGATTTTCAAGCAGAATTTTCATTAACATAACTTTCTACTAACCCAGTAAGAAGTAATCCCACAAGAGTGACTAACCACGGGCAGGAATGTAAGGTATCACAGTGATCTAACCCAGGGAGGCAGGAATTTTTACTTCTCCACATCCTTCTCAGTAACAAATCCTAAATTTAACAGTCATTGTCAATAATGTTTTCCTCATATAATTGTTAGTCATGTCATGATATTAGAACTATTTTTAATATTTGAAATTGAATCAAATTGATTCTGACTTGTTATTAATACATATTCAGTATTAGATCTCCCTTTCTCCCAGAGCTGACTCTGCCTCTCCCAGCCCCACCCTGACTTTTCTAGTCAAATAATTCCACTTCTGTTCACATTTTCCCACAGGGCTGATTTTTTAAAATTGTTTAAGTTTTCTACACCATCTCCTGATTTTCACATCCCTTTTGAGACTAAACACAATGGGGATACACCACATTGAGAATGATTTTCTCACAAATTCCACCTGGGGTTCATGTTGAGACTCCGACTCAATAGGCCTGGGTGAGGCCAGAGATCCTGTTTTTCTAACCAGCTCTCAGTGATGACAGTGCTGCTGGTCCTGGCACATAGCTGTAAAATTTCATCAGGGAAAAACAACAATTTCTGTCCCACTCCAAGCCCACTCTCCACAGGGGATCATTGTTTTGAAATGTAAATATCATGCTAATATCATATTAATATTTCTTAATTTTTTTATTTTGTATATTTAACTCCTGAATTCTTTCTATAAAAAATAAAGCTATGGTTCTCTTATAACAGTTCTCCATACATATGAATTTCCCCTCATCTTCACAATATTATTATGTGACATATTTTGGCTTAGTCAAAATATTCAATGGTTACATTGTTATGATTATAAGAAATTATTAACAGCTGAGCCATATTACATAGTATGATTGTATTCCCATCCTTGTACTACTTTTAGATTTCTCTGCATTTATTAATTGCCTCAATTTGGGGGGGGGGTCAATTTATTTTATGTATTTGTCACTAATATAGCCCCAAACTTTCCTTCAGAACTTCAAAATTCCATGCAATTTGGTCACACAGGTCAATGTGAGTTTGTATCTTTTTCTTTTTTCTTGGCATCATCCCTCTGGGACCCCTCCATCTGTTGCTCTAATCTGGGCCAACTGCCTTCTGATCCTATTGCATCATTGTTTTTTTGTTTTTGTGTGTGTTTTTAAACTTCCTTTCACCGTCATCTTAGGGAGTGCATCTTCTACTTTATTATATATTGAGAAATTATTTTCCGAAGTGATTGTACTAACTCCCATCAGCAATGTATAAGAGTTACCATTGGGTTATGCCTTTGATATTTCCTCTATTCCATTTTCTCTGTTCTCTGTCTAGAACACCTATTAGTTTTTGTTGGAATTGTTATATTAATTCTTTGTTATCTTTTCTATCCTGTGTTTTATTTATTCATTTTTTGGTTTTTGATTTCTGGAATATTTCTTTCACCCTACTTCTATTTCTTCTACTGACTTATCTATTTCTCTTATTATATTTTAATTATTCATTATTATTTTCTAAATGTTTCTTTCAAAAGCATCCTATTCTTGTTTCACTAATGTAATATATTTGTTACATCTGTAAGGATATTAATAAAGTTTTTAAAATATCTTAAAAACTCTTTACAGTTGGTTAAAAACTCTTTAATGAACTGTGTATGTATGTATATACAATACTTCCAGTACATTCAATACAAATATATACAAAAGTAGAGCAAGAAATACAATGAACCTTCATTTATACATCACCCAACTTCAACAGTGATTAACATTTTTCCTATCTTATTTCATTTATTTCCCCCTACACACATACACATTTTTTTTCTGGAGTACTTAAATTCCAGGTAGTATAGCATCTTATTAACTGATACTTTTAGTAGGTATCTGTTATCTAGAAGATTCATTTTAAAAACCTAATAAATATGCTTATCACAAAAAAATAAAAATAATAAATTTGTTAAACTCTTTCCTGAATAAAACATCAATACTTGTTTAAATTTCTCCACTGTCTCAAAAAGATGAGTATCCAAGCAATGCCCACTCATTACAATTGGTTGATTTGCCTCATTCTCATGCCATTTACTTGTTGAGCTGATGTATAAAACTGAGCTTGATTTGTTTTTTTTATTATAGTTTTTTTAAAAACTCTTCATTTGCTTTTTGCATTTTCTCTCCTTTTCTGAGTTCTTTGTTGTATCTGTATTTCATGTGAGAGGCTTTGTCAAATGTTTGATGGTTATGGGCTTACTCTTTATGTTTAAGAGAAGCTCTGTGTGCATGGTGGAAACTGTAGACTTAAGGGTGATTATTAGGACCTGGCTATCTCCTTAGGGAATGCCCAAAGGCAGTATCTATAAGTTGTCTTCCTAGATCTAGTCCACTTCCCAGATATCTTCCCTGGAATGTCAAACAGAGGAAGGGGCATGAGCTTTTCTGTACACGTTTACAGGTTCTTCCTCCCTTCAGCACAGCACCTCACCTCTGCCTTCAGCTTAACCTTGTATCAAAATGCAGGGAGCCTCTTTAGTTCCTCTGATTCATGGGCTTCAGAGAGTAAACCTGCCCTCCACCAGGGCTGGGGAGGTATGGGACCTCATTGCATGGACTGGGGCTCATAACTGCTCTTCCTGTTCAGCCCTCTTCACTCTCCAGCCTCTTAGGGGCTCAATGCTTCAGACCCCTGGTTCTGGGGCACATGGCACCTTATTGCTACCCTGATTCCACACTCTTCTACCTCTCACTAGGAAATCTAGATTATAGTTTTACTTTATTTGAAAGTAAACAAAACTTCAGCTGTTATGCTGTTGAAGTTTGTAGAGGGAGCAAAGGATATTATGTTTTCCACCTACCATGTTTAACCAGAAGGAAATTTTGCTTTCTTTTTAAACAAATTTATTACGACCCTGAGTTGCTTCTGTTATATCTACACCTATATGGCTTGTTTTTATTAGGAGTTGGTAAGTCAAAAAGACTAATTTCCAAAAGTTAAAAAATAACTATTTATCTGAATTTCAACTGATGAAAATATGTTAGAATTTTAAAAGTTAGAAATTATATTGTTTTGGAGACTTAAAATTATTCTGTTTGTAGAAATGAAGATTACTCAAATTGTATACTATATACTAAATAATTTGTACAATAATAAGAGGGATTGTTCCATCCTAGGGAATGTTTGGGTGTATATACTCTAATAATTTATTGATTTTTACAGAAGCAGGCCTAATAATAGATAGCAAGTTTGCATTTGTAAGATTAAAAACAAGTCTTTCTGCCTTAGGGCTGTCACATGGTGACTGAAGAGCTTCATTCCATAACCTTTGAAGCACAGATCTGTCTCTATGGCCTGACTATAGATTTGGAGGTAGGTGTTTCAAGACACATCTACTATTTACTAATAACATTTTCAGGAATTGGTCAGCATTTGTAGATAAAACCTCAGTCTTTTCTAGGTTTAAGTACATCCTTATTCATTATATTTGTTTTAATTTAGAAAATCAGTATGTCAAATATTTACTAATTAGTCAACATATACTATTCTGGTTAAATATGAATGATAAAATCTCATGGGCATTATGAATCCAATATACATGTATATTGAATAATTTGGTGGCAAGATTGTATGTTTGTTTTGTTTTCTGGGATTTCCTGAGTCATGGATACTCAGTCAAAAGCCTAAAGAGCCCAGCCGGTGTGGCTCAGTGGTTGAACATCGACCCATGCACCAAGAGGTCGCCAGTTCGATTCCTGGTCAGGACACATGCCCAGGACACATGCCCAGGTTGTGGGCCAAATCCCCAGTGGGGGGTACACAGAAGGCTACCAATCGATGTTCTCTCTCATCAGTGTTTCTCTCTCTCTCTCTCTCTCTCTCTCTCTCTCTCTCATCAATAAAGAAAAAAAAAAAGCCTAAAGAGAAATAAGTATCCTTGAATCATTTCACATAGTGATATATTTTCAAAATTTTAACTTATGCATAAAAATCCCTCAGAAAGATTTTTCTAATGTAATGGGTAAAGATAAATAATAGGAGCATTAACAGTACATTGTTTTGATCCTCTTGTAACATTCATCATTGAACGCAAAGAAGGAATAAAGAAACTTTGGGGAACTAGAACATGATCGACTCAGAGCTCCTTGCAGGCAGGACATCATGCCCACTTGTCACTCCAGTGCCTAGCACAATGCCTGCCACATAGCAGTCACTCAACATTTGTTGAGTAAACGAATGAATAAGCACAATTTCACATACTCTGAGTATGATCCTGTTTGTGGGATGTATTATTTTAGAGTTCTGCCTTTGCTTTTTTATCTTTATATATATATATTTTCTCTTTCTTTCTTTCTTTCTTTCTTTCCTTTTATTGATTTTAGAGAGAGAGAAAGGGAGAGGGAGAGAGAGATAGAAACATCGATGAGAGAGAACATCGATTGGCCACCTCCTACATGCCCCCTATTGGGGATCGGGCCCACAACTTGGGCATGTGCCCTGATGAGGAAATCAAACCAGTGACCTCTTGGTGCATGGGTCGATGCTCAACCAAAGCCACACTGGCCAGGCTTTCTTTTTTATCTTAATGAATGTAAACATGTTTATAAAATCTTCCATGGATTCCTTGCTCATTTGTTTTCCCTAAACTTGTTTCCATGTGCTATGAAGTTCCTCAATTGGTTATTTCACTGTCTACAGCTACCTAACCTCTGCTATTGGGGAGGGACTAATGAAGGTTGCTTAGTTTTCCAGACTAGTCTGTGAAAGTCTGTTTATTCCATGAGGTTGAAACTACAGTACCAAAAGTACTAAGTCGAATTCTGTACCAACAGACCAGGGAGCTCTATCTCCCATAATACTTTGTATTCCAATATTTCTTACCTCACCATCTTCTACAATTAAAACTCCATGTCTAGTACTTACATTAATTAGATATCAGATCATAATTTGAATATATTAATCCATTCCAGAGATCAATTTAATACTAGATTCTTTTTTTTTTTCTTTTTATTTTTTTTATTAATTTATTTTTGTTACAGATGTTTCTCCTTTTTTCCCCATTGACACCCTCCTCCCCATCCCCCCACCCCATCCCCAGCTTTGTTGTCCAGGTCCATCAGTTATGCATACATGCGTATAAGTTCTGTGGTTTATCTCTTCCCTCCCCCCCCGACCCCTTTTCTGTTAATACTAGATTCTTTAATGTAACTTATTAAGGGAACAGTTGCTAAATCATTACAAGCTTTAATTAGTTGCATTTTAGGCAGTATGTGATATAAGAAAGTATAAGTATTTACATGGTATCAGGGAAGATATTAAAAAGGCTGACTGAGCACTTTTTGAAAGATTCTTATTTCTATAGCTTCTTTCCTCCCTGTAGCTTGACTCATATATGCTCAGAAAGTTCTAGTGCCTTCACAAGTCATTTTAGTGGCCAGGGCAGTGTAGACACCAGGATTGGAGGAGTGGGATTGGCTTGAGATGGCCCTTTAGGGGAGAAGGTCAAGTCTAAAATCAATGTAAGGTGCACCTACCTGTAATAACTATGCTTTCTTTTTTTTAAAACCAGACCAGCTCATTACCTGTGGTGATGATTTCCAATGTCAGTCAGTTACCTAATGCTTGGGCATCCATCATTTGGTACAATGTGTCAACCAACGATTCCCAGGTAGCGTCTCCATTCTTATTTTTCCTCCTTTAATTCTATTTTAGTCGCTTTGTCAACAAAACCCATCTGTATCAAAAGATTTTATATATACATATATATAATTTTTATAAAATATATATGTGTAAATAAAATTTTTCATGTCTTTGTGGGTTATTTTATTTCAGAATTCCCATATATCTAATTGTATGATTCCTCTCTTATGTCATATTCAAAGTATTATGTTCAAATGTACTTGGACCCTGAGCAAGTTCTGGCTAGCAAAAGTGACAGGCAGAGGGTCTGGTCAGCTCCCATATATGTGCATCAGAGAGAGTTCTAGGGCCATCCTGCAGGTCTGCTAACTGGGCTATGGGGAGACTCCTTGCTCCAGAATTTGATGTCTGATTGCTGTGTTTATCTCCTCAACTACTGCTAGCCACACCTCCACACAGACTCTTCTACAGAGGTAGAGAACTGATTTCCAAATAAGTAATTAGAATATACATCCATTTTGCCTAACTACACTCTGATTGTACACATTTGCGAGTTGATTGTAGATTTAATCCATAGAAGTTAATTACAGATTTAATCCATACTAGGCTCTAGGTGGGTTTTATTGCCATCTTGTGGTTATTTGTGACATTGATCAAAAATTGGTCTCAGGTTAACAAAGCAAGCATAGAAGCTCTTCTTAAAAGACAACCAGGGAAGGGAGTGGCAAAAAGATGAGTAAGCACTTCCCCCTGTTCCCTCTTACAAAACCTCAGAGTGTTGTCCTGGAAACCATCAAGGTCTAGAGAAAATAGGTCAGATGTAAATAACTACATTTCTTCTTAATTCAAAGCAAATGTTCCTTCCAAAGGGAAGAATTCTTTTACCTAGTTCCAGCAATAAGAACAAATATAATGAGTCAGCTCTAAGTGTCCTTTCCCTTTAATTTAATGTGCCTACTAAGGAAACAACATGGAAAATGACTCAGCCCTATTCCTTCTCAGCTTCCCGTGTCATGGCATCTGAGACAGATTAACTGCAGAGGAAGGCTGAAGTGTATCGTGCCTCACTTCCTCTCAGCCTGCAGTGAGAATAGAACTCACTAGAGAAGTCACCTGGTCTTTATTTTTTTTTATTTTTATTTTTTTTTATCCTCACCCGAGGACATCCTTTCATTTTTTGTTCAGACAGAGTAGGAGGGAGAGAGAGGAAGAGAGAGAGAAACATCGACATGAAAGGGCCACATCGAGTGGCTGCCACCCGCACGACCAACCAGGGCCGGGGACAAACTGCAACCGAGGCACACGCCCTTAGCGGGAACTGAACCCGGGTCTCTCCGGACCGCAGGCTGACGCTCCAACCGCTGAGCCAAACTGGCCAGGGCCACCTGGTCTTTAAAGCCAAGAACAACCAACACCCCTGAAATTAATTGTCATTCCCTATTTGAGCTACACACATTCAGAGCTTTTCATTCAACTCCAGGATGTAGGAGGGAGATAGGATACTTCTTCATTCTCCAGCCAAAGAGTGCAGTGTTGCTGCACTTCCTTTGGCATCCTTCTTGTAGAAAGGCACTAATCATCTAACCATCCCAGATTCTGTTTCTCCTGGATTCTGAATCTGGAGACACAGATCACATACAGCTCCTAAAACATAGCTGCACAGCCTACTTACAGAGTCTAGCATGAAAACTAACTCAGTGGTTAGAGCTTTGGCCCGTGCATGGATGGAAAGATCACGGGTTCGACTCCCGGTCAAGGGCACATACCTGGGTTGCAGGTTCATCCCTGGTGCAGGAGGCAAAAAAACTAACTCTGGTTTCTCTTCTTTATTCTGTATTGTTAACTTAGGTTGGCCTAAAGAGTTTAAATCAGGAATCCTACATATTGAATTACAGTGTGTTTGATGTGATTAATAAATAAAGTGATCATTATAACTCTATTTCAGAACTTGGTTTTCTTTAATAATCCTCCATCTGCCACTTTGAGTCAACTCCTGGAAGTGATGAGCTGGCAGTTTTCATCATATGTCGGCCGTGGTCTTAACTCAGATCAACTCAATATGCTGGCAGAGAAGCTTACAGGTGAGAGCTGGTAGATATGGAGGACTTACCTCTGTTTTTGGTACTCAAGTGTTTTAAAGAACCTGATTGATATTACTACTATTAATAATAATAGTGATCGTCACAATTTATTGAGTGCCAGGCACAGGGCTGAATGCTGTATTATCTTTCTTTTAAAAGGTCTTTAAGGCAGAATAATGATTATTTAAGGTAGAATAATCCATTTTATAGGTGAGGATATTAAGTAATTTTCCACAGCTGCATGACTAGTTTGTAGCAGAGTCAAGGCACGGGCTAGGTCTGTCCAGTGGTAAAGCCCCTTCCTTTCCTTCCCACACTCCAGTCTCCAGGGTGTTCTTATACTATTCCCACTGAATACAATGTGAAGTCTTAATGGTGCCCTGACCTTTCATATTAATATCACAATGGTCATTAACCAACTAGAAAATAGCTGATTCCAGGATCACAAAATTTAATGGAAATTAAAAACCACTAAGTAACACTTAATTCTTTATATCAAGAAAATTTCAGTTTTGACATTTCTAACTCTTACAGAATAGTCATTGGTACTCAATGTAGTGACTACAGTGTTAAGCTTTTTCTAAAAGAATTTTTAAAAGATATCTATAGTTTGGCAACTTTGGGGTAAACACATTTAGCACCAAAAAAGAGTTCAAATTGGATTTGTATACATTTCTAGTTAAAGTGGGGCCAAAGATGCATTTGAGCAGCATTGAAAATGTGTGTGATTTGGTTAAGTTTGACTTACAGGTGATGCTGGGTTGCCACTTGTACAGTAACTATATATGATCAATAGATATTTAAATAGATCAGGGCTTTAAGAATGTTACAAAATTTACTAATGTAAATATCCTTTTGGATCCTTTTTAAATTCATAAATCACAGTAGTAGAAATTCAATAAATATTTATTAATGAGTGAATAAATATTTTAAATATGTAGCATAGATAGCTACCATATACTTTCAGATCTTTATCAAAGTATTCTTATGAGTATAGTTTCCTTAGAAATTTAGGTAGAAACTGCTGCATCCTTTCACTGCCCTGGATTAAAATGGTCAGTGGCTCCTTATTGCCTCATAGATCGGTAGTCCATTCTTTTCATGGTAGTAGTCAACACTCCTGGTAATGTGGCTTTGTCTACTTATGCAAATTGATGTTACGTTTATTCACCAATATTAGGCGGCTCTTACTGTCTTCTATATAAAGCCATATTCACGTCCACTATGCTTCATCCTACATTATTCTTGGTACTGGAGTGTCCCCCTCCTTCTCCTCTGACAATTTATTTCCTATCCATTCATGGAGGCTTGGTCCTAGACACCTACCCCCTTCCTAAAGCCATCTTTAGCTCCTCCATGGAAAAGAATTCTCTCCTAGATAATAAATTTTATATATTTTTACTGTTTCAAGCATTAAATACACTGTAAACACATAGCAGGTGCTTAAGAAATACTTGAAAGAAGGGGAAAATCTTAATTGAGCACAAAATTGAAGAGTCTAATTGTTTAATATAAATTTTATTCTTTTCTTCCATTTTAGTCCAATCTAGCTTCAATGATGGTCATCTCACCTGGTCCAAGTTCTGCAAGGTACAAACAGGGGAAGGGGGGACCATCATTTATATAATCTTTTTTTAATAACACACATTTGTTTTCCTACCTAACAACTGTAGATACTCTTTTAATGTCAACTGCAGCATACATTTAATTTGGAAAGATAAAAATGTTTTTAGATTGAGAAAATACGTTATACACAACCAGTTGAATATTGATGCTGTTTATAATTTGGGTTATTTTTTTAATGTTCCCATTAAGATCTTGTATATACCTTTTTATACTTGTCTAAATATTTACTTCAGAGAAAAATCCTAAAAGATTGTGAAGCAAATAGTTAAAGGAATATTTAAAGCTTTTAATACACATTGCCCAATAGCCTCATGCAAAATTTGTCTGAATTTACAGTCCTGACCAGAAATGAGAGTTCCCATTACCCTGTGTCCTTGCCAAAACTGGTTTTTATCACTTTTATATTGTAAATATGATGGGTAAAAATGTAACAGTGGTCCTTTTCAAGTCTCCATATCATAATCTGTATTTTGAGGATTTTCTGGATAAGGAATTTTTTTAAAGAAACTCTAAAGTGTTGTCTCATTTGAAGAAAATCTTTCAATGAAAAAAAGGAACTTGAATTATTATATCAACATTACTATTGAAATAATTATTGTGCTATATTTGTTTATTATAATAGGAACACTTACCTGGTAAATCATTTACCTTTTGGACATGGCTTGAAGCAATATTAGATCTAATTAAAAAACACATTCTTCCCCTTTGGATTGATGGGTGAGTTACAGGTTATATTTTGCATATAAGTTCATTAGGTTTTTATTTTTATGCTGTTGGTTTTTCCTTTTCAAACATGATTAGTGTTGGGGTGGGGGAAATAGCTGCAGTTTCTTAAATTCTTCATAGAATATTGATATTTTCTTTAATCTGTATAAGAGTATTTCAGACACAATTAACTTTTGGTTATACTCAAAACAAATTTAGGTCTGTTCTTTGTGAATGAAATAAATGTAAATCCAATAAATTACCCATCTTTGATCAGATAAAACTATCCATTGTTCCATTTTTAGGTACGTCATGGGCTTTGTTAGCAAAGAGAAGGAAAGACTCTTGCTAAAGGATAAAATGCCTGGAACCTTTTTGTTACGATTCAGTGAAAGCCACCTTGGAGGAATAACTTTCACCTGGGTGGACCACTCTGAAAACGGTACATGCTCACTATTGTGTATTCCTGTGAAATTAGTATTGAGTTTGGTTACTGGTATTTCAGTTTTCACAAGTGCATGGAGTGTTGTTCTGTTTTTCATATGCTCATTGATTGGGTTTGAATATTAGTTGTTACAATTGTCCCAGAACACAGGGTACCATGAATTTCTCACAGCCTGTGTGGGTGTCCTCTATTATGCCGTAATCCGTCCTGTCCAGACTGCAGAGGAGGGCTGGCATTGTTTTATACCCAGTGATATGCAGATAATGTGGGCAGGAAGAACAGCCACAAAGAATGCCTGCAGAAACCTTAAAAAAAAAACCCAGCTTTCTGTTTTTCCAGGAGAAGTGAGATTCCACTCTGTAGAGCCCTACAATAAAGGCCGGTTATCTGCTCTGCCATTCGCTGACATCCTTCGAGACTACAAGGTTATTATGGCTGAAAACATTCCTGAAAACCCTCTGAAGTACCTATATCCTGACATTCCCAAAGACAAAGCCTTCAGTAAACACTACAGCTCCCAGCCATGTGAAGGTTAGGTTCTTTCTGATTGCTTTTTTTTCCTTTATATTTTAGAAAATAACCTTAAAGTAAATGAAGTTCCTCTTTTTATGTTTACTTTGATCGTTATAAGATCCAAGGGATATGTGGAGGTCAAACCTTAGCAAGGAAGTGGCATCTCAGCAGTTCCTGAAAAGGGACTGTCAGGGCTAATCTGTAGCCGTAACCAGACTTCACGGTGGCCTCTTACACCCACTTGTAGAGTTTGGTTTCCCCCTTCCTTCTTTTTTTATCCAAACCCGAAGACATTTTTGCATTTATCTTCAGACAGAGCGGGAGGGAGAGAGCGGGGAAGAGAGAGAGAGAGAGAGAGAGAGAAACATCAACGTGAGAGAGACACATCAACTGGTTGCCACCCACACGACTCCAACCCAGGCCAGGGACAAACTGCAACCAAGGTACGTGCCCTTAGCGGGAACCGAACCCGGGACTCTCTGGTCCGCGGACTGATGCTCTAACCACTGAGCCAAAGCGGCCAGGGCTTCTTTTTTTATTATTGACAAATGGCTCGACTGTATTTACACTGATATTAGTTTGGTGACAGTTGAAGGTTTTTAAATCCTGCTTTCAAATCTGAACTCATACAACTTTGAATGTGAACTGGAAAAGTAAGATTAATATTTATGAAAATGCCATGATTTAACTTAAGTGTTATTCTGTCATTTGTTTTTTGTTTTTTAAGATTATACTTATTTTTTTATTAATTTATTTTTGTTACAAATGTTTCTCCTTTTTCCCCCATTGACACCCTCCTCCCAATCCCGCCCCCACCCCAACCCCCAACCCCCAGCATAGTTGTCTATGTCCATTGGTTACAAATACATGCATATAAGTTCTGTGGTCTATCTCTTCTCTCTTCCCCATCCCCCTCTTCTGAGGTTTGTCAAGCTGTACCCTACATCCATCTCCTTTCTTCTATGAAACTACAGACTTCAGTTCTGTGACTAGGGGAGGGGAAACAAAAGAGAAGATAATGATTAGAAAGCTGTTAAAAGTTAAGCAAGTCTGGTTTTTTTGCAAAAGAAGCCCAGGGTTTATAAACTTTATATATTTTTTTACCTTACTGTAGTCTCACAAATCAGCATTGTTCATTCACCCAGGAGGGGACAAGGGAGTCTGCATAACATCTCCCACCTCCTAGCCTACCAGTAACAAGTCTTGATATCCTGCCTTTCCTGGCTATATGCTAATGGCCTAAAATAACACCTGGCCAAAAAAGGCATTTGGTAAATATTGGTTGGATATATGAAAGAACATTCATGAAATTAGCTACATAACTCTAATATAAGTTCACCATTCTGTTTCTTTAATGAAAGCATAAACAATCCATTAAAATGTTCATCTATAGCAACTAAATCTATGCGCACCATCTTGTGGAATATCCTACAGCTGTCACTCCTAGAGGGTGACTGTTGCCACCCTACTTCATCCCCTTCTGAAACAAACAAAAAATAAAACAACAACAACAACCTCTAAATGTCTTTACATCTGATCAAATGGAACAATAAATGTCAATGAAACAAATTGTAGTTGAAAAATTATACAGTTGGTCCAAATTACAACTGGACCAAGAACAAGTTCAACATAGTATACCAGAGAAATTTGGGGAACGTTTCCAAGGTTGAAGTTTGCAAATTCCTGTGACTACAGTACAGTAGTACTTTTAGTAGCACTGATGTCTGTGTAATTTATGTAATTATAAGATTATGATTGGTGTCAGTTTTAATGAAAAGAACTGAATTACTACAAATCCTCCAATACACAAATAAATCAGTCCTTATAATCAAACTTAAATGTAACATAGGAGCCAGTAATGTAATTGATTCCAAATTTTTCTCATGCATGTTAGAGACATTAATATGTGAAGTTAACCGCCAAGAGATACGTTTTTCTCTTCTTGCTTACTTTATGCTCATCTAAAATACTCAACTAAAAAGTTTTGTGAATCACTAAGCTATTACAGTATTATCTCTCTTCTTTATAGCATTACTTATATATTTCCATATTTTTTTCTAATTTTATCAATAATATTGATAACATGTCTCCCAAAACTGTGCCTTTCTTTTCCAGTTTCAAGACCAACAGAAAGGGGAGACAAAGGTTATGTTCCTTCTGTTTTTATCCCCATCTCAACAATGTAAGTAATCTTAGTCGCATGTAAAATATTATTATTGAATTCATCCAAAAAAAAAAAAAAAGCTTTTCTATAGGAAATTTAAGGGTAGAGCAGAATGCATATAACTGAGAATAAAGCATTTTAATGCTCAATATCCCATTTTAATACATAAAGCTAGTCTTCAAGATATACCACAGTCTGTCATGACTGGAATTATTGAGTTGCCCTTTTATATGCCATATATTCCATATTAGGCTGAGTGCTGTGATAGCAGACGATGAATTAGGCATCTCAGTGTCACAAATAGATAAAGCTCTAGAAATGAATTCCTGACACAGTAAGCCACCACGAGCTGATTTTTAATCCTTTTAAATATTTGCCTTGTTATTTCTTTAAGCCGAAGTGATTCAGCTGAGCCACAGTCTCCATCAGACCTTCTTCCCATGTCTCCAAGTGTATATGCAGTGCTGAGAGAGAACCTGAGTCCCACAACCATTGAAACGGCAGTATGTTCCCTTTCTTTGCCATGGCTGGTCAAGGGCAGTCCTAAATAAGCAAAGGTGGTGTGTGCAGCAAAGGGGCTGAAGTTCGACCTGGGCAGTGAGAAAACAAATTCATTAGCATAACACAAGGGATGTCTGTAAGGTCCTGTGTGTTGCTAATATCCACATCAAAAGCAGACATCTTCCCTTGCTTCAGTTGCTTTAAGTTCTTTCCATCACAAGCCACCACAGGGCAAAATATTCCTGTACCTCACTCAAAGACACTTTGTCCCCAATTCCACTATTGGCCGCACTCTCCCCACTTTGGCAGACAACACATATTAGTCAATATTTATAAGCCTAGTTATTTTAGCAGTTCAAGCACCACAAATTTCCATTTTTCTTGATAAATTGTTGCTTGTATTGTTCATCCTGGGAGCCTCTTCAAGTAGTGTACGAATAACAATCAACAGCAGTATAATAATACTCTTCTGAGAACTGAGTCATAATCGTAAATGCAATGAGATTTAGGATGCATTCCATCTGTTCTTATACCCCAATACTGTCAAGCAGTTCAAACACCCACTTTACACGAAGATGAACATACATCAGAATAATAGAATCTTTGAGGGACTCTGAGCCCCAAGAGATTTCTATCTGACTATAAATCAAGTGGGTTTTAGTCCTTCTCTTGACTTCTAGGGATGAAAAAATCCATACTCTCCTTGGACAGCTTATTGCATTGTTAGTTGTCCTTATGTCACTTAGTTATGAGAGAGCTTTTGCTACATTTTACACTCATTTTCTCTTACTTTTCAGTGGGGTGAATAAGCCTTTTTAAAACAGTTTTCATCTACTTAAAAGGTACCTTAGTAGTTAAATGCTAGAATGTTTATGGAGTATTTAGTAGACATGAGGATGTTTACAAAAGAAATAGTGACTTATTTGCAAAACAATAGTTTTCTCAAAGGTCATTTTCATTTTTCAATTTTAGATGAAGTCTCCATATTCTGCTGAATGACAGGATAAACTCTTGACACTCGAAAGAAGGAAGCAAATGAAAAAGTTTAAAGACTGATCTTTGCCAACAGTCACATCTTATTTCTTCAGCTTTGTATATACCCAAATGGCTGAAGTCTGAAGCTCTCCTGGGGGCAGGACAGCCCCAACTGGGAGTGTTGTGATTAAAATGCTAGTAACCAACGCTTCAGAAAAACTTGCAAGATAAGACACTTTAAAAAACCAAGTGTTAATACAGTATTAACTAAAGACTCGTTTGTTTGTATTTGTTTCCTTTCTGATTTTGTTTCTCCTGTGTTACTTATGATTTTGGCTCTAGAAGGTTCATGTGTTAAGATATCAGAATAGGTCAAGAAAAACAAAGTCACACTACATTACTCAAAAACCAGCAGGAGCGCCTGAGGGAAAGCCAAATAAACGAGTGTCCTGAGTTCCCGCAGGTAAGAGTCATCACACTAGATACGACATGGAGGTACTAAGGGGGCATTAACAGCAGGAGTTCCCAGGGTACACAGGGGTGAATTATGAAGCCTCTTGATTGCCATGTCAACACTGTCCCAACTTTGGGGTTCACAGCTGCTGAGATCACTGCCAGGGGTACCTCTGTTAGGGAAAAGCCCCAAAAGTCTAAATTCAGGATCGATTCCAAAGAACAGACACCTAGCCTTATTCAATCTCATAAGAGCTTTAATAGGAGAAGTTTATACACACGGGCAAGGCAGCTGCTCCCAGTGGTAGCCGGGCAGGAAGAACCCACACCCCACCCAGGACAGGGTCTCTTTTTCATAGGGGGTTAATAGTAAAAGCATATGGTGGGTAGTCACATAGAGGCCAGAAAGAACCATGCATTCCTAAGTTAATAGATAACATCAGGCAGTTATCACACTCTATGCATTCATGAAACTCCTTCCTGGGGACACGGCGTTTATCTTTGGGGCATTCTGGGTGGTCAGCCAAGCCTGAGGCTCCAGACAGTTAAGAGGCCAATCTTTTCCAGATGCCTGTGCTGCTGGAGCCATGTTGCATCTCAGTGACTTCCCCTATCCCTCTTATTAGGGGGAAGAATCCAGAGTCATTCCTGGTGGTATATGGGGCACTGATATTATGGACCAGACTGGATGCTTAGTGGTGCCATTGCCTAGCTGTTATCCTTAATAATAGTGTGGGATGCCCCAGTGCCAGGACCTGGGGAGCTCTATATGTCTGCTAGGCACTGGGGAAGCTGCTGAGCCAGGCAATACCAAGGCACCTGCCATGACTTACTGCAGAAAAATCCTGCAGCTGGTATCCAAGGTGAGTCCTGACTGCAGTCAGAGATGATAGTCCCCTCTGGAGAACTCCTCTCTAACTTCTTCCACCCATTTCCTGTCCCCCGGGCAAGCCAAACAGGGAGAGGTCAACGTTTGATGACAAAAGAGTTCCAAAAGAAAAGAAAAGATTTAACATAACCTACCTTCCTAATAGGAGATTCCATCCTATGGATCTCCTCCTCTATGCCCCAGAATAGTTTTTTTCTGCCAACTGGGAACAAATAAGCAGCATTTAATGAAACATAAGGTAGATTTTCAAAATATTAATCATATTTTCACTTTTCCCCTCATCCATCCCACACCAATCACAGATGTCCATTTTGCTAATCCCTTTTCAAATTATTTTTAATGTAAAAAATCACTTTGATCAATTTTACTGAATATTGGCACCTTTATCTAGAATAAATGCTGAAGAAAGACAGCTGCCAGTGGATTTCCTCAAAGTCTTAAGGTAGCAAGGAAAGCCCCTAAAGAACCACAAAGAACAAATTTTTCTTTACTCCACATGGTTCAGGAGGCCCATGCATTCTCTGTAGTAGAAGGAACAGAATTAGGGGTCAAACCATCCTGGTACTGTCCTCTAACAGCAGATAATTGTAGTCCAGACTTAGCAAACTGACCTCTGTGTGCAAACACTCCAATTTCTGACATAGAGTCTTTTCTCAAATCGACCATGAGCGCTGATTGATGATCGCATTTTTAAAATTCTGGCTTATTGAAATATAATTTACACAGTACAATGCACCCTTTTCTGACAATCCCATCCAGTTGTATAACCACCACTGTGAGACATAGAGCATTTCAACAAGAGTCCTCACAAAGAGGACACTATAAAGACATGATGAGAAGGACATTCTCTGCAACACTCTTCCAGTAAATACAACAAACAATTCCATGTGTTTTCCCATGTAGACAGAGGGCTCTATTTAAAGTAAATTGGATCACCTATCTGTGGCTCAGTGGATTGAGCATTGTCCCATGGACTGAGAGGTCCCGAGTTCAATTCCTGGTCAGGGCACATGCCCAGGTTGAAGGCTTGATCCCCAGTAGGGGACATGCATGAGGCAGCCGATCAATGTTTCTCTCACACATTGTATCTCTCCCATCCTCTGTCTCTAAAAAAAAATCAATTAAAAAATTTTTTTTAATTTAAAATAAATTGGATCATTTCATTCACTACTTAAAATCTTTAAATGGCTTGTGATGCTTTGGATTAGCAGTTCTTACCTGGAGATTATAGACAGAATTCTGGAGGTTCATAAATTTGGATGGCAATAGAATTTTATTTCTACAAACTTTTTGCTGAACCAGAATTTTCTTTAATTAGGTATAAAGCCAACAAACCATAACCTACACCACATTTTCGTCACACTACAGTTGTTACATATATCTCAAAATATTGCTTATGTTAAGCACAATTTTGAAATCGCATTCATCAGACCCATTGCTAGATTTTAATGCCATTAATAAATAAGTACTTATATTACTATATTACAAAGTAGGTTTTAATATTTTGATGTCTGCATTTCAATGAATTTGGTTTCCTTTTTAATCTTATGTATTTTATTTGACTAAAAACATTCTTTGAAGGAATTCATATGTTTCATTTGACTGCCAAAGGAGTCCGTGGCACAAAAAACAGTTAAGAATCCCAGTTCTGGACCATAATTCTTAACAGATCTTTCCAAAGTTATTTTTTAGTCTCTTTTTATGCTTTAACTCGTCTCTCATGACTTCTCCCCAACAATAGTTTCTCATCCTCTAAAACATACAATCAAGAGACTGGCTGAACTACTTTCAGTTTCTTTGATGGTCATGCTGGTTCTCACCTCTCTCTGCTATATCCTCTCAGTTCTCTGACCCCATTTCATCTACCTGGATTACGATCATACATCCTTCAGGCTCTGATAGACCTTCCTTTTGAACACACACACACACACACACACACACACAGATGGCTCAGGTCACATCACATCTGCTTCCTATACGCTGGCTCCCCCAGCACAGTTTTTATCACCTTTGTTGTAAATGTACATGTCTGTCTTCTTCATTAGACTCTAAGCAAGCTCTGTATGTCTAAGAACCAGGAAGGCTTTGTTCATAGTTTTATCCCTAGAATCTAGCACAGTCTGCCCTTTAATAAATATGTTAGTGATTTGGTGTTTGAGCACATAGAGGGAGGTAACTAGTTCCTTTCTTCCCTTTGCTCCTTGGTCCACCTGCAAGACTAAGCTAGGATTCTCTTTATAATGCCTCCAAATTCTAAACTCATGGAACAGTCCCCAATATTCAAACTGAACAACCAAAACACGCTTGCTATTGCTCAAACAACATAGGGCTTCCCCTCTTCTTTACCTCACTCTTAACTTCCAAACTCTATAGAAATGCTCTGGAATGACACTGTTTGATTATTATCTTACTCTAACTTTCATTTGGGTATCTCGTGTGTGTCAAACATCCCAGACATCTGCCCACTCAAGTGTTTCTGAAATTTCCCCTTAACTCCTCTTCATTAAACTCATGGCCTTTACTCCTCCCACCCCTGGTAAAAATGCCACAAACACTCTTATATAAAGTTTGACAGTCATCCACTTAGACATCTCACCAACCATCTCTGATGGGAAGAGTTTTAGAGGACATCTAGACAGGGTGGAGGTGGGGGGAGGTTAATGGGGGTGGAAGAATGATGCTTTCATTAAAATCCTTCAGGAGAGTCTTTCAGAATACACATGCTCTTTATTCTCCTCCGCCTCAATTCAGGCTCCATAGGCCTAGTGCCTGTGCCGAGGTCTGAATGGTTGAGTTAACCTGCGATCATTCCTGATCCCAGTGTTGGTCAATTATATTATTCACTCACTCAAAAATTACTGAGAACTGCTCTGTATCAGGCGTTGCCTTTCTCAACCAGGGTTTCCCATCTGAACCACAAGACGCAGAAAGCAATTTGCTTGACTATTTGCTCAGTCTCCCAAGGATGGTACATAGCGCCATTCTAGATACATAGGAGAGAAGGTAATTCATACACAGATACCTTGGGGCATTAGGCTTAATATTCTCTTGGAACCAGGATGAGACAGGCTGTAACAGCACAAAGTCCCTCTTTCTGTGAGGGGAGAGAAAAGCAGACAAGCAAATAATAAAGGACAGATTTAACAAGTGCTATGAAGAATATAAATACGATCTAAAGTAATTGGAAGAAAAGGTCAATGCAGGTCTCTCAGGAGATGATATTTGAGCCGAGAACCTAAAGAATGAGAAACCAGTCTAAGAACACAGCCAGGAAAACAGCATCCCAAAAGCACAGTATACATATATAGTACCTAGGCAGGTAAAAGCTTATGTTACTTGAGGAGCAGGAAGAGGCCCATGGAGGAGAACACAGTGATGCCTGGAGAGAGTGGGACAAGATGGGTAAGAGGGAGGCAAGCCCTAGCCGGTGTGGCTCAGTTGGTTGGAGCATCATCCTGTACACCAAAAGGTGGTGGGTTCGATCCCTGGCTGGGGTGCATGTGGAAGAAACAGATCGATGTCTCTCTTCCTCTCTCTAAAATCAATTTTTACAAAAAGAAGAAGAAGGGAGGCAAGGCCAGATCATGTAGGGATCTACAGGGGGAAAATGAAAGCTCTAGATGTTATTGCAAGTGCTACTGGAAGGAGTGGTGTTATAATCTGTTTCTTCATTATATCTAAGTTTTCATTTGTTTTAAGTAAACATGTAACAAGGTTTCTACGGAAGAAATCCCCCTCCCCAGATTCCCACACTAGGGACTTCATGGGTTTGCTACCTGTGCAGTAGGGCCAAGCACAGGGCCAAGCACACAGAAGGGCCTCATGCTTGGTTTCATGCTCCGCTGTTGCCTTCTTGACATTCTTAATATATTTTGGAAAAGGGACCCCACATTTTCATTTTGCACTGGAAATTATACAGCGGATCCTGTCCTCTCCTTGTAACCAGAGAAAATGAACATCCATCTGCATTGTGGGAATTACGTGAAGTGCACAAAGCGTGTTTGTGTGCAGCCAGGGGACTGGTGTTCACTTTCACTCAAGGCAGGAGGCTGTGGTCCAGTAGGTCAGTCCTCTCACACACTGGAGGTGCTAGGTTGGTCCCTAGGTCACCGCAAGTAGGTAGAGCCCTTTAAGAGTGGTCGAGCAGAACCCAAAGAAACGAGGTCAGTGCCTCCTGGACCACTCAATAAGTCATAACAGGTTGTAGGCAGGGCCCAGTTATTTTTTCCTGGGCCTGCCAAACTTTCAAAATCATGGTCTAGTGACTGAATTATTCTCTTTCATTATACTTCTCCCCCACCCCTTCTGGTATAATCACCATAAGGGACAAGGTAGGGGGTGCGAAGACCCCAGGAGAAAGAGGAAAGCCCCCTCTGCAGATCTAGCAAAAGAATAGCTGAAGAAACAGCCAACCCCCACTTTCATCTCTGGTTTAAGGTCAGGGACCCCAGCTGGGAGAGGGTCAGAGCTTGAAGGACCAGTAAGATCTGAGTTAGCACGCGCGCAGATGGTGAAGACAGAGAAGTGAGGCTAGGAAACGGGGACGATTCCAGGCCAAGGTAAGAAATAAAAGGTAGAAGTGGGATGGGTGATGTTTCCAGCACCTTAAGCAATTAGACAATGTTCCCCTCCCCCTGAAGTTAAGGGCACCCACCCCCGCCTCCGCCTTTCATTTTGTCCAAACACCACTCCTCTCAGGTTCGGCCCAGCAGGGAGGGCGCGGGGCCGCAGCGCGGCGCGAGCGTGCGTTTCTGCACCTCGGGAGGCTGCGGGGGGGACCGCAGGCCAGCGGACACCTGGCGGGAAAGCCCCAGCCCTGCGCCTGCGTACTGCTCCCTCTGTCTCTGGCTTTCGCTTTTCGATTTCCTCTCAGTCCCGCTCCTTCTCGCTCTCCGGCCATTTCCCCGAAAGCACGTGGGGCGGCTCTTCCGAGCTGACGCGTCCCTCCCGCCGCGCCGGCTCAGCTGTTTTGGAAACTTTCCCGGGAGCCGACATCCGCCACCTGCCCGAGGGCACCCCGGTGCGGGCGGGCCCGGCCGCTCTCCTGAAGGCACAGGACTTCAAAAGTGTTTGTGAGGGTGTTTGGACTACAAATGTAATAGTGCTCACTACAGACCTTTGGCGGCGCGGGAGGGGAGGGGGATTTTAAGGAAGTAATTCACCACCCAGAAACATTAACATTTTAAAATATTTTCCCTCTCTCCTTCTTACCCTCTTTCTGTCTCAGTGTGTTTCCATTTCTATATATTTTGCAGTACTGGGATAATACTATGTTTTCTACCCTGCATTTTAATTTAATTTTATACGTGGGTATTTTCCAATGTATTAATAACTAAATAGTCTTTGAAAGCATAACTTCGATCGTCAATCATATGAGGATCAAACACCCCGACAACCGCAGTGAATTTTAGAAGTACTTCCTTTCGATTCCATTATATTACAGATGAACAAATATGGCTTATGCTGATGAGTGTATATAATTTCTACAATTAGATATTTAGGTTACCAATATTACTACCAACATTAGAAAAAAAGTATGTCTGAAATGCAATATGGCTTCTGGGAGGAGAGGGAAAGTGTTAAAATATATATTACTACAGGTTTTTTCCATCAGATTTGTAGCTGCCATTTTGAAACAGACCAAGGCCATAAATACAGAATACTGAGCTAGTCAGTTTGTCATGGGTGTGTGGTAAGGACACACAGCATAGTGTACTACTGGGGGATAAGAGACCCCACAGAAAATATTGGGGTAAGGGCAAGTGGGCTTACACCACTTGAGCAATTTTGTTTTATAATTCAATAGTAGAGTGCTTTGCTTCCCCCCTATAAGATTTGTATGAGTGATCTATCACTACATAATGAACCAAACTACCCCTAAAACTCAGTGGGTTAAAACAACAACCATTTATCATTGCTTAGAAGTCTAGGGTAGGCTGGACAGTAATGCTTATTCTGGTCAGGCCATCTGATCTTGCCTGGGCTCTCATATGTCTGAAGCCTAAGCCTTGACAGCTTCAGTACTCAGCTGTGGTCTGCTCATCCTGCAGCAGACTAGACTGACTTGCCATGGAGACAGGACAGGGTTCTGGGAGTGGAGTATGTGAGGCCCTTTGAGGCCTAGGCTCAGAATGACAATGTCACAACTGCTGCATAATATTGGTCAAAGCAAGTCACAAGCCAACCCAGATTCAGGTGGAGAAATAGTTCCCACTTCTTGCTGGAAGAAGCTACAAAGTCACATTGCAAAGGAATGTGGATACAAGGAAAAGGATAATGGAGCCATTATTGAAAACAATCTGCCAGGAGATCCTTTCTAATTTCTTATAATGTGTAACTGATAATATGTATCTTTTTGCCTTAGCTTGTAGGTGGCATTGTATTCTTTATATTTATGTTTCTAATTATTATAAATACAATTAAATAAATACAACTGGGTAAGTGGGAATGAAAGAAGGAGTGAATGAAGAATAGGAATTACATTGTCTTCTTTTCTCCAAGCAAAAATAAACATGCTCCAAATGGGAGGGCTGGCATGGTTTCTGAATGTCTTTCCACTGTAACATCATGTGAATTTATGAGTTACTCCACTGCCTTCAATTACTTGTCATAAAATGTGGCTTCTTGACTCCTCACCATCCTTGACTCTCCTTTGAATATATACCAGTTGAGGGATGGCAAATGGTAAGTTTCATCTTATCTGCCATTTCTGATTGATTGCTAGTGACCAACCAGATGCAGTGTTGAGAACTATTCAGAAGATGGTCATTGGCAGCAAAGAGTATGTACTGTCATTTGTTGCTTTTTTTTTTTTTGACTCAAATATAGGTCTTTGCATTCACTGTTCTAAGTTGTGTACAGTTGGTTTCAGCCCAGCAGGATTCTAGCCTGTTAAGATAATTTAGAACTTTGATTCTGTCATCTATTAATTAGTAAGCTATTTCAGTGCCAAAACAAAAATGCCTCAGTGACAACAATGTCTCAACGTCTCACTTATGGGTACATGGATGGCCTACAGCAGTTCTGCTCCAGGTGGCAGGTTCAGGGGGGCTCCACACATCTCTCCTTCTAGGACTCTGGCAGGGGGAACAGCAACTGCTTGAGTCTGCTGTATCCTAGTGCAGGGAAGAAACACACAAAAACAAACTGGTCACACAGAACATGCAAAGTCTCAGGTCGGCTGGAGGGTACATCACATCTTCTCACATTCCATTAGTCAGAGCAGTCATACAGCCAGGGTCATCCGGTGCAAGAGGGGGTGCACGCACTCTTAGTGAAGCATGGCAAGGAGTAGGAAGGGAAAGAAAAAATGAGAAATAACTCAATCTACCAGACATAGTTTTTAGCTTTTTTTTTTTTTTTTTTTTAGATCTGTTCCTTTTGCAATGTTGAGATTGTTGGACAGGGGATATAGCTTCCCAAGCTGACTCTTCTAAGGCGGCCATCACACATTTGGGTCCGTCACTTCTGGATCTCTAGTTTTTGTTGTTGTTGTTTGGTTTGGTTTTTTTAATTTGGTTGCCCTTCAAGCAGTGAATATGTTAAAGAGTCAACTTATGCCCGGCCAGTGTGGCTCAGTGGTTGAGCATAGACCCATGCACCAAGAGGTCACCGGTTCAATTCCCAGTCAGGGCACATGCCCAGGTTGTGGGCCCAGTCCTCATTGGGGGGCACAGAGAAGGTGGCCAATCGATGTTCTCTCGCATTGATATTTCTATCTCTCTCTCCCTTTCCTTTCCTCTCTCTCTAAAATCAATAAAGAAAAAAAATTTAAAAAAAAAAAAAAAGAGTCAACTTATACATATAGTTTGTCCTCCAGGAACTTAGAATCTTGGAGATATAAGACTTCAAAAACTATAATATAAAGGAGTGTGTAATAATTGGCAACATAGAGAGAGACACTTATATATCATATTGTTTCAGAGACTAGATTGATCGCTACAGGTTGAGGTGGTACCAGAAGAAGAATGCAGGATTTGAGCTTAGTTTTAAAAGTTGGGTAGGGATTAATAAGTGAGGGGAGTAAGGACTTGCCACTTTGTATGTACAATACTTGCCAGTAGTATGTGCCAAGGGGCAGACCCAGGAAAATTAAAAGCATGAGGGGAGACCAGGGGATAGAGTTTAATTGCGTAATGGGACAATGGGAGACAAGGCTGAAAGAAAGGTAGGGACATTCTGTGGAGGATCCAGACTAGCAGACAACGTTTGTTTATCATAAATGCAATGAGAGTTGTCAAGGCTTTTGAGCAGGGAATGACTGTATAAATGTGGTGTTTTAGAGAATTTAATTTGGGAAGTATAATGGAGGGGGAAAGGACAGGAAGTAGGTACTCCACCTGGTATCTATTGTAGCATTCCAGTTCTGAAGTGATGAAGGCCTATAACAGGGTATTGTCAATGATGGTAAAACTAAGGAGGATAAGGCATAGGGAAGGAAGCATCCGTAGAACTTGATGACAATTAGAACATGGAAAGCCAAAGAGAGACAACCTGTTTGCAGATGGTAAGATTAATTCCCCCATCGATATTGCAGCTAATCTCTGCAGGTTTTACAGAAAAAAACATTTTGAACATATTATCTACCCTCCTGGAGTCACCTTTTCTCAAACATTGTCTAGGCCCTTAGTGGAGGTGAGTAGGAGGGGAAGGGCTCTTTTTGGTAGCCTAGCATCTCTTTTCACAGAAGGTTGCTACTCTGGTACCAAGGGTCATTGCTATCACCAGTTCAGTGCTGGCTTTGTGAGGGTGAATATATGACGAGGAGTACATAGATGTGAAAGGAGAAAAAAACTATAATAGACACACATATAAGCATATCCCTGGGAAATTATTTAGATCCTTTTCGTACCCAAGTTGCCCTATTATTCAAAGTTTGATTCAAATTCCATCTGCCTGAAGGAACCAGTTAATTTCATGGGCATACACTCTAGGCTGGCCACAGGGATGCCTACCAGGGGAAGTGACATTTAAACTGAGATTTTAGCTGAGACACAAAATATAGTTAGCCAGCAATGAAGATGGGGGAGGGGGATGTTGGCTCAAGGGGCTTTCCAAATGGAGAAATGCTGGTGAGAAGGCCCTGAGTTTGGGGAAAGGGTTTGGCTTATTTGAAGAACAAAAATGCTGAAGTAAGGGAAGGAAAGAGTGGCATAAGATTGCTTTGTAGGGTATATTAAGAAATTTGGATTTTAGGAGAAATATCATGAGAGGATTTTCAGATTGACAAACACAGGATCTGCTTTGCAATTTTAAAAAATTACTCAAACTGCTGCAGGAAGAATGGGTTAAAAGAAAGCTAAGAGCTAAGGTGAGGCAGCTACTTGGAAATCTACTGCAATAATCCAAATGAGAGAAAGGGGGAGATGGTATAAGCAATGGAGAGAAGTGATGAGAGACTTGAGAAATGGAAGGAAGAATCAAACAGGATGAAATGTGCTGGGTGAGGGAGAAGGTAACGTTAAAAATGACTCCTAGCTATCCTGCATGTGACATTTTTAGAAAAAGGGCAGGTTTGAGGAGAAAGATGGTGGGTTGGTTCTGAACAGAACTAGTTTGCAGAGCTTACCAGACGTCCAAATAGGGAGTCAATTGGGTGGGTGGATGGGGGGTTTATATGTGAGTGCGGAGCTCTGAGACGAGGTGTGGGCAGGACACATAGAGAAGCCTTCCACATCTAGAAGGAAACTGGGAAGCTGTGGGTGAGGTCATCACAGAACAGCGTGAGAAGTGTAGGTAAAGCTGACCAAGATCTGGACCCTGACAGCACTTAACATTGACGGGTTTGGTAGTACATGTGGAGCAGAGATGGATAAAGAATGCCAGGGAGGTAGGAAGAAGCAAAGAGGATGTGACGTCATTGTGGCCAAGAAAGAAGTGTTAAAGAACGGAGGCATCAACTGTGCAGAAGGTTTCTGAACATTCAAGTTGGCGAGGACAAGAAAAGCATCCCCTTGGGTTTAGCTACACGGAGGCCAGCTGCTAAGCTGAGTTTCTAGAATGACAAGGTCCCCACCTGTGTCCTTAGCTTCAGGTTCTCAGATATGGGGGTAATAATGCAGAGATCAAGTTTGGGCCCCTGCAAACATAGAACTTCCTTTTTTAGTTGTTCTCTAGAACGTGTTAACATAGTCAGCCAAGTTGCAACAGTGCTGAGCTACACGTCACTCACGCAGTGTCCCTGCCCAAAGAATGGCAGATCAGCGGCTCCGGGGGGAGGCAGCGCGCCTGCGGAACAGCCGCGTCCGATTGGCTGAGCGCGGGGCCCCGGTGATTGGTGGAGGCAAAGGAGGCGGGGCGCCGGCAGTGCCTTTTCTCTCTGCCTGTACTTTCGTTTTCCTGCGCTGAGTCTGCAGAGAGGTCTCGCCTCATCTGGAACGACACTTATCAGACCCCAGACCTAGCAGAGGCGACCCGGTGCTCCCGGGAGAGGCAGCACCGCCGCGCCTTCGCCCTCCCCGGTTTTACCCAGCGCGCAGAGTGAGTGAGCGTGAGGTTCCGGGTGCCAGGGTGGGCTGCGCCCGAATCGGCGGCGTTGGGGCGGGGCAGCGGGACGCCGGGAGCGGACGGGTTTTGCAGCGCTGACAGGCGAATCCGTCACCCCGAAAGAAGTGTCCAGAGTATCCCAAGTGCTGTTCTCGGTGACGGCACGGTTGCCCCTGCCAGTCGTTCTCTGGCAGTAAAGATGTCTTAT